>SMDT01000952.1:0-597258 GCA_005392925.1 Aquilaria sinensis | reverse complement strand
GAGCCTGAAAAAGCTGACATCTTCAAGCGGTTCGGCCTGAAATATACAGAAAACAGGGGTTAGGAGGTCCCCGGAGCGATTTTCCGGGGAGGAGCCTCCGACGCCCAAATCAGTGCCCCTAAATAGCAAAGAATAGGCGTAAAATAGACTGGCTGGGGTTATTTTTCTGGCATGCACATAAGGAGAAGCATCACGCCAGAGGCGTTTTTCTGGCATGCCTAGAGGAGAAGGGAGGAGAAAAACTGGGACTCTGGAGTATTCCCCAAAGCTCCTGTCCAGCCCCCCTTTTTTTTGCCCAGAGTTTTTCCTGTTGTAAATAGGAGAAAATGAACACTCCTGATCGTGACACGTGTATGGACGGATAGGATCCGTACCTCTTAAACAGGAAAGTGGTCAGCCGTGTGCAGGCTTTCTCGGGCAATGGTTTGTCGAGAATCGTGTCTCAGTGTGCCAGAGCACGGACTACAGTGGCCTGTCAGAATGCTTGAGGTCAACGTCTAGGACGTACGGGCAAATATGTCAGAGACTCCTTCGTATCACCCATCATCCCTCCGAGGTCCCTCCGGCCAACGTTACCTTTTAGGTGGACGAGCAAGGACCTCTCCCCGGGGTGACACCGTTTCTTCGGGGTGTTCTCACTCTTCTGAAGTTGGTTCATTCGTCCTCTGATGGGGAGGCGATATAGTAACTTTCCGAGGTTGGTGCGATGAGTCTTCCGAGGTCGGATATGTCAGGCGTTTGGCCCCTCCTCCGAAGTTGGTGGCCAAGACCATGGCACTTCGGCCATCACATGCCCTTTTTCGGAAAGTCGAAGTATGACTTCGGCTTGTAGCCCTTTTGGGAGCACTTTCAGAGGATCCAGCTTATATCATTTGCAAGAAAGGTACTTCGCCATTTTAAGGGTGTAGTTTGCTCGGGCGAATGTCGCATACCTGCCTTTCGGCGTTGCCGAGATGTCTGATATGTCTAATCTTATCTTTTCTGTCTAAAGTCAATGGACTGTCATGCCTTGAAACTAGGCGCGTTAATCTGGGGCTAGACCCAAATCTTTAGGATGTCAGAAAACATGCCTTAGTTTCTCGCGATGACCGACACGTGGCAAGCGTAAATTGGTATGGCACGTCTTTTTGCGCGGGAAGGGTAATTATGGTGACGTTTCGCTCCCATGCAGCAGTTATGACGCCTTTTCAATTGCCCTTCCTTTGCTCTATATAAGCTTCCCCCTTGTCATTCTTTCCTTTTGCTCTTTTCTGTGCTCTCCCCCTTGCTCTCGCTTTCTCTCGCCTTTTTCATTTCTCTGAACGACGGTCTGCACGGCGGAGCGATTTCCGGCCACTATTTACGATGGCATCCAGGAATCCTGATTTTGGCAATGTTTTTCGTGAGTGCCTTCCTTGGGAGTCGTTCAACTTTTGCTAGTTTCTCAATTTTCCCGAAGTCGTATTTTTTCAATTTTTGCTGACGCTTTCCTTATTTCCCGGAAACTCCTTTTTTGGCTAAACACCTTTGGACTCGTACTGATGCTTTTCCCCCTCTTTTCAGAGATGGCTGACGATTCTGCCGCCTACTACAAGAATCTCTTCCTTGGTCAAGTAGAGAAGGGAGAACAAGCAAAGAAAAGTGGTTCCAAAAGGCGCAAGTCTACTGGGAGCGGACCGTCTTCGGCCAAGAAGTCAAAGAAGAGAGCCCTTACTTCACATTCGGAAGATGTGGTGGAGGTCGATGAAGTTATTGCTATGTCCACCAAGGTTGATATCTCAACCGATGCGATGGCCACTTCCACCGACGCTATTGCAACCTTGGCCATGGTTGATGTTACTCCGTTATCCACCAGGGTTGTCATCCCCTCCAAAGTAGCTGCGACATCTTCTGAGGCCGATATTGCGGCGGCCGAGGTGCCCGCTGGAGTAGTCGCCCTTTTCACTCCGTCGGGTCCCATATCGCCCGTGGGGCTTTCAGGCTTTTTGCCCGAGAGTCCAACTATTCAAAAGTTGGACAGACGTCGCAAGGACAAAGGCAAGTATATTCCGGCCTTTGCGGCGGACACTACCGAGGATACTACCACACTACCGAGGATACTACCGGGGTTGCACCAGGTTTGCTCTGAATACGTTCTTGCTCATAACTTATGTTTTCGGGGAGCCCTTCCTGACTCGCGCCCCTCCATTTTGCAGAGGACCGGGCGACCCCCGCATGGATGGATGATCATGCCCGAAGACGGGCTCTTCGTGAGTCCCTTCTCCCGAAAGAAAAAATTCCGAGGGAGCCGTTTTGGTCTTTCACGGAAGACATGAACTTGTTTTCCGGAGATTGCAAAGAGATGGCTCCCCAGATGGCGAGGGGTGTTCTTACAGAAGCCTCTTCTAGGGCAGTTGCCGAGGAGTGTGCTTCTGGGGATATCCTTGCCACTAGAATTTCTGAACGCGCCGCTCAGGTAACCTTCTCTCTTTTTTGCCCAAGTGTTTTGCCTTTCCTTGTGCTGCTTTCCCTGAGGATATTTTCCTTCTCTTTTCGCAGCTTTTGGGGTATAGTGAACACCTCCGATTTTGGGCGGCAGAGCAGTCTTCTGCCCGAGCTCGGGCTGAAAGTGAACTGGAGCAGGCTAGGCTCTTCTGTATTAATTTGGACATAGCCAATGTCGAGTTAAGGCGCATAGCCAGGGAGAAGGTTGCTCTGCTCCGGGATGAGTTCCTCATAGGCCAATCGGACCTTTTGAAGGACTTTTCCCGCAAAATGAGCGACCTAGGCGAGGAGGTTGTGCGCTTGACTTCGGCCAATGAAGTTATTCAGAAGGAGAAAGAAGAAGAAGCTGCCCTTCTGAAGAAGACTCTTGCCGAAAAGGCGGCTTTTCAAGCCAGGGTTTATTTTCTGATGAGGAGTGTAGCAAAAAGGAGAAACGCGAAGGGATTGGTGCGGAGGATTGCCGGTCTGAAGGAGGAGATCCTGGGTCTCGAGAAGGAGGTTGCTGGTCTTGAGAATGAGGCGGACTTGCTAGACGTAGGGAGGGATAAAGCCGTCCAGATGTCGAAGGTGTCCTTTCAGGACGGCTTTTGTTTAGCTCGCCATCAATTTTTGCAACGCTATCCGGACCTCGATACCTCCTTTCTTTCGGCCCTGGATATTCCCAAGGGTCCTCGGTGGACTTGGTCGAAAGCTGATCACCTCAACCTGCCACCTGTTCCTCTACCTGCGCCGAAGGCGACGGCTAGAGACACGGGAGTTGGAACTTCTCGCGCTGCCGGGGATCCTTAAGCACCCTAGGGTTTTTCTTTTCGTGTTTCTCTTGTACTTCTTGTAATCTTCTCCTTATATCAATGAATTTTTCTCTTCATAATTTTGGCTAAGTCTTTTGATCAATCTTTCGGTTTCGCAGTTGTCCTAAGCACTTTCAATTAGAGGACTTCAGAAACGCGCTTCTTTTGTTTCCTCGTTGTCCCGAACTCTTTCGGCTTCAAAAGCATACTTCTTTTGCTTGTTTTTCCAGCTATTTTTTCGGGCGATCTCGCGTAGTTGGTGAAGTTCCCTTGGACAAATTTTTAGCCTACCCTTGTTCGGCCGTATTCGGTACACTCTGATGACCTTGCCAACCTCGGGAGGAAAAGGAGATTTCTAGGAGTGCATGCTTTGTCTTTGTTCGGCGATTCTTCTCAGACAGGAGAAAACTTTTTAGCATTCAGACGAATTCCTGGCTTGCACTATTTCTTGTCTGAAAATTCTAAGTATAGAATTTCTTGAAGGTGCCCAGGTGCCTTGTTCCTCAGTTTTTCTCCCTTCAGTGTTGCCGAGGTCGTATACTCTTTTTCGGACCTCGCCGAGCAAGGCTCTTTCCTGTTTGGCCGAAGCACCCCATGTGATGGTTTTTCGGGATTCGGCCTTTCGGAGAGCGAGATCTTCCTTCCATATTCCTCTTGTCCTTCCATGCAGGTTCACACTTATCGCCGATTTTCGCTGAAAAAACCTTTCTTTTGAGTTTGGCCATTTATCAGTGTTCATTAACTAGGGCGAGCTTAATTCTCACTCCGAGGTGATTTCTTCTTTTACCGGACACCTGTCGGCCAAACTACTTTTGTAGGGACAATGGTCTCTCTAGTGACGACTAGGGGTCTTCGGAGAACCATTCCCTGGCCTTTCTGCCGGCTGACTTCGTTTTCTCGGTTATCAAAGACTTTTCAGGCGAACACTAGATTGCCTTTGATGGATTCCAAGCCTTTGAGCGTGCGTGCTTCATCCTTGTTCGGCGGGTAACCTGTGCAGGAGAAAAGAGAAATTTTTCTAAGTACTGTTTAGCTAAAAATACTTTTTACCTAAAATTTTTTTTGAGGTATTTCTCAATTTTCTCCCTTTGATGCTGCCAAGCTGATGATGCTCTCTTTTGGACCTTGCTTTGAATTAGGAGGGGTCCTTTCGGTGGCCGAAGTTCTCCCCTGAGATAGTCCTCGGGGTTCTGTTTTGGCCCTTCGGAGAATGGGATCTCCTTTTGGCATTCAGCGCACTTTTGCACCTACGGCCACTTTTTGCGGAGGAAACACTTCTCCAGAGTTTGTTCATGCTTCTGGGAGTGGCTCGAGTTCGGTTTCCCGATTTTTGCCGAGCTATTCCTCCCGAGCTCTCTCTTCCTTCCTCTCGAATTTTCGGTGCTTTTTGCCGAGCATTCCTCCCGAGCTCGTTCTTCCTTCCTCTCGAATACTCGCGCTTTACTTGGTAGCTTTATTGCTCCAAGTGGGCACTGGCCTTTGCAGGCGAGTAAGGAAGGTTTTTTCTCCCTGTAGTTTTTCGGAAGACCTGCTTGATAATTCCCCGCAGGAATTTTATCGGCCCTGCTGGACCTTCTCCTTTTGCTTCTTCCGACTTTTTCATAGTCCCCGATGTGTAATTCTATTTGGGGACTTCCACTTGCTTGTTACTTCAAAACTAAGCTGGTGGACCAAAGCATCTTTTAACTTCGGAGGTAATGGCTAAATTTTTGGCCCCCTTCGCCTAAAGGCTGAAGCCCTTTATGCTGCTGGCAATAATGTGCCATCTCCGCGCATCATGTTCCTTTAGGCTTTTGTATGCTTTTTGCCTGCTTGATCAGTAGGGGCTTCGCCAAACGAGGTGTTTTACTGTTTTCTCGTAGCATTTTGCTTCAGGCTTTGTTGGCAGTGGACCGTATCTGCCGAGGGCTGAGGGCAGTCTTTCGGAATTCCCTACTCCGATGGGAGTATTTTGGGCATTTTATTCTGAAGGCCGTCTTTCGGGTGTTGGTGCGTTTTTTGGCCATTCTCGCCCTTTTTGGGCGCGTCTATTTGCACCTCTTTTTGCGCGCTGCTCTGCACCTCTTCCTGCCGATGCCTCTCTATAATGGGCCTGAGCTTTCCTTCCAACGTTGTTCTTCCTCAATCAATGAAGTTTATCTGGAACATTTTCTGTACTTTTTGCCATTTCATCAGAATCTTTGGAAGATGGCTCTTTGCAGGGCATTTTCCTTCCCTTATCCCAGGTTTTTGTTCCCAATAATGCCGGTCTTGGGTGATTCACGACTTTGTTAACCGAATATGCTAAGTCAGGCGTTTTCCCCATCCTCGGGCCTCCGAAGCATCGTTCCAGTGTCATAGTGTTTTTGCGCCTAGAACCCCTTCGGTCGGGAGTTTTTGTCTTTCGCCTATGTTCGGTCTTCGTCGGATTTCCCCTTTTTCTGTTTCTGGACTTTCGGCAATGGTCCGCTGTCGCCTGGGGTTATAATGTCCCCTCTGGACTTGTGCGTGATGCAGTATCTTTGGAGTTCGGTGCACTTGCCCGTTTACTCTCTTCCCTCCGACGTCGCGCAGGGGTGACTCCTTTTTGGACGCTGGTAGTGTGTCCGTTGGAGTAGGATCATAGTCTTTTTGCCTGTTTAATATCAACGCGTAGACGTCTTTTCGGGGGAGTAGGTTTGGTGTTACTGTCTGAGGGACAGTAATCTTTCTTTGGCACGAACTCTTTCGACGGGGGAGGGGGGTCTGGACGGCACCGATCCTAGCTTTCCCGTCCATCATATTTCGAGAGGAAGCACGTCCTTTGGGTATTCTCCCCACTGCTCTTTGTTTCCCCCGGAGCTCTTGGGTCACCCCTACTCCCCTCGTCGAAAGGATCAAGAGAGAAGAGTTCGGCTCGACATTTGCACACGAACATCTTCGGCCCATCTACTGCAGTATTTCGACCACGGCGACGCGTGGGAAATTACGCAGGAAAGCCACGGTGATATCCGAAGGATGATCATCCCCGGGATGGGAAATCCCTGTTCCTTAATTGTTCGGCCGCCGGGCGAGTCTCCGGCGCGGACGGGGGCCTCAGGGAGCCTTTTGTCCTTAGAACGCCGAGTTTCTGACCACGGCTGCCCAAACAATTTCCCACAGACGGCGCCAAATGATGGCATTGGGTTAGCCATCGTTTACGATCCCGCCGTGGCTCCACGACGGGGATGACAGGGACCTCCTGAGGGATGTCATAGGTGGCCGTCCTACGATGGGGAGCGGGGGCCGTGAAGGATTTCCGGTGCAGGAAGGAGCCTGAAAAAGCTGACATCTTCAAGCGGTTCGGCCTGAAATATATAGAAAACAGGGGTTAGGAGGTCCCCGGAGCGATTTTCCGGGGAGGAGCCTTTCGACGCCCAAGTCAGTGCCTTTAAATAGCAAAGAATAGGCATAAAATAGACTGGCTGGGGGTATTTTTCTGGCATGCACATAAGGAGAAGCATCACGCCAGAGGCATTTTTCTGGCATGCCTAGAGGAGAAGAGAGGAGAAAACTGGGACTCTGGAGTATTCTCCCCAAAGCTCCTATCCAGCCCCCATTTCTTTTCTTGCCCAGAGTTTTTCCTGCTGTAAATAGGAGAAAATGAACCCTCCTGATCGTGACACGTGTATGGACGGATAGGATCCGTACCTCTTAAACAGGAAAGTGGTCAGCCGTGTGCAGGCTTTCTCGGGCAATGGTTTGTCGAGAATCGTGTCTCAGTGTGCCAGAGCACGGACTACAGTGGCCTGTCAGAATGCTTGAGGTCAACGTCTAGGACGTACGGGCAAATATGTCAGAGACTCCTTCGTATCACCCATCATCCCTCCGAGGTCCCTCCGGCCGACGTTACCTTTTAGGTGAACGAGCAAGGACCTCTCCCCGGGGTGACACCGTTTCTTCGGGGTGTTCTCACTCTTCCGAAGTTGGTTCATTCGTCCTCTGATGGGGAGGCGATACAGTAAATTTTCGAGGTTGGTGTGATGGGTCTTCCGAGGTCGGATTTGTTAGGCATTTGGCCCCTCCTCCGAAGTTAGTGGCCAAGACCATGGCACTTCTGCCATCACATTTATCTAGGTTTTGAACTGTCAAGGATGCCCCAATACCTTGATAGTTCTAATTCACGGCAATCATGGTAGCTGGGTGACTTTTGAAGGGAAATCACCATACCCTATTTTTCTTTGGACATCCTGTGTTTCAGTAACTGAATCGTTTACTTTTGGGGGTCTACCCCTTCTCTTCTTATTTTTAGGTGGTGATTCGAGGTCATAAATCAAAGGTGAAGTAGTATTATGAATAGTTATAGGGGACAGTTTGTGAACAAGTGTTTGTAGGTTTGGGTTTAATTTTGAGGTACTGGAATATGTAAGATTTGTCTTAGAGCTTTCACATGAAAGGGTGGGCATGTTTCGTTGTTGTGGTCTTGGGTGGGAATTCAGAAAGAAAGGCTGAGGCTAAATGGGGAAAGGTATTTGATGTTGGGATTCTAGATGAGCAATGGTTCTTGGGGTTATGCTTTTTGGTTTTAGTGGTAATTCATCAGGCAGTTTTACTGGTTTAGTAGCCTTCATCCAAACCCCATATTTAGGTTGCCTAATTGATAGCACAACAATTTCATCCACAAATCTGCAAAAGCTATCCAGGTGCCAATTCTACCACATTTGTAGCATACTTGCCCTAGTTTCTCATAGTTGGAAGAGACTTAGAATTTGCTATTATAAGCTTTTTGGAATCCAGAAACCTGCTATCAAAGGTTGATAAATCTTAACTGCCACTCGCACACACAAAAATCCCTTATCACCCACTTCTTATCTTTCACTTTTTGGACTTGCCCAAATAATACACCCAATTTCCAAGCATTTGAAACATTCATCCTGTTTAAAGGAAGACCATGTACTTGAATCCAGATTCACAAATGATGAAACTCAAGTTCAGCTTAAGATGCCTCAGGATTCCATTTGCTATACTTCCCATGATATTCCATGGACCATCAATTATGACCTCATCAATACCTTTTCCCTGAAAGAAAGAGCATTTATCAGTCTTATCTACCACCATCTGGATTGATTTGATTCCACATCGTCCCCAACCTTTTTCAGAACATTGACAACACCAGTATCATTGATTCTCTTATTAGTCAAAACTTTACCTACCAAAACAACTGGTTTCTTTTCAATCACCAATCCCATATTGAAATCTAAAGTAATCTCATTCATCCTTTTTGAAGAGAGGTTAGGGAAAGCATTCCTCTCATCCATTGCATTTAGGTAATCAGTCCTAGAAAGAACCTGAGCAATCTATAGAATAGAATCAATGAACAAAACCAAATGAATGCAACCCAAAACTTCCTGTTACAAAACCAGAAACTATTATCAAGAAAGTTGGAGAAAGAAAGTAGTTGAAGAAAGCGAATCCAAAATAAAATAAAAAGAAAATAGAAGAATCAAGACGAGAATCAATTCCTTACTACAAAAAGAACTCACCCAATCAATCTGCCTTTCTTCTAGGACGACAACATCCAAGAAACATCATACATCAACCATGAATCTATTCCAATCTCACAAGAAAAGGCAGTGTAGTAAAGCAATAGGAGGAATATCGTTGGATTCCGTGGTGAAAATAACAGAAAAAGTGAGTAGGAGCTTAAGATCAGAAGAACAAAGATGAATGTTTTGGCGAGAATAGTTACAGGAACTAGAAAAATCTCAAGAAATAGAGAGATAAACTCTCAAAGGTAGAGAAAGATTGATACAACACTTCATAGTTCATTCACGCGGTAGACACTTCATCCTCCCAAGTTTTCATACAATATATTCTAATACCTTATACTTGCAATTATTATGAATAAAAAAATCAACGTATACAGAGACAAATTAAATTAAATTAAACTTCATAGTAGGTCCCCTTCATTTATTTTTTATCCTAAACGGGTCACATAACTCTATTTTTTCCTAGTGAAATCCCTTACCTTATTTTGTGCGTCTTATTTGGGTCATTTCTGTTAGTTTGACTGTTAATTTTAACAGAATCTTGGTGAAAAATTACAACTTCAGTCCCTAAAATACATTCATCTTGCTTAATCTACGAGGAATTAATAAATTTCCAAAACATTGTTTGCTTAGAGAATCATGTTTGACTTTGGAGTGAGATGTAAATGATGGTTGAATTGTTAGATTTATAATTTTTTTGGTGTTATGAGCAAGATGAAAAAAAATAAGGGACTGAAATTGCCATTTCTTACCAAGATTCCGTTAAAATTAATGGCCAAACTAACAGAAAAGATCCAAATAAGACACACAAAATAAGGTGAGGGACCTCGCAGGGATAAAATAGAGTTATGTGACCTGTTTAAAACAAAAAATAAATGAAGATGACCCACCGTGGAGTTTACTCAATTAAATTATACTCTATCCGTTTCATATTCTTTAAATTATACTCCCTCCGTTTCATATTTTTTGCATCATATTCCTTTCTGGGCTGTCCCAACTTCTTTGCATAATTGCCTTTTTTGGCAAATTTTAACAACAATAATGTCTATTATACCCTTTCCTTAAATCCCACTAACCCTTTAAAATCAAACCCTTTCATTTTTTTTCCCTTGCCCAATCTCTGTCCAAGGAGGTACCAAGGAGACTTTTTCTCCAACGATGCCCGAACCAAATGGAGCAAACCATCGAGATGCTAGTTTGGTTCGTGCTTCAAGATGGAATCGTCGATCAATGCAATGGATCAGGGAGGGCAAACGATTGAGGATGGGGCAGATGATTCATTGGTGATTGGATGGCAGGGCCACTGCTGGAATTGTCTGCGTTTGAAGACAATCGGCATTCGAAGATGATTCGCTGGCAATTTGAAGACGATTGGTGTTTGAGGATGATTCATTGGCAATTCGACAGTGGGGCGTTGTTGGAATCGTCTGTGTTCAAAGACAATCGGCGGATTGACAACACCAATGACTAAAGACAATCCACAGTCTCTATGACTCACAGAAGGCTTCGAGATAAAAAGAATCATGTTGTGTGTGTCGGTGGTTTGAGAAAGAAAGGGGTGAAAGGGTAAAATTGTCCGAGATGTGAAAATTTTTACTTGTAAAAAAAACCGTGCTAAGTCAAATGTTCCAGTCAATGTGAGATAGAGAGAGTAATAATTTACAGATATTAATTTTTTTTAAACAAAAAGTAAAAGTTTGAGGTCTAAATCATCCACGTGTCAAGCTTCTAAAGCCGAACGCACCAAAATTTCATGCTACCCAAGGTAACCTCCTCCCTTGCAGCAGTGGCGGAGGATAGAACTCATATCAGCCCCTTCTTTCTATCTTCCCCTCCCAACCAGATAACAAAACAAATCCTCTCCTCTTTCCTTCTCCACTCTCCGGTACCCAGTAGTCACTCAGCCTCCATAGCCTCATTTCTCAAAATTTTCTCCGCCGCAAATCCTACGGATATGGCAATTTCTTCCTCCGCAGCGGCCACCGCCGCCGCCTCCACCAAACTCATCAACTCCTACGCCTCCCACCTCTCTCCCTCCACCCCTTCCTCCTCCAATCTCCGCACCACCTCTGTAAAACTAACCCCTGCTCATCTCTCCTTCTTCCGGCCTTCTCTCGCTACTTCCGCCGCCGCCGCCGCCGCCACTCTTTCTCGTCGCCGCCGCGCCGCTTTTACTGTCCGGGCTGCTAGGGGGAAGTTCGAGCGCAAAAAGCCCCACGTCAACATCGGCACCATCGGCCACGTAGACCACGGCAAGACCACCCTCACCGCGGCCCTCACGATGGCGCTCGCCTCCATGGGTAACTCCGCACCGAAGAAATACGACGAAATTGACGCCGCCCCGGAGGAGCGTGCCCGTGGAATCACCATCAACACCGCCACGGTGGAGTATGAGACTGAGAATCGACACTACGCCCATGTGGACTGCCCTGGGCACGCCGATTACGTCAAGAACATGATAACCGGTGCTGCCCAGATGGACGGCGCGATTCTGGTCGTATCCGGCGCCGACGGCCCAATGCCCCAGACCAAAGAGCACATCTTGCTGGCTAAGCAGGTGGGTGTTCCTAATATGGTTGTTTTCTTGAACAAGCAGGACCAAGTAGACGATGAGGAATTGTTACAGCTTGTTGAATTGGAGGTGCGTGAATTGCTTACTAGTTATGAATTTCCTGGTGATGACGTTCCAATTATTTCTGGGTCTGCTCTGTTAGCTCTTGAACAGTTGATGAAGAACCCTAACACTAAAAGGGGTGACGATCAATGGGTTGATAAGATATATGAACTTATGGATGCTGTAGATAGTTATATCCCGGTTCCCCAGAGACAGACTGATTTACCCTTTTTGTTAGCTGTGGAAGATGTGTTTTCGATTACCGGTCGTGGGACCGTAGCCACTGGCCGTATAGAGAGAGGTACTGTTAAGGTTGGAGACAACGTGGACATTGTAGGCTTGAAAGATACTAGGAACACTATTGTGACTGGGGTGGAAATGTTTCAGAAGACGCTTGATGATGCAATGGCTGGGGATAATGTAGGGCTGTTGCTTAGGGGTATTCAGAAGGCTGATATCCAGAGGGGAATGGTTTTGGCTAAGCCAGGAACTATCACACCGCATACCAAGTTCGAAGCGATTGTGTATGTCTTGAAGAAGGAAGAAGGTGGTAGGCATTCACCATTTTTTGCGGGTTACAGGCCGCAGTTTTACATGAGGACTACTGATGTGACCGGGAGGGTGTCCTTGATTATGAATGATAAGGGTGAGGAGTCAAAAATGGTTATGCCTGGTGACCGTGTGCAGATGGTTGTTGAGCTTATCATGCCTGTAGCTTGTGAACAGGGGATGAGGTTTGCTATTAGAGAAGGAGGGAAGACTGTTGGAGCTGGGGTTATCCAGTCCATCATCGAATGATGTACGAAATTTGATTTGGCCATAACTCATAAAGTTGGTTACGTTCGGGAGTCATAATTGAAACTCTACATGTCAAAGTTGTGCAAGTAGTCATGATTCCAATGTCATATATTTTGCAGTTTTGTACTTGGTTTGGATTCAGAACTTTGCTAATTCTAGTTGAACAATATTCTTGAGGTAATTAATTGCAACTCTCTTTTCCTCTACTGCTTCTTATTCTTTAGGCTTTTAGTTTGTAGTGCTGTGTTCAGTTCTTGCTTTTCAATTTCGGATTTCACCGAAGAGCATTTTAACATCTGGGAAATTTAACATGAGTCATCTTGGTCATGTTGCTGAATTTCTGTTTGGAAAATATTGAGATGACGGTTCTCGGCTCATCTTGGTCATCTATGAACAGGGGCTCCCTTGAATTATCAAGGGCTTACACGAAATGACGGCTCAAATGCTTCTAGGATGCACAAGTTGTGACCTTTGTCCAGCCCGTACCAGTTTTGCTGCAAATATTTAAACTGGCAGAAATGGCACTGCAAGCTCGTTGTCATGGGCTTATGGCCAGAGGAGTATGAAATTGAACCTTGGACTTCCCGATACGATCACAAAGCTAGTAACTAGACATCGTTTAGGCTTTCCAGATTTGCTGGTTTTCCTTCTGCACCTATAATTCAGGTCCATTATCTTAGATCTAAAGGGTCTGCGATGAGAATTATGCTCTTGAATTCTGGCGTTCCCGAGTCAGTCCACTGCTATTGAAGCAAATTTTTTTCTATGAAACATGTAATACGAAAAAACCCTTTAATGTTACGTAAATTAAAGGCAAGAGCTTAGGCATCATGCTTGCACCAAACCCTTTCATCTAAAATCAATTGCTCTAATGGAAGATGGAAAGAGACTTTTTTCAGGGGCACCAGAATTCTAGCATACCACATTTTGCTTATTGTTAGGGCAATAAAGACTAGAAGTATATGCAAATAAATAAATTAGCCTTGTGATTAGGAATGTTCAATTACCAACTCCTGCCATCTGAGGTCTTCAAACGGGCTACATATATATTAGATATAGACAAGATACTACATACACCTTTCCTTGCAGGACATTCGTGCAGCATTCTAGGATAATGTCATCATAACAATCCACTGGTATCGAAAACCCAGCATCTTTCTGCATCAGCAACTCCAGAGAGCTACGAGGGTGAAACCAATGAGACAGGAATGAACTCCTCTCCCTACAAGAACTGACCTCCATCTCAGTAAAAGCCTCAGAAGATGGTTGAGAACATCAATTCTCTGATAAATGCAGCTCTCTGCCTTCTTTCTTCTGCATTCTGTCCATCTGCTTGCATGGTTGCCTCAGTGCTGCACAGAAAATGTAAATGAATCAATTACTCTACAAATTCATCACTCGCTAATTCTATTACCGACTAATTTCGTTTCACCATAACTCAAATGGGTCATCGAACCAGCATGTGTACAGAAAGAAGCCATAAAATAGGAGAAACACCCCAGTATTTCACTTACGAATTCCTTTCCTATGAACAGGAATATTTTTATTGCATTTTTTAATACAATTGTCAAAACAAGAGAGATTCAGGATTGAAATGTAACAACTTCCATCAAATAGATACCTGCAACCAGTTGGTCCAGTTTGATACAATTTTCAGGTTCTTTCTAGCAATCAACTGATGAGCCAGTTACCCATGTAAGACACTGTGTATGCCGAACAGAGAAAAATCCTATAACCCCTTGAATCCATTGATTCCAGATAAAATCCACACAGTATCTGTTGATTCCAGATAAGGACCCCAAACACACTGGAATGAATACAAATTGATAGTCTAGGGTGCCCTGCGGCTCTTTGTTTCCCATTTCTCCACCCATCTTACAAGAGATGCCAAAAAGACGCTAATCCTAACAAGTTCTCCTAAACTACAGCATTAGACTCAAACAAGCAGCCAATGAAAGATGAGATGGAGTCTCAAATAGTTTCAGTACTTTCCTTTGGTCCTGGATAAAGAGCCAATCGGTCAATGATTTGAGAGCAAAGTCTTATTTCATGTCAATTGGTACCAGCTCATATGTTCTTTTCTTACACTTTATCCAGCTCAAATCTGTGGTATTAACCAGAAAAACCTAATGGGGAATGTGCTTTCTTAATCATAAAATCTGTAGCAATAATAAGACCATTCTTGACTAAAGACACAAGCTTAGCTTGGAAAATGAAGTCTAGGTTGAAGCCCTACACTGACCAAAATTTACTTTTCAAACAAGAAAAAAAAAAGATAGAGAAGATTCTTATGTTATAGGTGATGGATATGGAAGACAATGGAAAAAGATCAACTAAAGGTAGACCTAAATTAGGACATGTAAGCCAAGAGAACCATTTTATTACACATTTTTCCCTTTTCATCATCGTTTTCATTCTCCCAAACAAACAAAACTTAAGCTCTCCCCTAAACCACTAAACCATAAGGCATGCTGTGCCAGAGTTGCTAGTCTTCGACTCTTCATCATCCCGTAAAACTCCCTAGAACAATCGTTTGGCATTTACTGCTAACAACAAAATATACAGAAAACTATTAATGGCAAACAGCCGGGCAGGCAATTGACATATATGATGCCTGGTAAGAAGGATACATAAAAATATTTAAATGACTTGCAAGATTGGGGACAAAAATGAGTTCACAGAAACACTAGTAAAACCTCTGCAGGATCATGATTTCCACCTAGATATGTCATACAGAAGAAAACAGAAATAACAAATGGGTCCATAAAATGAACATACCTTTTCAAATTGGAAGCTGCAGGGACCTTATCATAATTGTTCCTTTGGTCAACTTTTGTATCTGATGCAGGTAAAGAACAGAGAAAAGGTGAAAGAAGAGGATCAGAAGCAGATTGTAGAGGGTTTCCCCTGCCATCAGTTGAAGAACCAAGGAATGAGCTCAGTTCCTTGCCAAGTGTTGTTGTATCAACATGCCATGAGCCAGTCTTTTGAGATTTCCTTCTTCGCTGCAAAGCAATTTGAAGTTGACCATTAAAACACCAAAGGAGAAAGATAATAGATTAACAACATATCAATCTGAAAATAGGAAATACCCGTAATGAACAGGCATGCTGCACCATGAAATGCCCAGTTGCATCTCTGCCAAGAATTGCTGCACACAGAGGACACACCTGGAGCAAAAACATTGTGCATCCATTCTAATTACAAACAGAAGTACTGACCACAAAGTCAAGTTCTTCTTTAGTCTCCCCAATTTACTTGATTAGGGGTAAAATAATGTGCTATGTGCAGCTAATTTATGTGTTAATCTTGAAAGTCAAATATAGTATTATTGTGTTGTGTATTGCCCAAGTCTGATGATGCATCCTCCAGGCTTATATCGAGGCAAATTATGTGTATCATCAAAACTCAAAGTTATGAAGATTGCCTTTTTTTCTTGATAGAAAAAAATTATGATGATTGCCTATTGGTAAAAGGGCTAATAATATGATGAACCAAAAACATAATAATAGGCACTGGAGAAAGCGACGGCAACAAACAACAAAAAGGACGTACTGCATTTTTCAAGTCAAAGCAATGCTCGTCCTGCAAATGATTGCACAGATCATGGATGTCAATTTCCACATAACAGAAGGGGCAGGGGAAGCAAACTTTTGAATCCTCATCTCCATCTAAATCATCAAAATGGCCATCTGCAAGTAAGATGTGCAGAGTAAAAATGAGTGGAGAGAAAAGGGAGCATCTTAAAAAGAAATTATCCAGTTGACACAGACTCACACAACTCAGGGCAACAATACCCTGAGAGAGCAAATTAGAGAGATCACTTCAACAAATATGTAAATGTCTGGATTTCTTTCAGAGTTTTGTCATTGACGCTTAACGTTTTAGGATATTATTCCACCTTTAGGTGTAACAGTCTGAAAGCAACAAGGAAAACAAACACAAACACAAATACAAATGTATCCAAGAAGTAAGTCATTGTATTGAGAGGTGGCCTCTATTCCAAAAATCAAAGTCTTGGATCATCAATTGGGCACAAAAGTCTCTCAGTGAAACTTGGTTGACGAAATGGGTGAAGTTTTGACCCTCAATCTTCATGTCCATGATTCAGGGCTTCTCGTCCCCATATCCCCTACCCAATGTACACAAGAAAAAACAAGAAAGAAAGAAACCTGAAAAGAGTTTTGGGTTTGAACACGCTTAGCTACTCATGAGACTAGCGCCAGTTAAAGCCCTGAGTACAGAACAAAGTTCAGAAATTTGAACGTGTCATATCTACTTTCACGGAACCCATTCTATAACTTCTCACCTTCATTATAACTATTTTCATCATACTCATTTTGACCATCATCGCAGTCATCTTCATAGGCTTCTTCTTCAGGCTCCTTCTTACGTTCATACCGATCACTATCACCTAATGGGTTGATCGGAAAACTGGATTTCGTCTTGGATTTCAATGCCTTAAGCCTCTCCAAAGACCTCTGCAGATCAGATATGCCCTCCTCAAGTTCGGTCAAGAGCATCTGTCTCTGATGAGGGTTTTGGCCCTCCTTGCAAATTGGCATCCTTTTTTGCCGTTTCTTGGAGGGTTTAATTGGCCCCTCCACCTCCTCTACATCTGATCCTCACACCAAACAATAAACAACCCAAAACCCTAGAAGTACTAAAGCTGAGACCTTTTATACCTGAATCTTCTCAGATTCAGTGGAGCTAGCCCTAAGATTCTCCAAAGGCCTCCCAGGATAAGAAATTAGACCCTTTTGAAAATCTTGCCTTCCCGATTATGGAGTCGCACCCAATGCATAATGCAATATATAAAGCCATCCAATTTTAATCCAAGAAATAAACTTTAATACGAAATATTGAAAAAATTAGAATTTTTTAGCTGTAAATTTTTTCTTTTAAAAAAAGGTAATAGGATATGATCAACTAACAAGTTTACTGAAAATCTATTAGACCCATGAGGCTTTTTATCAGGAACAGCCAAACCCATGAAACAATAAAGATAAAAACGTTATTGAACGGGGATTTAGAGACAAAATATGAGCAGAGAAAAAAACAGAAAGAGGGAGAAAAATAGAAAGCTGAGCTAAAATGGTAGTAGTACCAGAGTGAAGCCGAGCAGTTGTTGTTCGGACACCGGAGAAGCTCTTGACAGGTTGAAGTCTCGATGCTTTGATAGCGCCAAAGTCCATGCTTGCCGTCCACCTTCCGGCGGCCTCACGTCCGCGTTTCCCGGCGAGGAGGGGAGAAGGAAAAAGGGTGAAGCTTTTCTTCTGCGACCCTTCCCTTCTTCCTTAAGTCAGATTCTTTTCTCATCCATTTCCTCTCTCGTCTCGCTGCCTCTTGTCATATAGTACTACTACTAGCTCTCTGATCTGACAATGCAAAAGCTAGTCCGACAAAAGCTATCTCACCAATACGTGCCACGTGGAATTGGTAATCGATTATTGGATGGAGGTGATGTAGCATGAGTGTTTAATAAACATTTTGATGGTTGATTGTGATTTTTTGAAAGATAAATAAATACAATAACTGATTGGAGTTGCCGAAGACACCAAATTGTTGCCAAGTTGGTGGGGCAAGCAATATTGTATGGTTTTGGTCAATAATGGCATTGATTAAGAATTTCTATTGCATGTTTTGGTTTTTTCTAAAAGCTATAAAGGTTTTGAATAATCCCCAAAATAAAAAAAATTCTTTGGGGAAAGAACACATTCAGTCCTAAGATGTTGATCACTTTTTTATTTAAATCTAAAAAGTTTGTAAGTTTCTATTTGAGTCCTAAAACTTTCAAAACATGTAAACAGTTTTTAAACCATCGGCAACCTGTTTTGAGGTTAATTTTAAAACTATTGTTTACAAGTTTTGCAAATTTTAGGGCTCAAATAAAAATTTACAAAGTTTTAAAATTTAAATAGAAAATTTATAAAATGTTTAGGACCGAAGGTGGTTTTTCCCCTCAGACATGAAAATATTTTTTTAAGAAAGTAAAAATTTCTTATAATTTTAAATTTTTGTTTGAGTAATTTTTTTGTTTATGGTTTTTCATGTTTTTCAAATTTAGAAAAAAATGCTAAAAATATATTATTTGTGCAAAAAATAAATTAAAAATACTTTTCAAAGATCCTAAAGGATAAGGGATAATTAAAAGTTTCAAAAAATAAAAGACATCTCAGAATTAATGGTTTTTAGTCATTAAAAAGTAATCTCTGTTGAACTTATAAAAAAATAATAAACTTATTATTGAGTTTGGAAATTTTTCAAAAGAATAAATAAGATAATAGTTTCCACAAACTGGAAAATAACATTAAGATGACTTATTGAAGAAAAACCAATTTTCTATGCCAAGTATGCTCCAAACCATATCAGCGTCACATTAATTTAAATGATGGCATAAAAGAAACCTCCATAAAGTGTTATTTTTTTTAATCATTTGACATATAAACAAAAAAAAAACTATATCTTCTTTGAAAGAATTGAAAGAGAAAAATTTTTGTTCTTCCCACCGTAAGAAAATGGAGGATTTGAAAAGCATTTAGAAGAAAAAATAGTAAAAGACATATTGGTAGTTTCCCAAAAAAATTTGAAATGCCAACAAAACAAAAGCCAGGGCAAAGACCACTTTCAGTCCTAAATATTTTATGAATTTTTTATTTAAGTCCTAAAAATTTTAAAATTTATATTTAAATCCTAAAACTTTGCTAATTTCTATTTGAGTCATAAACTTTCAAAATGTGTAAGTCTTAGAGTTAACACTAGAACAAGTCATTAACGGTTTAGGACTAACCGTTTACATGTTTTAAAAGTTTTAGGACTCAAATAGAAACTCACAAAGTTTTAAGATTTAAATATAAAAGTATCAAAATTTTAGGACAATATGTTCTTCCCCGTTTTGCATGAAAGAAGTACTACATTTCCTCATGTTTTTAATAATTATTATTTGAGAAAATTGTGTGAATAGTCCCTAATCTTCAACTATTGTTTCATTTTAGTCCCTAACCTATTGAATGTTATATTTTTATCCTAAATTTATTAAAATTGTTTCATTATACTACTAAACCTATTAAAAACATTTTATTTTGGCCCCAATTGGATGAAATTTGTTAACTTAATTGATAACAACTTTTTAGATCATAATTTAAACTATCTGATAACTATCTAAAAATGAATGTAATTTGTATAATAATTTTTTATAGTTATTTAAAAATTCAAATCATTTTTTCTCTCTATAAATTGAACTTATTTTCATTCAGGAAGAAAATACTACTAATTTAAATTATTTATTTAATGTTAAAAAATATTAAAATATTTAAATTCACTAACAGACAATTACCAAATATTTAAATAAGAATCTTAAAAATTTGTATTAGACAACTATTCTAAATTAATGAATTTTATCGGATGAAGGACTAAAATGAAATAATTTTAATGGGTTTAGAACCAAAACAAAATGTTCAATAGTTAGGGACTATAATGAAATGATAATTAAAGGTTAGGGACCATTTACGCAATTTACTCATTATGATTTTGGGCCATTTCAAATTTTGTAACATCTTTATATTTAATAAAGCAATTTATTATATTATTATTTAAACTATTATTTTCATATTTTTTATTTTTTAATATTCATGTAAAAAATTAATGAAAAACTAGAAATGACATACGAATTTTTTTCTTCTTCCTCAACCTCCGTGCTAATCCTATAAATATAAAAACATATGGAACGTATGGAGTAATCTCCATAATTCTTTTATGTTGATATATTGGATAATGAAACACGAACTCATGGTATGTTTATTGATCTATACTTTTTGAAAATGATAATACAACATGATTTTAAATGAAAATTGTTTTATGAAATACTAAAATACTAAATTTTGGGTAAATTGCACGCGTTAACTTCAACACTTTAATATGTTCTTGTTCTAACCTTAACCTTAAATTTGTTCATAACACCTCTTTAACGTGATTAAAACGTTCCATTTAGAACCATTTTTAGATGAAATTTGTTATCTCGGACGGAAAATGTCACATCATTATATAATAGTAGGGGAAACTGTTTATTGTAGCCCTTGTAAAGATTCTCTTTACCAAAAAAAGCCTTAAAACTTTCAAATCTAACAAAATCCCTAGCCAACTTCTCCTACCTATCTTACCTCTCCAGCGGCTCAATCTCTGGTCGCTCTTTCCAGCGGTCCCTCTTTGATGGCCTCACCTCCGGCCTCCTGCTCCTCTTTTTCTTCCCATCTCCGACCTCCCTCTCCTCCCATCTTCGCCCTCCCATCAGCCTTGATTTGGACAAATCTAAGCTCTTCGTGTCAAAAAAATGAACCTGGACTAGTGGATTGGTTGAGTTCTAATTTATTGAATGAGATCGAAATTCTGGTGGCTTTCATGGAGGAGACAAGTGACCCGCCTGATTTGATTAGGATTCAGAGGAACGGTTTGGGTTACAAGGTTGTGAGATTGGTAAGAAAAAATTACCGGTTGGTTCAACGAGAAATTGTGATCAGAGTGTCCGAACTCGAGGCGAGAACGGCGAGTTTAAGAATGGCCAAGTTGACTTAGTTGGTCAATTGTCTGAAGTGGCTAGACGACTATAAGGGAAGGTTATTGGCAGTGTTCACAAACCGAGGGAGAAACAATGAGTTTTGGGATTTGTTAAGTGAGACGAAGGTGAAAGCTCTGGACACCATGGAGGAGAAGCGAAAGGAGAATTGAGCCAGCCTCTTACGAATGCCATGGACGAATCGGCCTCCCATCAGCGTCGATTTGGATGAATTGAGCCAGCCACTTTTGCGAACAGTGATGAATCATGATAGGTCACTCATCGTGAATCGTGATGAAATCAGACGAATAGCAAGTGGAAGAGTGACGGAATTAGATGGGCGACGGCAGGAATAAGGGAGAGGAAGAGGGTGAACGATGGCAGGATGGGTGTGTGGCGGCGGGGATGGGTGAGTGGCTGTGAGTGAGGAGGCGGACAGAGGAGAGATAAAGAGGGGAGTTTTTTTGTATATTTCAAAGTCAAGGTTTATTTGTTAAATGTAAAAGTTTGGTAGGGTTAAAGTTATGGTTTTCTCCTATAATAATATGCTAACTTGACCATTTTTGTATGAGTTAACGACTTCCGCTATAAAAGAGTCTAAAATGGAACATTTTAATTACATTAGGAAGGCACTACAAACAAATTTGAGGTTGAGAGTAGAACAGGAATAACATGAATAAAATTAAAATATTAGAGTTAATGCATGCAATTTACCTATTAAATTTTATTAACAACCGTAACTTCAATACAAGATATGCTCACACATACTAAGGTAAAAAGTACATTGTACCTAGCAAAATTAGGGAAATTTACAATTACTCTCATGAGGTATGTCCTAACATGCAATTTACCCTCTCTATTTTGAGAAACCTACACTTTGCCCCCAGTGTTTTTTACACTGCTTGATAACAATTTTTGAAACTGTATTTAAACTATACGATAATCATTTTCCAGTAATTTCAATCTCTCTAATATTTTTTTATAGTTAATAGACATTTTGAACTATCAGTTTTTTTTTTGTAAATGTATTTTCCCCTTTGTAATTATATATCAGTATTTTTTAAAAGTCGGTTCGCTGTAAAAAAATATCAAAAATCTTAAAATTATTGGAAAATTATTATCATATAGTTTAAATTATGGTTTCAAAAGTTATTGTCTGACATTGTAAAACAAATAGGGGGTAAAGTGTACGTTTTTGAAAATAGAGGAGGCAAAGTATAGGTTAGACCAAACCATAGATAGGTTTTTGTAATTTTTTCAAAATTATTTTATAATTAAAATATTAAATTTCATTAACAACATAGCTTCAATAGAATATATGCTTAGACTTGCCTGGTCAAAAGTACATCATACTTCTAACAAAATAAAAATCACTTAAGAAACATTAATTGATGTAGAATTGTGTGCAAACTTAACTTAAATTTAAATTATTCAATAAGTTTTTGAGACACAAATTTTTGCAAATAATTTTATAAATAGAATAGTACTCTCTACCAAATAGAAATTTACAATTATCCCCTTAAGGTTTACCCTAACCTACAGTTTGCCCCCTTTATTTTTAAAAATTTACACTTTGTCTTTTTATTTTTTTATACTGTCAAATAACAACTTCAAAAACTGGAATTTAAACTAAAAGATAGTTATCTTCCAGTAATGTCAGTCTCTCCAATATTTTTTATAGTTAATAGATATTTTAAATTATTAGTTTTTCCTTTCTAAAAAATATATTTTTCTTCTTGTAAATGCATATTAATATTTTTTAAATGTCGGTTAACTATGAAAAAAATATCAAAAACCTTGAAATTATTGGAACATGGTTATTAGATGATTTAATTTAGGGTGTTAGAAGTTATTGTCGAACACTATAAAAAAAATACAGGGTAAAGTATAGTTTTTTAAAATAGAGGAGGTAAAGTGTAAATTAGATCAAACCACAGGGGCTTTTGTAATGTAATCCATAATATCCTATAATTTTGGCAGCAGGCCATCAACCCTAAATTTCGTTGAATTCGTCGAATTTTTCCAGATGAGAATTTTTCCGGATGAGCGTATCCTGGCCTGGAATATTCTGAACGGAAATAACCCGAGGCACATCAGCCCTCATAAAAATATTTCTTAATATATAAAGGATTTTTATTCCTATAAAAAATTAAAGAAGTGGCTTACTACAGCAAAAAATTAGGGATGAGCATGAGTTGTGTTAGTTTGGTTTTCTAATAGAACTAAACCAACTTACAATGATGTTAGTTTAAAAAAAAAAATTCTACCAAACTCGAGAATCAAATAGAGCCATAATCATAGGTTTGGTTTTCTCAGTTTTAGTTTCCAGGTGTTTTAGTTCTTATCATATACATGTAACAATTAACTATTTTTAAATCCAATAAAATAGTATCCACAACCAGCTTAAGAAAGAGAATTATTACCTGGTTTGAGATAGGAACTATTATCATCAATGTGTCAACCAATGCTAACTCCTCTAGTTCAGCTGAATCAGTCATGACATCAAGGGCACTCAAAGGAGAGGATTAATATCCAATATAATGTTTTAACGTATCTTAAAACTAATGAAGGCAAAAATCAATACATTAATTTATGCAATCGTATCAATAAATCAAATATCTTCTAATTAGATACAAGCAGACCGAGCAGTTTGAACTTTGAACAAATGTAAGAAAAACCCAGCCACCTCCTCTTCTCCCCAACCCATTTCCTTTTGCCATTGCTCACATCTTTCTCTGCCAGATTCAAACTTTGGTCCGAATCTAACTAGTTCTCTTTCAATATTTTTATTACTTGATTGACATTGTCCGATGTTATTTATCAGATTTTATGATGGATATAATCTTCTTTAAATCTTAGTGCTTAATAGTGATTTAAGATTCTCATAGGGTAGATTTTCAATTGGAGGCTATAAATCATGGATCTAGGTTTTCTTTTGAATTTACTGGCAACTCTACTAGAGTGTCCCGACGCTTAGCAATATATGTAAACGCAATTGCATAAAATAAAGTCAGTATTTAATTTTTTAGGTTTCCTAAGTTTTTTTTTCTATAGATAGTATTGTTCAGGTCTCTAATATCTGCTTAGTTCTAGCACTACTTGGTTATTGTTAGCTTGGATTAGGTTTTTTGCAAGTTATTTGTGAGTTCTGTACTTAAGATTTATTTCGACTTACTTGGAAGATTCAGCTTAATTCGATTTTCTTCCCTTCATTTGGTGTTACGAGAACAAGTAGCCCATTTTTTTTTACCAGTTTTATGTTTCTGTTATTCCTTAAAGTTTTATGTCGTCGGTAGTTTGTAAGATACCATTTGACTCACTTTTAATTAAAATAAAACATCTTTTATCAAAAGATACAAGAAGACCTGCCTAAGATGGACATAAAATTAATAATTGACAGTAACGCACCTTTTCTTTTACTTTCTTAGGAACGTATAAACTTCTAAATTAGAGAAATCTTAGTCAATAAAATTAAATAGTACCATGTAGTACCTTAATAATTTTTCATTTCAATTAATAAATATATAGACAATTTAGTAATATCATAATTTTTATTATATATATATACAGGGTTCTATTCCACCTTAGGTTTGCTCATATGAAATCGGAAACAACCCAAAAACCGATCGTTCCCCAAGATGTAAAACCAATCTATAAATTATGATCAATTTTTACTCAATCCAACTTAATAGGAGTGATTTGGTTTGGGCTTCGGGTTTACCCAAACCCATGTTCACCCGTACATGAAATCATACTAAGGGGGAGATATAGATGGTTTAAATGATGGATATCATCTGGGATCCAAGGATCATGCAAAGCACTAATGCTCATTCCATCACCTACCTTTTATCTAAGTCCATGCAACAAGCTTTTCCAAGTAAAGGATGCATTTGTCATGATCATCTGGCATAAAAAAAAAGAAAGAACAAAAATATTCGAATTTAAGGTTCCTCAAAACTAAAGATAAATCATTCGTTAATAATCGCTACTATACCGCTTTGTGAGCATTGCTTAGTTAAATTTATTGGTTTTGAACTAAGAAATCATCAAAATATATTTTTTTTAACAACAATTGAAATGCTATTGAACGTAAATATAAATTACAACTCTCAATTTTAAAAAGTTTCTGAAACAAAATACATCCAATTGCCCAAGAACACACAAAAGATATAATGGTACATTGAACTCTCAAAATAACTATCAAACCCAAAGACCTAATACAAAACTCCTGAACCTTGACATTAAACAAGAAAATACAAGTTAAACCACTAATAGTCAAACCTTCCAAGACCCCAATAAAGTAGAAAATAAAATCTAATCTTTAAACCCTCATTCCAATTTTTTAATTCACATTTCAACACAGATCCTTTTAGCCTCAAGTTCAACCCTTTTTGTCCCTTCATTTGCTCATTCACTTTATCAAAATTCGTTAACATATCCAATACTAACTCATCATAACCTTCAAAGGTATTAACAACAAGGAATTCTTCTGAATACAATTTGAGAACCCAGTATCTTTTAATATCGAAATTTTTGATGGCCACTCAAAATTTCCCCAATTCAATCCCCTCGACTTATCCGCCATCTTTAAAATTGGTGGAACCCCAGTAAAGATTAAATAAAAATTATCCTTAACATTTGTTCCCTCCACCTTTAAATCACACTTATTTATTGCTTACTCCAACACTAGAAAATTCAAACCCATTATTCTCTACATCACTTGACCCAATAGCATCATTTAGATCTCTATTAACTAGCCCACCAATAAAAAAATTAGACCCAACTGGATTTTTAAACTCACCAACCCCAATCTCTTTAGTAACCCGACTCACCCCAACTTCATTGCTATCAACCCTACTCACCTTACGTAATTCATTGCTGCCTCCAGGTAAGGACGTTCCAGATTCCGCCACCGCCTGTCCACCTTTGCCACCTCCGGCACCGGTTAGAGTCACTTTGTCCACACCAACCGCAGAGGACTCACTTGAGGCCCGCCCTACTTCCACGCCGGTCGCTGCCTCCCTGCTCGCCTTCTCATCAACGCAACCCAACTTCGCCTCCAATCCTCTGTAACCTCCCTCTTCACGCCATGTCCCCTTAATCTCACCTCTAGACAACCATGCCTGCGCCCCTCCTTGCTTCACCAAAAACTTCTCTTTCGAATGCCAAACAGTCGCCATCCCTCCCCGACCTCTACAATTGCCACTATTCCCTTGTACGTTCCCTGACGGAGACCCAATCAACCGAAGGATTTGGCACCATTGCTGCGACCTCACACCCTCTGGAATTATTATGCTTGAACAATTTGCTTTTCTGACTTCCACTAACTTTAAAAATTTCCTATTATTGTCTTCTTTGAAAGATAAACACAAGCTGCGTGCATCCAATCGTCAAAACTTTTGCCTTTCCTTGCTTCCTAGACCACTACTACTCTCTTTCCAAGAGGAAATAAACCAATCGATCTTATCTTCCATAAGATTGATTGAACTTTGACAACGACGACCATTCTCTATAATTCTCATCACATTTTGATCTTTCCACCATTCAATAAGAATAGTAAAAGACTTTCTCTCAATAAAGAATTTAATCTTTGCACTGAATCTCATCCCCAAAAACCCATAGTTTTAGAGAGAGAAGAGAAAACTTCTAACTAAGAATTATTACAAGATTGATCAAGTTGATTTGAGTACGTTGGATTTTCTTACTTTTTTCTCTGGCTTAAGTGCACAATTAGTAAAGGATGGATTCAAGTGTAAGACAATGGGATTTTTTTAGTTTATTATGTAAATATTAAGTATTTGCTTAAAGGATCCATTGTAATTAAAAACAGAATCCACTGGTTAAATCAAATAATAATCAAAGAAAATATAAATAAAAAAAAAGATTATTGTTCTCATAAATAAATGTATTATTTGGTTAAATTATCAATTTATTGAAACCTTATACTTAAAGAAATTAAAAAAGTAATTCTAAAATATTTTTTTCTTAAAAGCAATTAATTTTTCATTTTTTAGATTGGATAGGTTGAAAAACTACTAAAAATAATTGTTACAAAAATATTTTAAAACTACAATTTAGACTTTTTAACATAAAGTTTCAGTGAATTAATAATTTAGATAAATAATCACTTTATTTAACAATAATGCACAATAAAAGATTAAATCTAATAATCATTTTAACATTTCATGTTCTTTTTTGAACATCAACCATATACTGGAACTTCAATAATTTATAGTGCTCCACCAAAAAATATTGTCTATATCTATCACTATGGTCACTACTAAAAAAAAGTAATTTTCCAACGGTCATTTTCAATGGCTTCACGTTGGGAAATTGACAATTTCCAATGTGAAGCCGTTGGAAACAGGCGCATTGGTAAATGATGAGTTGGAAAAAAAATTCCAACGGCCCAATGATTAGCCGTTAGTATTTCCAACAGCTAAGTCGTTGGAAATGGGCCGATGGAAATTTCCAACGGCCAATTTTTCAGGAAGTTCAGTTGAATAGTGAAACGGTTTTCCAACGGTCAGGGTCGTTGGAAAATTATTTCTGAAAAATAAAAAAAATATTAAATATTAAATCTATATTATTTTAGATTCAGCAAAATTATATTTTACATTAGTTCAAAAAATTAAAATTATTATTACTAAAATTATATTTATATTATTAAAAATAAATTAAAAATCACAAAAATACAAAATCTAACCGAACTAACATAAAATCAACCAAATCAAAAATACAAACAGATCTAACCAAAATAAAAAATAAAAAACTTTGAACAAAACTAAAAATCAATCACAGAAACATATCTAACCAAAATCAAAAATAAAAAATCCGAACAAATCTGAACCAACTTCTCAGTCTCGGGCATAACATCCTTCACGGCCGTCCGCGCAGAACCTCTCTGCCCATTTTGCCAGAGCAGAAGTCTTGGCTGCTCCCAACAGCTCAATGTCGTTCATCTTCTCTGTGACCTTGAGCCACGCCAGGAAGCAGCCCAAGGCAATGTCTGTGTAGCCGATTCTCTCCCCACCGAAGAAGGCCTTCCCCTGGCTGTACTTTCCAAACGCCTTTTTTAGCAGCAACAGACCTTCCACCTGCGAAATTGCCGCTTTCATCGCCTCATTCCCTTGAGCTACAGCGATTGATTTCATGTTCTGGAACCACTGCAAAGGTTCACACAGAGCCGAAGTTTATGACTCGTTTGAAAATCTTAAAACAGAGTTATAGACAAGGACCTAATTGAGCAAATCATAGACAAAAAACCGAAAAAAGCAAATTAACGCAAACATTAAAGAAATCAAACGTCCGAACAGATCTAAACAAAAGTCAAAAATAAAAAATCATAACAAAATTCTAACCCCAAATCAAAAATCGAAACAAAGGAAGGCGTGGAGGTGAGGAGGACGTGGAACAGATTGAGACGGTGGACGACGGAAAGGCTGAGGACGGGCTGTACGGATGATGGACTGGCGATGCCGATGAGCACGGCGGCTGTGGAGGCTGAAGCATGAAAAAAGGAGGCGAGGTATGAGGTTGATGAGCGTGGCGGTGAAGAGAGACACTACAACGACGGCGATGCGGAAGTTCGCCAGAGATAGCGAAGCGGATGAAGACGGTGACGGCGAGGCGGAAGTGTAAAGGCTCTCCTAGTATTTCCTCTACATTAAATGTCGAGGTAAGTGAATCCCAAGTATTTTTCCCTCAAATAAGTAGTATTAAGCGAGGAAAGCAAGCTAGTTAAGGTTAAATTGAGTTCCAAAGGGTAATTGGCACCTAAGGGGCAAAAAGGGCAAAATGGTAATTTTGGCCCAAGTCAGTGGCATGACCGTAATTTTGGTAAGATTAGGTCCATACAAGTGTTTTGAGCTAGTTAAGTTAAGACCATAGGAATTTATAGCCATTTGAACTAAAAGCTTAAGTTAAGGGTGAAAAATGCACTAAGTAAGAATTTAAGCTATTATGTCTTATAATGGCTTAGGTGACTCAAGGGCAGTTTCTTTGGGACCAAGGAGTGATAGAAATGGGAGTGTTTAAGTGGCCTAAGTGATTCAAAATTTAGTTTGAGGGCCAAAGTGACAAGAGGAAGAAGTTGGGCTAAATTGGTTTAAATGGAGGAGATGACACTATTCATCATCTCCCCCATTAGCCATTTTCGTAGCTCATCTTTCTCCCTTGCTTTCTACCCCCCCAAACCTCCCAAATCACTCAAGTTTTCATGGAATTCGAAGGTCCCGAAGCAATCTCAACAAGCCCTTAGCTCGTTTTTTATGGAATTGGTGCATTTGGAGTTGTTCTTGCAAGTTTTTGGTTCAAACCCAAAGGTAAACGTATTTGATCCTTATGGGTTAGTTTTAAGGTTGTTAAATGGTTAGAAATGGTCTTAACTTCGTGCTATTGGTGTCCAATTTGGTTGATTTCAAGCTTGGAACTCAAGGGAACCCATTGGAGCTTGGAGGTGCTCATAGTTTGTTCTTGCTTTCAAGATGATTTGAGGTAAGGGATTTAAGTTAATTAAGCTCAAATAATGCATAGAAATGTAGTCTTTTGTGTGGGAATGAGTTAGAAACAAGACCCAAGTGATTTGGTTATGGGATGAAGGAGTTTGAGCAGTTTTCGTGCAAGAACGCACGCTGTCGCGCAATGCTGGAAAGCATTGGCGACGCGTCGCCAGTTTCGACACCATTGGCGCTGGCGACGCGAGTTGGCGACGCGTCGCCAAGAAATGCGAAAGTTCTCCGAACGCTGATGCCTTTGGCGACGCGTCGCCAACGGCGCCGCCAAGGCATTTTGCCCTCAAGCTCCGGGCATCCTAAGAGTGTCTCAAACTCTTGGTTTCCATCCCTAGGCTAAGTTAAAATGTTCCGTAGCCTCGGTTGGGTCTAGAACTCATTCCTAAGTCGGGAATTATGCATTATATAGGTAGTAGCTAAGTGGTGTGGTTAAGGAAGGGTAAGTAGTGGTGGCTAAGGAAGTTAAAGTGCTTCAGTTCTCAAGTGAGCACTAAGGGGATTAAGTCGGGTTTCAGACTCTTCGTTGGCCGAGTAGAATGTCATAAACCTATGGTCAATGAAAAGGAAACCTAAGAGAATCCCAACCAAACTTTATAGTTTGGTAAGTAAGCCACTAAGGGGCCCTAAGCTAAGCTTCAAAAGCTTGGTAAGTTGAACCACATAAGGTAGCTACTCTGCACAATAAGTTAAGGGAAGAGACGGGTAAGGAGTGAGTAAGTGGAAACTTACTCTAAGTAGCTCGTCAAGGCGGGTAAGGTTGAGTAAGCAAGGTCTTACTCTAAGGTGCCCGTAAGAGGACTTCAAGGGGTTAGTAGTTAAGTGCTAGCATAGGATACGAGGGCCAGTATCCAAGTACCCCAGTCGTAAGAGCTCACGACAAGTCCAGCACCTACGGGTGTAAGGAAGTCCTAAGTGCATTTGCATGTGCATAACTCATTCATCCATCCATCCATCCATCACTTGCATTGTTTGTTGTTTATTTTCCTGCTTCTGGTTATCTTGTTGATTGCTTGTTTTGTTTTGTATGCTGTCTATTTATATGCTTGTTGTGCTTTGTATGCATGCATTGCTTTTCCCTGCAGGTACTAATCCCTTACTGAGTACTTTGGAGTACTCACCCCTTAAGTGTTGTGCAGGTTTAAGCAGTTTTGTTTGGGCTTAACAGTTGGTAAGGGGCAGCTGTTAAAGCTAAGTTTTATTGGTTCAAAGGTATTCTCTAAGTAGGAAACTCCATGTTTTTTAAGTTACTTACGGCATAAGTAAGTACTGACCAAAGTGTTTGCCTTACAGTTGAGGCTAAGTGAGTACAAGGAAAGTGTGGCTCATCACTTGAAGCTAGATTGCTTGGGTGAAGAGCTAAGGATGGATATTAGTAGTTAGGAGATGCTTCTTTTAGTATGTATGGTAATTTCATACATAGATTGCCTATACTAATGACCATTGGTGTGTATAACACTAGAGTTACATTTGGGTGCATATAAGTTGGAAATGTATGCACGTAGTTGTTACTTGAAGTTAAAGCAACTAAAGATTTATGTCTTGGCTTATTTGATTTATGTTTTCATTAATTGCCGCGGCACTGTTTTCGATGAAGTTTTAATTTAAGTATTATTGCATAGCCAGGACAACGCATGCATATCTCTTATGCAGAGTAGGCTAAATAACTAGTTGCACGTAATGATTTAAGGTATTTTACAAGTAATAACTAGCCAACTGTAACTTAAGTGGGATCATAGTTCCCTAGAGCCTACCAGTGTTAGCAATTCAGGGCACTGGGGCCCTATTCCGCCACAGGAAGAGCACTAGAGACGGAGAGAGGACAACAGCGACGACGAGACGCAAAACAAGCAGAGACGGAAAGCGCCAGAGGAGTAAGAGAGGCTGAGACGAGAGAGAGGGAGAGACAGAGACGAGGAGGGTGAGAAGAAGCAGAGACGGAGAGTGTGAGAGAAGGGGGAGAGGCTGAGACAAGGGAGAGGGAGAGACGGAGACGATGAGGTCGAGAGGAGGCAAAGACGAAAGCGCCAGAAGAGGGGGAGAGGCTGAGACAGAGACGAAGAAGGTGAGAGGAGGCAGAGATGGAGAAGGTTGGGGGAGGTGGGTAAGTGATAGTATTTATAGTTAGGGTTAGTTAGGGTTGGGTTTGGGCTTTTTTGGCCCAATAGATTATTTTTGTTTTGGCTGGGAAAAAATATATATGTTACATACATTATAATATATGAAACATTGTAGTATAATATATATATATATATATATATATATATAATAATTATTATTATTATATTATGGCATATACATCATATAACATATACTATGTATAAATATAATAATAATGTGTAAGATATATATACCTATTAATATATATGTGTTATGATACTATATATTATGATATATTATATAATAAATATATATAAATATCAATATCAATGTAATATAAATATGCATATATATAAATGTGTGTGTGTGTGTGTATGTGACATATATATATCAAAATATTTAAACACACATTTATATATATGCATATTTATATTACATTGATATTGATATCTATATATATTTATATAATATATCATAATATATATTTCTCATACACACATATATATTAATATGTATATATATCTTACACATTATTATTCTTATTATATTTATACATAGTATATTTTAAACATATTATAATACATATCATATTTTACACGTATCATAATAACATATACAGTATATGTTATATGATGTATATGCCATACATATAATAATAATAATAATAATAATATGATTATATATATATATATATATATATATACTACAATGTAAAAAATTCACAAAATATTTCCAACGGCCTAGGCCATTGGAGAAATTAGCCACATGTTTCCAACTGCCTAGGCCGTTGGAAAAACTCACAAAATATTTCCAACGGCGGAAAGATTCACAAAATATTTCCAACAGCTTAGGCCGTTGGAAAAATTCACCATAAAAAGTTTCCAACGGCCTAAGCTGTTGGAGAAATTAGCCATATGTTTCCAACTGGCTAAACTGTTGGAAAAATTCACCAAAAAAAGTTTCCAATGACCTTGGCCGTTGGAAATAATGAATGAGAAAAAGGTTCGCTTGACTTACATATTTTCCAACAGCCAAGCCGTTGGAAATTTTTTTTTTACACCTTACAATTTTTTTTTGCACTTTCCAACAGCCTTGCACATTGAAAATTTCCAACCGAGTAGCCGTTGGAAAAAAAGGTTTTTTTAGTTGTGGGTTGGTCTCTTAACTTTTAATGACTTACCCGTAGAGGTGGCCAATGAGTTGGGTTGACTTGGGTTTGACCTAGTCCCAGATTTGTCAAACCTAGGCTCGGCTTGGCACAGAGTAAGCTTGGATGAAAGCTGGGCAAATATGGGACAAGAGGAAAAGTTCAGACCAAGTTAGCACATGGGCCTCGCCCCACCAAACCGATTAACTCAAACCGGACTGAACTGGCCCACAATTTGGTGGAGTCAAGTCAAGCTGGCCCCAGTTGACCATTCCAGCAACCAACCTCCAATGTTAAAAAAATTTAAAAAGAGGCAAAATTACATCTTTCCCCCTAATGGCTCCAAATATTTTTTTAGGCCCTATGGCTCCAAATATTTTTTTAGGCCCTAGACTCCCCCCCCCCCCACAGCAGCGATTAACAGCTAATTTTTTAAAGCTTTTTAAACAAACAACATGTTTCCCTCCTCTATAAATAGCCAGGTTCCCCCTACACTTCCACACATCAAAGCTCTTTTAAATTTACTCCATCTATGATATATTCTCATTCTCTTTACTAGCTTTCTTCAATTTTCCTAATTCTTCACTAATGTTTTCTTAAGCTCTTCTTAATTTTCTCTTAATCTACAATTATTTTTGCTCACTCATGGCTTTATGAGGAAAAAACTCTAGTAAAGGCAACAATGTCGCTAGCTCCTCATTCGGCACCAAGGTTAGGTCATTTTTCCGTTACTGTATCTTCCATAAAAACCAAGGCCCACATATCCAAAGGTTGCCAACGACGACCCCAACATCGACATGATGAACTACGAGTTGGGTCCCAACGATCAACTATCCGATGATGATATCAAGGAGATTCCACTAACCCAAGTTAACGTAAAGGGTTCCCAATTGATACCACAAAGCACACAACTTGAGGTGACCCAAGGCAAAACTAGCAATTTGAAGGCATCCATTTGGGTGCATTTTAAGCAATTTTAGGAAGGCGACATGAGGCATGCCAACTGCAAACATTGCGGGAACAAGTTCACCTACAAGTTGAATTTTGGGATGGGCACTCTCACTCGACACTTAAGCAAAGTCCATGGAGATTTGATTGGCTCTTTCGATGGACTAACACAATTGACGAGCGTGGGGAACTTCGACGGTTCAGGTAGCTCCTAATATAACCCAAAACCTATGAGACAATGTCTAACTAATTGGATGATAATTATGGAAAAACCTTTTAAATAAGCTGATGATGAATATTTAGAAAATTTTATCCAAAAAACTCTAAATCCTACTTATAAAAAAAGGTCTAGGCAAATAGTTAGGAGAGAAATATTTAAATTGTATGAAGCTAAGAGAAGTAATTTACAAGCACATTTTTCTATCGTTGATCATTGTCTGTCATTTATATATGATGTGTGGACATCTCCAATAGGATAAAATTATTATTATGTCACTGCTCATTGGGTAGATGATGATTGAGTTACTCAAAAAAGAATTATTGCTTTTAAATATATGGAATTTGATTATATGAGTTGAAACATTTTCAACTGCATTATTGAAAGTTTGCGGGAATTTGTTATTGCCGATAAAATTTTGTCAATTTCTTTTGATAATGCTTCAAATAATGATTTGATAGTAAGAGAATTGATAAAAAAAAATAAAACCACCGTTTGATGGAAAAATTTTCCATGTTCATTGCTTGTGTCACATTTTGAATTTATGTGTTAAAAATAGTTTACAACAATTGAAAAATGAAATCGGGCTAATTCGGAATGCTTTACTTTTTATCAAAACAAAGAACAAATTGGCTTATGATTTTAAAATATTTTGTATTGAAAATGGAATGAATTTTTCTTGAAAAAGGTTTAAAATATATTGTCCCACTTGATGGAACTCAACATTTAAAATGTTAAATGACGCTAAGCTATTGGCAAATCTTTTGACTTGGTTTGTGAACTTAAGAGTACAAGCTGAATGGCTAATCGACGAGGTTTGAAAAAAATGTTTTAAGTTGGTTGAGTTGTTTAGATATTTTTACAATACAACAAACTTTTTCGCTGGGGTTTATTATCCAAATTGCACCAAGTAATGTTATATTTTATAAACATCATCTATGTTTTTAACCAATACAAAGATGATGAGTTTTTACAACCAACTGATGAAGCAATGTAAAAGAAATGATTTAATTATTTTCAAGAAATTCTGCCAATTTATCTTGTCGCATATGCAATAGATCCCAATGTCAAAATCACTGATTATCTTCAATTGTTAGAAGTATACTATCATACATATTTAGCACAGCCATAAATTTTTGCAATTGTTATTTCTGCTGAAGCTGATCACAATTTGAGAGAGTTATACAAACTCTACTTTATTAAGCATTTTGATAAAATTAAGTCATCCGATCCAACACCCGCCTGACATTCCACCTCCTTCTCATCATTAAAGTTCAACCCGATGGCACATGTCTTCAAATGAGCAAGACTCACAAACCTGGGATTGGGGGAATAAGATGATTACCTTTGTACTTCATTTGAAAACAATGAGGAAGACATCCTTGAGTAGTGGAAAAACAAGAGAGGAAGATTTCTGATCTTGCCCATATTGGCATAATAGATTGAGATTTGCATCTGTAACCAGGATTGGACCCTTGATGCTCTAAAGAAACAAGACATGAAGAGCTTGGATGATGGTGTCCTCTCCGATGACTAAGCACAAAAGTAGATTGTAGGTTTTTATTGTAATTTTTAGATTGTAATCGATCTGATTATACTATGAAGCACAAATCTTAGGTTTTATTTTCCCCTTTGTTTCTGGAACGTTTAGCCATTTTCAAATGTAAGACATGTTCCAAATGATGTAAGTATCATTTAGCTTTTGTATTAATAAAATTTATATCGGCGGTGGTATTTTTCCTCAAATAAAAACATGTTTAATCAAATTGTACTTGAATAATATTTCAAAATATGTTAAAACATTTTTTTCACAAAATTGGGAAACTCGGCCCAACTCGGACCTATCTTGGCCCGGCCCGGGTCCAAGAATCCTAAACTAAGGCCGGGTTGGCCCACCAGCCACCTCTACTTACCTGAATTGACTTTTTAATTTTAATACATTTGTCCTCTTTTGCTTCCTCTATTGACATAAGGGGATGATGCCAGTGTTCAACTCTCCATGCATCCTCCTTCCCCTCATTGCACAATGTCATTTGATCCAATTTAATTGTTTTCTGGTCTCAAACAAGTTGAAATTTTCTTAAATATTATATAAATACATCATTCAAACCATATATTTGTATAACTAATTATGAGTATCGAAAAAAAATTAACACATTAGTTCTCCAACTTCAGAAAATAACGTGAATTGATTCCTCTGTTGTTAGGGTAAACTAAAACCTAGGCCTAAGCTTCCAAATCTTTCAACAAAAGTACTCGACCGTTTGCAAACTTCCATTCGCACATGACAAGAAGTAAATTAACCTACATCACGAAATTTCTGAAATTAAATCACTTTTTTCAATCATTATTCCCCAAGATAGCCATTATTTTTTTCCTCTTTTGTTACGGTGGACAACTAAAAGAAAAATTTTAGTGACATAATTCTTCTACTATGGATTGATGCGCTCATGCTTGTGTTTTCACTTTCGGTCTCATTTTTATAACATATTTACTTATATTTTAAATAATGTAATTTTCTAGCTCTCGCTCCCATTTCTGTGATGCTTTAAGATGCTTTGAGAAAAACTGCAATTGAATAACAAACAATCTATTGATCAACCAATAAATTTAATACATGTAAAAGGAAATTATCAGTAACTGATTATTAGTAATTATTTCTATATGTATAATGACTATTTACTCAACTTTTATACCAATTGAAGTTGTACACTCTAAGAAATTCAAAAAGCAATTTTAAAACATTTTTTTTTTCCAAAAGATAGTTATTTTTATGGATTTTTCTTTTTTTTAAAAAAAATCTGGATAAGGGGAATATTTCATGCTAATTTTTTTTTTAAGAAATATAACTCATTTGACTATTAGATAAATAATCTATTAATTTTTTTAAAAAATATTAATTCTAGAAGAAGAATGACCCAGGAAAATATGTCCAGTACGGAACAGGACAGGGAAAGATCCAATTAAATTCCCTGGAACCTGCTCCTTCGAATTATCGCATCGCTGGTACTCAAACTTCAGTATTTGATAGTTGAGCCCCTAATTCTTAGTATCTTCACACGAAGCTTTGCCAACACAAAGCCATATAGTGATGGTCTAATCCCGAGGGAGGGGCGTTTCCATAATGGGAATGACGCACATGTACGAGAAAATCCCAACATCAACTCCCTTTTATGAGGAGATACGAAATTGATGTAAGTCTCACTTTCTTTTCTCCATAATCCTCCACCATTTTTGAGTCATATCTAAGATATCCGATCCATAGGTATCTACGCTATCCTATTCAACTAGTCGAGTTCCTTTTACAACTATTTGAGTTTTGATTTACCTGTTGGTTATGAGAAGAGAATGGGTTATAGATCTACCCCCAAACTTGACTCGTACCCTCTCCACATGTAATATACAGTGCATGAGTATTTAAAATAAAACATACAACATAGGTACACAATCCTATTCAGCATAATCTAATTCGAAATTCCTAAAATTCATGAATTATATACGGTATACAGTCGAATTTAAATACAAATCATCAATTTCTTTTCCTTGCTTTGTGGTGTTCTAGAATTGCAGCAATATTGTCACACACTTAGCTCAAACTTTGTTTTTAATGTGTTGATGTTTTTTACTTTTATTTGAAAAAATTCCTAAATGTATTTGTATATCATATTTATTATTTATTTTAATTTTTAGTGTGATTAAAGTTGCTTATAGTAAATTATACTCTCTTCGTCCCAAAACTTTTGCTCTATTTGACTTTTTTAAGTATATGACTTAAATTTATTCATATTATTTTTTGTTAGAAAAAATTAAAAAAATATATATTTGGAAACTACATGTGTCTTGATTTATCATTCATATATAAAGATTTTCCATTTATGTACTAAAATGTTGAAAATAAAAAATCTTAAATGAATTGTCAAAAATAAATGGAGCAAAAGTTTTGGAATGGAGGGAATAATAGTTTAGCATTTTTAATTTATTTTCTTCTATATGAATCATTTATGCAGTTACTGTGAGTATAATACTAAACCTACCTACTCTAACATAGGGAGAGTTTGTGTGAAAAAACTGTATCCGTTACTGGCAGTGGAAAAAATTTAGATAGAATTTTTGTATTACAGGAAGGCTTAAAAATGATTCGAATGTCCCCAAACCCGGACCTCTAATTACATCTTTAATATCTCCTTACAAGTAATAGGCTGCCATCGCTGTCCATAATCCTCCACCATTCTGGGGTCATCTCTAGGATATCCAATCCATAGGTATCTACATTATACTATTCGACAAGTCGAGCTCCTTTTACAACTATTTGAGTTTCGACTTACCTGTTGGTTATGAGAAGAGAATGGGTTATAGATCACCCCCGAACTTGACTCGTACCCTCTCCACATGTAATGTATAGTGCATGATTATTTAAAATAAAACATACAACATAGATACACAATCCTATTCAGTATAATCTAATTCAAAATTCCTAAAATTCATGAGTTATATACGGTACACAATCGAATTTAAGTACAAATCACCAATTTCTTTTCCTTGCTTTGTGGTGTTCTAGAATTGCAGCAATATTGTCACACTCTTAGCTCAAACTTTGTTTTTAATGTGTTGATGTTTTTTACTTTTATTTGAAAAAATTCCTAAGTGTATTTGTATATTATATTTATTATTTATTTTAATTTTTAGCATGATTAAAGTTGCTTATGGTAAATTATACTCTCTCTGTCCCAAAATGTTTGCTTCATTTGACTTTTTTGAGTATTTGACTTAAATTTATTCATATTATTGTTTGTTAGAAAAAATTAAAAAAATATATATTTGAAAATTGCATGTGTCTTGATTTATTATTCATATATAAAGATTTTTCATTTATGTACTAAAATGTTGAAAATAAAAAATTTTAAATGAATTGTAAAAAACAAATGAAACAAAAATTTTGAGACGGAGGGAATAATAATTTAATATTTTTAATTTATTTTTCTTCTATATGAATCATTTATACAGGTTCTGTGAGTATAATACCAAACCTACCTACCCTGACATAGGGAGAGTTTGTGTGAAAAAACTGTGTCCGTTATGGGCAGTGGAAAAAATATAGATAGAAATTTTGTATTACAAGAAGGCTTAAAAATGATTCGAATGTCCCCAAGCCCGGACCTCTAATTGCATCTTTAATATATCCTTACAACTTACAGGCTACCATCGCTGTCCAAATCGCTTTGAGCCACCAGTTTGTCCATGAAGCGCAGCCCTCCACATCACATAATGACGACAAAGAATTTGTAAGCAATACTATCACCATCGTGATAATGAGCTGCATTTTTAGAATTTAAGTGTCACGTGTAGGGACAAGAATACTTGACGTTTCTAATAATTAGTTTTTTTACTAAATAATGTACTCTTGTCTCCTCAGTTTCAATTTGATAGTTGATATTTTATAATCTCCCCTTTTCCTCCCAAATAAGAATAACTACATTCAGGGTGGCCCCAGTTTTTTTCTTTTTTTTTTTTTATAAAAGAGAGGCTAAAATAAATATTTTTTTAAAATTATAGTCCTAAAAAAAAATTAACCAATTTTAATGGGAGATTAAAATACATATATTTTTAAATTTTTAAAAGAAATTACAAGTATTTTATAATTTTAGAAAAAATCCGAGCCCTGCTGACTAGTATCTAGTTCTGCCCCTGCCCACGTCAATGATAAAACCTGCACAACAATTCGCTTTCACCAGGACATGCATATCTAGTCTATACTCTATAGATTATATGTCCAGGGGAGATGATTTTATACAGCAACTTGTTGTACGTGGCCTGAATATAACGTATTTTTCATTCTTTTTTACCTTTTAATACTGCAAATTACTCTCTGTCATTCTTGGTTTGCTAGTAAGCTATTGATGTTTATGCAAGTTTTGACTGCATTTATAACTGTTGATGAATGGCGCTGGCGTTATTCTTTTGGTTTAGGTCCAACTAATTGATAATAAATTTATTTATTTTACCCTATTAACTATTTTTCATTAAAATGTCCAATCAGTTACTCACATATGTAAAAATATCTTTTTTTTTTTTATAATCAGAAGTAAGTACAAGTGATATAAATAAGAGATATAAATTCTAGTTAGTAAAGGCAACAACAAAATTTACATATTGTTTGAATTCTAGAGCGTCGCAAGCTATGTTAGGCATTTTAATGTCATTGTACAAGTTAAATGGAGGGAGGGATTTGAATCCCAACTGTGGCTAGGGTCGAATGTTCCTGGAACTAGCTGGGATGGAGCTTTCGGAACTATGTAATCTTCTACCTGTACCTAAAACTCAATTAACTATTTTCATTTGCCGATTAAAAAGAAGTCCGATAAGAAAGGTTGATCCAAGTCGGGCTATATTTTTTTGGTGTACGTCTTGCATCAGCCTGGCTCACGCATGCACCATTGTTCTTTTACCAGTTCTATTTGCTTTTTTAAAAGTTTTTTCTGTTCTCTTATTAGTTTTTATTTAATTTTTTAATATATTTGTTTTTTGTAGATATTATTTATTCTTTTATCAGTTTTTATTTATTTTTTATTAAATTTGTTCTTATTTTTTGATATTTTAAATTTATCTTTTTTTAAAAAAAATTATGTTCTTATATATATGAATATAAGAATTGAAAAATAACACACAACAATGAATAAAAGAATATATAGAAACTGAAAAAGAACATAAATAAAAAAAAAGATACTATTCGACCATAGCAGACCACCCATATGTAAAAAAAATATATAGGAACTAAGAAAAGAACAGATAAAATTGATAAAAAAAAGTAAAAATAAATAAATAAGAACCAATAAAGAACATATAAAAAGTAGATAAAATTGATATAAAAAAAAACAAAAAGAGACAAAAAAAAAAGATAAAAAAGAAGATAAAATTGGTAAAAGAACATAAATCAGAATTGATAAAAAAATCAATAAAACTAATAAAATAAAAAATAAAATTAATAAAAGAATAGATATTAACTGATAAATGAACAAAAGAAATGCACGTTTAGAAGAAAAAAGAGAAAAAGAAACGGAAACGGGGAAAAGAAGAGACAAGGAGATAAAAAGGGAAGGATAAAAAGCAACATCAAAATACAAAATAAAATTTGGTGGAAATCAAAAAATAAAGGAAGCGAAAAGAAACAAAATATAGGGCAAAAAAGGAGGAAATCCATTGATTTTTCAGTTTGTTGATATTGCCAGGATTAAGGAATCTTTTGGGTTCTGTTGTTTTCAGTTTGTTGGTAGGAAAGCCCATAGTTGTCCTGATTTTATAGCCAAGCATTGTAAAGAAAGGGAGATAGAGGATTTGTACATCTTGTCTCTCATTTTCCCTCTCTTCCATCCTTCATCATGATGCTTTGTACAAATTTATATGAGTTTTCCTGAATAGAAAGTATCTTTTTATGACAAAAGTAAAAGGAAAAAAAAAAAATAAACGAAGCCAAAAAAGGAAAAGAGAAAATGGAACGAAAACGAATATATATATGTCCAAGGGGAAATGGGGGGAATTAAACCCCGAACATCATGGCCACCCTTACGCTTTTAGACCTACTCATATAAAGCAGTTCTTGTCAAAAGCAATCCGTTTTCTATATATATAGCAAAAATTACAAAAATAATTTTGTAGTTTGTTTTAATAAATGCTTTGTCCTCTTCATTTTCAGAAACTCACACTCTAACCCTTATTTATTTACATTGTCTAATAACAATTTTTAAAACCCTAATTTAAATTAATTAATATTTACGTTCCTGTAATTTTAAGATTTTTAATTTTTTTCATAACTAATTGACCTTTAAAATACTGATATGCATTCAAAGAAGAAAATTGTATTTATAGAAAGGAAAAACTGATAATTTATAATATCTATTAACTATAAAAAAATATTAAAGAGATTAAAATTACTTGAATATAACTATCATACAATTTAAATTATAATTTTAGAAATTATTATCAAATAGTGTAAAAAAATAAAAACAAAGTGTATGTTTTCAAAATTAAAGATGAGAAATTATAGGTTAGCGCAAACCTAATAGGAGTAATTGTAAGTTTTCATAAATTCAATAATACAACACATGGCCTGGTGCACACGAGATTCATCTTTTTATTTTTTATTTTTTATTTTTTGTTTGGGCAGACGCCGTGCGAATCAATAGACTCATTTTGATAACGTGCCCAAATTTTATTTTTCTTTCCTATCCCATTCATCTTAGATAGTTGTGAGTCAAGCCAGTAAGGCCCAATACATGACTCCTTGGCAGAACGAACCATTATAAGAAGGCTGCATAAGCCCAACAATAATTAAATATATGGACCAAATCGTGGATTGACAATAAGATGTCATTAATCAAAGCTAATTCATTTCAACTTAATAAAAAAATAATTTATTTTTATTTTTATTTTTATATTTTTTTACATGAAAATAATTTTACTTAAAATTTAATATTATGTAGGTGCAATAATTCATTGAAAATATAATTTTTATAATCTTATTAAATTTTTATAAATTTTTCTAGCTTTAGGCATTAAAAAAATTTATAAAAATTAAATAACATCTTGAAAATTTACTTTCAAATGAATTATTATATCTATATAATATTGGCTTTTAAGTGAAATTAAGTCAAGGCAAAAAATTGTAAAAATAAAAATAAATTATTTTGAATTAAGTTGATTTAAGTTAAAGCTAAATCTTTTAACTCCTAAGCTAAAATCAATACCCAAACATGCTATCAAAATTGTGCCTAGGTATTCTTTGGATGCCCATTAATCGTGGTGCTTCGAAAGGGTTTTCAACTTGAAGCTTTGCTCAAATTTGGTCTTACCATATCTGGCCCTAATTTGTGTTTGGTAGCTTTAGTTGAATCAGTTTGATTAATTTGCCCCTTGAAATTCCGGGGAGTAAATTCAATAATACAATAATAGTTACCCCACTCATTTGTAGTAATGATAAATGTCATGAATGGCTATCTAGAGGTCAGTTTGGCATATTTTTAACAATTCAAGGGCTGTTTGAGAACTGATTTTAGTTCAAGGGTGAAAATGTGGGATTCATGATAATCGAGTAGGTCAATTGGAGATTTAAGCCTAACATTATTGATACTCAGCCAAAGAGTAATGTAAGGCTTAACTCTTACCATTCAGCTTGAGGTCTTATTTCAATATTAAAAAAAAGATTAAAAAATTTATTTTATTTCTAGAATAAATTGAGCTTAGATTTTCGGAGGTACAATTACAAGAGAGATTGATTTTAGGTTTTCAAATAGAATATTTAATAGCTTTAGTTAAATAATTCTTAAACGAATAAGACCGAGAAGTAATGATAATTGACCCACATGGGAGGTCTTTCATAATTTTGTGTGTTCTATTTTCTATTTTTTTTTTCCTGTGAGTTTATTTTTGATTGAATTGTGCTCGCTTTGCAAAATTGAGTCTCGTTTTGATCATCCAAAATCTAGTCTTAGGAGTGTTAGCGATTAGGTTTTATTCGGGTTACCCACCCTTATCATTTGGCCAATGTTAAATCGCGGAACAACAAGCGCACCATAGTTATTGTCTTGTTGAGTATCTGAATCCAAGTTTGGGTTAATATTGGCTGTAAAGTCCCTTCTGAGTGGATGGGTGCGATGAGGTTGTATTGAATATTTTTAAAAATCATGACAAGGTAAAGGTTTAGATGAAGGAGAGAAAAAAGATGATTTGCGGTCAAAAGGTTCGATATTGAATTATAAACTGAGAAGATTGGAATGAGAGATTAAGTTACTAAAAAGGTACCTAGAAACCAGTCAAGATTTTAATTTTCTCAAAGGTAGGGCTGACTCATTGCGTCTAAGCTATGGTTTGGGCGTGAGTTTGCTTTGGGCTTAGATTCTGTACTTAGGTTATAAGCTTGAGTCTTCTTTTGTGGCTTGGAGTGCTTTATTTTCGTAGAATAAGTTTGGAGTTTGGGTTTTTGGGGTTTTGAGAAATTTTTCCTTCATTATCTTTTTTCTCTAAAATGATATATGTATTTACTTCATTTATTTTAATAATTTTTTTCATCGCTGATAAAAAAAAACAACTTAGGTAACTCATGATCTGGTTTGTATGATCGTTTTCTTATGAGAAATCGCAACCTTTTATCAGCACACAGGAAAACAAAGTTTATTCAGCTAAAAAAAGCAAAAAAGTTCAATTAAAGGATCAAACTGATGGTTATTTTTTTTTCCTTTTTGGTTCCATGGTTTTTTACGTAATGGAATCATAATATAGCAAAAAGAAAAGGATAAAGCAAGAAATATACGTACGTACGAACATACATACATACATACACACATCTACAAACACACTTACACACACACACACACACACATATATAGTTGCCATTAGGAGGAAAATTGAACTTGAGATATCCTGATAACAATTACTAATTAATTAAATTACAATTTGTAACCATAAAACTAAGGCTTGCTTTTCTTTTCTTTTTCTTCTTGTTTTTTTTATCAATAAAAAATATCATTAATTGTCAATAATTGTAAACCAGAAACAATGGTATTATGAACAGGGGCATATAATTACTACCTAATAAAAAAAACAACTAATTAAGATCAAAATAAACCAGAAAACAACAGCAGTTGTTCATTTCATTAAATTAACCAGCATATATATACAGATTAATTAAAACTCAAAACTAAACATCAAAACAACTTCTCTCATGATCCCAAATCTGGATTAATACCTACCCAACCCTTTATTTAATTTTATACCATCTTCAGCTTTAATTACAGCAAATATTGTAGTCTTAAATAAATAGATACCGTATACATGAAATGACTTCAAAAAAAAAAAGAAAAAGAAAATTATTAAGATGATATATGAAAGCAGCAGCAGTCGGACCAGTGGTGCTCGATTCCCCTTGAAGATCAGTAGTTATTATATATAAATATACATATATATATATATATATATATATTAGTGCTGCATGAAAGCAGCAGCAGTCGGACCAGTGGTGCTCGATTCCCCTTGAAGATCAGCAGTAATTAAGTTGATGTCTGTGGCTCCATCTTCTTCACCTGAACCAGAAAGCCTGAGGAAGAAGAAGCAGCTTGCAGGTGATCGAAGTGCTTCAACTTTCTGCAGGCTACAAGGGAGGTAATATTTCTTTCCATTATGGAATATTGTTGAAGAGCTGGGTTTCAGTAATTATGAAGAGATCTGGCTAGCTAGCTAACTCATATATATATATAGCACCCACAAGGAAAAAGTTATGTCTTATGATTCTTACCCTACCATCACTTTAGGGGTTTGTTAATTAGACTTTCTCATAGACCCCACTTAATTTTGCATTAATTACAAGTATCAAATAATTCAAAATGGGTAATTAATTATCACTTTCAATTAGAAAAGAAAATCCAGCAATACGAATGTATAGTATGTTTAATTATGACTCCCTTTTTAAAGGTCTAAATTTGGATTAGAAATGATACTATCGAATCTGTTAATATCCCAATTTCACCAATTTTTAACAAATAACTCAATAGCGCACGGTACATTTATATCATTAACTTTTCAAATAAATACAACAGTTAATTATCCTTTTTTTTTTTTTTGTATGAATTGGGTAATCAAGGCAACAAAATTGACCAGAGTAATGATACAGTAAATCATGTAGTACTAAAAACTACCCAAATTGTCTTGCATTGTTAGCATAAGTGGCAACAAGTCGAGGGATATGAGCTCTTCCACACCCATAGCCCAGGGGTCTCTTTTTTTCTTTTTTCCTTAATCCTTAACCCCTTATAATATATGATTCTGTTAGTTAAAAAAAAAAAACTATATGTTCGCTCTCACTTTTCAATATTGATAATCAACTGTTTGCTAACAGTATAAGAAAACTGTTTTATTTTAAATAGGAAAAAATGATAATTCAAACTATTTAGTTTATTGTTCTATTGTTGCACAGTTTATATTATGTTCATTTCTCTACTCTATTTTAGGGAAAAGAACATTGCTTTTATTGTTATTGATTAATGTATGAGAAAAATAAAAGGTAGATGTAGATTTGAAGCAAGAGGAAAAGATATGTAGCTTCGACAAAATCCAGGGGTATATATAAGCGCATATTGATGATAAGGCCTTTATTATTGAACGATATTTTTAAGGGTTGCTTTATTTTTTGGACACCATATGATGATTGGTCTATGTAGTACATGGATATACACGCAAAATCTTAACCCGTAAAAATTTGGATTCTTATTATGTGACAAATGACATATATCACAGTTCAATTTGGGTCATCCATCATGTACGTCTCATATGGGGAATAAACGGTCCAAATTAGGTTGTGCTGTCCGTCATTTATTATCTTCAAGTTTTCCTAAAAATTGTTGGAGTTGAAATTAAGGCCTCCAGTTTAAATCCACTTAAACCAAACAAGGACCTAACTTCTGATAAGCTTACATTCCCGCATGCAAGTTGCTGGCCTGGGTGCAGCAGTGGGAAGGGGCACGCTTCTACAAGAGAAATCAAAAGGGATGCAAGAGAAAGAGAGGTAGTTAAGCGATACTTCTTTTGCTTTTCTTGAAGGCAAAGCATGGCGCCCTAAAGCTGCTGGGCACCCCCCTTGAAAGGGTTTTTCTTGCACATTTGTATAATTAAAGGACCTTAAAGTGGGCTTTTGTGGGGTTCGAGGTGTTTGAATATTTTGGCTCTTCAACTTTGATGCCTTTTAGGTTCTCGATCAAATAATAATAAGCTGATGATCATCTTTTTGCTCTTCGCTTTTAAAATTGTTGGTCCTAAGGGGCTTCTTAAATTGGTGAACCATGATTCTGCCACATGGTCTCCAAAGTTCAGAGATTAACGTTTCTAACTTATATATTGGAGATCGGATCTCAGGACAATATTTTTAAAGAAAAGATCCACACAATAATAACCCCTAAAAGGCTTGACCTCAAGTAGGTTCATCCTAGTAAACTTTTGCCCAAGAGATAATTTGATCATCAATTAGCTCACTTCCTAATGAATTAGAAAGTTTAAAGATCAACATAGACTGACCTTTGGTTAAGTGGGCTAACTTACACGAGTTAATCAAGTTAAGAGGCTTTTGAATGCTGGCCATACTTAATCACTACAAAAATTTACTTGAAAGCAAATGGTAAGAGCCATTGAAAATGGTATCTATCAAATTATCCACAAGAACTATTAAGGTCAAAATTCATTTTACTATCTCGGATAATAGCGACTCAGGCTTTTCAATCCTTGAATTTTGGGGACGTGCAATTGATCAATCCCTTAATTATAAAACGTAGCGCACTTAAACCTTTTAACGCGTTAATTTGGTCAGCTTGTCATTAACTCCATTAGATTTCTAATGGTTTAGTGATCTGATTGTGAACATTTGAACTTTCAATCACTAAATGATTAAACTAAGTAACTTGAAGTAAATAATACTCCCTCCATCCCGTTTATTTTGCTCCAATTAGGTTTGCACATAGTTTAAGAAATTCTATTGTTTTTCACGTGTTTTCCAACTTTGCCCTTCCATCTCAGCCTCCCACTCGCGTCTTTGTCCTTTTTCCAGCACCCGCCATCTCTGGTGATGCTTCGGGCTCATCTTTCCCTTTGCCTCGATCGTCGTCGTCCTTCCACTCACCGCTTTGTGGTCGTCATTCCCTCGACCTCAATCGTGGTCGTTCGATTCACCTCAATCGTTGGTCATTGTTGATCGTTCGCCGACTGTCGCTCGATCAGTCAATCTCTCAATCGTCGCTCGATCATCGCATAGTCGTTGCTTGATCGCTCACCGATTGTTGTTCGATTAGTCAATCGCTCAATTGCCACTCCATCGCATCACGGTTGCCAATTGCCGCTCAATCGCCGCTTGATTGCTGCTCAAAAGCCACGTCTCCGTCGCAGTTCAATCATTGCTTGGTTGTCACTCGAATGCAGCTTGATCGTCACTTTGTTGCCGATCGGATAGATGGAGAGTAGAAATTGGGGAAAGAAAGAGATTGAGAGTAGATTTGTTGGGAGGAGTGAGGGAGAGAGATGAGTTAAATTAGGGGCATAATAGTAAATAAGGTGTAAAAAATTACTTAAAAGGGAAATAGTGCAAGAGTTTTGGGACTACCTAAAAAGGAAAATGTAGCAAAACTTTTGGGATAGAGGGAGTAAGATTTATACGCAAACTTATTAAAAGTTTCAAAATTATAAGTTAGATGTTAATCCAAATACAAAGAAGCATGGAAATATTTCAATAAAAACGTAAAAGGTAAATAATGCTGCATTATTTTCATATAACATAATTTGTATTCTATTTAACTAAAAAATAAAAATATCATTTAAAAACCAGTATTCTATTTAACTAATTATTAGTATTTCAATCATTTCTTTTTTTTTAAAAAATAACTAATTTGTAAGAAATTTTATAACAAAAAAAATTCATCCACTAGCCAATTAATTTTTTTTATCAAAAATAGATTTTATAATTAGTATTAGGGTATTGAAGAACCACAAAAAAATAAATACTCTATCTAACAAATAATCAGCACGTCAATATTTTTTTTACAAATTAACTAATATTTTATGAAATTTTTACAGAACAGTACCAAAAACCCAAAGGAACATAATTTTGTTAAAAAACTCTAAAATCGATTGTGAAATGTGTTAGTTTGAAATTGAATAAACAATTGTTCAAAATTAACATGAGTAGCAATTTTGAATTAAATCTTTTGAAAACTATTTTTAGCAATAGCAAACATTGCTCCACGGCTTGGGACCTTCAAACCTAGCTCAGCACGGGCCTAGGTAAGGCACAGGTGAGGGAGCCTAAGGGAGAAGGAGGTTAGAAGTGGGCTCGGCAAGGCCTAGCTTGCCATTGGGCATGGCATGCTTAAGGCCCGAACTAGGGGAACGACATGGCATTGCCTAGAACCAGCCTAACCCGGCTGGTTTGGTTTAGCTCCAACGGACCAGCGCATTTGAATTTAAAAAAGGGGCTAATTACACTGCTGCCCTCCCAACGGCCTGCAGTAGTTTTTTTGGCCCCCAAAATTACTTTTCTACCTCTTCAACTATATTATAAGGGTTTTTTAGTTAAAAAAAAAAAGGCTATCTTCTATAAATAGAAAGGCTATTTCCATCATTTCTTCATACAAATCTCAAGCTCTCCTCCATTCCTTTAATACATTCTCTCAATTTCCTCAAGCTCTCAAGCTTATTTCCTTACTATTTTCTTAATATTTCCTTAGAATTTTCTTAATTATTTTCAAATTTTTTTTTATCTTCTCCATTAATTCTTGCACAAATGGCGTCCAAGGGAAAAGAAAAGCCCTAAAGCTCTTCATCTCACACAATAGGGTTCAGGTACAAAACTCTGAAAACAATTATTCTTCAATAATTTGTGTGAAAATCAAAATTTTTGAAATAAAAATAAAAAAAATAAAAAAATAAATTTTTTTTTAAAAAAATAAAAAAGCGAGCTTAAGCATGCCCCAAGCCTAGCTCGGCCTAGGCCCAGGTTAGGCCCCACCCAGGCACGGCACGCTTATGCTAAGCCATGCCCGGTCCCTCCAAACCCAGGCCCATGCTTGGCCCGAGTCGGCCCAATGAACACCTCTACCTTCAACCCTACCGCTACTTATGCAACCACTGCCTTCTTAATTCCAATCTTGGGCCCTCAACTTGAACCTGTAGTCGACCCACCACCACCTATCCCATCTGGCATTGGCCAATTCCTACCACCACTCGCCACCCTGATTTCGATCAGCCCACTTTATTTTATCTTTCATTCTCATCTGACATCTTCCAACTCATCAACTTTCATTAGCTAGTTTTGATCTGCCCATTTTATCATCTCCTCCACCACTTTCCTGATCATATCCTTATCCTTCAGCATCACTTTCGCGGCAATTTTTTTTATCCTATTTGCATATATGTTGAATGTCATGTTGATTTGCGATACCCATGTGTTTGTTCTTTTCTGAATTAAAGCATATATAGAGGACTCCAAGCCCTAAGTGAGGATTTTAGAATCTTGGCCCACTGGAGTTCCTAAATCTTGTGATCGATGGCTTTCGCTATGCCATGTTGGCATGCTTCTTGCTCTGAAGTAGGGTGGATAAATTAACTATGGTGGTAGCAGTGGCATGAAAGGAGGAGAGTTGGAGAGAAAGATGAGTTAAAGATGGATCTCAAATTGTTAGATGGTAAAATATAGGGAAAAAAGAAAAAGTAAAAAAGCTTGATAACTAAATACGTAATTTTTCTGGTTGGTCAATTGACATATATGAGATCAAAGAGGCAAAGTGTGTAATGGTCAATATTTAAGAGATTGAGTTGTACCGTGCCAAAATTCAATGTGTTTTCTAAGAGAGTTGACAAAATTTGAAGGAGTAAAATAAATTTGGCCAACTATTAATGGGTTGAACCCATATGTAGTTAATTGAATATAAGTTTAAATTGTCATTGAGCTAAGTATGAAGTGATGGTGATTTGAACTTTATTATTTTTTAAATAAATGCATTCATTGATTAATTAAAAATAGTAGAATTTAACCATGAAGAGAAAGTGTATGGCCAACAAATATGGCCAACAACAAAAAGCCCTACATGGCAACCAAATAGGTAGTAGTGTTCAAACAATATGAAATATAAACAAAAGAATAAGACTGAAAAGATAGAAGTAAATTCTAGATATCATCTATGAAGACTTAAAAAGAATAAACGATGGGCCAAACGAAGATTGCAGTTTTCTAACCAAGACGGCAACATCAAATTTGATGATAATACATTGGTACCCCAGCAATCTTACCTTTAGCATGTCATATAAGATGGTCATGGCTCCCATAAGTGTTAACTGATTATACCTTTGGCAAAGGAAACTGAGAAAATATGGGCTAGGGAAGTTATTGATTCACGAATCATAATATTGACAGAGCTCTATTATAGGGAAGAAGGGATGATAGCATTAACATTAATCTTCATATAACTGGCAGGGGGAGAAGACCATTGAGAGGGAGAAAAAGGCGTCAAGTTTTTGTTAAATGAACAAGCTGAAGCCTCCTAGCTTGAGGCCTACACGTTAATAGCGTCAACCAACCTATTATCATCTAACATGCACTTTCATGCACGATGTTTTGATTCCACCACAAAACCACCCCATAAAAACAAAGTGACATCCCCATTTAGACTCACGTGATGAGAACAACACAAATATTGATACATTAAGCGAAAATGATGTCTAGACATTCAAAAATCTTGAATCTTCTGCACATAAGGATATGTCATTAATAGATAGGAGACAAATTCTTCACCAGATCTAGATACTAGATAGGAAGAAGGAATATCCATACCTCGAATTCACAGGTTATCTCATATGGGTAAAACATTACAATAGTTGTCCACAAAAATAGTTGAGGTTGTGAAGGGGTTGGGTGACACCAAAAGAGCTTATATTCCCGAGAACTAGCCCAAGTGTATCAACTTTTCAGCAGAGCAAAAACAACATGTTATGCACTTTTAACAAAAAACTAGCCCAACGATGTCATCCCTAAGTGAACAAATCTATTTTATAAGATGCTGAAAGTAGAATTTGAAAGATGCTGGCAACATTTTCCAGATCAAATGCTTCTAGCATGGATACATGCCATAAAGATCTATCATTTGCCATCAGCTGTAAGACTATCAATTCCTCTAAGCCCGGTAGCACCATTATGATTGGCTGAGGGGAATTGTTGAAAGTAGCCAGTATCCCGCCAGACATTAAATGAAACCCTACAACTCACACACAAAATACTTGCCTTTTGAAGCACTCAACAACCCGTCATTAGCTCGTTCCAGAAAGGTAATATTAAGGAGTAGAGCTTTTCCTTCACCACAAAAAATGGAAGTTCCCCTATAACACCTTGAAGAGCAAGTAGGATGGATTATGCATTAGTCGCCAACCTTGCTTTGCAAGGTAAGCATGGTTAAAAACTTCAAAGTCCCGAAGACCAAATCCACCTTTCTTTTAACCTACACAACTAGCCCCCTACACATCAAGCAGCAATGTGTTTATCATGGGGGGAAGATAGGAAAAATCGGGTGACTAGTTGACGGAGTCTGTCACATAGCTTATTAGATGATTGTGCATGGCTTGTATTACCAATTTGATCAATACTAAATACCCAGCTTCAGATAACAGAAAGGCCTTTAATGTAGATAATTTATTAGTAACTTGCTCAATAAGGTGATAAAATTGATTTACCTTTCAATGACCCAAGAGCCAAGGGACCTAAGTATTTAGCTGATGTAAGAGGGCGACTAGTTCTTAATAAGTGGTAGATTATATTCCAAACGGCTAAAAAATGTGGATGATTTGTTGAGATTAACTAATTGCCCTAAGATGGCACAATAGGTATCCATGATAGCAAGTATTATTCTTGCCCATCCTCGGATGATTGAATAAAAAGCAAATTACCATTAACAAATAAGAGGTGTGAACTAAAAAGACTTAACCTACTAATCGCCACTCAATGAAGTGAACCTTGGCTTTTGGAGAAGGCATGAAAAGCCTTATGCACAGAAGAGGAAGAGATAGAACAACAGTGGGCATCCCTACCGGATGCTTCATGAATGGGAGAATTGGCGTGAAGATTTGCTGTTAATTAGAATCAAGAAAGACACAAAAGTTACACTACTCAGTATAAGATCAATCCATTAATGTAAAACCACAATATAGACATTACTTGCGAATTAAAGGCCATTTTACTCTATCATAAGCCTTTGACATGTCCAATTTGAAAGCCATTGCACTTGAGCCTATACCCTTTATGTTGCTCAAGTAAAAACAAGTTTCCAAAGCCGCCAAATCATTATCTAAAAGTAGCCGTCCTGGTATAAAAGCACTCTGATTTAGGGAGATGATAAAGTTCAAAATCAGCTTCATACAACTCACTTGCAATAATCTTGTACAAAATGTTACACAAACTTATTGGTCAGAAATCAAACAAGGTACTTAGGTACTGCATCTTTAGAATTAATAGAATATAAGTATAGTCAAGCTCATATGGGACTTTTCCTAAATTAAAAACCCCATCAACATCTTGAAAAATAACTTTATTCAATAGATGCCAATATTTCTAAAAAATAGTGGGGGGAAGGCCACCAGGGCCAGGGTATTTTGGTATGATACATTGCAAATAGAGTTGTAAATATTTCTTTAGGTGAGAATGGTAAAAAAACTCTTCATTTATATTATTGATGGCTTTGATGAGATTGCATTAAAGTTGGATAGGTCATACATGTCCACTAAATTTTGAAAAAGCTAAAAAAAATGTTTTGCGGCTTCTTCATGGATATTAAATCAAGAAGTCAATGAAGTACCTAAAATGGCCATAGAGAGATGGTACGACTCCATCATTGCCTGCCATTTACCACCTGGTGAAAAAAATTTAAAATTCATATCACCTAGTTAGAGCCAAGGTGTCTTCCCCCTTTCATGCCAGTAAGCTTTATCCTTTATGCAAAGGGGCATGCAAACTTTGCCTCAAGATCAAGTCTAGACTGAACGAGCTCATGAGATAATGGCTGCCTATATAACCTATCAAAATTTTCTCCTTGGCCATGATTTTAGAGATAGTTTTGTTAAAGGTTGTAACATGCCAATGAGACAAAGAAGACTAACATTCTTAGATGTGCTTCTGAATGGACAATGGTCGTCTCGATTGCCAAGTGAGTACAATTACTTCCTCGTAATAAGGATCCAATATCCACATGGATTAGAAGCATTAGAAAGCCAAAAGAGAAGGTATTCTAGGAACCATGAGGGGTATTTGTAAGCCCATGTGATTCGAGAACAGGAAGGGGAAAAATTATACCACTATTACAAGAAATAAAATTTTTTGTGATAAATTGGCAAACGCCCGATCTAAGCATTCATGTGCACAGACACCCCATCGACAAAACTTATTCCAAGTGAAAAATGAACCTTTAAAGCCTAAGTCCTCCAATCGATAGTCAAATAAAACTTCCCTGAATGGCAACATCTAAGCATCGTGATGAGAATTTCCCCTTTCTTTCTCCCAAGGCAATAAAATCTTATTAAAATCCCCCATCACTATCCATGGCTCTTGAAAATAAAAAATAATAGAGCAAATGAAGGTCTAGGAGGCTCCTTAATGATCCATTTTTAGGTTACTATAGAATCCTATAATTTAGCATTAAACCCCATTACAAATCCATATGAAAGTTGATATATGATAACCAAGAATAGGACACCTTAAGAATCATATAAAAAATTCACAAAACTGCAAGCCAACCAATTCTCCCAATACTTCAAAGAGGAAAAAAAAAGAGAAAAATTTAAGAGTGTTGGAAACTATAGTCATTTTGTCAAAACTATTTTGAGTTTTGATTAAAAAGAGAATCAACAAGGAACTATATACCACCATGCTTTAAAGGGCCTGAATTGTTTGGCCTGTTCCCTAGCCTTAAACAGTTTTAACTAATAAGCCTTATTGGGACGAGCGAGGTGCGTCACCACCTAATCTCGCTGTTTGATGCTCTTAAGTTGGCTTTTGCTTCCTATTCTGTATCAAGGGAAAATGGCCACCTTCCCCGAGGGTCATTTCTATCTAATCAAGGTCTTCAGGCCTGTATTCCTAAGTAGCAGATGCAAAAAACCCCATCCCCTACTAACTTTGCAATGACCCTTTCCATTGTTGTCCCTTCCAGTCGGGAAGTTAGCGTTTGTCGCCTTAAAAATCACTTCTACCATCATTAAATCCATGCCCTTAGCCATCATTGGCCTCTGCATAGAAGTCTCAGCCAAAACTAGCATTGGTTTAAGGTCCATGCCACCCAAACCCTTTTGTGCTCCCCCTATGCCCTACCCTACTAGTACCAACACCTCTTTCAAGGCCATATTGTGCTAAGGCTACAAGTCATTAGGTGACTGTTGCTTCTCCCCCATTTGCAATAAAGCAGACATAGGAGGTAGCTTTTGATTCTTAGACCAAGCCCTTGAGGTATGAGCTAAATGTTGTCAGGAGGCGCAATAGTTGTTACGTAACCAAGCACTATACTAGCTGCACTCCTTCCTCCCCCCCACTACAGTACCCTTCATAAAATTTTTCCCCGCATTATCAAGGAGAACACATACATAGAAAAAGTCTGCCAACCTCTCATATTGCAACTTATACCATTCTTAGCCCTTACTTATCTCAACCATAATACGACAATGGACTGACTTGGTCACATCCACAATAACTTGAATTCTAAGAGCAGGATATGAGAATATGGATCATCCATGATGTGAACCCAGAAAGTGGCATGCTTGAATGTTAGAAAAGATAGTCGATCACCTGGATGTATGTGCTAGAGCACTAGCACCTTATTATCGAAACTCCAAGGTGTATTCTTAAACACCTTATTATCAAAATTCCAGCATGAAGATATTAACTGAGGTTTCAAAGTGGCTTGATAGATCACAAAATCAATCTTGCAACCCCAAGATGAGCGTAGTGAATCTTGTAGTAACCCAAACTTGACAATCCAAGATGACATGGCCTTCAATCTAAGAAAGAATTTCGGATCAATCCATAGGCCCCACCATGTCATCATTTTCAATTATCACTGATGCTTGCCCCTTATCAGTTAAACTCAATCCCCCAAGCTTTGATGACAGTGACTCCATTGCAGTAGTACCCTTAACAAAAAAGTGTAAGAAGCACTCTAAAATAGCTACTTTCAAATTAGAAACCTAAAGACCTACTACACCCAAACGTCCAATGCCATCAAGTATCTAGCAGAGCAAGCCACCAAGAATAGAACATACCTTACTAGCAAAATAGCCGGAGACCTAGAAATAGGAGAAAGCTCAATGGTGCAAGTTGTTGTCAACTATGTAATATCTATTTGAACTATTTTTTCATTCTTGTTAAGCTTATCAAGTTTTATTTATTTTTGTATTAAAGGAATTGTTACTCATGTAATAATCCCATTAAATTAGGTCATAGTCACTTATAAAGCCATCATTTTTAGATTTTACAGTTATTCTTAGTGGTAGCTCTGGGAATTATCATGTGGGGGGCAAGTTTAGTGCTTCATATGTTTAAAAACAAGCTATGTATCTTTTGTTTTGAAAGCATATATATTTCTTTTTCTTGAAAATGCATCGACCCATAATCAATCGGCTTGTTTGTTTTTGAGGTTTTTTTTCAATTCTGTTAGAATTTTTTTATTTTGCATTTGAGGTGTGTTCTAAAATGTTTTATGAGATATTTATCAATCATTGACACATTACAATATGAGATCAAACAATTAATCAGTATCTTTTTATTTTTTAAGAAATAAAATAAATAGAGAATTGTATACTTATTACAAAAAAAAAATAATGGCACAACTTGTGACCTAATAATTATGAGAGTAAAGTAGAATATTTTAGCAGTTGTAGTTTTATATGAGAAGTTTGTCTTCTTTTAAATAATAATTATGATATTATCAAAAAACAAGAACAAATATATTAGGATTTATGTATATTAACTACAAGAGAATTCTTCTATGTGCAATCAAAGGGATTAGCTTAGGTAGGATGAAAGGGGGTATGCAGTAGACTTACAATATAATTTTATTGTAAATATTTCTTACACTTCATCTATTTCAAAAAGTTGATCTCTTTACTATTCACATGAATTAATTTATGATTTTATTTTTTTCAAATTTATCATAAAAATATGAAATTTTTATATGAAAATGAAACTTTAAATAATATAATTTCTAAATATCATTTTTAAGAATTTTTAATACATATTAATATGAGTATATTCAAGTAAAAATTTAGTGAAAAAGGTTAAAGAGCCAATTAATGCAAAATAGAGGGAGAAATATAATTTGAGTTAAGAAACTATATGAATAAATTGATGAAGTAACATCAAAAGATTAACATAGATAAAAATTAAATAAAAGTAAAATTATAGCATAAAGAAATAAATAACAAATGATACAACTAATCTTTAAAAAACACTAAATTAAAGTAAGAACTATTATGGGGTTGAGCTGAGGGAAGAAGACATGAGGCAAGTGAAATTCATGAGAAATAGTGAATTCATTGGGCAATAATTGCATTATTTATGGTTGAGTTACAAGTACTGTCCACAATTTGCTATATAGTATTAGTTAAATACAAAAGATCTAAATGATATGTTAAGGACCCGACTTTAGTGTAGGTTTGCATGAGTGTCATATGCTTCAAAAAAAGTCTAAAGAATTTGAGGAGGCAAATCATTACTAAAACCTACATTTACTAATTATAAACCATAAAATCACAAGTAACAATATAAGAAAAGTTTAGTATATTTCTTCTCACTATATTCCAACTAGGTTTTGAATGAACTAAACCAAGCAGGATTGAATTTGTGATTTACCTTATCAACATTCCTTAAAGAAACTGTATGACCAGGGGCTTGCAATGACCTCTTTGTAAGTATACTCTTCAAACATTGTCATGATCACTTGGATGATAATCAAAAATATTTTTCATAGCCTGGGATCTATTGAAAATGTCATTTAGATTAATTTCTTCATAAATTTTTTTGAGCTTTCTAAATTTTGTTAGAATCCATATTTCATTTGTAGTTGATGCTTGTTCCAAGAATTGTTTTAAAAATGAAATATTTGTCCACATAAGTTGTTGCAATATAAAATTAAAAGTACTTAACTACCCATGCATTTATAGGAATTAAAATATAAAAATAATGCATTTATTGTGGGTAATGTCAATTTTTTTTAATGGTGAATTGCAACTTGCAATTTAACAATGGTATGCATGCATGAGAACTACAATTTATTAAACTTCATTTGATTTATGAGTGGGTGGCAGTTGTTTGTTTACTCTAGTTTATAGTTTATAGTTCACACAAATAATTAGTTAAAAATAACTAGGAGCCTAGAACACAGTCACAAACAACCAGAGAATAGATATCAATCTATTCATCAACCAATCTACATAAAAATTGAGCTATCTTACAAGCATATAGAAAAAAATTGCATAAATATTTATGAAACACATGTAATCAAAAGATTTAAACCTAAATTAAAAGAAAATTAGAAAATGAAAGATAAAAAAGAAAATGAAAATAAGTAAAATGAATATCGTATACAATATTATTATCCTCAAAATTTATAAAATTATGAAGCAATAAATGGCAATTAACTAAATTAGAGATATAAACTGAATAAATTATACATTAACAACGCCCTAGAGCAAGAGAATTGGAGTAAGAAGGCAGAAGTTCGAGCGGGCAGTGGTGGATACTAGTTCTCAGACAAAGTATTTAACATGATTTCGGGTTAACTACGAATTAGTACTTAAACTTTTACCTACTGATCAACAATTAAAGGTAAAACAGGACAAAGACTCATTTAAACAATTATTACTTATACACCTTAAAATTTTTTTAGGGACATTGTGGAAAAAAAAAATTAAAAAGCTATATATTAAAGTAACATTTGGGGCAGAACTAGGATTTTGAGTTAGTGGACCAGACTTCATTTTGCTAACATTAAAAGATTAGGGGGCCACAGTAAAGATAAAGAGTTTTTTTAGTTTTATCTTTACATATACACATAAGTACTAATGTATTATATATAATTTATAAAAATTTTAGTGAGTAACATGCATATATAAAAAAACGTTAACAAAATTAAAGTGGGACCAATTATCCCAATTGACCCATTGTAGATCCGCCAGGGGCAAGAACGAACCTCCGGTTAAGTTTTGCAAATGATATGACCTTGGCTAAGGTCTTGGGACCACTTTGCAAAGTTGAAATTTCTTTGGATGGAAAAGGCCCGTTTTGCCCATATGTTTGGTTGCTATCGAATGGACCACATTGAACCCAAGGAAAAGCACCGGACGGATGAGCGCCACGTTTCACGGTGGATTCCAGGAAAGTTCGCACGCCGGGCGGGAGATTAAGATTGGGTGGACCCGGATCAGCCCGGTCCACTTCTGGTAACGGACGGGGACGAAACTTGGCGTGAAAGACAAACAAAGGGCCCTTTTTTGGTGTGTCTGGGACTTGCACAGTTTTGGAACTCACTTTTGGAAAGCTTAGCTTAAAAGGGAACACCCTTTCTTGTGCTCGTTGATCCAAATTGCATTTCCACTAATTGACTAATACATTTTTGAATTGGAGCAATTTCTACTGGAGCAGGTTCTATCTGGGAACAATTAATTAATCTAAGATTTACGGATTTTTATAAATTATTTGGGTATAAATTATAATGTAGCTATGAGATACTGGACCTCCTACATTGAAATAATTTTGTTAGGACTTGATTTTTCATAGTCTATAAACATCAACTTTAGTCAACACTTTAGTCGATAAATGTTGTTTAAGAACCTCGAGCAAGGTACAATGCCCCAATTTATAAATTTGTTTGTCATCTATGATCTTATATATAGTGTTTGAGGCACAACAAAGCCTAAAAGCATCTTCTTTGATGTGAAATTCTTTCTTCTCAACTCTTTTGTAATGACTTTTGTATAAAAAATAAATTAAAAATAATATTATGTAAGTGTAATAATCCACTCAAAATAAAATTTTTATGATATTAAATTTCTACATATTTTTCTTTTTTAATGCCTAAGAAAAGAATAATTCATAAAAAATTAATAGCTACAATCAATGAATTATTACACCTAAATAGTATTAGCTTTTAAATGAAATTAGTTCCGGGTAAAAAAAATATAAAAATAAAATAAATCATTTTAAATTAAGTTAAGTAAACCGAATTGGATCATATCTACACCCCGATCTGAACTAATTTGTATATTATCAAATAAAATTTAGACAGAACTCGGGTATAGCCTTAGTTGATGAATCTATTGTCAGCCTTGACAAATTGTTAGCGATAACATTTTTAGTGCCTTTCTTATCCTTGATCACAATGTTGAACTCTTGAATTAATAAGATTCAGCATATTAGCCTTAGTTTAGCATCTTACTTTGGCATTAAGTACCTGATAGCAGAATGGTCAGTATAAACAATGGTTATTGAACCAATTAGATAAGAGTGAAATTTATCCAATGTGAATATTACAGTAAGTAGTTCTTTTTCAGCTGTAGTGTAGTTCATTTGTGCACTGTTCAAAGTTCTACTTGCATAATAAATTACATATGGTTAACCTTCCTTTCATTGTCCTAAAATAGCACCAATGGCAAAATTACTAGCATCACACATTACCTCAAAAGGCAAGGACCAAATTGGGGGGTTGCATGATTAGAGAGGATGTTAGAAGGCCAATTAACTTATCAAAAGAATTTTGGCATTCTTGAGCCCACTCAAATAAAGTATCTTTTACAAGTAGGTTGCAAAGGAGTCTAGATATTTTACTGAACCCTTTAATGAACCTTTGATAAAATACTACATGTCCCAAAAATGAGCGAATTTCCCTAACTATTTTCAGTGCAGATAACTGAGCAATGAGCACCAACTTTACTTTATCAACTTCAATTCCTTTGGAAGATACAACATGACCTAAAACAGTTCTAGAGTGACCATATAATGATATTTTTCTCAATTTAGTACCAAGCCTTTTTCTTTACTTCTTTTTAAAACCTTTTCCAAATTTCGAAGACGATTATCCAAGGAATTTCCATATACGGTTAAATCATCCATGAAAACTTCAAGATATTATTTAATCATGTCGTTGAAAATGCTCAGCATATATCTTTGAAATGTTGATGGGGCATTGCATATTCCAGAAGGCATTTTTCTAAATGCAAAGGTTCCAAAATGACATGTGAATGTGGTCTTTTCTTGGTCTTCAAGTGTGGCAGAACAGGGCTTTAATGCCCTAATTTGCTAACATTGGTAAGCTCATTGGGAACTATGATCTCACTTAGGTTACAATTGGCTAGTTATTACTTATGAAGTATCTTAAATCATTATATGAAACTAGTTACTTTGCCTACCCCGCATAGAAAATATGCATGCATCGTCCTAGCTATGCAATAGCAATTAAACAAAATTATAAAGGAAACCATGGCATGCCAACTAATAAAATATAAGTTAAAATAAGCCAAGACATAAAAATTGTAGTTGCTTTAACTTCAACTAACAACTGTGCACATATATCTTCTTATATGCACACAAATGTAACCCTAGTGTTATACACACTAATGGACACTAGTAGACACAACGCTTAGCATGAAAAATGTTGTACATATAATAGTGACAATATTATCTACTAAGATCTACCCTTAGCTTTCCACCCAAGCAACCTAGCTTCAAGTGGCAAGCCTCACTTTCCTTGTGCATATTTAGCTTTAAAAGCTAAAAAAACAACACTTTAGTTAGTACTAACTTACTTTATAAGCATTCATTAACCGCAAGGTTCATATATAGAGAGTACCTTCAAATAAATAAAACTTAGCACTAATTGTCGCCCCTCACCAATTGTTAGGCCCGACTAGCTTTCTAAATACCTACACAACACTTAAAGGGTGAGTACTCAGAAGTATTCAGTAAGGGATTCGACACCTACAGCAGGAAACTTATACAAGCATGCAAAGCACAACAAACATACATATACAAACAAACCAAGCAATCAAATAACACAACAAACAATAAATACAAGCAATTAATAAACAACAATAATAATGCAATGTAGTGTATGGATGCATGAGTGGATGCATGTGCATAGGACTTCTTTACACCTGAAAGTGTTCTTAACTGCCATGAGCTCATACGGCTAAGGCACTTGGATTCTAGCCCTCGTATCCGATACTAACACTTGATTAAATCCCATGAAGTCCTCCTCACGGGCACTTTAAGTAAGTCATTGCTTACTTGACCTTGCCTTCATTTTACGGCCTACCTAGATTAAATCGTCATTTACTCATCTCTTGCCCGTAGCTTCCTCTTACTTGTTGTGCTAGGTAACTGAACTTAGTGGGCAAGCTTCGCCAAGTTCCCTTAAACTCAATTCAGGAAACTTAATGGATTTGCTTATCGAGTCCGTTGACTCGGTTGTAAACTCTTGGGCACCGCTCAACGCCCATAGGCACTTGGCCTCTACCCTTGGGTCATCAAGTGTCCCACACCCTTCTCGATTCTCTTTCCAATGCTATAGGTTTACAACCTTACCCATTGGCCACTAGAGGACTCATACAATACTAGGTCCCTCTTTAGTACCCTATTTGTGACTTAAGGTACCTCACCTATCCACTTTTCCTTAGCCCTTTTAACCACCCACTTATTACCCACTTATTGATGCATGCTTAAATCTTAGGAGCACTTTTGAGCTATGTTGGGATGCCATCTAAGCTTTAGGAATTGATTTGGGACCCTTAGAAACAAGGTTGGCACAATTTAGGCATAATGTTATAGCATTGCATATTGTAATGCGACAGCATTATGATTTTATAGAAGCTACTGGAAATGATGTGATAGCACTAGAAAACATAGTGTGACAACATTACACATTTCAGGCTGCCTTTTTCAGCTAAACTCGTTCAAACTTTTACCTAAACAAATTCCAATCATTTCTAGCTCATTCTAACTCACTCCCAAGTGTTATAAAACTCCTTATGCATTATTTAATCATACTATAACCTAAAGTCCTGAATGGGTACCTGAACTATATGTTGTCTTAGTGAGGCATCTTTTCTCATATTGCATGTCCTAGTTAACTATTTTCCATTAATTTGACCATTAAATCGGATGGAAAATGCTGATGTAACATATAAAATATTAAAATAAGTCATAAAATAATACTTATAGCCTTCTAACATTTTCTATCAATAATCCTAAACCTTAAACTCTTAAATTTCTAGTTTTAATCAGTACTCTTAAACTCTTAAATTTATAGTCCTAATTAGTACTCTCTTTCGCTACGTCAACTAGTGGAATAAAAAACCCAACCCTGGACTGCCAGAATTCCACTACCTCCATACACCTCTAGCCCACCCATCACCTCTAGCTGCCCTCTCTCTGTGGCAGAATAAAGTCCCAATACCCTGAATTAACTTAAACCTGTAGGCTCCTAGGGACTATGATCCCACTTAGTTACAGTTGGCTAGTCATTACTTGTGGGTGAATTTATACAATTTATATGTAACTAGTTATTTAGACTACCTTATAAGAAAATATGCATGCATTTGTCCTGGCTATGCAATAACAGATAAGTGAAAACAATAAAAAAACATTTGCGCCAATTTTTCAAAACCACAAATTAGAACACAACCCAAGACATTAAAACTCTAGTTGCTTAGACTTCAAGTAATAACTAATGCATACTTCACAACCTTAGCATGCAGCCAAAAGTAACTCAAGTGTTATACACACCAATGGCTCATAATAGAGGTAGCTGCTTAAGGCATAAGGCACCTTATTTACATGAAAAACTCACTACTAAGACCCATAAAACTTGGCATCCACCATTAAGCTAGCTATCTCTAAGTGCAAAGCCCTTGATTTTCCTTGTGCAAATCTTAGTCTTTTAACTAAAAAGGCAAAGGCAATTAAGTTAGCACAAGTTGACTTATAGGTAATCTTAGAATCTCATGGATTCAAGATAAGTAGATATTTACAAACAAGAAAACTTAGCTCACAACTCAATTGTTGGGAAATTAACAAAACCTGCACAATAAAACTTAAGGGTTGAGTACATTGTTGTACTCAGTAAGGGTCCTTTGAGGGGTTCCTGCAAAGAAAACTCACAAGCAAGCAAATATGCAAAACATGGCAACCAAAACATCCAAAAGAAGCATACAACAAAATCAGCAACAATGAAAACAATAGCAGCAATGCAAATGCATATGAGCTGAGTGGATGGATGGATGAACATACAAAATGCACTTTGGACTTCCTTACACCCATAAGTGTCTTAACCTTGCTATGAGCACAAATGGTTGGGGTTCTTTGGACACTAGCCTTTTGTAACCAATGCTATCTTTTTACTTACCCTTGAAGTCCACTTACGGGTCTTGTAATAAGCCATCATTTATTCCCCTACACTTACCCATCTTTCCCTTATCTTATTGTGCAAGGTAACTCCTTATGTGGCTGTACTTCACCAAGCTCATTGAGCATGACTTAGGCACCTTAGTGGCTCAACTTACTAAACCTTATGGTTTGGTTAGGACTTCCTTAGGTTTTATTTCATTACCCTAGAGATCCAAGACCTCCCTCATGGGATAATGAGGTACTCAAACCCATCATTAATTCCCTTAGTGCCGTTTTTGCTCCTCAGGCACCTTAACCCCCATAGCCACTATTCTTTGCCCTAAAATTAGCACATTACTTATTTACCACCTAAATAATGCATAATTCTAGACTTGAGAATGTGTTTTAGATCCAACCAAAGGTTTAGAATATCTTAGGATAGCCTAAGGATGAGAATCGAGCCGTTAGAACCCCTTTAGCATACCCCTATCGTAAGGGGCTTTGGCCGTGGTGTTGCAATACCAAGGGCAGTGCCACAGGCCATTCCGCTTTACCTCTAAGTCATGCTACTATCACTGCAATGCCAGTTTTGGTGCCGTGCTCCGGGGCACCTTCTGGAGTTCACCTCTTGTGCATACATGCACCAAACTTGCTCCAATTCCTTATCCCATGGCCAATCAACTTGGGACTTGTTTCTACTTCATTCCCACATGTAAAACTATATTTATATGGATTATTTGAGAAAGATTAACTTAGAACCTTACCTCAAATTGCAAGTAAAATAAGATCAAAGCAAGCAAACACCATAAAGCACATTTGAGCTCAACTAGCTCTTCTTGAGTTCCAAGCCTAATTCCAGCCAAAATGGACACCAAGGGCATGTAATTAATGTTAGTGTTGTGCCCAAAAGCCAATCATGAGATGATTGTATTCTTGCACATTAAGTCATGATATTTTATTAAGGCATTAATCCAGCAATTATGTTTGTTGTTTTGTTCCTGCGTAACTTAACAAACATAATTGTAACCCTAGAATAATGATATTCTTAAAAGTCCCTGGTCTAGTATTATTGTGGAGCGGGTTGCAATAATACATAACGACTAGCATACGTGGTGACTAATATGAGATATGTAGTCTACATATGGGTACAAGTTGGAGAACTTGTGTACTGAACCGACCCACCATGAGAACACTACATGGATCGTTATATGAGTGTCATAAGTGATTCTCATAGTGATCAGGGTATATGTAGTCCTTCGACCTAAGATCATCAAGGTTCCCTACATGTGAGTCACATACTTTGATACTTTCCTTTGTTGCTCGTAACTGAGTGAACTTGAAGGAGGTCATTGGGTATGTCACATATCATGCGGAGGGATTTGTATGATCAAGATGGGATTTGTCCCTCCTATGTAACGGGAGCGATATCTTCGGGCCCCTTGATAGAGTGAGACTTAGAAAATGCATGGCCATGCTCGGATGAGTTGATATGCGATATCAATGTCATCAGTTTAAGTTAGTCTACTCGGTAATCAAGAAACCAAAGATTGGGCTATACGAGAGTGACACATTCCATGTCTCGTGCTTAGTCTTGATATCTTGGACAAAGGGACAATGGCATATATCGGTGATGATCATAAAGGTTTAGTCGAATCATCGACAATCTTGTCACTTGGGTAGCAATGATGTGTTGCTAGACACCGCTCATTGCTTATGATCATAAATGTGATTTATGATCATTGCCAACGTGATAAGAGCCTATTGGGTCGCACACATAGAGCTATTTGGATCATTAGAGTGCATGGGCTAATTATTTGGGTTATGGTTTCACTTTAATTTCGTATTAATAATGGGCCCAAGAGTTGAGCCATTATTAAGCCCGAAATTAAATCCTAATTGGATTAGGGCTTTGAAACCCATTAGGCCTGGAAGTTGAGTCTCACTATAAATACAACTTTTAAGTGAGAAATTCGCAGGTCTCCTTGCCCTAGCCTCCAAAAAGGACAGCCGCACTCTTCTCTTGCAATTCCTTGGAGGACGCAAGCTAGCACTGCGAGCGCAAGAGAAACGCATCTACCGGGACGTGGTGGAAGCGTGGTGATCTCGAGAGGCTCGTGTAGATACCATAGAGAGCCTGAACACGTCAACTGTTCAGGTTTTGTGATTCGACTCTATAGTTGAGTGAGAGATCTCAATCGAAAATTAGGTATGAAAATTTTTGAACACCCAGTTTACCCCGTTTCACTTGGATCCTGGAGGGTTTCGGTTAAATTCCGCTGCGCTGTTTGGCTCCCGAAACCCATCAATTAAGACCAATTCTAAGCACATAATTAAGACAAATTCTAACCATTTATTGAGCTTATAATAAAATAATAACAATAGGGGATGCATGCCTTAGGGTTTGAACAAATTATAAAAAACAACTTAGATGCACCAAATACACATAGCTAGCTAGGGACTTGATGTAGATGCTTTGCGGCCTTCAATTTTCCAAGAAATTTGAGCTATTTAAGAGAAATGAATATGCTGAGCTAAAGAGAAGAAATACATACGAAAATGGCTTGGAGAGAAGATGATGAATAGTATCATCTTCATCCACATGTAGTTGATCCATCCACATATATGTCAACTACTCCCACTAAGAGATTTTTTACCCACTTGTCACTTTGGCCCTCATACTTGTATTTGTTTCACTTAGGCCACTTAAAATGCTTACTCCACCATCCTTTCTTGGTTCTAAAAAAAGGTTTTTCTTACCCACACTCTTTGTCTTTAAGCCATCTAAGCCATTATAAGACATAATAGCTCAATTTCACGCTTAGTGCATTTCTAGCCCTTAATTTCCACTTTGGTTCAAATGGCTAGAAATACTTATGGTCTTAGCTTATTTAACTACAAAAACTTACATGACCTCAATTTCACTAAAATTATGACCATGCCACTAAATTGGGCCAAAAATACTATTTTATCCTTCTTGCCCTTAAGTGTCATTTTACACTTATGAACTTAATTTTTCTCTACTTAGGTTGTTTTTCTTGTTTAGTAAAAGACTTGTTTGAGGTATTTAATTAAAACACTTTAATTTAACATACTCTTACCTGCTTAGAGCAATTCTTTAACTAGGAGAGTTGTCACATTCTCTAATCCCTCTCTTTACACCTAACCCTACCTACTTTTCCCGAAAATCCTAATCCCACCACTGCCTCATACCTGCCACCATCGTCTACTTCATCTCCATTCCTTCTGACTCCCACTTCAGTTTCCACTTTCAACCTAACATCTCTAATTTGACCAAACCAATAATTGTTTTTCTATAAAAAATTCCAGAACAAACTTACCCAAAAAAAAAAATACCCTATAAATTTTTTAAAATTGGATGTTCTTGGACCGATCCAATCTCTAACCTTACTCTCCTTGAACTTTTTTGTATGATTTACACCCTTTACTTCTTTTGCCCTTCTCGTCTATGGATCAATTTAGCAAAAGGGATTTCTTACGTTGAACTTCTTAAAAATCACCTTAGTCATTGAGTTCAACTCCTACACAGCCTTTATCTTTTCCCTTGAATATTCATCACCTAGCGAGTGGTTTGAGAGCTTATCCATAATTGACATCATTTTTGTTGCCTGGATTTGTGATAGGAAGTGCTTTTGCTGTGTGTGATGGCGGGCTAGTTTGGGAAGTATTCGGCATGCATATATTGGCTAGAGTTGATGGTAGCATCATGGCTAGATGATACACAAATATGATGGTGGTGAAGATGTTGATAATGTATTCTAACATCATGAAAGGTGGCCACTAGAGCTCATCCTTCTTGTCATCGTGACCGATGGTTCAGGTCTAGAGGATTTTAGTTTGCTGTAGCGGATGTGGTAGAAATGACAAAAAAAAAGGCAAAAAGTTAATTGCAACCTAACAACTGGATGTACTAATGTGAGAGGCAATAATAAATGGTAAATATAGCAATTTAAAATAATAAAAAGTTAGAATTAAGTATTAATTTAATGATTGTAATTAAAATAAGGTATAATGCATTTATATAATTTATGGGAATAATGAATTTTAAAAATAGAGTGTCAAAAAAGTTAAAAGATATTTGTAAGAGAGAAAATTGTGATGTATTAGGTAAATGTAATTGTAATGAATGAAAATTGATATGAAAATAAGAAAGTCGTCTAGCTAGATAATAGGGGTTGAAGGAGGAAGTTAATGCATTTTTATGGTTAGTAAAAAATAGATTGGTTAGTAAAGACAAGTAAAATCAAATGCGTTAGATAGGAGAGGGAGATTGAGCTAAGAAGAGAAATGTCAGTAGAGTTGGATAGAAAATTCCAGAAAAATTGCTACATTGTCGCTACTTGATCATCCATGTTGATGAAGATATAAAGGATAGTATGAAAGTTTGAATCGATGTTGTGGAAGAGTAACAGAAGTTTGTGTTAGTGCTGAAGTATCAAGAGGAAGTTCAGGTTAGTGTTATTTTTGCTTTATAAATTTGTTTGAAGATGAAATTTGTCATAATCTGAGTAGTTTCGTTCTTTAAAGTTAGACACTTTTGGTAGTTCTAAGTCACATTTGTTTTAACAAAGTAGCTATTAATAGTGTGGAAAAGCGGTTAATGAAGGTATGATGAGCAATTGATAAAAGTGATTAAAAGATAAAAATTGTGTTTACAGACAAATAAAAGTGATAGAAATGGATTTTTAGTGTAAAATAGCATAAGCAAGTAGTAATTAGGAAAAACGTGATTATGAAATGAAAGTGATATGTGGAAGAGTTAAAAAAGTGAAACCAGCAAAGTAAAAGCATTTGAATGAAATAAAAAGTGATTGTGAAACATAAAAAAGTGATGCAATTTATTGTTGATTAGAATATTGCTAAACTGGTTATATTTTTATTTCAGGTAAAAAATAATGGATAGTGATAGTCAATTTGGTGTAGAGTGGGCATATAAGGAAGATAACACTCATGGTAACGCCACATTGTGTTCTAAGGAATCAATGAGGAAGAGCAAATGAAGGATGATACTATGGCTCATGATTTATGGAATGCAATAATTGTGAAGATAAATAAACCTTTGGGGCAATGGGTGCTTGGACACTTTTAATGGGATTGAGTTTAAGTCAATTGAAAGTGTAGGCTTTTTCTATAATAAGGTTGGCCATGTGATGGGGTTTTGAACGAAGAATAAAAATATCAAGCGTAATATCAAGGGCATTATATACCGTAGGAGATGAGTTTATGGGAATGAAAGATGCAATGTGTCAAAATTGCAAACATCAGAAAGAGCGAAAGAAACCAAAAGAGTGAGTGGATGCAGATGTCTAGCATCTTTTTGAGTGAACTTAAATCATGCATTCAAAAAATACATTATGATAGAGTTCAATGGCACTGACAATCATGCTCTTATTAGGAAACAAGAAGTGCACATTTTTCGATCTCATAGATGCATGAATGTTGCTGATAAGGTGCAAACAAAACAAATGAGGAAGGTTGGTATAAAGAAAAGTCAAATAATGGACTACAAGGTGTAGGTTGCTAGAGCATATAAAAATGTTGGTTTTATAATAAAGGGCTTATATAACTATGTAGATAGTGACAAGATGGAGCAAATATTAGATAGTGATGCTAATATAGCAATTTCATACTTGACTTGCCATGCAAGTAGAGATCTAGAGTTTTGTTGTTGGTACGCTATTGACAAGGAAAATAGATTGAAGTATATATTCTAGGATGACAGTGCAATGCATATGGATTATGCTTGCTTTGGTGATTTTGTTGGCTTTGATTCGACTTACAATACAAATGAATACAGATTATTGTATATAGTGTTTATAGGCGTAAATCACCATCATAGTAGCATAGTGTTTGGATGTGTATTAGTGTCTGATCAATCAGAAAGAAGATTTTTGTGGCTTCTAGAGAGGTTTTTAGATTGCATGGGGGATAAGGCTCTTACAATCGTTATAACAGATGAAGATAAAGCAAAGAAAGTAGCCATAAGCAAAGTGTTTCTAGATGCAAGACACCAGTTGTGTTCCTGGCACTTACAAGGCAATTGAAAAGAGAATATAAAGGTTAATGGATTCAGAGATCAATTTACAAGGTTGATGAATGGTGTGGATGGTGGAAGAGTTTGAGAAGTAGTGAACATCAACTGTGGCAGAGTTTGAGTTGGAGGATAATGATTGGGTCCAAGAAAGTTATGAGAAACATAATTTGCGGCCAATCACATATTGAGAGGAATGATTTTTCGTAGGCCAAACAAGTAATCAAAGATTAGAAGGCATGCACTTTTTTTAAAAGAGATTTCCTGGAAGCAAGTTGAAACTATATGAATTTGTTCGATAGGTTGATATAGCATTGGGAAGATTATGTGAGAATGAGGTTGTAAATAGTTTTAAGAGTAGACATACAAATCCTCAATTCATTAGCCATCTTAGGTTGCTTGAGATTCAAACAAGTAAGGTGTACACACCTGCCATGTTTTAGAAAGTGCGCGGTGAGATAATAGAAGAAGCTAATTATGCAGCAGTTCTGTATTGCGTCAATGGTGAGGGTAAAATCTATCGTGTTTATAGATATGGCAGTGGGGCAAGATTGTGGATGGTTCAGAATTTGCAGAATAAAGAGATATGGAAATGTTCACGTAGAGAAACAACATACAAAGGTATAGTTTATTTTGTTAATTCAATGGTGCTTAAACAATTGGAATTAGTTGTAATAGTTTTTTTTCCACTATGTTTTAGGGATTCCATGCCAACACATATTCTCTATGCTAAAGTTGGAAAATGTGATGAGAATCCTAGAGAGTTTGATATTGAAATGATGGACAAAGGAAGAAAAGAAAGTAATTGAAAATAATTGTAAGAAACAATCAGTTTGTGCTATGGAGCAGGTGTTTAGTGCGAGGCGGAGTCAGCTAATGAAAATGGAAAACAAAATCTTTTAACTAGTAGCTAGGTGTGATAAAAGAAGGTTTGACGAAGTATGACAAGAATTGATGAGATTAACTGTTCGAACGGGTGAGTTATATAAGAAGGTGTGTAAAGAAAAGTCAAGTATGCATAGTGATGTCACAAATTTGAATCTAAATATGGTTCAAAATCTAGTTATGAGTAGTGGAAGAAGTTGTGGGAGGAATAAAACAAAAACTGATAAGGATAGGTGGAGTGCAAGAAATGTGGTGGAACCGATCACACAACATGATAATGCATGAAAAAAGTAGATATTAGTAAAGAATACCATAAGGGGGTCTTGTAAGTGATGTGTTTCCATTACATACCAAAAATCAAGGTGGAAATTTTGGAATGAAGGATCCAGGAGGCTGAATGTTATGGCTGTTACCCACTCTAGGTGACCTTTGGGATCCGTAGTAGTTTAGGTTTAATCATGTCGATATCAGGTAGCAACATAGAACCAGATGGTATCTCTATTTCAGCACAAAAAATCCTTGTCTCTGGAACTAGTGCAGTGGATGTAAAAGGTGCATCAATGTTGAAAGTTAAAGGTGAAGGATCACCTCTTTCCAACTGCTGCAGTAGGTCTTTCTACTGTCTTGCCCACTAAAGAGTACAACCACCTTCTTCTAAACATTGGACAAACAGATCCCAACATGTGCCATCGAGTATAGCTTCAAGTTCTATAGAATACCATTTATTCTTTAATATTGAAGCAAGAGGATGATCAGGTACCAACTTGTCATTATGTGGTAATTGGTTTACATTTTGCCGATACACCCTTTCTGAAAGATGCCATGCTCAAACACACGAACCTTTAAATAACATTCTTTTCCTAGAGGAGGTAAGGCTTTGGTCTATATAATCGGGAAGGTTATTGTTCATGCAGTCCCATGCCCACCAAATGACTCATGAAGTAGTCATAGATTTGAACTGCTCAATATACCATTCAGTGTTACGAGTCATGCCCCCTTTTTAGCCTTCAGCATACTGTTTTGCATAAGGGTATAAGTCTAACCTTGTCAACCATAGGGAGGGACCAATTTGAATGAAGTGCTCACAAGCCCATGTCTACAACCGGTTTGGAAAACACGATAAGTAACGACCATTTATGAAATTAATTAATTCAAGATTATTGCAAAAAATTATAAGAAGATTACCTTCCATGATTGCCAAAATCCTCCACTCCTTTATGCCCCCCCTGTAAGGCCATCCATGTATAAGTAGAGGGTAACAAGAGCCATACCATCCCAATAATACGTATTCAGTTGGGAGATAACAGTAATGACAGACAACCACCACATGTAAGAAGTATGTGTGCTAGTGTCGCAAAATATGGTCATCCCATTCATAGTTGCCAAAAAAACCCGAATAAGATGCTTTTTCCTTACAGTTGTGTTTGTTTGATCACCTGGATAAGTGTGGATTACAACAAAGAAGCTTACTTTCATCTTATTATAAAACATATCCCAGTGGTCACCCATAAGTTCTGCCAGGATGCATGCATCTTTTTATATCTGTATGTTAACTAGTATGCGTGCGCCACTACACTTCCGCCCCATAATAGCAGTAAAATCACATGGTGTCATAGTCATTTCACCAATATTTGAGAAGTGAAATGTGTGCATCGTATCCCACCAGAAATAATTGAGAGCATGGAAAAGATATCTATCACCATATGTAGACTTTAAGGTTTTAGTTGTGATGAATAGATTCGTCCTTATAATCATATTTTTTACCGTCTTTGAGAAGTTGAGACACTAGTCAACCAGATTCTTAATGCTTCCATGTCCTCTGAAATAGCTCAACCAATTCTACAAAATAGTGAGAAATTAAATGAGTTCATAAAAAATCAATGAAATTGTGAACATAATGGCATCAAGCAACAGATAGGATTTTTTCATAGAAATAAACTGAGTGGAAATCACTTTTTAAAAGTGATTAATGCTTTTCTAACTTAAATATCACTTTTTTAAACAGTTATCGCTTTTCTACAGTGTTAAACATATTTTTATGCTTAATATCGCTTTTTCAAATAGTCCATCATTTTTCTATATCACTTAATGCATTTTCTACAATCTCGAATGCTTTTTCAAAGTGGATATCAGTATTCTATAGCACGAAACACTTTTTGGTACCTTTAAATGCTTTTCTGGAACTTAGTTTTATAGATTTTTCCTTAAGAGCAGTAATGCAAATCATGTCGTGAATACATGAAAATCTAAGAACATGCAAAATTTAGAGAAGCAATAATCTAATGTAAGTTATCGGATGAGATAGATGGGACACATGTGACATTGGGTTGAGGTAGACTGAGATAGCCGGGTGAAATGGTTTTGTTAGTCAAAGTTGTTTTTATCATTTACGGTGTGTGATCACACGGTAAATCCTTCACAACCTCCTTCTGCTTGCCTGAGGCCATTGATATTTATTGGCAAGGTGAGACTGGCGGGTTGAGCAACCAGAAAATAGTGAGAAATTGGTGGAACATAGAGTGACAGAGTGCGGCAGTGAGCAGCGAGAAACCAGCGGAGCATGAAGCGATGGAGCATAGAGAGAGCCAGAGTGATAGAGTGAGTGGGAGAGACAGGCAGAGCATGGAGCGACAGTGCTCAGAAAGACGGAGTGGAAAACGAGTTTACTAAGGTGAAAAATGATTCTTTGAAGGTGAAAAATCATTTTCCTAGGGTTTATTGACAATGATTTGGGCTATTTTTGGACCCAACAATTGACCCAAGGTCCAGTAAAGAAAGACTAGTTCATCTTGAGGCACCTGAATGTGAACTAAGGATCCCTTAAATGTGAACCAATAATTAATGGTCCATTTTGAGGGAGTCACTGGTTCTCCATCAAGCTCTTGAATGTGAGTCAGGGACCCCCTGAATCTGAACCAGTGCTTATAGGTTCACTTTCAGAGGGGTCAATGGTTCTCCATCACGCCCCTGAATGTAAGCCAGGGACCCCTTGAATTTGAATGAGTACTTACCGGTTCACCTTAAGAGGGGTCACTGGTTCTCCATCAGGCCTGTGAATGTGAACCAGGAGCCCTCTAAATGTGAACCAATACTTACAAGTTCATTTTCAGGAAGGTCATTGGTTTCTATCAAAACCCTGAATGTGAACCAGTGACCCCTTAAATCTGAACCAATACTTGCCAATTCACTTTTAAAGGGTTATTGGTTCTCCATCAGGCCTTTAAATGTAAACCAGGGACCTCCTAAATGTGAACCAGTACTTATCAGTTCATTTTCAGAAGGTCACTAGTTCTTCATTAGGCCCTTGAATATGAACCAGGGACCCCATGAATGTGAACCAGTATTTACAGGTTCACTTTCAGGGGATTACTCCATCATACTCCTGAATGTGAACTAGGAACCCCTTGAATATGAGCCAATACTTACCGGTTTACTTTTAGAAGGTCACTGGTTCTCTATCAGGCCGCTGAATGTGAACCAATGACCCCATGAGAACCAGTACTTGCCAGTTCACTTTTAGGGGGGGTCAATAGTTCTCCATCAAGCCCCTAAATGTGAACCAAAACTTACCGGTTCATTTTCAAGGGTCCCACAATTAGCCTAGTCATCCATCATTTTTTCTTTTCTTTCATTGCTATTTTTTTTCATTATCGCCTTCTCTTTTCTTTCACTGCTTTTTGGTTTCTTAATCACCTTTTGTCCTGCTATCTCAATCCCATCACTTTTTATTTTAGCTAATTGCTTTCATGCTTGCCCTATCACTTTTCTTTCAACATTTACTTGTTTTCTATCTATCTCACTTTTTTTCTACTAGATTCATTCCATCTCATTCCATAAACAAAAAATATTATGCTCAATACAATTTAGAAGTATACTGAATTAAATATAAAAGTAGAACGTATTTGTTTATGATTAACTCTTCTTCATCTGTGTTTTTGGTTTTCCTTTCCTTCTCGTTTTCTCCTTTCCCTTCTCCTTCTCTTTCATTGAAAGATCACCAAATTCTAAAATCAATACTCCATGTTTCACTTTATTTTTGGCAGCAAATCATGTCGGCATCTTACTAGTTGCTTGGTCTTTAGGCCATAAGATATCTTGAATGTAAAAAACAACTAGCTCATTCTCAATCACTTTCACATCATTCCAACTACTTGCTGCCTTCTCCAATTGTGGCCATAAATTATTGTTGTCACCTTTTAGATTTTAGAGTAGTAAATCACATCATCGTTGGTGACTATCCCACTACAAGTCATAAAACATAATAACTATTCCATTAGAACTCACAAAATGTAAGACAAAAATAATTTTAGACCTATACTTGTTAAAAATAATATATCACCCTTACCGTCGTCTTATTGTAGTGTCTCGCTCGATCTAGCCTCTCCATCAATAAACAAGTGAAAATGCCTAGGTCATAAACTATTAGGTTGTTTTGTAAGAGCGACTCGAACCTGTTTGAAGCCAGATTAGTAATATCCTCTTGGTTGAAAGATATGCTCTAGAGCTTTTACCTACAGTTGTGACAAAAGCACCATTATTACCAAATAATTATATTTGTGTCCCTAACTTTATTCAGGAGCATACAATATATTCTATCCATATCTTGTACTTCTGTATCAGTTTACTAGGTGGCATGAAGTCAAAGACCTGTACTTTCTTTTTCAATATATCCACCACAACAAGAAAAAAAAATGCTTCTATGGCCAACCATACATTGGCACATATATCTACAAATATCAACATGTACTTAATTAACCATCGAACTGTTATGATGATTGATTTAGTGTGTTGTTCTACTAACCTTCTGTTAGTGTTGTGCCCAAAAGCCAATCATGAGATGATTGTATTTTTGTACATTGAGCCATGATATTTTACGAAGGCATTAATCCAGCAACTATGTTTGTTATTTTGTTTCTGCGTAACGTAATAAACATAATTGTAACCCTAGAATAATGATATTCTCAAATTTCCCTGGTCTAGTATTATTGTGGAGTGGGTTACAATAATACATAACGACTAGCATATATGGAGACTAATATGAGATATGCAGTCTACATATGCGTACAAGTTGGAGAACTTGTTCCTGGACCGACCCACCATGAGAACACTGCATGGATCGTTATATGAGTGTCATAAGTGATTCTTATAGTGATCATGGTATATGTAGTCCTTTTGTGAGTCATCAAGGTTCCCTACATGTGAGTTACATACTTTGATACTTCCTTTTATTGCTCGTAACTGAGTGAACTTGAAAGAGGTCATTGGGTATGTCACATATTATGCGGAGGGATTTGTATGATCAAGATGGGATTTGTCCTTTCTATGTAACGGAAGTGATATCTTTGGGCCCCTTGATAGAGTGAGACTTAGAAAATGCATGGCCATGCTCGGATAAGTTGATATACGATATCAATGTCATTAATTTAAGCTAGTCTACTCAGTAATCAAGAAACCAAAGATTGGGCTATACAAGAGTGACACATTCCATGTCTCGTGCCTAGTCTTAATATCTTGGACAAAGGGACAATGGCGTATATGGGTAATGATCATAAAGGTTTAGTCGAATCACCGACAATCTTGTCACTTGGGCAGCAATGATGTGTTGCTAGACACTGCTCATTGCTTATGATCATAAATGTGATTTATGATCATTGTCAACATGGTAAGAGCCTATTGGGTCACACACATAAAGCTATTTGGATTATTAGAGTGCATGGGCTAATTATTTGGGTTATGGTTTCATAATAATTTCATGTTAATAATTGGCCCAAAAATTGAGCCATTATTAAGCACGAAATTAAAGCCTAATTGGATTGAGGCTTTGAAACCCATTAGGCTTGGAAGTTGAGTCTCACTATAAATACAACTTTTAGTGAGAAATTCGTAGCCTTGTCCTAGCCTCCAAAAAGGACAGCCGCACTCTTCTCTTGCAATTCGTTAGAGAACACAAGTTAGTATTGCGAGTGCAAGAGAAACGCATCTGCCGGGACATGGTGGAAGCGTAGTGATACCGAGAGGCTTGTGTGGATACCATAGAGGGCTTAAACACGTCAACTATTCAAGTTTTGTGATTCGACTCTACAGTTGGGTGAGAGATCTTAACCGAAATTAGGTATGAAAATTTTCGAACACCTGGTTTATCCCATTTTACTTGGATCCTAAAGAGTTTCGGTTAAATTCCGTTGCGCTTGTTTGGCTCCCGAAACCCTACACCTTCTTAACGTCCTTATCTTTGCCTTGCGAAAATCAAGCCATCCATGATAAACACATTGCTCAAGAGCGCATCGTTTACCTGCTAGAGGCGCTCGCTATGCCATAACAAAAGATACCTTATTTCAATATACACAATTATTGACAAACAATAACCTTTAGTTTATTAAACTAGTAACGTATTGAAAAATCAACCTGAAGTCACCATGAATACCATCCTCCTTGATTGACTCTTTTGCGCTCAACATTGTAGCAATGTAACTTATCACAGTTGATACCACCCACTTGCATGGTTTTAATGTTTGGACACCTTTTCTTAACAACTACATTCTATAATTTGACATAGCAAAAACCTCACTAAAACAAACAAATAATTTAATCATCAAATATCTTACACATAATTACAAACTCTCATTTTTTTTAAAATACTGTACCAACCTCATGTTGTTTGCGTCTTTAGCAAGAGCATACTGGATAACTTGATGCAACATTTCCTTAAAAGGAGCCTCCAACACATAAGGGCCAGCCCAAAACCATTCCCCGAAAGAACTAGCCACCTTCCCAACCGTACAGAATGGAGATTTTTGGAAATTGATGGCTTCATAGTATGCTTAACTTTTTGCCCGTTATGTCCTACTCCATAAAAAATTTGATCATCTACCTTATTTCCTGTTTTTTGTGTCCCCACAATAGTAACATCAACCATCTCCAAATCCAAATTATGTCATTATACAATATCTAACGTACTATTAAAAAAATTTTACCTTCTCATTTTCTTCATTCTCATATGCCTCATCCCCGCCATCAAACTTCAACAGCTCTTTTTCACTTTCAACTCCCAACTTCTTCTTACACGAGCTCTCAACTACATTTTGTGTTGGAAACTTTGATTCCCTCATAATACTTGGTGAACATACCTCATCTTCTTCCTTTTTCCTCTTACGTGATTCTTGTTTAGGTTTCTCATATTTCTCTTTACCAATTCCTACTTTTTTAGCCACATACTCCTCCTTTTTACTCGGTTCATTTATCCTATCTTTAGCCTTCTCTAGAGATCTAAAATAATGTACACTGGGAACATCATCATGTGAAGAAACTTGTGGGAACTTCCTTGGTGTTGGCACATTTGGTGCATGGGTATCTACCCGATCATCCTTCCCTCGCTTCATTGCTCCTACAGCAACGAGTACATTAACACTTTGTGCAATTTTTTCTATTGTACTTTTCAAACTCTCCTGCATTAATAAAAGCATTGTCACATTTGTCCTTAATCTTCCAACCTCTGATATGGTCTTCTCAACATCTTCAGCTAATTTATCCAATTTTTCTTTATCTTTACCACCTCAATCACCCTTCCCTAATGTCCTATCAACACCTGCAGCTTCTTCTTTCTTGTTACAAGTTGCATCAAAATATTCCTCTTTCAAATCTTTGTCCCACTTCCTCATTTCGCCAATAATCTCAAATTCATCTTCAACTTCTTCATGTTCCACAACATTTTCCTCCTCCTCCCTCTTTCTATAACTAGAGTCACCAACACCATCTTCTTCCTCATGAACCTACAACAAGCATATTTCACATAATTTACTAGAATTATCTACATACAAAAAATCATTATATATATCTAATTAATGTTACCTTTATACCAATATTCACTAATGACCACTTTGTTACTCACTTATTTAGTTAAACAGCAATGGGCTTCAGGCTATTAATTTGGAAAGAACCAGCAACAGCATATCTCACAAAAAACATCTAGAAAATAAAGAAATCACAATTTCGATATAACAATTAACACTGACTAATATAATGAATAAGTACCAAATATTTATAAAATGTTCAATGTAAAGAGTTAATAAAACAACTCTAACATGAAGAAAAAGTGTATATCCTGTCAACTTATGATGTACTTTCCTCTTCCACTTTTCAATTCCTCCAGCCAATTGTTTGACTGCCAATGTTGCCTAACCTTTTTCCTTAATTTTCTCCACGATGGTGACACATGATGGATGGGCCAAGCCAATATGGCTGCAAATTAGTGGACATATCACATTCTCCATACAGTGCTGAGTAAACGCTCAATGTACTTTCTCTTTATCATTCCCATGGAGCAAATCATGCTCCAAAACTTCTTTCTTTAGGGTCCATCTTAAATCCTTCTATTTCTGGCAATAGTATTCCACCAATTCCCTAGCTGGTGGATCGCCTCCACATAATTCAATTTCTTCCGAGCCATCCTTAATTCCCATAATATCAGTGAAGTCCTCAGGTATAATCTTATACTCTTTTCTATTAAACTGAAAGATCAGTTATTCATATTAAAATTCATTACGAGTTTCAACAACACCTCCGTCCATATCGCGTGTGATTTTATACCCAACAAACTCCCAAAAGTTGTATCTTTTAGCATTTGTACCTTGTCTCCTGACAATCTGTTCATCATCATACAAAATGGCACCACCATGTACTTCAATTTCAACTTTTCTTTTCCCTTACCTTTATTATTTACATATTCATTTTTCTATTCAATTGACATTCTCAACCAATGCTCCTGACAAGCCTACAAATAGACTTTTTTTAGAGCACTCCTATTACTAAAAATCAATTCTTAAAGACTTACAAAATAGATAACTTGCAAAACTATTATACAACACCCTAACTGCTTTGCATCTCTCCTACTACGCCTTCCTGCAGTCAATTCAAATTAACTTTTCTCCAACCAATAATTTGTAAAGACATGGTGAAAAAGATATGCTCTAATACTTACTGATAATTATTCCATGCACCAAGAAGCAGTCTCAAGCTTTGTTTGGAACTTGAAACTTCATCATAATGCAAAACAATAACTTTATCCTCACTAAATAGGCATTTGACAAAAAAACTAAATGCGTTAGTAAAAAAAATGATTAACCCAAATAAAAAATGATCACTTTTCTCCTTAAGTAATCATGTTTATTCCTTTATTATCACTTTTCTTTGTTTCTAATCACTTTTTCTTCCAATACTCACAACTTTGCTAGAAACATGATTAACCATCAACAAATGTGTTATGGACATAGCAATGGCGTTATTGTTGCAATGGGGGACGAAATTCCTATTATTAGAAACCTTAAATATGACACAACGGACAACACCTCTAAATCGATCCATCCAGTAAATCCCTCATTAATTACAATAAATATCCCATAAATATAATACATTGACCTTACTTTTTAGAAGATTCATCTGCTTTCAAATTCTTCATCTATTATGAATAAGGAACATGACAATGCTGCTACTCTCTGGCCACCAATAAACTTCTTTTTCTACCCATCATGTGATTCACTACCCTCCCTAACAGATTCAGACTCTTATAAAACCCCTCTTCACATTCAAGTGACAATCTAATAGTATTTTTTTTTAACTTTTGCCTCTCTCAAAAAGTTTTCATTCTCCAGTTTATTTCTTCCCTTATTTTTTTTTCTCACTTATCAACATTTGGACAATAAGTAACAGGTTAAAGATCTAACGGCTCTTATTTGAGTTTTTCATTTGACGACGCTTAGAACACTATGGATTACTACTCTAATTGGGACACTATGGTAATGTAGTAAGACCCTTCAGGTCTTGGTCCACCAAGATTGGATCTTAGTGTTAGACTGGACAAGTTTAAGGCCAAGAAGACTTTATGGCCAGAATCAAAGCTTAGAGAGAAAGGTATAGCAACCGAGAGGTCCATATCAATACAAATTCGAAGGCCAAGATCCGGAAGAAGCTAAGAGTTGAGTTCATCTCTTGAACTTAGATCTTTTTCTTTCTCTATCTCTATATCCCTTTCTTTATTCTATCAACAATTTCTATGGTTACATTAGGAGAATAAACAATAGATTAGAAGTTTAAGGTTTAAAATTATTGATAGGAAAAGTTAGAGAGCTATAAATGTTATTTTATGATTAATTTTAATTTTTTATACCATGTAAATATTTTCCATCCAATTTACTGACTAAATTGATCGAAAATAGCTAATTAACATGCTTAATAGGAGGAAAAGGTAACTCATTACAACAATATAAAGTTCAAATATCCATTTAGGATATGAAAATAAGCTAAGTGACCCCTGTGAACTTTACCCTTACATCTTGGGTTCAAACTTGGGGTAGTGCTATTTGTTAGTTTTCGTTCATTTTTTCCCTTTTTTTCTAGTTTCATTTTTTTTTCATTTTTTTTCTTTTTTCTTATTGTTCATTTTACCTTTTGTTCTATTTCTAAAATAAAATTAATACTGACATTGAAAGGTATGATTACCTAAAAATCAAATTGATATATTTTTGTCTCAAACATACATACATACATATATATATATATATGTATGTATGTATGTATGTATTTATGTATAACAATAGTAATTGTTTACAAGGGAACAATGAAGACTTAGAGAGAAAAAGAACAATAAGAATATGCCTAGAAACAAGTACAAACAGTTACCATTAAAATCATTAAACCCCTTCATTTGGTCATGGAACACGTAGGTACAACAAAGGAACAAATATCATCATCAAAATAACTGGAATAAGCATTCAAAGAACAAGTAGAGTAGTAGTAGGAAACAATTATCAAATAGCATAAGAAATAGTTAGATTTTTAAAATAAAATGAAGATGTGCCAATGAAATAACTATAATCAACTAAAAAACATAAAGAAGAATTTAAAAAATAAGTAGAATAGAAGTAAATAGTAGTTATTAAATAAAAGAGAAGGTATATTTGTTAAGGAATAGCAAGATACAACATGGGAACAACTATAATTATTAAAACAATAGGAAGAAGTATTCAGGCAACAAGTAGAATAGTAACGGAAAATAGTTATCAAATAGTACAAGGATCAATTAGATTTGTGAAGAAGTATGAAGATGGAACTTTTATAATCAATAAAAAGAACAGAAATAATAATTTAAGGAACAAGTAGAACAAGAGTATGTAAAAATTATTAAATAGAGTGGAAGTCCTATTTGTTAAGAGAATGACTATAATACGCAAAGAAAAGCAAGTGTATCAGTAACAAGAAAGTGTATCCTACATATAGACATAAGAACTTTGGAGAGAAATAAGAAACTATAAAGGAACAAGAAAATATATATATAAGGGAACAATAGGAATATGATTTGGAACAAGAACAATTAGAGTACTTTAGGAATAGGAACAACAAGAAAGTTGGAAGCAATAAGCTATTTAAATCACAAAGGGAACATGTATATATTGCCAAAGAGCAAATATAATTAGAAACAGAACATGAAGAAACAAACAGGCAACGAATAACATAGTAGTCAGTCATTGTGTAATGGCATTATCGTAACCTATAATAAATCAAGGCAATGTCTATAATAGGAAGTTTTGACACAGTGACAATATCATAATTTATAAGAACTTGAGACATGATGGTAGTTTCAAAAATAATTATGAATTAACAATTGTTTAGGGGCGCATGTCATTGTGCATGCCATCCCATTATATGGTAACTCAAAGTTCAATGAATAATTTGTACAAAACTTTAATAGAGTGTGATTCCGTAGGCCCTTATAAATCTCAGTGACCCCAATATGCTTTAGCTATGTATCATCCTAATATGATTAAATATGTCAATTTCTACCTAGACCTGCATTTTTTTTTTTTGTAATTGTACAGTTTGGCCAGTTTCATGTGATTTTTGTATATGTACCCATTGAGTACAAGAGAAGGTTTTAGGGGTCTACCTTCTTAGAAAGTAATTTATAATGCTATCTAATTCAAAATCCCCAAAGGATTATATGTTCTACTTCTACTATCTTGTGTAACTTTTCATCTTTAGTCTTAGCAACTTAAAGTTGTATTTTTTTGCTTTCTTTGTCTAGCTAGGCATGTTAAGATGATGCACAAATAATGTGGATCAAGCAATTTAAGTGCAGACCATCAATTTCTTTTTCTTGCTTTGTTATGTTTTAGAACTGCAATAATATTGTTTAGAACCTAGCTTAAACTTTGTTTTTTATGTGTTAATGTTTTTAATTTTATTTAAAATATTCCTATATGTGTTAATGCTTCTAATTTTATTTGAAAATTTTTTTGTTTGTATTTGGATATCATATTTGTTTGTGATGTTTATTTTAAGTTTCCAATGTGGTTAATATTGCTTTTGATAAACTATAGTAGTTTAATGTTTTCAATTTGTTTTCTATGGTGTGAATCATTTGTACGGTTATTGTGTGAATAACACCCTCCCTGGCCTTAGCGAGTTGAGGGCCTATTGCCAAGGGGCAAGAAGGGTTTGGGTAAGGCTCTTTCATTAAGGAGGGTTCGGGAATGACTTCACCCATTTTAAACCTGGTTCATTGACATCCCCAAATATGATTCTCCCCTTTCTCTGACTCACTGATTTGCTATATCCAGCTCAACTCTAATTAACTCACTCAGGTTACTTAACTCTCTTATTCCTCTTCCCACATGCCACATCTCCTCTCAATCCCATATTTTCAATTTCTAGGAGCCCATAAAAAATTTTATTTATCATCTAAAGCAAACACTTTGAGCTAATTCACAATTTCCCATGAATGGTTGGACGAGTTAGTGACAAAAGTAGACAATTCTAAGTCTGAATTGACTGATGAAATTATTTTGCTTGTGCTTAAAAATCTTGGCTAAGAGTATTTTCATTGTCCACCTATATTCAATTAGACATATCTTCTTTTTATTTACCAACAAGACCTTCAAGTTTTATGCAATTTTTAGTTAAGATCCTGAATTTTAAAGCATGTAAGTTTCTTAAAGCTTTTAATGCTCTAATACCAAAATTCCTAAGGAAAATATAAGCAAGCACAAGCATTTGTAAGGATATAAAATATAAAACAATGATATAAATTGGAAATGTACACATAATTTATTTGCTTGGAAATATACTTAGAATAAACTAGTGAATAGTAGTTTATACAAGCCACTTATAGATGATGAATAATGGGATGATTATAATCTGGTATCATTGAAGCAACACACTAAGCCTTAATAGTACTCTTCTTACTATGGAGCACACACAACAACACAATTTGAAAACAAAGTAGAACACAAGAACTAGTGGCAATTATATCTTCTTGGATTCCTTTATGAAGAACCAACATGATAGCTTTTTTGGGCCTATGATAATAAAGGCTACTTTTCTTTGTTGTTTTTATGCCAATATTGCTTTCTTCACATGAAAGTAAGAGCATTTTGTGTTGGAGATACTTCTACTTTTGTTGAAAGCGCCTTGCTTTGTTGAATTCATTGTATTAGCCATTTGTTACCTTTGAGGAAGAAGAGCCTTTTTGTTTATTCTTCTAGGAGAACTGCCTTTAGGCAAATCCCATGATTTTTTCTTTCATAACCAAAAGAGGAATTTCACTATCTTTTAATTTTCCTCCTTCATAAAATTTGCTCAACATAATTTCCAGGAAGTTTTTATCTGGGTTTTCTTCTTCATCAATAATATCAATCTTATAGAGTCTGAAGACATTCGACAGATATTGATCAATAACACATTTATCCCACCACTTAGACTCCCACTTTCCTTCTAAGTAGGGCATAAAATGATCACAATAATCTACATCTTACTTCTCATAATGCCATTGGACAATCTATGGGATTTTATACATGGCCATGAAGTAGAATTCTGGGAAACACAACACCTGACCATTCTTACAAAATTGTTCTTGATATTGACAAAATCCATTAAAAGATTTTTGAACTTGTTCTGGGAAAGAATATCTAAACAAACCTTTCCATGATACCAATTTGGAAACTTTCTTTGCTTGGTTTTAAACAAGATCATCTAGAAGTGCTAATGATCTCTATTTTGAATATGAAGAACTTTATACTAAGCTTTCACATAGTCCCAGTAATAGGATAATAAGTTCTTAGACTTTCCTTGGGTTAAGATTCTTTTTCTTTCCCGAAGGAACTCTTAATTTTTCAAAAGTTCAAACCTTTAACATTTTTAATAAAGAGATTCCCACTTTTGAGATGAATTTTTTTGTATGAGTTTATGACTTATGACCAATTTTTGGATTTATGGTTATTTTTTTCCTCCTTGATTTGTACTCAATCTTTATTGAGCCAGTTTCCTGTAATATAAAGTTCAAAAAATGAAGGTTTCTTAGTGGCTTGAATTGCCATTGAGGATTCTAATGGTTAGGTCAATATTTTTATGCTAGTTCAATGATTAATAGATATTTCATATATTTGTTTTCTGGGAAAATTAAACATCCTTTTTAATTTGTTGGAATACTGTCAGAATACCTAACCCATGCATGATAATTTCTTGGGTTTTTGGAGGCTTTGGAATAGTATTCTTTTAATGGGTTCCTCAGAAATTACTCTATTAATTCCTATAATTTTTTTTCTTAAAAAAGTAGTGGATCATCATTAGCATTGCAAAAATCTCTTTCTTGGAGGATCTTTCTTCAATCCTCTTCTTTTTCTGAGAAGATTCCCTTTTGCCAGGAATATTATAAATGTCTATATACACATGGTGTTAAGCTAAGATGGCTCTGTTTATTTTTGCTTTTGACTCGAGTTCTTCTATTCCCAGTAAGTTGGTGTATGGAACCATGTCCAGTTCCACTGAATTTATCTTCTCTTGGATTTCATGGCAAACAATATTTTTGTTCTCTTCATTGTCTGTCATTTTCTTCCCATTGTAAAAAATTCTCTAGTCAAGAAATCAGGTAGAGAGTTTGTCTCACTAATAATATATGATAGCCGAAGCGCTATTGCCCTTCAAAGCCCCAAAGCCTTGGCGAAGTGTCACCCTTGGCAAAGGTGGGCGCTGCCCTCAATTAATGCGAACAACAGCCTCAGGAAGGCAGGGCTCGGCACCCTGACTCCTCAACCTCGGTAGTCCCCCTATTACCCTTGGGGAGTGATAGTACTGACCTCAGGGGTATGGAGTATCACCATCCTCGGTAAAATGACCTGACTAACCTCGGGTGAGGATGACCCCTCATCTTCGGCAGGGGAAAACACCTCTGAGGGAGATTATCCATGCCGAAAGAACTCGCGGCTAACTAGAGCAACCTCGGCAAGGAGCCTTCCTATCCCGAAGAGGTCTCTTTCTCTAAAGGGATCCCGGGAACACGGCAGAAAAGGTTAAGGAGCCTCTAACACGCCACCCTCGTACATCCTCTGACGCGCCAACCTCTCGCAATCTTGATATCTAGCCAAAACGGCCTATAGACGGCTAGAGGTCCCCACTCCCGACGGTACGGACCGCATCCGACCAAACACGTGTCATTGATCTGAATAGGCTGAGCTGAATGGCCCTCTCCTAATATCCTCCTATAAATACTTGGGGCAAGGCTCTCTATAAAGGGGAATTCTCCACTCTCTACTCTCTACTTTTCACTCTTCATTTGGCCAAATACTAACTTGGGCGTCGGAGGCTCCTCCCCCGGAAAAAAACTCTAGGGACCTCCTAACTTTTGCTCTTTAAGTGTTTCAGGCGTTCTCTCCCCGGGACTCGCTCCTTCAGATGTCCTCCTCACCGGAAGTCCCTTCCAGGCTTACAATGTCGTACAACGATGATGCCGATGGGCATCATTTGGCACCGTCTGTGAGAACTCACTCCCAGGTGGCCGTCGTTGAGACACGGCATTCTAAAGACAAGGGACTCCCGAAGTCCTCGTCTGCGCCGGAAACTCAACCGGCGACCGAACAACCCACTGCAGGGACTCCCTTACCTGAGGACGAACGTCCTCTAACGATCACGATGAGCTTCCTACGTGATTTTCAGCGCTCTGTTGTGGCTGAAATGACCCAACAACTGGACCAAAGATGGCCACAACCACATTCGGGCCGAAGACCTTCTTCACCAGCACCCCATCAGAAGAAAAGCCCGAAGTCTACTCACCGGAGTTCAGCGAGCGGGGACCGGCGTGATGAGTCCTCGACGAAGGACATACCCCTCATATTCTGACGTACTGAAGATATGGGGTCCAAAGGGGCTAGAACTTCCCGCTGGCGAAGTTCATCACCCGAAGAAAGATCACAATCTCCCCGGCGCCAAAGTTATTCCCCTAAAAGGAGGCGTCGCTCTCCGCTACCTGAGGCCTCCCAGGAGCAAGAAGAACCCAGGATTACCATCCTCATGAAGAGATTGGAGAGGGTGGAAAGACAAGTGGCCCGGAAGCCCATCTGGTCTAGATTGTCGGAAACCTTCACCGGGGACGAGTCCCCGTTTATCCGAGCAATAGTTGAGGCACTTATGCCAAGCGACTTTCGGGTACCTCGTTTGGAAACCTATGATGGGCAAAGTGATCCCCAAGCCCACTTGACCAAGTATAGGCGTAACATGGTACTGCATGATGCCGATGACGCCACCCTTTGTAAGTGTTTCGATCACCCTCTCCGGCCACACAACCGCGTGGTACAACTCCCTCGCCCCAGGGACTATGATCAGTTTCCAAGAGCTGTCCACAGCTTTTACACAGCAATTCATTGGCAGCAAGCCGATGGCAAAGATGCCCGTTCAGATGTTTGACTTAGAGCAAAGGAATGGTAAGACCATCCGTGACTATGTCGAAAGGTTCAATCGAGAGGCCCTGAGCGTGCAAGACTTTCGCCTTGAAATACATATCCTCTCCATGATACGGCGACTTCAGCGGGACTCACAGCTTTTTTATGAGTTCTCAAAAGACCCTCTGGACACATTCGGTGAGTTCTACCGAAGAACGGAGTAGCACATAACAGCCGAAAAGCTGATAATGGGAGGACCAAAGTCTAATCACCATCCTCCCGAAAGCCAAAGTCACCAAACCCGCTACCTAAGCGAGAGCGGGGGAAGAAGTTGGAAGCAGAAGAGGAAAAGACCCATGTCATTTACTCCCCTGAACACCTCCCGAGCAAACATATTGCTGGCCATGGAAAGGCGAGGAAACCCGATCCAACGCTCGAAGGCCATGGCTTCGGAGAACAAGAAGAATATGAAGAAATTTTGCTAGTTCCATCGTGATCATGGGCATGATACTAAAGATTGCTTCCAGTTAAGGAAGTACATCGAGTCTTTGATAAAGCAAGGCCAACTTTGACGCTACCTACAAATGCCCTCCCCAAAAGGGAGAAGGGAAGAGGAAAAGAAAGGAGATGATAAGGACTATGATTCTGACAGGCATTGGAACAGAAGTCCCAAAAGACATCCGCCACCTTCGGCTGGGGTAATCCAGACAATCACCACCGGATTACCTTCGGCAGGAAGAAAGAGGAAAGCCAGGGAGATCGCAGTAATGGAATTCAGTTAGAGGTGGGAGCCGGGTAGGACCGGCCCAGGACCGGCCGGTCCTGGTCCTGGGTCCTGAGGACCGAGCTTGGCCCGGTTGTAGGCGGGGCGGTCCCGGGCTGGTCCTGAGCCGCGGCGGGGCGGGGCAGGTTTCATTTTTTTTTAAATAATACATATATATATATATATATAATATAACCATTATTAATTATATAATTCATAAATACTTTTGAGAAAAAACACCACCTCCGGTGTAAGTTTTATTAAGTTAAAAAACCAAACGGCACTTACAAATAATCGGAACAGGCCTTACATTTTGAAATGGCAAAAACGTTCCAGAAATGATTAATAATAGAAACCTATGATCTGTGCTGAACAGCATAATCAGATCAAATACAAACTACATGTATGATTGAAAAAGAAAAATTCAAGTCTCGGTATCGGATATTACCTCCTCATCCGAAGTCTTTTGGTCTTGCTGCCGGAGTGCTGTGAGGCCCCAATCTCAGTTGCACACGCATACTTCTACCGTGTCGGGTGTCAATCTTGATCGTTTTTCTGTTATCACCCATTTTTCGGCACTAAACGCTGCCTCGGATGAGATGGTCGATACTGGAACGGCAAGAATCTCTTGTGCGATTCTCGACAAGATCGAAAATCTTGATCTCTTTTGTTTCCACCACTCCAAGATGGCGAGGTCGCTTGCCTCGAACGATGTGTTGAGATAGTCATCGACCTCAGCTAATCCCGATGTTATTGGTCGGGGTCATTTGAGCATTTAGAGGGCCGAGTTGAATCTTGAGGAGATTGATCTCCTTGGAGGCTCAGTTTGAGGAGCTTTGGATCTTACCTTATCCGAATGCCGCTCACAATATAACTTGTATAAAGAATGCAAGTACTCGGAAGCAGAAGCAGACAAAGCCAAAACATTTATATGAGACATTTCTAAATAAGTATGAAAAATTCCTTCAAGCAGTGTTGTTGTGCCCGTTAATTTGACATACGGGTCAAGTAAAGAAGCGACAAAAAAGATAGGTGGAATGTTTTCGAAATATTGAAGCCACTTAGCCCGCATGGCTTCGACAGTCAATTTTAACAACTCATCATCTTTAAACTGATGTAAAGCATATGTGATGTTAACTAAATAAAACAAAACTTGATGACTTGTTGGGTAATAAATACCAAAGAAAAATTCAGTTGCCTCGTAAAAAAACTTAAGCAATTCACCGGTTTTGGAACGTTTCTCCCAAATTTCAGTCGTAAGAAATTCACAACCCATTTTTAAATTCATGAAATGTGAGAACAAATTTGCATACAATAATGCATCTTGCAACATCAAATATGTGGAGTTCCAGTGGGTTGGGCAATCCAATTTAAACCATTTCCAAGAAAATGGTTTTTGATTTTCAATATAAAAGCTTTTAAATTCATGAAAAATAGCAGGTCTGGACATCAAATATTTTAATGAGTTTCAAATAGGCAAAATCTCATTTTGGACAACTTCTAAACCCTTTTGCACGCAAATGTTCAAAATATGGCACATGCATCTAACGTAAAAAAATGCACCATTGAGAGGTGGTTTTAAGTTTTGACTTAAAAGACGAGCGACAACATCATTATTTGAAGCATTATCAAATGAAATGCACAGAACTTTATCAGTACAAAAATAATCACGTAAAGTTTCTAAGATGTAATTAAATATTTGATAACCAGTATGATCTGTTTCAATAACCTTAAATGACAAAATTCATTTTTGCATTATCCAATCAGAATCAATCCAATGAGAAGTAACATAATAGAATGATTGACCTATAGGTGATGTCCACATATCAGAAGTAAATGCCACACAATGATCAAGAGCAGAAAAATATGCTTGCAAATCTGATTTTCGGGCCTCAAATTGTCTAAAGCTTTCTTTCCTAGCAGTTTTCCTAGATACTTTTCTAAAGGCAAGATTTAATTGTGATTTTATCCAAGACTCTAGGTGGACATCTTCAGCTTGTGAAAAAGGTTTTTCAGTAAACATCATCCAATTTACCATGCCTTCTCTACAAGATTGTTGGTTAAAATGAAATATACCTAGCCCGCCGGCACCAGTTGTAGACCCAAGTTGTGTTTGTCCTCCAGAACTAGTCCCGACACTGGGGCAAATGTTAGGATGTTGATTTTCAATATGCCGCTTCAGCGTTTTAGTGCCGGAATTCTTTCTATGCACCAATTTTTTCCTACAATGTTTGCATTTCCCGTACCTCCACTCCCTTTCGTGTATGACCTCATAATGCTCCCAAACCCAAGCAGTTAGTCTCCTAGATTTACCTTGTGCTTGAACTTCCTCCACGGCAGGTTCATGACTTGTAGGCGTCAGTTCTGTTGACGGATTCCCGGATGTCATCGCATCCAACTCTTCCACTTCATCATCGGATAATTAATCGTTGAGACCCAAATTTTAATTCGTCATATCGATTCCGGCATCATCGTCGTGAAACTCTTGAATTGAAATGCCTTTATCGGCGGGCCGAGATCGGCGACAGAACAAGGCTCGGAGGCCGATGTTGCGGGAAGATGAACTTTCTGTTGACTTGCCCTTTCCTTTTGAAGCCATGCCTCACGTATTAATAGTAGTGATTAATGGAAAATCAAGAGGGGATTATGAAGATATTAGGGAAAGATTAGTAAGAAATTTGGAAGAGATTAAGAAAATAATGAAAGAATGCTTGAGAGAATATAGTAGATGAAGAAGAGAGATTGAGTGATTGTGTGAGGATTGAGTGAAAATGGCATAGGTATTTATAGCGGGGGGGAAAAAATTAGTTTGACCAAAAATTCCTTGAAATTTAGTTATTGGGAGGGGTAAAAATGAAAATTTGGGAGCTGAAATGGAGCAGAAAGCTGTTGGAGGACCTGCTGTGTAATTAGCCCTTTTTTAAAAAAAAATTTGCAGGGACGGCTGTTAAGCGTTAGGCGGGGCGGTCCGGTTCAGCGGGGTGGGGCAGTCCGGGCCGGTTTTGCGGGCTTGGACTGGTTTAGGGCGGTTTTTTTTGTGTCTCCTCCTCCTATTGGGGCCGTACTCGGCCCATAATATAACGGGCTTTTTCCGGAGTGGACCGGGGCGAGTTTGACCGGGCCGGGCCGGGGTTGACTGGCGGTCCGGTCTCAGTTTGGGCCGGGTCAACTCGACCCACCTCCCACCTCTAAATTCGGTAACCCATCGAACAAACTTGTTCGAAAGGACGGGTCTACCATAGTTTTCCCACACGATGACCCACTCCTCATTGTGGCAAGAATTAGGAATTGGGATGTGAAAAGGGTGATCCTGGACGATGGATCCAACGCCAATGTTCTATTCTCCCACCTGTTGCCAAGATTGGGCGTCGGCAAAGCTGACCTTAAACCTGTCACATCTCCCACCTTCGGGGTATGTCATTCCGAACTCCCTGTCCTAGGGTGGATTGATCTACCCCTGATGTTAAGAGGAATTTTTGCTCAGAGCAATCGAGAGCTGTTCACCTCAATCATAACCAGATTCATAGTCATTGACGTCCCCTCTTCATATAATGCCATCCTTGGAAGACAGACTCAAAGGAACTTTCACATTCGGCCAGACGTGAAGTACCTGATGGTCACCTTCGGCACGAAGGACGGGGACGCAGAGATATTTATTGACCAAGCTGAAGTCCGGAAGGTTTTCGTGAGGGTAAGGCAGAGCCCAGTAAAAGTACACACGCAAACCTCAGGAGAGAAGGGCATACCAACCAAAGAATCTACAGAAAGGGAAAAAAGCGACTCAGAAAAAATTGAAACTGAGGATGTGGAGCTTGTCCCGGGGCGTAGTACCTGTGTGGGGAAACACCTGGCCGAAGGTGACAAGCAAAAGCTTGTATATTTCCTTTTAATGAACAAAGATCTATTTGCCTACTCGCCGAAGGACATGCCTGAGATAGACCCCCGCATGATCCAGCATAATCTTAAGATACGCCCCGACGTAAAGCCCGTGCACCAAAAGAACAGAAGCTTTTCGACAAATAAGAACAGCTTCGTAAAATCTGAAGTCCAACGGTTAATAGAGGCCGGCATAATAAGGGAAGTCAAATATCCCGAATGGCTCAGTAACGTGGTTATCGTCACAAAAGAAGGGAGTGACAAACTCCGAATGTGCATCGATTTCCGAAACATAAACGATGCCTGCCCAAAGGATTCATATCCTTTGCCACCAATAGACTAATTAGTGGACTCAACCACCGAGTATGGTCTCCTTAGCTTCCTTGATGCATTCAGTGGGTAGCATCAAGTCGGTACATACTGCTATATTATAATGCCTTTCGGGCTTAAGAACGCAGGAGCCACGTACCAGAGGTTGATGAACAAGGTCTTCAGCTCCCAAATTGGGAGAAACATGGAGGTTTATGTCGATGATATGATAGTTAAAAGCAAACTGCCTAGTAGTCATATCACAGACTTGGAGGAAACATTCCGCCAACTCAGGACCTTTGGAATTCGTCTTAACCACGAAAAATGCGTATTCGGGGTAAAGGCGGGTAAGTTCCTCGGATACATGGTGTTGGAGACAGGTATTGACGCCAATCCAGAAAAGGTCAAGGCCCTGCTGGGATTCCGAACTCCCGTGACGACTAAGGATGTGCAGAGACTCACATGGAGAATCACGTCCCTCAGCAGATTTATCTCCAGATATGGGGATCGCTGCCGACCGTTCTTCAAAGTCCTCATTAAGGCAGCAAGAAATGGGGGCAGCCTCGGAACCGAGGTACATCCTTGGAACGAGGACTGCCAAAAAGCCTGGGAATAGCTTAAAGTCTACCTAACTCGTCTGCTGACACTTCGACAGCCATGAGAAGGGGAACCCCTCATACTATACCTGGCCGTCACTAAAAAGGCCGTAAGTTTGGTCCTTGTAAAGGAAGAAGGGGCAAAGCAATGACTAGTATATTACGTGAGCAAGTCCCTACATGGTGCCGAAATCAGGTACCCCTTGCTGCAAAAGGCTATTTACGCCTTGGTGCTTGCAAGCAGAAGGCTACATCCTTATTTCCAAGGCCACCCCATTATCGTGAGAAGTAACCTGCCCCTTCGGGATATCATGAAGAGGGTGGACCACTCGGGAAGGCTTTCGACGTGGTGCATCGAGCTCAGCGAGTATGATATCACCTATGAGCCGAGGAAGGCAATAAAAGCTCAAGCATTAGCTGACTTCATTGCTGAGGTGCCTATCACCGAAGAAAGTCAACCCAACCTCGGAGATAACAAACCTGAGTGGACTCTATTTGTTGATGGGGCCTCCGGTTTCGAACATCAATGAGCTGGAGTAGTTCTTCGTGGTCCCGAAGGCATGAAAGCCATGCAAGCTATCAAATTCGGGTTTAACGTCACCAACAATATGGCAGAATATGAAGCCCTCATAGCAGGTTTGCGCCTTGCTAGAAGAATTAGTGTGAGAAACCTAAAGGCCCACAGCGATTCTCAGCTAGTGGTCCGACAGATGGCAGAGGACTATAGCGCGAAGGATCTAACTCTGGCGAAGTATCATGAGCTTGTATCAAAGCTCATCCGAGAATTCGACGCAGTACAGATCAAGAACGTGCCTTGATGAGACAATGCTGAGGCAGATACTCTGGTTAATTCAAAAAAGTCCACCGAAGTACTGAATCAACCGAGCATGGCAATAATGAGCATAGCAACTTCGGAAAGAGGATGGAAAAATCCCATAAAAAAGTATTTTATGACCTCGGAGCTTCCCGAGGATCCTCACGAGGCGACAAAAATACGAAGGCATTCCGGACGATATTTCCTAATTGGAGAAGAGTTATACCGATAGAGGTACGGGAGTCCACTGCAAAAGTGTATCAGTGAAGAAGACATAGAGACAGTCCTCAAAGAAGTCCACGAAGGGTCTGTGGTTCCCACATAGGAACTGATGCCCTAGCAGGAATGCTACTCTGACAGGGGTACTTTTGGCCCACCCTAAGAAAGGGCGCGAGACAGTTTGTCCAGAAATGTGATAATTGCCAAAGACACGCCAGCATCCAGAGACTACCTTCAGAAATGATAACTTCGGTAAACTACCTTTTCCCCTTCGCAGTATGGGGTATTGACCTCATTGGGCCCCTCCCAGCTGCACCTGGGGGAGTAAAGTTTTGCGCGGTCGCAGTAGATTACTTCACCAAATGGATTGAGGCTGAACCCTTGGCAACCATTTCAGCGAAGGACATACAGAAGTTCGTCTGGAAAAACATCGTATGCAGGTTTGGCATACCAAGGATTATAGTAGCCGACAATGGTTCCCAGTTTATTGACAAGGGATTCCAAGAATTCACCACGGACTTCGGGATAAAAATGTGCTTCGCCCCGGTAGCCCATCCCCAAAGCAACGGATAGGTAGAAGTGTCCAACAGAACCATAAAGGATGGTTTGAAAAAGAGATTGAAGGAAGCAAAAGGAAAATGGCCAGGCGAACTCCCTTGTGTGTTATGGGCCTATCGGACAACACCGTGAAGGGCCACAGGTGAAACACCTTTCTCGCTCGTGTTCGGCATAGAGGCCATCATCCCTATCGAAATAGTTCAGCCATCAATAAGAGTACAAGTGTTCAACGAGGAGGGGAACGACCTCAGGCTGAGAACTAAGCTGGACCTCATTGGCGAGCACAGAGAAGTGGCTAAGCTTAGAAGAAAAGCTTATTAGCAAAGAGCAGCTATTTGTGCAAACTCGCATGTCAAGCGAAAAGAAATAAAAAAAGAAGACCTTGTCCTTCGAAAGGCTGAGTTCGGGCCCCGAAACCCTCCCACGGAGTACTTCGGGCAAGTTGGGAAGGACCTTATTTGGTCCTCGATAAGGTTCGGCCGGAAGTTTATAAGCTCGGCAATGGCAAAGGTGGAGGACTGAAAAATACATGGCATTTTGATGCTTTGAAGAAATTCTACACTTAGAAATTTCGCAGGAAATTTTTCAGGAAATTTTACACTTAGAAATTTTTCTAAGTACATTAATTTTCTATGAAAAGCAATCCCACCTAAGGAATCTAATCGAGCTTTGTCAGAAGATGTTAAGCCGAAATTGGTCTCTTGTTCACCTAAGAGTGTATTCGTTATCTTCGCGAAGGACGTTGGTCGATAACGATCGAACTACCCAAAGAACAAAGACAGTATAGAGGAAATTTGTCTTGGGACTTAGCCAAATTTTGGAGGAAAAATGGAGCTTTATTAATATTGCCTTGTTACAAGAAGAAAAAGCTTACGAGGAAAAAATTACAAAGAAGAAAGAAAAAGTGAAGTCCTGAACGCCTACGGGACCTCGTCGCCCCGAGCTGTTCCATCGCCAACCTCCTTTGCTGTAACCTTGGGCGCCGGAGGAAGGGCGAAAGGAAGGTTAAGATGATCTATCTTAGACCAGGACCAACGAGGCCCCTCAGGAATGTCCAAGGCAGCTAGAAAAGAAAGGTCGAGGTTGGGGTACTTCACCAGGACTTGATGCCGAGCTAGACAAAAGCCGTCCTGAAACGCAACCTTGGTTGCCTGATCAGCTTTGTCTTTCTAGACAGATAAATCTTCTAGCTAGTTGTGCAAATCGACAACCTCTTTCTCCAGCTTCTTCGACTTTTTCTTCTTCTTTGTATCCTTCTTTAGGGCCTCGACCTCGGCCTGAAGATCGGCATTGTCAGCAAGGGCCTTCATCAGGAGAGCAGAATCTTATTCCTTCTCCTTTTGATAGGCCTCGTTGGCCGAAGTAAGCTCGACGACCTTCGCGCCAAGGTCAGACATCTTCTGGGAGAAATCCTTTAAGAGCTCCTCCTGGCCCTTCAAGAACTCCTCCTGAAGTTTGGCCATCTCCTCCTTGGCTATTTTGTTCAACTCGGTGTATTTAAAGATCAAGTTGGCACAAAATACTTTGGCCTTCTCCAGGCGCTCTTCGGTCTAGGATCGGATCGAAGATTGTTTTGCTGCCCAAGCTCTGAAGTAGCTGCTGTACGCCAAGAGCTGCAAAAAGAAGGACACTTGGTGAAATTTTGCGCAGAAAAGCAAAACGCTTAGAAAAATCTAGAGAAAGGACAAGGGATCTAAAGAGTACCTGGGCAGCATGTTCGGACATCCTCGCAGCAAGGATCTCCTCGTTAGGGCACTCCTCAGCCACAGATTTAAATGTGGCTTGGGTGAGCACGCCCTTCGCCATTTGCTGGCTGTCTTCAGAGAACAAATTCATGTCCTCCATGAAAGACCAGAAAGGCTCCATCGGAACCTTATCCATTAAGATATAAGAGTCCCGAAGGACTCGCTTTTGGGCATGCTCCACCATCCAAGCTGAGGGTGCCAGTTCCTCTGCAAAAGAATGTCAAAGTTCCATCAGTACATTGTCCCTTAGCCATATATCCAAAAGGACCGAAATACTAAAGATGTTTAAATTTACAGAAAAATGGCTAAGGGGCAAACCTGGCGGAACCTCAGCGATGTCATCATCGAAGTCGCTGACCTCCTCCATTTCGGCAGGGATGTGTTTGCCTTTACTGCGCCTTCGTTCTTTGAGCTCTTTAGCAGATGGGACCCCTGCCGAAGTGCCCAAAAGGTCACGCGAAGTAATAGGACTTCGAGGACTGGAGAGGATGGCCACCTCCGATGAGGGGTCGGCGTGGACCGCGGGTTGGTCCCTGACCTCGACAGCGTCCTCCGGGGGAAGGGGAAGAAGGTCCCTCTTCGCCTTCTTGGCCGAAGATGGCCCCCTCCATCCGTCTTCCGTCTTTTTGAGGAGGCTTTCTTTTTCTGTTCCCCCTTCTCGACTTGACCGAGGAAGAGGGATTTGTAGAAGGCAGCTGATTGATCGCCTATCTCTGAAAAAAGAAGAAAATATCAATGTAAGTGCAGAGAAATACTTATGGCAAAACTTGAAGAGTGACTTACTCTCAACAAGGGTTTCGAATGTGAGCTCCTCCCGAAGGAGCATCACCAACCATGCCTTCTTCCCGTCAGGCGCTGGCATACTGAGGTCAGTCTTGTGCTCCTTGATCACCCCTAACTCCTGAAGAACCTCTTCGGTCATGAGGTCCCACTTGATGGGGGAAAGGATACAAAGAGTGTGGAGGAACCTCGGCATCCTAGTTGGCGACAGCTCGGATACGGCTGTCGAAATCCTCAAACCTCGCTACCAACTCGGGAGTTAACAACTTTTTGGGATCAACGACATCCATCTCCAATGTCCCCCGGGCCCACCTGGTCAGTATACAAGACCACGCCATCACCAGCTTCAGGAAGAAGAACTTATTTTTCCACCCTCGCCAACTGTCCTTGGTGTCGAAGGTGAACATGTATTTTTTGCTCCCAAATCCCCGAGGTAGCATGAAATAAAAGCCACCCTTCGGGACCGGATAGAGCTTGTAATACTGTATGAAGATGATGAAGTGGGGTTCTATCTTGAAAACCCCACACATGCAGAGAAAGGCGTTGAAATAAGAATAGGAGTTGGGAGGAAGTTGATTTACGGTAAGGCCATGGAATTGACAAAAATCGCAAATCATCTTCGAAGGAGGAAACCAAAGTCCGGCCTTCAGTTGGGCCTAAAAAACAGTGACCTCGTCATAGTGATTCATAAAACTAAAAAGGCCAGGCGTGGGTAGCCTAATGACCGTGTAAGAAGGAAGGAAAAATTTCGATATCCACTTCACTAATTTTTCTGGAGTGGTACAACTCGGATGAGACATAAGGGGAACCCAGCTCTTGGGAACAGGTTCGACGGACATAAGCGAAACAGGGGAAGACATGTTCAGTCAAAAGAAGTGACTTCGAAAAAGGAAGTTAGGAGACCTCGGCAAAGAGAAAAATGACTTTGGACACTAGAAGAAATAAAAACGGAGGAAATCGAGGAAACTAGGGAAGGAAGACCCACCAAAGCTCTTGCCGAAATCAGCGTTGGTAGACGCCATCGTGAAAGGTTGCCGGAAAAATGCCCCGCCGCTTACACCGCCACAGAAAAAAGAGAAGAGCTTGAGAGCGAACGAGAGCAAAAACAGGAGCAAAGGAAAGCAAATGAGAGCTTTAAGGAGGAGGCGGGTTTATATAAGCCGAAGGGGGTAGGCGAATCATCACCATAATTACCCCCTGATGGCGAATCGTCGCCCTAACTGCCACTCGAAGGTGAAGCGATGCAATTGATGCAACTGACACAACTGTCCCCCAATCGCCGCATGACACATGTCGCCCAGCACGGGAAACAAGGGCACACCTCCTGACAACACGGAGGCCTAGGCAAGGTTATCCGAAGGGACGCGTCTGTCTAATCAGAAAATGTAATGACTCTCTTACTTACTGATAGACGGCATAGGCTCAAAGAAAGAGGCTATCTACCTCGGGCTGACGGAACGACTCCAGGAACAATGCAAATTTGGAAAGCCACTTGGGTGCCAAAAGAGCTGCCTCGGTAAAACAGACGCACCTCATAATTGCCGGAATTCCCTCCAAAGAAGATAGCCTCAATTACAAATTTAGTCATTGCGACTGAGCTAAGCCATCTCCTTCCCAAAGACTCTCATAATCTGCCCAAATAGCCGAAGGTTTCACTTCGCCCTTCCGAGGGAGTCATGTGATAGCCGAAGTGTTATTGCCCTTCAAAACTCTAAAGCCTTGGCGAAATGTCACCCTCGGCAAAGGCGGGCGCCGCCCTCAATTAATGCGAACAACAGCCTTGGGAAGGCGGGGCTTGGCACCCTGACTCCTCGACCTCAGTAGTCTCCCCATTACCCTCGGGGAGTGACAGTATTGACCTCGAGAGTATGAAGTATCACCATCCTCAGTAAAATGACCTGACTAACCTCGGGTGAAGATGACCCCCCGTCTTCGGCAGGGGAAAACACCTCCAAGGGAGATTGTCCGTGCCGTAAGAACTCGCGGCTAACTGGAGCAACCTCTACAAGGAACCTTCCTATCCCAAAGAGGTCTCTTTCTTTAAAGGGATCCCGGGAACACGGCAGAAAAGGTTAAGGAGCCTCTAACACACCGCCCTCGCTCTGACACGCCGCCCTCACTCTGACACGCTGCCCTCGTACATCCTCTGGCGCGCCGACCTCTCGCAATCCTAATATCTGGCCAAAACAGCCTATAGACGGCTAGAGGTCCCCACTGCCGACGGTACAAACCGCATCCGACTGAACACGTGTCATTGATCTGAATGGGCTGAGCTGAATGGCCCTCTCCTAATACCCTCCTATAAATACTTGGGGCAAGGCTCTCAATAAGGGGGAATTCTCCACTCTCTACTCTCTACTTTTCACTCTTCATTTGGCCAAATACTAACTTGGACGTCGGAGGCTCCTCCCCTGGAAAAACACTTCGGGGACCTCCTAACTCCTGCTTTTTAAGTGTTTCAAGCGTTCTCTCCCCGGGACTTGCTTCTTCAGATGTCCTCCTCACCGGAAGTCCCTTCCAAGCTTACCATGTCGTACAACAGTGATGCCAGCGGGCATCAATATATTCTATACCAAAATAAAAATAGATAAGATGCTTTCTAACAAGCAAAATTTGTATGGAGGCCAAATTTTTAACATATTTAAACAAGGCATCGTTTGCTGCCTTACAATAAACTCTTATGAAGAATTTCTTGTTGAGGGGATCCTCCTCAAAGTTTGTAACATAAAGGATGATTACTAAAATGTCCTTCTTAATTGTAGCATAATTTCTTTAAGCTTGATTCCAGAATCTTGGAGTGGATCTTACTAGTTATTTTTTTTCACCAATCTTCTGTTTTAATATTCCCCCAATAACCTATGGCGTTGGTATCTATTTCAACTATCTTAAAGGCTTCTAGATTAGGAATGTTAACACAGGGAATTTCTTTTATTTTTCCTTTAACTATATGAAAAACCTTAGTATGTTCTTCAACGCATTCTGGTGGATTCTTCATCAACCTATCAAACAAAAGTTACAATCCATGGCAAGATCTTGATAGATGTTTGCAACATTGTTTAAACTTCCAAAAAATCTTTGCAGTTGTTTTTTATCCTTTATCTCATTTGGAAACTTGTTAGCAAAACTTGTTGATCTATCAATAGGCTTGATTGATTACTCCTCTATAGATCATATGACCTAAAAATTTAACATTCATTTGGGACAGCTCTAGTTTCTTCATTGATACCACTAGTCTTGCTTCTTCTACTATTTTTATTAATCTGTTCAAGTGCTGACAATGTTGATTAATTGATTGAGAAAACACAAGAATGCCATCGATGTAAACAATAGTAAAAGAATTATAAGGATTAAAAATTTTATTCATGATTATTTGAAATCCTGAAGGAGTATTCTTTAACCCAAAAGACATGACATTCCATTTATAATATCCAAATAGAACATTAAAACCTATTTTGTAATTATCTTCTTCGGTAATTTGGATTTGCTAATATCTTAACTTCATATCAAATCTAAAGAAAACAATAGCATTAAAATATTCTTGATAATAAATCTTTCTTGTTAAGCATTAGATACCTAATCTATCGAAGTACCTTATGGAGAGTTTTATAGTTTATTACCAACCTTAGTACTCATCTTTTACAATATAAAAAGTAAATTACCTCGATGGAGAAGAACTATTTGCAATTAATTTCTTGTCAAGCAATTATTCATTTTTTTCTTTACAATTAGCCATCGATTCTTCGTTTATTTGGATAGCTTTTGAACTTGTAGGAATATTTTTCCCACCAAATTCTAGTTCATAAGGGAGATTCATGGTATTATACTTTCTTTCTAAAAAAATATTTGGAATATTTGCACATATTATATTTGCTAGAACCTCTTTAAGATGTTCAATTTTTTGTTTTAATTCTGGTTTTACTAGTTTATCTTCAATAGTTTTGTAGTTTACTTCTTCTTGTAAACACATTAATACAATTTGGGTTTTCCTAAATTTGCAGTAAGTTCTACTAATCAAGAATGCTTTTAGGAGGTTCAGTAAACTCAAGAGTATTTTCTTACCAAATTTCCTAATCGAGATCCCATCTATGTCAACTTTAAAAGGCATAATAGCAGCTAAAAATGGAGTCCCTAAAATTATATCTTGATTCATGTTTAAAACTGTAAAGTGCTGTTTAATGCAAACATCATTATTGCAGACATCTACATTTGTCAGTTTAAACTTTATAAGCAATGTTTCCTAATGTTTTCATTAGCTCATGAGTCTATCAAGGCTATTGTTGTTATCCTAAACTAATTTTCTACCAACAATGTCATTTTGCTTGTAAATATTTGATTAGGCATGGAATATACCACATTGATTTGGAGACTAGTTCTTGGGGAACATCTTCTATTCCTTTATTTACCTGATTTGTTTTTGGAAAATTTTTACCCCTTTCTCTTTGTTTTTTTTTTTATGTCAAATTTCTTCATATCCTCAATGACAAGTTCATCTTCTTGAGCATCTTGAGAATATTCTCCCAAATTCTAAAGCTTCAAAATCTCAATATTAGTACTTAGAAATTTTATTTATGCTTTAACTTTTGAGATGTCACTTTTCAATTTTGCAACAGTTGGCTTTCTGTTGCTCTTCTGTGGCTTATTAATCTTTTTAAGAATTTTATTAAAGCTATGAACTAGTGATTTTGTCAGTTCTTGTATGTTCACCTTCTTTTTCGTATTTCTTCTATAATGACGTTGATCCTATTGGTGTTCTTGCTTTCCAACTTTATCAAGATGCTTAAACAAAACTTTTTTTCTTAATTCTATGTCATTAATTTTTTAGCAAATTCCATCTTCTTTAGTAATGGCATTAACTTAGATCATATTTGGTTGTAGATTGTTAAATGTGTTTTCTAACTCACATGAATGACAACCATACTTGAAATCATAACTTTCTAAATTGGTTTTAGAGCTATTTGTAAGACAATGACAATCACTTCCTTAAAACTTTCTTTAGAAGTCATTTTTTCTTATTCTTCTTCATAGTCACTGTCACTATTCAATCAGATTTACATTAAACTATTTTTAAAATCTCCATCAATTTCTAGAGATTTTTTTTTCTATTTTTTTTTCATTTATTTCAAAAATGCGTAATTTTCCACATCTCCAACAAACTGTAAGGTTTTTTGTGAATCTTCTTTTCTGGTATCGTTTGAAGGATTTGATTTTTTCTTCTTATCTTTCAGGCATCCTTCTTCTATACTTTTTATAACATTTATGTTTCTTTTGTTTTCTAGAATTATACTCAGAATATGGTCTCTGCATGTCATATCCAAACTGAGAACAAAACTTTCCCATTTTTTTTCTACTAGCCATTTTTTTCTCTTTTAACATGTTCCTGCCATTTCATTTCATGACACATTTTAAGGTTGACTTTCTTAATTTTAGCTAGTATTTGACTATAGGTGTAATTTTCTAGGTTAACATGACCTTGGTTCTTCTCTTTAATATGATCCATAACTAATTGTCCAAAGTGCTTTGGCAATCCTTGGATAAACTTTTCCTTCCAAATTGGTGATCTACAATCATCTTTTTCATAAAGTCTTGTGAGGAAAGTATCCTTACACCATTCTAAGCCTGATAAAGTTCTACATGTTAAATTCAATAACAATTCTCCATTCCTATTTTATTTACTTGCCATGCTACAGACAATATGAGAGTATATCATTAACAGCAAAGTATTAACTACATCAGGCTCACTTGAGTTTATTATGTGCCTTCCATGCTGAATTATGACAATTTTTCTTGTATTTTTTATTTCTTGCCTTGTTTGTTCTATAAAATTTTTCCCACCAACTTCTTAATTGTCCTATAAGCCTAGCTATAATTATTTTTGCTATTTCTGGTTCTAAATTATTAGATCATTTTACTGCAGCTATTCCAAACATAATCATAGTTGAATGGTGTTTATGATTTAATATTCTAACAGATTATCTATGTTTCATTTTTTTTATGGAGTCTCCTTTATATTTTGTAAAAGCATATGGTTAAAAATGGTTTATTAGTCTCAAATCAACTAGGGGTGGTTTTCATGTATATGGACAACTCATGATTTTTTTGGACCTCCTTTTTCCATCTCCATTTTAAGACGATTAAGTTTTAACATTTCCTTTTCTTTTTGGGGAGGTTGATTGAATTCTTGAATGTTTAGATTAGTACTAATAACATTAATTTGATGACCTTTATATTTTTAGCAATAGGTTCCTTCTGATTTGTATTAGATTGGATGGTTAATTTAGCTATTTGATCAGCTAAATCAACAATTCTACACTTTGGCTTTAATATAAATTATGGAGTTTTCATGTGGAAACTTATTGGTGATTTTGAAGTTTCTGGTAGAAGTTCTAGTCTAAAAACTAAATTCTTTATGAAACTAAACTTAACTTATGTTTATCCAAAGATGCCTTAATTATGTTCATCTATTTACCAATTAATTGTAGATAAAGATTTGTATAATTGTTCTATTCTATAACATTCTAAAGATCTTTTTTCATAAAATTTTCCATTATTCTCAGGATTTTCTATAAATATTTTAAAAGATGAAGCTTTTGTTTCTTCTCCTAATATAACTGTATTATCAAGTGAATGTGGTGTCATGATTCTTTTTTCAATCCCTAGGCTTATATGTAAACAAAGTTTATTCTAACATGTTCTGTCATGGCTGTGACTTACATAGGCCATAGGCTATGATTTTTATGTTCATATAATGTACATTAATGGTGTGGATAAGTGATGCAAGTCATGGACATAAATAGAGGTTGCCATAGAAGGTCAAGTAACCATAGGATGCCTTAAGGACATCTTAAGTGCACCTGGATGCACCTTAGTGAGACATGAAGGAAAGTGCTATACTTGCGAGCCCAAAAATGACTAAAACTAAATGCCAAGCTAAGCTTTGAAGTGAAGACTCACAATGTGAAGAAAAAGTGGCAAATAGTACAAGAAAGCTAAGGGAGCATTAAGGAGGGCATAGAGGCTCCTAAGCACACTTCTGAGAGCACTTATGTAACCATAGAGACTTTAAAACCAAACACCTCAAGGGAAACAAGGTGAGATGGATACCAAATGATAAAACACTAAGAAGGATTGAAATACAAGGAAAAAATAAGAATGAAACTAAAGTGCACCAAGAAAGAGCACTAAAAGACTCTTAGGTACACCTTTGAGTGTAACCATAAGCATGTGAAGGCCTTAAAGCCAAATGTATTGAAAAAGATTGTGAGGGATTGATTCTTAGGATTAAAATGAAAATGAGGGCTTTAATGTAGGCTAAAAAAAGGTGAAAAACACATTAAAACCATGAGAAGCACTCTAGAGTACACTATGCAATTGAAGTGTACTTATGTTCAAGTGAAAGTTTGATGAATTAAATGAACAAATTTATAAGCAAAGTGGGTGCTTGCAATGTCTTACTAAGAGAGCTAAGCAGGCCAATATACTATACAAAATGATTCATGCGACTAGAAGGAAGTTAAACCAAAGAATGGCCAAAGTTTCCTTGGTCACCAAGGTCATTTCAGCCAAATTACTTGACCGCTTGACTCGGTTGAATTAATATAGCTTCTTACCTATTTCTTAGGGTAGACATGACCTTAAAAGCTTGGCCAAAGTCCTACTAAAGCCACCAAAAAGAAAGCTTGAAGCAAAGAAAGCAACAAGAACAAAACCGAGACATGGTGGCTTATGGCTAGTCCACGATGGCACGTGTTGTGTTTGATGTATGTTCAAGCTTCTTTGCTACCATTTCTAAGCTAGGTAAGGGCTCATATGAAGCTTTTTTTCCTACATTTTGAAGGGGAAAGAGCTGTCCTTGGGTATGGCTATGGCCAAAAGAACATAAAGGCTATGTTAATGGGCTATGTGTGCATTAAGCACTATGGTGAGCTAGGTAGTTTACTTTCAGCAAGCATTAGGGTTTTTGACAAGCTCAGCGAAATTCGCTTAATTACCTGTAGCTCTATGTTAAATTGAATCTAATTAAAGTGATCACTTGCTAAATTGGAAGAAAATACATGCTTGTTATGTTAAGTGAAACCATGTGTGTGGTATGTGTGTTTGCATGCTTCTTTGATTGTTTGCGTGTGCTAACCTTTGAATTATGTATATAATTATCTTGTATTATGTTATGCCTTATCTCTTTTGTGTTCTATTTGTCTTTTTTTTTTTTTGCAGGTTAAAAGGAGAAATTGGAGGTTTATATGAATAACAATGTTTAGAACATTGTGTAGGCACTAGGTGCCGAATTGAACCTTTACTGAACACTTATGTACTCATGCCCTTTTTTGCCCATTTCAGATAATGAAGTGAAATATTAAGAGCTACAGTGTGTATGGCTACATTTGGATCCATCTTGGTATGGATTAGGACTGAAAGGGTAATAAGGCAACTATGGCCTAAGTGTCAAAGTAACAATTGGCATAGAAACTGTTTGAACTATGCTAAGTAGATTGCATGACATCTGAGTAGCCTAACTTTTGTTGTATGTAATCTGCCCAATTTTGGTTTGTAAATGTATGTACTTAACTAATGGCATAGGGACTTAGAGTAGAATGTGGCTTGTGCCTTGTATGTACATAATGGGCTTAGGCAAGCCTTAAGGCACTACGCATGTTGGGCTAAAGAAAACAATGCATGCATGGTTGTAACTAACTAATCTAGGGTGTATGTATGCATGAATGTGTGCATGTATGGTAGGCTGCAAACAATCTTTCCATGTACACTAAGGAACACATACACAAGCCCACCTACACATACTCATATGCACCTGATAAATAACAAGGTAAGCTAAGCCAAGTGCACTCATTAAGGTAACACATTAAACTTATAACCTAATGAGTTAAACTTGCAACTTGACTTGCTCAGTTAAAAATCTAACAAGATTTCATAGGATGGGTTAATTAGTAACCTCTACCTAAGTCCCACCTAAGTATGAATCAAAATTTATGGTTAAGCATCCTAGTTGTCAAGACCTAATTCACCATATGAAAAACAATCTGGTGATTGAAAAAGCAATCGGTTGATCTAAACCTCCTATAAGGTTTAGGGTGGGGGTGAATTGGACCTTGATATGTTCAATGTGGTTTCTTCATTCAAGACTATGATAGGGATAAACAATTCAAAAAAATTTAAATTCATTTTAGTTTTCATAATTATTTTATACCATAAATGCTTAATTATTTTTCTTTTTTCTTTGGTATATGTACCCATGAACCAACATCTTTTAGCTTCATTCTTTTCTGATAAAAAATAATCATTTATACTTTTTCCATCCATCCTAAATGGCTCTGTTATGACATTTAATTGAAAATCTGAAAAACTAGGAATGGGTGATCCTATTAATATCGATTTTGACTCTTTGTCTTGCTACTTATGTGTCTATCCTTTTTGTAGAATGACTAAGTCAATTTTATAAAAGTGTATGACACATGTTCTATGGATTCTTTAGCTCCTCCTACTAGTTTTTCATGCTCAAATTTTGGGATATAAGAATATGAAGCTCTGGAAGGTTTATAAGAAATTCATGAGAGAGGTCTCATTAGTTGTAGTTCTGAGAAATCAATTCTTGTAATTTTGTGTTTACTAAACCTTATTTTAACTTCTCTATTGTCATATTTAATAATTCTTTCTAACTCTTAAGTTTTTAAAGGTTTCATTGGTTTTTCATCATGGAAAACCAATTTTTCTAGAGGTTGTTGCCACTTCACTTAATTGGCTTAAGGATTACTACATGACTTTTCTTTGTATTTGTTTCTAACAAAAGAGATTCTCCTTTTGTAGCAAATTGCATAGCCTTGGGTTCAATTTGTATTGTCATTACTTTATAATAAATTTTATAAACAACTGCTAAATCCTAATATATCTCAAGCATATCAAAACCATATGTCATGATATTTGCAATTAATACTGGTAGCAAAATAAGCCCAACTTGGGGCCCATAACTAATAAAGGACAACTATTGTGACAAACATGGAGCCCTAAAAACATTTGCAAGGGAACCTTGCCTTAGATGGAATAGTATCTCATAATAACGAGATAAGCTATGAGATTTCTATCCTAAAATAAATGCGTTGGAACTCCTGCCCAACTATATAAACCCTCTTTTACTGATTGGGGCCTTCGAAGAAAAAAGAAACATCAAAATCTGAACTGGACGATTTCTCATCATCAAAGACAAATTGTACAGACGAAGGTTCACTTCCCCTTGCAACGATGCCTGACACTACAAAAAAGTAGCACGTTCTCTATGAAATCCACTATGGGGATTGTGGGGAATATATTGGTGCAAACTCTTTGCGATGAGGCTACTTTTGGCCCTTGATCAAGGGGATGCCAAGAAATTCATCCAGCAGTGCCATAATTTTCAACTCAATTCACAAATATAAAGGCCATTTTCTCCAACGCCTCTCTGATGGCAAACCCTTGGCCATTTGCCATGTGAGGATTGAACTTAATTAGGGCACTCCCCATGGCTTCGGGACAAGTCAAGTATTGAATCATGGTAGTTGACTACTGCATCAAATGGGTAGAAGTAGAGCCTTTAACCTCAATCACGGCCCCCCAGATCATCAAATTCTTATGGAAAAACATTATCTATCGGTTTGAATGTCTGTGAGCCATGATTATCGATAACAACAAGCAGTTTGATAACCAGCAAGTTCACCAACTTACAAAGAAAAGGGCATCCACCTTTACTTTGCCCCCGTATCTCACCTGCAATCTAATGGGTAGGTGGTGGCAACTAACAAAACCATCAAGGAAAGGCTGATGAAAAGATTGGGAGAAGATAAGCGCAAATGGGCAGAAAAATTGGTAAGCATCTTGTGGAACTACAAAATGCCACCTTGAAGGCCTATCGGGGAATCACACTTTACGTTGGCCTATGGGACAGATGCACTCATCCTGGTGGAAATCTCTTGTCCTACTCTGCAAATCTAGGCTCATCACCCCATTGAAAATGACAAAGCACTCAAAGGAAACCTTGACCTCCTATAAGAGCTAAAGGAAGACACAAGGGTCCATATGAGAGCTTTCAAACAGTGAACCATTCTCACTTATGATAGAAAGGTGAAACAGAAATCCACATAGGTAGGAGGCCTGGCCTTTGTTAGGGCAGATTTAACTGGGAGGAACCCAGGGCATAAGGCATGGGGCATTAAGATCAACTAGGATGGGCATTACTTGGCCATAAGAAAACTTAGCGAATGCGTTTATGAACTATCTATCTCAAAAGGAAAAAAGTTGCCCAGGAACTATCACTTAGATGATCTATTGCCCTATTTTGCATAATGCCCTATACTAGGATTACTATAATGCACTTTACTGCATTTCACCACATTTCTTTAATAAAATAAAGACATTCCTCCTAAGTTGTTCCTAACCACTTAAAGGCCAACGCCTTCCCTATAAAACCTATAAAGGCTCTTTAACCACTTAAAGGCCAACGCCTTCCTTAGAAAGCCTATGGATTCTCCATAATCACTTAAACGCCTATGAAGGCTACTTAATTGAGTAAAGACCAAGGCCCCTACGATGGCCTAAGAGTCTTTTTACACTTTACTTGGCTTGCAAAGGTTGATTTAGAAGGATTACTCTCATATTCAAACTAGCGTCAACAGAAAATGTGTGTATTAAAAAATCATAGAAAAATATATAATTACTAAAGAAAATAATCTCTTTATTAACTTGAGAAATAATTACAAAATTTTAAAACTTAAAAGAGGCAGGAAATATTTTAACGGGATACTAAAGAAGGTTAGCTGCTAGGCCTGCTAAAATTTATCAAGAAGAAGGTCCTCATCAATGTTCGTCGCCGATGTATTCTCATCAAAGGTAAGAATCCTAGCCTTCCCTTTCTTCAGCCAGGACTCATAATCAAAACCCAAATCCTTATAGGCCAAGAGGAAAGAAAGATTCAGGTTTAGATTATTTCACTCCAACAAAAAGTGGTAGGAAAGAAAGTTTTTCTTGAACTCCTGGAAGGCAGTCTTTGCAAGCCCCATTTTTGCCTTCTAAAGGAGCAAGTAGGCTCCTTCATGCAAGCATTGGCCTTAGTCCCAAGGCATTGGTATTTTAGATGGCCCCCACACCACACAAAGCTAACTCATTCAATCTGTTCCATGAGGGGCATCGTAGCAGTGACCGAGCTGGAGATGGCTTCGCCATGAATGGTCCTCGGACCCAGTGGCGTGTATTGTTCCATTGGTAAAGTCACCTCGACAACATCAATCTTTAACTTTACCGCCTTCAACAAGCCATTTGATGATCAGCCTCCTTTTGGGCATCTACCTTACTCTCCCCCAGATGACTTAAGTGAATCCTTCAGTTTTCCCATGTCCTTCTCCAACTCCTTGACACGAGCATCGCCAGCCTCCTTGGCCAACTTGAGGCCCTTTACAAGGGTACTCTGTGTGGCTCGTTCGCTCCCTAGTACTTTTTTCATAATGTCCTTATCACGATGAAAAGCCTCAAGCTAGGACTGTAAGGCCTTCTCGTCAACTGTGCATCATTCTTCCATGCCATAGGTAACAAAGGCCTCCTGCCAAAACCAAAGATTATCAAAATATATAGAGGAAGCACTTCAAATGCTAATGACTTGGACAAGTGTATGCCTAGAAAAGGCTGCAGCCTATGCTCATCAAGTTAGCACTCTCTTCTTGATGAGGGTGAACAAGAAAGTGCCAATCCTTAAGGCTTTGCAACCCCTCAAGGATATGGCGAGAAATGTCAAACCAATCCTCAAAGATAGACTCACCAATAGCCACTACTCATTGGAGGTTGAAGACCTTGTAAGGCGCTACCTCCTTTAACGCCAAGTTTTAACTTTGTGCCTGACCTTGCGTAGGGATTAAGTTGTAAGGTTGAAAGCACTCATCCACTGCCAGCTTAGGGAGCCCTCCTCAAGTAGCAAGCGCCTTTTCGATGACAATCCTTATAAGAATCTGAGCAGGAAAGTGAGGCAAAGAAGTTGGCGTTTCCTCTAACGGCCTCAAGCTTCTAGGATACCCCTCCTACTGCCTTTTATTTCTATGACACCTCCCCAACTGCCTTTTGTTTTTAGGACAACAGCGTCCTTTGTGGATCCATAGTGAGAAGGTGTTTATGGGTCTTCACACGCTTCTCCGAATAGGTTGGATGAAAAAACCTAGAGTCAGCACAAAAAGATGTCAAGTCTACAAAACAAGCATGGAAAATATTGTCTATCGATGCCCTACCATTGCCATCGTCAGTAGAGGCATCGCCTACGGTTGGGTTCATAGGGCGTGACCTCTAGCAGACCAACTGAGCCTCCTGAGAATAATCGAATACCTCTACCGTCTCGCCAGCTGGCCCAAAAAAAGGGACCCCCGAAGCATGTACTGCACTAACAAGAAGAATGTTGATCTTCCGAGCATTGGCCAAGGTACCAGAGTGCCATTGCGCCTCTTCAAGAACTCCTCAGCCTAGCTGCTCATCCTTGCAAGAAGTGCAAAATAAAGCTAGTCACCAAAGTCTTCTACTAATAGTAAGGAAAAACGTAGCAACCATCTAGAACCCAACTTTTAAGGTTCGAAAGGTCCCGTTGGGCCCTGGAAGCAATCCCATAGGCCTCCACTAAACCCCCATCCTAACCTTCCTCCTAGTTTAAGGGCTTTCTCACATCTAGCCAAGATTAATCCTACTGATCCTTGCCCACTTGAGGATGGTCCATGTAATGATTGAGGAACAACTCTATAAAATTGTTGTTCCCTACCACTCCCTCCAGCCAGTTCACCGAGGCAAAGTATGAAAGATGGCCTTCAAAGCCATCGTACATAAGCAAAGGCTAAATAAGGGCCTACTGGGGAGTATCGGCAAACTGGCAGAGGAAACCCCATGCCTACTCGCTCAGTGTAAAGAAGAAGTGCGCCTTCCATCTAGTCCAAGAGTCCTTGCAATAAACTAAAGCAAAGGACTTATTCCCTCATCAGTTAATAGAATCAATATGGAAAAAGCCTGAATCCTTCTTCAAACCTACCATATAAAACTGGAGAAAAACCTTCAGCAGAAGGGCTACCACTACCAACCTACAGTAGACAATAAACCTGTTGATGTGTGTGAACGAGTTGGGCATTAGCTACGATGGTGAGATCTAGTAGTGATCGCATATTTGCTTCACCAATAGATGTAGGGGAAAATGAAGCCTTACCTAGAGGTAATCGATGAAAATAGTGAGGACGTCAGTTCTCTTAGTGTCGCCCTCCAGACCCTTGTCCATCAACACCTTATCACGAAAGAAGATGGCCATGATACCGTTCGGCAAGTAGTACCAATGGAGATCAATCACTAGAATACCCTTGTCATGTTGTGTTACCACCCCCTTTAACACTTCCACATTAAGAAGAAATGGTGCCTTTGTAGAATAAGCATTGTTGGCAGAGCCCTAGACTATGATTTTGGGGACACCATCTAGAAAAATCCAACAACAGCCAAAAGGGTAGAGATCCATTACCTAACTGTGAGGCAAAAATGAGATGAAAAGAGAAATATTCCAACAAAAAGTCTGGTGGCAAGCAAATAGCAAGCAGGAAAACACAAAGTAGCAGTAAAGCAAAACATTCAAACGGTGAAAGGATGAGGAAAAAACCATCACAGTATAAATACCGAAACCTCTGACTCTTGGGTCCTTGCAACTGCCATTACAATCACAAAAAAAGTTTTGGCCATTAACAATAGCCAAAGCAGTTACATCTGGCCACTTTCCTAAGGTGCATTTAATAAGCATCACTTTATCTCCTCCCTAACCATTGCACCCGTGACATGTCATAATGGCATAGGGCCAAAGGAAGTGATGGGTCAAATGGGGTCATTTTCCTAGCTTCCTTGAGAACCAAATACGAGAAGCATTGCACATTCCACATTGAACAATGCCATTTGAAGACCCTTCTAGACACACGTTTCCCCATTATCTTATGGGGAATGACCTATTGGTAGGAAATAGACCTAACTTGGTGCCCATAACTGATAAAGAACTGCTACTGTGATGAACATAGAGGCCTAAATACATTTGTGAGGGAGCCTTGCCTTGGATGAAATAGTATTCTATAATTATGGGATAAGCTTCATGATTCCTATCCCAAAATGAATTCCTCAGAATGCCCCCAGCTATATAAACCCTTCCAATCACTAATCCCAAGGTATAAGATTCTGACTCTCCACTCTTCTTTGCTATTCTCTATTCAATGGAGATCTGAGTTGAATGTTGAAAGGTTTCCCCCAGTAACACATCTCGAGGTTCTGACACTATCTTTACATGCTGATCACCGGTCCGAGGTTCACTGAGCTTCTAGGCCAAGCCTGCATTATCCTTTCAACTATCAAATACTTTCATGATATAAGAATCTTTTAAAGACACAGTGAAATTTGGATGATAGTTGAAATAAAGTGGTCTATCACATAAACTAGATTCTACCATGCCTAACAAAAAATTAGAGAATCTATTATGTCTGTAATCTCTTAAAGCAATGATCAAAGAAATATATAAACCATTTCTCATTAAAAGCTTCAAAGCAATCTAAACCAGTCCAAGATGTAGATAACTGTAATGATTTTCTAAGTGGTCTTTTATCATGTATTTCGGACAACAGTTAAAATCTATGATCTTCTTCCATTATTGGAATAGTTATTTCTACTGTTTTTATGGAAAAAGTCATTCTCAAATTAGAAGTTCCATTTTGATAAACTTCATATTTGTTAATCTTAGGAATGTTCCAATTTTCTAGTATTTTTTTACGTCTCTGATTATCATAGATTATGAATTCCTTATTTTTCCAATCCCTATATTTTTTTTTGTCACCTTGTCCCTTTGAAAAAGACTTGGACAAACATCTAAAAATTCCTATCATTAGTAACTATTAATTAATATTAAGATTTTAAAGTGTTGTCTGTCAATGATTTTACTCCAACTTACTGCCTTTTTTGCTCAACTATGGATCTTATGGTGAATACACGACTTGGGTAATAGGCTAGTAATATTCTTAACAGTAATTTCTAACTACTACTAGGATAAAACCTTTTGAAATTTGGCTAACTCTTTCCTTCAAAGAAATAAATCAAGGAATAAACTTTAGGGATTAGAATGCAAAAGCACTAAAACAAAAAGGTTTGAAGAAGTTTGGTTTGCCTTGAAAATATTTTCTTTTTGTGGGCAGAAATGGAAATTCCTATAATGTCTAATTGGACATAAGTTCACAATATCCTTGGCGCTTAACCAAGACCCAAGAAAGGCTTATGATTTGTTCAATTGGGCATTTAAGGAAAATTGGGTAAAGTTCATGCTATTGCTATGTACCCTAGCTCATTCTTGTGTTTTAAATGGTACCTAACCTTTAGAATTATTTTATCAAATTACATAAACTCATATAACGCGTCCTAATTTGATTCCTTCCATTAATTTCACCATTAACTAGGATGAAAAATGCTTATATGGCATTCATTAAGGAAAAAATAAATTTAAAATAGCAATTCTAGTGCTTAAACATTTTCAATCAGTAATTCTAAATCTTAAATTTTCTCATCAACCACCACCACCTCTTCCTCCTTCTCCCTCTCTGTCCTTTGCCTTTCTATCACCAAAAATCTATGTCAAAAGATCCTATTCCTCTCCAAATGAAACAATCGCAAGTCTTCGAACAAACCACCAATGAAAGAGGTGTTGCCCACAACAATAATAATCTGCATTGTATCAACTAGCATGCCACAAAAAGCCTTTTTCCTCTCATTTTCTAGCCAAGATCCAGGCCTCCTTGATGTCCAAACCTTTATAAAAACCTTAATCATTGCCTCCTGAGCACATAAAATGTCACGCGCTTCCTCTCGCTCAGCTAGATCTTCTGGTTGTTGGAACCTGAGTTAGGGCTAGTGCTATGGTATAGAGGATGATGAACCGTGTTTGGGATTCTCTTGTTCCCATCTGTCTCAGACTCCAATCAAAGCGGGTTTTGGTTGTTAAGGAACCATGTCATTGTCAAGCCAATTTGGGTTATCGATGTAGTAGCTGATTAGGAAATTAGGTTTGGATAAGAACCCTAGATGCTCAGTACTCGAAGAGGAAGAGCAAAAGCGTGTACCTCTCTCAAAATTTTGGGCCCTACGATCTTCTCGCAAAAGTTCAATAGAGAAATTAAATTGGAGCAGAAATGAAACTTAGAAGAAAATAGATCAAAATTAGGGGATGAGATAGGAAGACAATGAAGCTAATTAGATGAAATCTAGAAAAGGAATTTGGTGAGATTACGATTACAGGTGTAAATAATAGATTTAAAAGTTCAGATGTTTAGAATTATTGATGGAAAAAGTTTAATGACCAGAAATACTATTTTAAATTTATTTTAGTGTTATTTAATGTCATGTCAACATTTTCCATCTGAGTTAAGAAATCGACGAAACATACCTTATTGGAACATGTTATATGAGTTTATGTAGTTCAATAAGATAAATCTAAAGTTTAAGTACCCATCTAAGACATGAAAATAATTTAAGGTACCTCAATGAACTTTACCCAAGGAAAATGGGTTCAAACATAGTTCAGTTCCATAATCTTCAACTGGGTGCTTAAGATTTTGGCAGCTAATTACCTAATTGAGTACTTTTGAGTTGTTAAGAGACAAATGGAAAATAAAAAGGTTCTATCTTAACGAGGGGCATATCGTACAACAAATGCTTTGTTCTTAAGAAGGCAATTTTTTGTCACTTGGAAGTACTTTCAAAAGAAAACTGTTCAAGTAAATCATGTTAATTGCTTTTGGCACTATAAGAAAATGTGTTTTTTGTCATGTTGTTTTTCATTATGAGGATTTTTTACATAAAATGTTTTTTGTGTCAAATTTGGTAGTGTCATAAGGTTATCACAAATAGTTAGGTCATAAATGGCATCTGTGACTTTCTCTTTTTCTAAAGTTAGGATTTTATTTATGAAATCAATTGTAACTAACATACAAACACCTATTACAAAAACTTCTGGCCACAACTAAAAGCAAGTATCTGTTACGTTAATCTTGTCACAAATTAATTTGTTTTTAATGACACTAGTACTTGTTGCTAATTAGATACTTATTTGTGTTGTGAGTGCTTCACCACTTTTTCCTTTACAATTGTGGCTACACTTTTAGTAACTAAAGAAATGCTTTTTTGTGATGACTTTCTATAAAAAAGACACAAAAATGAAAGAGATGTGTGACCGTAAAAATTATTGTCACTTATAATTGTATAGTTAGTCTCTAATATAATAGTCATAAAATGGTAAATCTCTTAGTCACAATTTGTGTCCTGTCATCCTCACATTGTGTCATTGCAACTCCATTCATATACAATTAAACAAATAAGTTATATTTTCTAGATGGTAGAATCAGATTCAATTTTTATATCAACAAAAAATTACCACACAACATCTAATAAAATCTCATCTAGGTTTACAAAGAAAATTCCAAAATAGAGGAGGAAAATAACATAGAAAAAAATTTGAAGATTTCTTTTGTAGTAGAAAGAGCCAAAAAACTGCAATCCTTTTTTAAGTCAAAACATTGAATTGCATAATGTAGAAAGGTGAAAAAATGCAACAACTATTTTCAAAGTCTTGTAATAAGAAATTCGACCATCAATGAACTTATTAGGAAGCCTCCATTAGCATCAATGGTTGTCAACAACTAAACAAAGTCTGTATCACATAATCTGATAGAGAAATCATCACCAGCAGCCAAAAACATGTTTTTGGTTGTGTCAAATTGGACTACACCTAGAGAATGTTTGTAAAATCCTTGATAGATTCTCTGTACAACTTCTTCACTCTCATTCCATCCAATAATATATGAGTAACCTTCTTTACTAATTCCATATGGAATGAGTGTGTATCAACCACCCAGAACAACCAACAAGAGAATAGACAGGAAAAAACCAATTTAAGAAAAAAAGGTTTATAACATAAAGTGCTAGAATTGAAATTGTTAAATTCATCCAATGTAAACTGACATTGCACCACCTGTAAGCCATTATTGTGCACCAGTGCCTAAGTGCATCATAATCAACCTAAGATCCCAAATTATCATGCAATCATGTTTTTATCTTTTCATCAAGTGCATCAGAGAAAATGAACTGAAATAAAAGCATGAAAGAAAAAAAAATTAGGAACACAACTAGCTACAGTCTACATGACATGCAACGTTTGATTAGATTTACAAACTTCAACCAAACCTAAATGTTTCTCTTATGATAGGGAAAAACAGAATAGACGGGCTTCATGCCCTCCAAAAGTTATACCTTTTTTGTAGCAGTAGCAACATCCCACGTATTACATTAGAAAAAATATAGATAGGAAAAGATGACAATACTTGAGCATCAACATGAGCATTAATTTGGTTGGATATCAGCATTGACCAGAAAATTAAAAAATCCGAAAATAATACAAATAAGCTGAAGTCAAGAATCTGCAAATTATTCATACCTTGTGCCAATGTACAATATACCTGGAGTAAGCAACTCTTTTGTGAAAAAAATATAACTCATACATAAATTATTATGCCACTCTTATATACTTGTATAGTATAAAAAACTCAACCACTAATTTTTAAGTACATTCAAGTTGACCAATTAACAAACCATTTGGACTCCATATTACATTATTAACAGAGACACTTGGATCCTTGGTTAGAGCTGTCTGCATTACAATGAGATAATGTTATATTGGAGCTTTAGATGCTATATATGCTATGGATATATATGTTATTCAATATATATGCTAGCAATACTCCTTGCAATTTCTTCTTCAACTTGAAATGAACCCTAAAAAAACTAATAATTGTAGAAATAAAGTTCATAATAGAATCAACAAACTTTGTTTTATAGTAAAAGATCATAAAATAATCTGAAAATAAAGAATAATGGAGGTTCAACTTCACATAGTTCTGATGAGAATATAGAATTCCTTACTTTTATTCATTCCCAAAAGAAGCCTTGAAACATAATTTGTAACTAGAACATGGAAAAGATGAAATAGGGAGAAGCCAAATAAGGAGCTAAAAACCAAAATACTCCAACAACTAATGCCCCAAATATGAAAAGTTTAACCAAAATACTCCAACTACTGATGCCCCAAATATGAAAAGTTTACTAGATAGACATATAACTATTTTTTTTGCCTATTATTTTGATTATTCAGGTGTGGAATGTAAGTAGCAAGATGTTAAATCATTTTCACCATCTCCTGCTGTCAATTAATATATTTAGCTTTATGTTTGGAATTTTGTAACTTAAAAAGTGCCTATTGAGCATCAAGCTTTTCTTGAAGCTTACAGTTCAATTCCTCTTGCTCTATGCTTTTGCCAACAAGTTTTTCTCCTCTTGCTCCAAATTTTCAACATGTCTCATTGTAGCCTCAGCTTTTTCATGAAGTTTTTGTGTTTCTTGTGTGCTTGGTGCAATTGTTTTGATGCCCATGCCTCACAAATATTTAGCCTTTTTCCTATTGCAAAGGTAAAGTGTTGCATCAAGGGTTAAGGTCAAGCCAAAATAACATCAGCATGAGTTTGTTCCACTTCTTGAAGATTATTCTATGAGAAACCATGGAAAAAATAATAAGTAAATATTTATGCTTCCATGTGCACATACTAGAAAATCTAGCAAGGAGATATATCTTTATATAGAATAGTAAAACATAAAAAACACCACTATTTCCTCTTCACTATTTCCAGTTTTTGTTTTGAGGGTTACCTTCCAAAGATCCACTCTATTAGGCCACTCATTGCTCCCTGATTTTTTTTTAATAAACAACAAGGAAATGCAATTTGATTATTGCAAAATAATATGTCCAAACTAGCATCAAACAATATTTAGGTGGAAATTTTAATATACCACATCATAAGCTCTTTGGATTATGGAGAATGTTCTTGTGGAGGATCCAATTTATGCCTGCCTTTATTTGTTTTGTTTTTGGAACTAACCAGTGAGATAAAATACAATACAACAAAAGAGAACACAAAAGAGAATAAATTGCATTGATGAGAAAATGAATTGTTAAAAACCTTTATTTGTTACCTTGAATTGTTCGGATTCCCATTTGTTTTCAATTAGCCATTTCTAATCAACCTCATTAACATCCTCTATGCAATTCTTATTTTTCACATGCACAATGTGCAACTTGTGAAGCTTGTTCTTGTCTTCTTCATTAACTTGATGCATCACAAAGTTTTTGAGATCTTCGGACATTTTTAATTTCTCTTGCCATATCATAATGTAAAAATAGAGTTTCAACAGATATATAATCAAATTCCAATGACACTAAACCTTGAACCAATTAGGATAGTAAATATATGACTATAAGTAGCTTCAAAATAGTCCAAATAACTTATTTGTCAATCTCAGGAATATCATTTTTACTTTTCACTTTCAACGGAACATCAATTGCTAAACTCATCAAAACAGTCGCTAATAAGCTACTGATCACTTCCAATGCTCTATGTGGGTAAAAAGGAAAGTGGTGTGTATGGTTGAATAGGTTCAGAGCATATATATATTGGTTGGCAATTGTTTTCCATTAATAAAACCATGGGGCTCAAAATTAAAGGGAATTGTGTGAATTGAATAGAAGGGGAGAACTAAAATTGTTTTCATTCTTCTTGAGCGATTTGATTTAGGAACAACCTTTTAGCAGGAGTAAAATATGAATAATAAATTTGTTGATTCTAAAGATTCAGTTGTTCCCTCCAATTCAAATCACAGAAATTAAAACTAAATACTTAATTCCATCTTACCTCACATTTGGAATATCCACTTTCTTCTAAACCTAATCACATCCAACTTCTTTTACCGTGAATAAGATTGATGGAAGGCCTTGTAACACATAATTTGTTTCTTTGATCTGACTCGACAATCCCAGCAAACAATAACCATGGTTGGTGGATTGGTTTTATCATGTGCTCATCACTATTATGGGGAGACAAATACTTTCTTGAAATATGGAGACTTGAGTTTGCAAAGAAACATAAATAAAAAAAAATAACATAAGAATTTTGAGTAGCAACTTTAACTTTTCATAATGATCTCTACTATTATGATGCTCAACAACCAAAACCAAGTTTAAGGTCATTTTGAACAGAATAATAAACTTTATAGTTTGACTTATGCTAGTATTCTTCTATAATTCTATCAACTTCAGACATGTTAAACATTTTTCTCTAAAACATTTTAGATTTCTTAGTTTCAATAATTTTAATGCATATACCAAGAGTTAGTGGGAACACCTGGATGAACAATTAGGTGATTGGAACCAAAACCTGTTGTTATTCTGCAGCAAAATACACTTGATAAATTTGGTATTTTTTAATCAATTTCTTTTACAAGCCTAGCTTATGAATCATACTTTACGAACACTTCTCTTTTGTAAAAAAGAACCTTTTAGTGACTTTAAAATAGGGATCATCACTGTACATTAATTTTTAGATAACTCACTTCTAAATAATGGCTATTATACATGCAAATTTTGAATTCAACTATGCTCTCTTACAACTTGGGTCTTTTTTAATCTAAGAACAAATTATACACCTCTATACTAAAATGCACACACAAAGTTCACACATTAAACAACAAACAAAATGCCACACTTACTGAGTTCTTTCTAGCTCTTGTCATGATCACCTATGTAGGCTTCCTGTTATAGTAACTAAATTATATTTTTGTCTAACTATTCTTACGGGATGGAAAAAAGTTGGATGAACATTGACAGAAGGCTTCCTGAGTATGAGAAAGGTGTTGAGGAGATTTTAAAGATGGTTTTTGATAGGCTTGATAGTGGTAGATTACGTCATTGTCCTTGTAAAAGGTGCAAGAACAACTTTTTTAAGAGCCATAACATTATGTATGAACATTTGATCTAACATGGTATGGAAAAAGATTTCAAATAATGGTATCATCATGGTGAGGCAATTTAGTTATCTATTTTGAAAAATGATTTGGATTATTCACATTCTAATGGAATGCATGAAAAGTTACATGATATTGAACCTGTTGAAAACGTAAATTTTGGCAGAGGTTTTTATGCTAGAGAAAGTAGTAATGTTGATTTAAGTGGTCTAAATAAGGAAGCTACTAGGTTTTACAAATTACTTGAAGATGCTAAACAAGAGTTGTATCCTGAATGTGTTAATTTCTCAAAATTATCTTTTATGGTTCAAGTACTGAATATAAAATGTCTCTATGAATTGAGTGGTTGAGTGATTAATGTCATCTTTTCATTGTTATCAAAAGCTTTTCCAACTGAAAATAAGGTGCCTTCAACATACTTGGATGCAAGAAACATTCTCAAGGATTTGGGTTTACATTATGAAAAAATTGATGTCTGTGTAAACTATTGTATCTTGTATCATGATAAGTATGTTGATGCACTATCTTGTCCTGTATGTGGTGCTTCTAGATGGAAAAATACATAGAAATAAGTGAAAGGTAAAAGAATTCAACAAAAGATTTTGTGTTACTTCCTACTAACCCCAAGGTTGAAAAGGCTGTATGTGTCTCCAAAAATTGTAGAGGAAATTAGGTAGCATAAAGAAAAATTGCCCAATGATCAATACATGAGGCACCCTGCAGATTCTTTAGCATGGAAAGATTTTGTTAGTAAACATTCCTCATTTGCTGCTGAGTGTCGTAATGTGAGGTTAGGGCTTGCAACTGATGGATTTAACTCCTTAGGAAATATGAGTACCTGTTATAGTATGTAACCAATGGTAATGGTTATATATAACTTACCTTTGTGGATATGCATGAAAAGTTCTTTTCATTAAGCATGTTACACGATCCCAATGAATAAGAGGAAAATTTTCTGTTCTTTCTTGGCTAATATAAAGGCTTCAAATGGGTATCTACATCGTTATCTTCCATTAGCAATATGTGGGGTCGTCAGGAAATATATGTGTGAGGCATTAATAGAATAGAGTACATATTTTAGAAGATAATGTGCTAATAAGGAAAAGAGGGAAGATCTTGAGGCACTTGAAAAGTCAATTTCTCCAAACCTATGCAAGTTAGATAAGTTATTTCCACTTTCTTTTTTTTTTTTTACATAATGATGCATTTACCAGTTCACTTAGCTAGTGAAGCAAAAATTACTGGTCCAATTCAATATAAATGGATGTTTTTCAATGAAAGTTACTTATGAATGCTGAAATCATTTGTGAGAAACAAAACCCGTCCAGAAGGATTAACTGTTGAAACTTACATTATACAAGAGTCTGTAACATTTTGTTTTAGATAATTGCATAGAGTTGAAACACATTTGAATCGAGTTTGTAGAAACTATAAGGGAGTTAATGATGCATGAGCTATGAGGTTTTAGATATTTTCAGAGACTGGTAAATAGTTACGTGGAACAAAAATATAAAGATTTGAGTGTGGTTGAATGGAAGCAAGCTAGGAATTATATATTAAAGAATTGTGAGGGTATTGCGGACTATATAAAGTAAGTATAGTTTGTTTGGCTTTTGTTGGTAAACTATTATAGCTAGTATATTTTTTATGTTTATAACTTACTATTTCCATTTATTTCATGTCATTTTCCATAGACTGCATACGGATAAGCTTGGGAAAGAGTGAAGATGTAACATAGAAGAAAGACATGAGAAAGAATTTTTTTAAAAATTCAAAAGACATATAAGTACTTAAAAATCATGTCTTATTCTTATCATTCTTTATTGTACCTAAAGTATGTAATAACAAGTATATCAATGTTAGAAAAGAGGATAGAAAAAATAGAAAATATACATGTCATTTTACGGCTGGCTATTATTGTTTACACTTGAAGAACATTCTTTTGCACTATAATGGCCTTGATCAATTTCTAATTAAAGACATTAATATTTGGTTTTTTACTTTGTCTAGGGTTTCCAATTAAAAGATGAAGGAACAAGATAGGAGAGTTTGGCACTACACCTGTTATCTTGTTAAAGTTTGGAGATTTCACACAAAGAAACAAGATCTTAACTTAAAGACAAAAAATTGTGGATTTCTAGCTAAATGAGAAGAGATTACAAGTACCATCGATTATTTTGATATATTAATGGCATCATCAAAGTAGAATATTCTCATGGATATAGTACAATTCTATTGAAATGTGATTAGTGAGATGTGTATCATAAAGGAAAAGCCTACAGGGAAAATAAATACGGTTTCATACTTCTTAATACAACTCATCAGTTAAATACAAATGAGCTTTATGTACTAATAACTCAAGCTGAGTTTGCTATATTAAGGACAAAAAAAAAATCAAATTGGGCAAGTTATGGAAAAGACAAAGCCTCAAGATTTGTATGATATTTCTTATGAAGAAGGTAAGACTGAAACTAAACCTTGCTAAAAAAATTATGAAACTAATGGAGCAATTTTTGAATTATTGTTTAATGATAACAATGATGATGCTCCCATTGATAATATTACTAAAGACAATCTTGATGATGATTTATGATTGCATAACTATTATGTGTTAATTTTTATAATCTTTCTTTTCTTTACATGTTTGATTGCTATGGATATTAGTCTTTTTATTATTATTATTTTTTAAACATGTACCCTTACTTATCAGTCAAAAGTTTTAAAGTGAAAACTTTGGGCAAATATATCCAAAGACTATTTTGGCAACATTCTTATATGCATGCATACATACATGCATGCATATGTTTTTTTACAAATGATAACGCACTGAGAGTACTTACTCTTGATTTAGAAGTGCTACAATGCTCACTTCTCACACAAATCTAGAATTGTTGTGATGCAAATATTCATTACAAAAAGTACCAAATATTGTGACCCATTTAATGGTAGTCATAGGTAACCAATTCTTTAGTGTCAAAGATTTGGTGACCTCTTTATGATCATCATGTATAATAGTTGTTGTGACTACAGAGTCAATCATTACAGGAAAATTATATTAATTGTCACTTTCAATGTCAAACAAGGGTGACGATTACCCTGTTTCATCATTCTATAATCATTGCTTGAATAGTTGTGACCAGCTACTTTGGATTATTACTAAAATTACTGTTTTTTGTAACAAATTTAGCTCTGATCACTAAATTTCGTCATTGAAAGCTATATTTCTTGTAGTGTGAAAAGCAGGTTGTTGATGTTGTTTTGGGAGTTGAATTGAGGGTTGAAGTTGAGAAAAGATTGGAAGGTAATAGAAATTGTTCACAATGCTAAACAAGGTATATTTTTGTGATGCTACAAATGTACTATCTAATTTCCACTGTTATTTTTTATAAGATTAGAGAATATCACAATGTTTCACACCTAAAGATCTGAGTGACACAAAACATCCTAAAAGTGGAAGCAAAGAATAAGAATGGGGTACGGCCACCACAATAAAAAAGGCCTATTAAAACATTTGTTAGATGCCACAATAACTTAAAAAAAATATTACAATAGAATTGTTGTAACACATTTTTACAAATGTCACATATATGTTGCCATATCCAGTGTCACTCAAAGTTTGAGTGACATTTCCAATAAATGTTGTTACCCTGTTTTTATGACATTTTAAAAATGTTGTGTTAAGTAATTATAAAAATAATGCAATATTGTTAAATTAAATATATTTTGGACATGATTGGCCTTAACATCCTTTCTTTTATGCCCACTCTCTGGACAAGCATGTGTTTGTTTTTTTTTTAATTAATTTAATTCTAATTTTTAAATTAATTAAATTAAGTAAAGCTATGGAATTTGTTAGTCAAAGAATCGAATCTAAGACCTCCCACAAAAGTTTGACCATGCTTGCTATTTAGCCACGTGTTGTCTTTGCGCATGAAATCTTGATTTTAGTTTATTTACACACCAAAATTTAGAAAATGTTGGAAGGGAATTGAAAAAATATTAAAATTGTGGTATTACTAATTAGTATTTAAAAAGTGGCAAGAACATGGGGGAACGAGACCATAACCGTTGCTTTTTACTTGTTTTTAAGTTGTGGACATGATTTAATTAGTGGGGTTTGTTGATATATTTAAATAACTAAAAAAACAACTTAAATAATCATTTAAGTATTTTATTAAATCTAAAAATAGAAATAATTACATTTGATTTTAATCAAACTAAACATATTTTGTTACATAGCTATATTAAAATATGGAAAAATAATATTTACTGCCTGATTCGATTTATATAGTAACGTGTTGAACATAATAATATTTATATCGATAAAAAATATTTAACAACCTGTATAAAAAAACAAGAAGAAGAAAACGCTAAAGGCCACTTAAATTTTAAAAATGTCATAAATTCACCTTTTAATTATATGAAATGTTACAAAATATGAAGTTAAAGTGACATTTATATTAAATGTCACTTTAACTTCATGTTTTTGTAACATTTCATATAATTTAACTATTTCCTAATTGGGTTTAATAACATTTGTAAAAAACATCACCAGGAAAATGTCACTAGAAACCCATTTTGTTGTAGTGGGCTCTCTTTTTAAAATTTAAATAAATAAAATGAGAACAAAAGTGACAATTCAAAGCAAAAGTAGGAACACAAGAATGAACGTGGTGACCCAAAATAAAAGAATTTTATTGCCTAGCTCACAACCTCTTGTAATGATAGAGAGGAAATGGAAAATTTCACATAAATTTTGAAGGAACAAATCTCATGTGATAGTCTTTAACTATTAGGCATAGGAAGAAACTTCCCACATCTACATGATTTTCTTTTGTAGAGAGAGAAAAAAGGAAATTTCACTGTAATTTTATAGGAGCAAAATGCCTATATGACACCATTTGTTACTATTAAGGATAATTTCTAATGCGGCTAAATTGCATCTTTTATGTCTACTTACTTCCATATTTAAAAAATATTCCTAAAAAGGATAAAGGTGACAATTTTTCCTCTAAAATAATCATTTGTTGTATCATTGTTATTCTATTTATGGACTTTCATTTAATATCCAATCTATTATAGTATATTATAAAGCAAAAGCCGAGAGTGGTTTAGTAATTGCAAAATTAATTGATAGGCTAACTAAGTATCACATTAAAATTTTATATAAAATTTTAGTTTTACCCCTTAATTTTTTGACTCAATTTTAATCATTTTCCAAATTTAGATTTTGAAAACATAACAATAATTCTATAATATATGAGAAAATTTGGATTCATCTAGATTTTTATTTTTTTGAAACTAGTTCCTCCATTTTTAATCATAGGAAGTTTTCATTTTTTTGGTGATAAGAGCTTGCATTAAGAACACAAAAAAGAAAGAAACAACACACGTTCAATCCCTCCAAGGAGGGAGAAAAATAAGGGCAGAATTACAGGTCCTATGAAGGTAATTTTCATTGGATTGGAAAGTTTTTAAATATAAAATTACTCATTTACCTAGTTAATTATTCATATAAAGAAAAGTGACTCACAATATAATATAAATAAATTATATTATTAATCGTGAATTTCACTAAAAATATTGGTAATTTATTAACTCTTTAACTACTAAACTATAGTGAAGATGATTGCACTGGACGACATATAGGTGTACGTTTTTCTTTTGTATTATTTATGTGGTTTGTGTATCAATATTTCATGAGGAGATCAAACTTTAAATCTTTGAATAAAGAACTAAAATTTAAATTTATCAATTTTCATGTATAAATAAAGGATAAAAATTAAAATTGACTTTATTTAGGCTATTTCAAAAATCATTTATAGAACAAGTTTTTTAGTTAATATATTTTTCTAAAAAAAATCCTATCAAGAGGATGAGTATGGAATTAGTTGGTAAATATAAAGAGTTGAGTCAACTACAGCTCTATAAGAAAATGAAAATGAATACAGTTAAATGCATGCATAATTTTTTATAGAATTGATTCACTCACTAAGCTTTCAAAATCTACTTATTGTGTATTGACTATTAAGTTTATTACTAATAGTTAATTTGATCATAAAAAACTTTGTTAGCCTAAGTGCAACTAAGAAGGGTGAATTGGTTGACTTTCAAATATAATTGAAATTGAGTTTTTGCAATCTCAAAACCAAAAGCAAATCCAAGAACACAAATGAACCTATTCTAACTAGAAAAATCTACCACAATAATCCTAAGTTTTGCTCTGAAAACTTACTTTAAAGAGAGTTTTAAAGAAAGCACAATTCACCCAACTTCAATGAATAAAAAAAAATTCAAGCAACAAGCAAGCAATGAGAAGGAGAAGGGCTTATATACAAGAATTTTTATAAAAATTCGGCATTTTCTCTTGAGAGCCTACTACTTTCCTCAAGTTCATCACTTGGCAGTTTTTCCTCAACTAATAATTCAAGAGTACACATTGTCTTACACTCTTTAGTAGCTTTTTCTACCACAAACTCTTACTAGTTTTCCTAGATGCTAACTAGAAATGTCACCAACAACCTTTTCCTCACTAGTTTTCCTAGAGGCTAATTAGAAACCTCACCAACTCAATATTACCAAATAGTGTTTACAAGGTTACAAGCTTAAACAATAGCACTTTTGTTAGATATACAAGTAAAAGCACAATCTCTCTTAACAAATCTCAAATTAAGCACACTTTATTTGATCTAGAAGATGGATTCTCACTTCTAATAGCTAAGAGTTTTTTCCAAAGTGATTCTTGATGTTTTTATATGTCCTAGGGTGCAAAATAGATGTTGAAATCTTGTAGAGAAAATTTGGAGACGTCAGAAAAATTTTGGAGATAGTTGCTGTCAAATTTGACAAATTTACCTCCTATTTGTTGATTCTACCCAGTTGCAAATTTCTAACCTATTGAACAATGAGTCTCAAACAAAAGATCTAATTTGCGCTCCAACAAATAGACATCTTCTTTTATGACTGATTAAATGTAAAATCTATGTGGCAATCTAAGTTAGCATCAATTTAATTTGAATTTTTTGAAGATTTCTAGATGATTTCTCATGAAAGGCTTTTCTGGCAATTTACAACCTGTTGATGCATTTCAGTTAGTTGTTCTTCACTTTTAGTAGCTATGGTAGGTTCTGCCTCTAGAATTCAACCGGTTTGTTCGTTTCAATCAATTCCTTTGAAATCCCTTGAAGCTAATATCGCCTCAAGTCCAAAAATTCTTCAATATATCAATTGGTTAAACCTTTCCAACCCGTTTGTTTTGACTTCCCTTGAAAGTTAGTTTCAATAACTTCTAACTTTCAACATCTTAACAAAGCATTGCATTCGCAATTTAATTTGCTACTTCTCTTTGTCATGAAACACTTAGAAACAACATATAAAATTGTCTAAATTCCTTGCACACTTAAAACAAATGCATTAATTCTTCATAAATGTTTTGTTATCAATAAAATTGTAGTTAATTGATTGGAATAAATCCAGCAATCTCTCCCTTTTTGATGATGACAAAATAACCTTTCAAAAAGCATATATAACATCCAAATAACAAGCATAAACATTGCTTCTCCCCCTTTCATCAAATATTCTTCAATTCCATCTCTCCACATTTTTTTCATAATCAAAAGGACATATAGATCATAAAAAAATAAATCATAAAAATTTTCAAACATAGTTACTAAAACATGCAACAAGCTTCCCCTTAATCAAGGTAAACAAACTCTAAGGTACTCCCAGAAAGAAACATGTTCCCCTTTACTTCAAGCATATAAGCATATCTCCCATTTTTTAAATAAGCAAAATAACCAAATATCAACTAATAGGCTAGCAACATAGCATTATTAACATGAGATCACATCATCAAAATTATGATAACAAATCCACTATAATTATAAAGCACATCATATATCTACCAAGAATAATGATCAACTCATACTCATTAAGAAAACAACATACTATAACCAATAATTCAATGCATCTGTAATCACCATTAACCAATGAAAATCAACAATATTACCACATTTGAGCTTAAATCTCAATCACTTTCCATTGTCCTCCAATCTCCTTCTTTTCATGTGCATAGAGTCTTATGTATAAGCTTCCATTTATTGATCAATGTTCTAGCACCCTACATAAAGTTTCAAGCTTTGATCTTTGATACCCAAATTTCTTTCGCTCCTTATAGGTTAGCTCTAACAATTTTGATTCCTTAGAAACCTATTTTAATTTGTAGCCAATAAGAATTGTTCTTCTTTTAAACATGCATTCATAGGAATAATGTCATTTTCTATCACAATGATAGAACATTACAAATGGACTATATGAAGATGTAGACGCATCAATAAATCTATTTTCGAACTTTTTATCCTTATGTCTGGATTATAGCCTATACCCATTATGTCATAAACACCATTTTGAGCACTAAGCAACAAATCATGTTTTTCTTTACCCTTAATAAACCTAGACAAAGATTGGGTAAGATCAAGGCTCTCCTTTTAATTCATCTCTTTCTTTAGTCAAGGAAGCATTTAAAACTGTTAATTCACCTACTTGATTAGGAAGTTTTTTGGAATCTTTATGAAGAGCATTAAACGCATTTTATGATTCTAAATATTCACTACTAATGGATATGTATGAACTAGATGAGTCACTTTAATAGCTCATTACCTCATCTTTTTCTTTTTCCATAAGACATACATAAGAGTGACTTTGATTTGTTAAGGAGGTTTCATCTTCATTTATGATCAAGCACAAGTTGAAATTCTCACTTGAATCACTTGAAGTTGAACTTTCACTTGATGATTGGTCCCTATCACTCCATGTTCTCATGACCATGCCATTTTTCTTCTTGCTTTATTTGTTTTGCTTCTTTTGCTTATTGTGCTTTTTTTTATTATCCAATTGACATTCAAATTGTAGATATCCATGCTCCTTGCAATTGTTGCAAATCATATCATTCTTGTTTTTCTTCTCATGCTTTCTCTCTCGAAGTTCTTGTTCTTTGATTTCTTAAACATCTTACTAAACTTCTTTGCTAATAGAGCCTCATCAATCTTTCTATCTCCATTTGATAATGAGTTGTTTTTTGGAATTTTAAAGGCCATTGACATGTTCTTCTTAATGAGTCTTTCCTCAACTTGCTCTTTCATCTCATGCGTCAACAATTTACCAAAGAGCTTATCAACATGCATAGTTTTGATGCTCCCTCCTTCATTTATGACTTCAAGTATACTTTTCCATGAGGAAAGCAAGCTCCACAAGATTTTCCTCACCAACTCCCCATTTGTGTAGTTGTTTCCAAGCAACTTGAGTGGTGTGAGAATCTCATTGAATCTCCTAAAAATGTCTTGGATGCTTTCATTTAGCTCTATAGTGAACAACTCATAAGCTCTTACAAGTATGTGTATCTTGGTGCCCTTCACTTGTGTAGTTCCTTCATAAGTGGCCAATAACTTTTCCATATGTCCCTAACATTTCCACAAGAAGACACTAAAATGAACATATCGAGGGTTAGTGTATAATATATAATATTCATAGCTCTTGCATTCATGGTACACATAAGATCATCCCCCAGTTCATATTCCGTCCAATTTTTTTGCACTTGTTTATTGTCAACTACTTTCATAGGAATTTTAGAACCATCCTTAATGATCCTCCACATAGCATGATCAATTGCTAGAATGTGAATTTCCTTCCTAGTTTTTCACCAATTAAAATTTGTAGAATCAAACAGTTGTGGTTAGATGTATTTTGCCCCTTAAGATGTATAAGACTAGTGGTTGCTATAGATCTTTTAATTTTAACACCGAAAGGTTTTAAAGACAAAAATCACTAAGCTCTGATACCAAATGTTAGCCCAAGTACAATAAAAATTGGGTGAATTGGTTGATTTTCAAAAATAAATAAAATTGAGTTTTTGCAATCTCAAAACAAAAACCAAATCCAGAAACACAAATGAACCTATTATAACTAGAAAAATCTACCACAATAATCCAAGTTTTGCTTTGAAAATTTTTTTTAAAGAGAGTTTTAAAGAAAGCACAATTCACCCAACTTTAATAAATAAAAAAAAATTCAAGCAACAAGCAAGCAATGAGAAAGCAATGAGAAGGAGAAAAGCTTAGACACAAGAATTTTCATAGAGGTTCATTTTCTCCTCTTGAGAGCCTATTCCTCTCCTCAAGTTCATCACTTAAGAGTTTTTCCTCCACTAATAATTCAATAGTACAGAAGGCCTTACACTCTTTGGTAGCTCTCTCTACCACTAACTCTCACTAGTTTTCCCAGAGGCTAAATAGAAATCTTACTACTCAATATTACCAAATGGTTTTACAAGGTTATAAGCTCAAATCATAGAACTCTTGCTAGTTATACAAGTAAAAGCACAATCTCTTTCAATAAATCTCAAATTAAGCATACTTGATTTGATCTAGATGATGGATTATCTCTTCTCATAGCCAAGAGTTTTTTTCCAAAGTGATTCTTGTTGTTTTTATATGCCTTTGGATGCAAAAGAGACGTTGAAATCCTATAAAGAATGTCTGGAGATGTCCCGAAAATTCTGGTGATCGTTGTTATTAAATTTGACCGCTTTTAGCTTCTGTCTGTTAATTCCACCCAGTTGGAAATGTTCACTTGTTGAAAAATGAGTCTCATACCAAAAATCCCAAATCCCATTTGTGTCCCAATGGCTAGAAAGCTTCATTTATGACTAGATAGGTGTGAAATTTACGTGACAATTTGAGTTGGTATCAATTTAATTTAAATTTTTTAAGATTTCTAGGTGGTTTTTTCACACAGAAGGCTTTTTTGGTGATTTTCATCCGGTTAAAACAACTTATTGATGTATTTTAACTGGTTGTTGTTCACTTATAGTGGCTATGGTAGGTTCTACCTCCAGAATTCAACCGGTTAATTAATTCCAACCGGTTATTCTTGAGTCTGAAAATTCTTCAATATATCAACTGGTTAAGCCTTTCCAACCCATTGGTTTTGGCTTCCCATGAAACTTAGTTTCAATAACTTCCAAATTTCAACTTCTTAACAAAATATTGCATTCACAATTCAATTTGCTACTTGTCTTTATCATGAAACATTTAGAAACAACATATATAAAATTGTCTAAATTTTTTGCACACTTAAAACAAATATATTAGCTCTTCATAAATTTTTTATTATCATCAAAATTCTAGTTAATTGCTTGAATCAAATCCAACAAACTTGCTATATAAAATAAATTTTCAATAAAAACTGCTCCAAAAAGAAATATCTTGTAAATGTCAAATATAGAATTTTACATTTGTCGGTTGGACGTGTAATGGAGGTTTACTGCCGAAAGGCTGATTACGCAACAAAGATGACTTTAAAGGCAAGTTTGCTATACCTTCTCCTGGGACAATTTTACAGATTGGGGTATATAGTTTAGGGAGAAATGGTAGGCACAAACTATGCCACAATTCACACTTAAGGGACCTAGATGCAACAATTAGTATAGTTTAAGAGTTAACGGGGCAATTACACATCACCATCCTTAAACCCTCTGAAAAGAAAAACCCGTCTCTGTTCACGGCGCTGTGTTCGTGTCTCTAATCCCCAGAAAACACAGCCATGAATCGATCAAGGGCGATCCTTTCTTCACTCAGGCTCGCCAACTCGCTCCGTTTGAGTCTTCTGCCCACAAGTTGCCTGCAAGAAACTCAGGTGACTTATCTTTCTCTCTCGGCTTCCCAAAGACTCCCTTTTTATTCCCATCAACTGCTTTGTTTCTCGTCCGGACCCAACTCTTTGGTTCAACTCGTGGGTTCTAGCGATTGGTCTGCTGAGTTAGAGGCCAAGTTAGACGAGGTAAAGTCTGAAATCAATCATGAAACTTTAGTGTATGTTCTGAGGAATCTAGACAGGGACCCAAAAAAGGCTACTGCTTTCTTCAATTGGGCATTTGAGAAAAACAGGTTTAGAGCCAGTTCGTCGGTTTATAGCTTGATGCTTAGGATTTTGGCTCGTAAGGATATGATTAGGCAGTTTTGGGATGTTTTAAAGAAAATGAAAGAGCAAGGGTTTTATTTAGATGAGGATACTCGTTGTACAATTTCTTCCCATTTCAAAAAGGAGAAGATGAGTTCTGATGTTGTAGCTTTGAATCATTTTTATGAGAGGATGCTTCAGGAGAATGCAATGGATGGCGCAGTGCAGAAGGTTGTTGGTATGGTTTTGGGGAGTGAGTGGAGTGGTGAGGTTGAGAAGGAATTGGAAAGTATGAACGTTAATGTTTCAGAAAATTTTGTGATGAGGGTGTTGAAGGAACTGAGGCATCATCCTGGAAAAGCTCTCAACTTTTTCCAGTGGGTTGGTCTGCAGTCTGGCTTTGAGCACAATTCGATCACATACAATGGGGTTCTTAGGGTTCTAGCGAGACATGATTCAATTGGGGAGTTTTGGAATGTCATTGAAGAGATGACGGGAGCAGGGATTGGGATGGATATGGATACTTATATAAAAGTTTCGAGGTCCTTCCAGAAATACAGGATGCTGGAGGAGGCTGTGGAACTATATGAACTTATGACGGATGGTCCATACAAACCATCCCATCAAGATAGTGTCATGCTCTTGCGAAATGTGGGTACCAGTAGGGATCCAGATTTAAATTTGGTGTTCCGATTGACAAATAAGTATGAGGAGAGGGGAGAATCACTTTCTAAGGCTATGTATGATGGGATTCATAGGGCTTTAACAAGTTCAGGAAGGTTTACTGAAGCAGAGAAGATTGTTCACTCTATGGAAAATGCAGGGTACAAACCGGATAATATTACATACAGCCAACTGGTTTTTGGACTCTGCAAAGCAGGGAGATTGGCAGAAGCTCGCAAAGTTGTGGATGATATGGAAGCAGGCGGATGTACTCCAGATATCATGACATGGACCATTTTGATCAAATGGCATTGTGATGTGAATGAAATTGATGAGGCATTGATGTGCTTTGCAAATATGATGAAGAAGAATTGTCAGCCTGATGCTGACTTACTGGATGTTCTGATCAATGGTTTTCTTGGGCAGAACAAATCGAGTGGGGCCTGCAAAATTCTTGTGGAGATGGTAGGTGCGTTGCAGTTAAAACCTTGGCAAGCAACATATAAAAATCTTATTGACAAGCTTCTGGGGGAAAGGAAATTTGAAGAAGCGATTGAGCTCCTGGTTTTGATGAAGAAAACTGGTTATCCGCCTTACCCTGAGCCATTTGTTCGATATATTTCCAAGTTTGGGACCGTTGCAGATGCCATGGAATTCCTTAAAGCATTAAGTGTGAGGCAGTATCCCTCCAATGCAGCATACAATCACATTCTGACTGCATTCTTTCAAGAAGGCCGGCATTCTGATGCCCAAGACCTACTTTACAAAAGCCCTCACCATATTCGTACCGATCCTAAAATTTCTCGACTATTTGGATCTTCCCAAGTTCCTATGTCTACTATATGAATAAGCTAGAGAAATGTTATTGGTTTCATTACCTTCAAGTACCTTGTAATTCAATTATGTATCATTGAATTTTTCTGGAGCTGGCGCATATGAATTCTGCACAGGGGCAGCTCTATTACAAGGATGTTTGGGCTATTGTATTATCTATACCAGAAGTAGATCCCTCTTGCTTTTCTTAAAATGCCACTGAGCTACAAAAATTTCTCGGGTTCAAACATCGATGAACCAGTGTTAAAGTAATTATGTTACTTGAACAAAGATGTCTCCTGTGGGGAAAAGATTTAGAAAAGAATGCTACCAGCTCATTGGTTTTTGTTTTAGTTTAAGACCAAAACAAATTTCTCCAGGGGAAAATTTTATTTTAATTTTGAAGTGTATGAAGAAAATTGTGCAATCCATTGAAAAACTAATGGCAGGCCACAAGCAACAATGGAGTTCCATGTAACAGACGTCAACCACTATATCAGAATGCCATTTTTTTCATGGACATGCCATCGTTACCAACGAAATTAGTGCTACTTGGATAGACTAAAACCTCTTCAAGTTCACAACCTCTCTCACAATCGAAAATGGGAATTATTTATGTTAGAGTGAACTACTGAAACTTCCTCATGATTATAACCTTTCTTTCCTCGGTAGTTCCAGGAAGGCTCCAGTTCAGCATCCGGTAATCTGGATGCAATCAGTCGGGTTGCTCAGAGCTCTCCCTTATTGCTGTATCTATCATCCTGCACAAGAACTTGCTAGGATCACAGCTGTATGGGTCAGAAAGCGCCGCATGAGCCAGAAATGGAAGTTTTCTCAACGTTCGACCACTCAATCCCTACTTGGACAACCATAGAAACAAGTCAGGATTTTCAGTATCTTAATCCGGATTTTTCTCTTCAATAACAGGGTCCCTTCCCTACCTCACATGCTTCTGCAGCTTCTAGCAACTGTTTCCAGAGGGGCATTGTTGAACCGGTTGGAATGCCATGAACCCCCAACATGTTCAATTTCTCTTTCAAAGCAGAGTAGTTTGGCAGAGCGTCATTGCTGCCATCCTAAATAGATGAAATATTGTGTTTCAGTAATGCCATTTGTATTGCCTAATGGTACCATGGCCAAGCACCAAAACCCAGACACAGGAAAACATTAGAAGACTGATACATAATCTTGTAAGAAAATAAAAAAAGCTCCTCCGACCTGGATATTTGATATGATTCCTGACCGCATAAGTTCCTGCAAGCAGGACCTTAGAATTTCATATCGAGCTTGAAGAGTTGGAGGACCCACATATGCTTTTATATCAGCTCGATCAACAAATGCTATATCTGCAATCCATTAAAAACCACATATCCGCAATCTGCAACTTTTTTGTTTTTTATTTATAGTAATTATTTTCGCAGCTACTGTTTTAGTTTTGGCATTTTCTTTTCGCTTCTCTCATTCGGCTATTGAAGCGCTAATTTTACTAAAACCTAGCAATATATTCGACAGATAACAATATTTCCAGAGGGTAAACTTGATTTCAAAATGGTATAAGGCGTACCGATAGCTGCAGTTATATTAGATGTAGTCAAAATCACCACGTTGGGTGATGATTTTAATTTATCCATCTGGGTCAGCAATGCGTTCACAACCTGAGTTGCATATTTCAAGGTTTGTTAGAGTAAAAAAGCAATCCAGTTTCTCATCTAAAGAAGCATTCTAGAAGTCTGACATTAATCTACTCAAAAACAATTATACCCGAATGGAATCAGATGGTTCAGAGCCAGATAATGCAGTTTTCCTAGCAGCAGCAAGGCTTTCAACTTCATCTGCGGCAAGGGCATTTTTGTCGAAGAATTATGAGCTTATGGTGGAGATTGAATAAAAAATTAAACTACATCAGAGTAAATATAAGGCCTCACCTATCAGAACAAATATCAGAGTGTTGTCCTCTTCTACCATTTCTTGTATTTTCTGGAAAAGCTTTGCAACCTAAAAACAAAAATATATAAGAAAAATTAGCTACAGACCAATATGAAGAGCTAAAAGTTTATTGGCAAAAGATTGAGGGTTCAAATATTTCCTTAAGATGTATAGTATATGAGAAAGAGATATTATATTGAGTTTAGCAACTACGACACAAGTCGAGGTCAGCTACAATGTCTATGAAATTATGAATTTCATGTCACTGCCCCAACATAGTTGCAATTTACATTGATGGTATTATGATGATCGTGATGATGATGATAATCTGGAAGCTGGTCAGGTTACACAGACATGAAACAACTCTTCTAATCGTTTATTTGGTCAGCTCTATACTGAACCTATTTCCTTCATTAGTTAAAAAGATTGAACTCATTTGATGCAGATATTCAGTGGGATGAAACAAGTTGATCTTTGTCTACCAAATCCTTTGCTTCCCTTGTTTTGCGTTAATGCGGTTCTGAAGCAGTTGATATTCTACTGGGGCAAGCCAAATCTAACTTAAAGAATCTAATTGAAAAAAGTTAAAAAAGTATACGCTGATGCACCAACTGATAAGAAGAAAGTATTCCCCAATAACTTGTAAGCATATAGGCAGAGTTGGTACAAAACGAATATGCAAGTACATGTAAAACTCTTTCACAGAATTTGCATAAAAACATTTCATTTAGACTGCACGAAGTTAGTACCTACCAACTTGCCACTCTCCGAGAACCATTTACTAAATAAGGAGTGTGCATTAACTTCAACCAACTGGCATTGAGAATATCTGAATAAGGAAGCATATGACATAAAACAAAATACCCATGAATATATCATCTTCTGCAGAAAATGAATCCAGTGATGACAGATCTGGAAAAGTGAAACCTGGAACTGAATCGAATAGATAGCTTCTGAGCCAGTGCTTTGCATAAAGATGTCTTCCCTGTTCCTGGAGGGCCGTGTAAAAGAATAATTCTGCAGACATGATCATCTATTTAATCTTCTTTAGTGGCAAGTAACTAGCAGTAATTTTCCATGAGCCATTTTCCCAGGAAAAAAACTTGCATAATCGAAAGCACAAACCGAGTGTACATCACATTGAGATACATGCACTCTCTTAGAGTGTTTTCCCTAGAAGCAAATTGTGATAAAGGATCTAAGATAATAAACCATCACTCCTTAGATGAAGAAAGCTCTGAAAGTGTAGGATCATCAATTCATGCAAAATTTCTAGTAGTGCAAATTATTCATTTGCTCTGGCATGTAGTTGTCAAAAAATCATTACAAAACTAACAGCAATACATTTTCATGTTACTATTAAATTTCAAAATATGAAACTCGTTTGCAAATGTATTCAGATTTTCTCAAATATACTTGTGCAATACATATTATTATGGTTTCCACTTCCTATGTGTTCTGAGACCTTGTAGCATTTCCAAAATAAAGGACAACAATGACAGGACTTGCTGCTTTCTCACAGGAAAAAAAAACCAAGTATGTTAGATCCCCATTGGTATCAGTACCGATCAACTAAATACCCCACCATAACAATGCCACCTTAGCTAGCTACCATAACCCTTACATGCATTATTTGGAGAATTAATCACGATACCACATACCATAGTTTGGTATTTCCATCTGAAAACTTGGTGTGGGACAAACTAATTGCTTCAGTTGTTATGTGGCAAATTGAATGTAGTAACACAAAGGCAAAATACCAGCTCTAGAGAGAAAAAATTAGCTTCTTAATAGGATATCACAGGAAAATCATTTACCGGTTCCATGACACAATGAAAGGGTTTACACCTTTTTCAGTAAAGAGCAACGCACTTGCTGCATACCGCAACAATCTTTGCTTAAGTCCAGATTCATAAATTAAGCTGCAAATAAAAATTGCAGCATTAGTGCAAAGATTCATGCTATTTGAAACAAACACTTGCACGCATACCTGTCCCACATTCCATCAAATTCCTTAGCAGGAAGAATCCACTCATTGAAGCTGGACAGTTGGCCATCCCCATTAAGTTCTTCACATGGTCCTTCCTCACTAAGCTGACAAAAATAAGAATCATGCTATTTTCCAATTTCATTAACCAACAACATCTCCTATGGTCATCACCTCAAACAGCTATTCTGGATAGTGTGCCAAACAACAACATAGAGTGTAATGCTAGCAAATTAAGACTCAAGGGGGAGAATAGAGTGTGTAAAAAGTAATGAGGGCTAATCCTTTATTATTACTATGCATGATTGATGTCAAGCACTACCTGAAAGACGTGAACAAGAGGCTTCACTTGCCAGAACAAAAGAATCTGGTTACTTGCCCATTCATCTGTATCATCAATTGTCCAACAAGAGAACCTTAGTGAACTCAAAATTGCAACATCAACTTACTAAAAACCAAACCAGAAAAAATTCCCACACACATCCCCCCCTTCCACCAAATAAATAAAAATACTAAAATTTGACAAAGTTGCGAAGCTATACAAACTCAATGAGCACAGCCTTCATAGGTAAACGGGCCAATGGAACATACCCGTGTCACAAATACAGATTCTTTCAACATTCTCCATAAGGAATGTATCATCATCAGGCACTGGTATGGGCCCATCAATGTAGCTTAAACTCCGCTTTTCAAGCATCCTAAACACAAATCAGATCCATAAATAGAATGTTTCATTTCCTAGACAGAAAAAATTTGGACAAAGTTGAAAATGCTACACATTTCAGTGGAATTGAACAACCCAAGCCAAGTCACAGAAACAAAACTAGTAGGACCATGGAAAGGAAGAAAAGTGTACACCAAATGGAATGTCTAGATTCTTACAGCTCAATCCTTGAACGGATATCATCATGCCGAGCTGTACTCGAGGGTTTCAAGCAGACTTCAACTGGAAAGACGCACAAAATCGAATAAGAAACAGCAAAATCAGTCACAAAATCAAACCAAACAACTCTAATCCAGCTGATTCAAGTACCGGAAACAAGAAACTTGCGGTGCGGGAGAACCGGGGAGGGTGATGAAGATACTGTATCAGCAAAGCCATTTGGTTCGGCCATCGCCCCTTCTTGATGGCTTTGAACGAAAATCTCCATGGGAGTACTCATTTCGATTGGCCGATTTGATGGATTAGACTTCGAATCGCATTGCAGAGTAATTGGGAATAGCCAAATTAAACCCTAAGCGGCGACGTTGTGATTTTCTTCGAGCAATGGGCGGGAAATAGAATCAGTTGCATAGCATTTGAAATTTCTCTCTCTGTTTTTTATTCGAATTTCTATTTCCACTTATTTATGGAAAAATTACAAAAGCCTCCCAAAATCTGGTACAAACAAAGTTTGTCCCCTACAATTGAGTAACATACAGTTATATCCTTATTTTCTTTTTTCACTAGAGCGTAGGTGCAAAGATGTTGCTAATTCACTCTTTTGCTACAGTGATCTAACCACGCTAACTAGTACTTAAGATGTTAAATACCGTTACCGCTAAGTATACCATATCTCATATTTTTAAGGTATATCGTACCGTATACCATGCTACATATCATTACCATTTTCACAAAAAAATAAATATTAGAATATTATTGTAATATGAAATATATTAAATATTTTTTTACACATTTTTATATGTATTCTAGTTTTTCACATCATAATTTGTCAAATATAAATAAAATATATATGATAGAAGATATTTTTTACATACAAAAAAATATAAAAAAAATATTATATATCGAGCAAAATAAATATTACTCATTAAAAAAATTAATTTATTGATATAAGAGAAAAAAAAACAATACTTTAATAATAACCATACATTTTCTAATACCCAAAAAAAATAAAAAGTAAAAGAAAAAGTAACCAAAAAATAAAAATAAATATTTATGTTAAAATATGTGTACTAATTATATTTTGCTATTTTATATATTTATGTATGATATTTTTATGTAAAATAACAAAAAAAAATACTTCACACATGTTCCCAAAAAATAGAATATCGCAATACGTACCTTCCAATATTTGCAGTATACTTTGATTTTTTTTACAAAATATACATAGAAAGTTACAGGTATGCGAAATATTGTTATATACCATGATATTTTTGTGTAAAAAATGATACAATATAAAAATATTTGTACCATATATGGGTAAGTGATATACTGCACTGTATATCACTATATACCATGATATTTAATTCCATGCTAGTACTTGCGATCTTAGCTCGCGAAATGCAACTCGACGTCCTTCAGGTTTCGTGAAACAAACAATTTACTTCTCAACTTTCTAAAATGCTCCTACTACTACTCCTACCTTAACTATACTTATATCATGCTTCTAAAAAAAAAAAAAAAAGCATCCTATGAATGTAGTTACTGTTTTTTTTTTGTTGCTATCATGGAGTGTTCTGGCCCAATGGGCCAAACTAATTCTTTTTTCACGACTTGATGTTGGCCTGGAGTATTTTGATACTAGAATGGCATAATGAATTTTGAATGATGTATCTATACCAGTCTTTGATTACAAATTAATCTACTTAGAACAAAGTTGTAGGAAAAAAGCAAGTTTAAGAGACTATTGATTTTAGGTGTTTAGATAATAGGAGTAATAATAGATCATGTTCTTATAGATATTGAAATCACACTAAAACTAAACACAAGCCTTATTTTACACACACAATAGCTATATGTATCAAAGATCCAAACCAACATAAGCACTTAATTCCCCTGTGATCATAGGAATTACTTGGAGGTAGCGAGCTTTAGAAAACCCCTAGCTAACTTAATCCTTCTTGAAGGTCATCCATTTGGACAGCTCAAAATTCTTGTGCTTCTGCTGGATGTAGCCATCTGCTACCTCATCAATGCTATCCTCACGAACAACGCACTTCTCCGTGGCCTTGCCTGTCTCGGTGGCCTCAATAACCTCTACCTTCTCCGCCATATGAACCTTCTTGTTATGATGATGAGGCTGGGTAGGTTCGGGGGGCGGCGTTTCTCTTGCTTCATTGGTGGTGAACTTGTTGAGGAGGTATAGTTTGTGCGCGTTGGGGTAGCGAGGGATGTCGGGGTTCTGAGGGGTGTCGGTTAGGACGGCCGGCGAGCTGTCGTTGCCAGTCCGGTAGGCGTTGTAGTCGGGGAAGGTGGTTCTCCAGCCATAGCCCTCTTGCCGGGGGTAGTTGTTGTTATAGTAGCTGCTTCTCATTCTGTGTACGTTTTGTGAGTAAAAGCTAGGAACCGAAGTAGCGTTTTATAGGCACATCAATATATGTCTATTGTGGTTAGTGCATCTGATTCTCTTATCCTTTCCTTTTCTCTTTTGCTTTTTGTTTTGTTTTTTTTTTAAGAAAAGGGCAATGCTAAATCAAATTTTTTTGGATACTGATGCTATATATTTTCAAAGCTTTTCTTTAAAATAAAATAATGTTGTTTTCTCTTTTTAATGAGAGCACTACAATTTACACCAATTTATTTTAATTTAATTCAAAATAACTTAATTTTTTAACATCTTTTTCACCCAAAATCCATATCATTTGAAAACCAAACTATTTAGGTGTAAAATCCATTGATTGTAAAATTTTTATGATATAAAATTAAAAAAATTTAATAACATTATAAAATTTTTATTTTGGATGAATTATTATAGCTACATAACATTCATTTGCAAAATAAACAGTACAAGATTGAAGCAAAAAATCTAACACAGATTTTTTGTTGCTTTAGCCCCATTGTTTTTTTTGTTCTATATTACAGTGTCCTTTCTTCGATCCTCTCTCGATAGAAGTGAGCTCAGACCAAAGTTTTGCATTCTCCTGACGTAGCTACTTTGTACTGTAGTCCTTGTACCCCTAAAGCAAAATGCAGCTAGGATAAAGTGAATTTAAATTGTAAATGTAAATTAAAGGTTTAAAGGAGTACATTTGATTGTGCATGAGAAGTTGTCATCCTTTGCACGCCTGATCAGCATCCGCCGAATGAAATCATCGAATGACAGAGGCTGGCTGTCCTTCACCTGCTACACGAAATGAAAATAAAATTGTCAAAATTAATTTCTAAAATTTAAAATTTAAAAATCCTTATGTTTAAAAGATTACTAATATTACCATCTTATCCAAAACCATTTGCTCTATATGGCTGCCTAAAGAATGGTTGGGTCCCTCTGCACCCTCAGGTAGGGATGGCAATTGGGTGAGTCAGGTCAGGTTTGGGTCAGGTCATTCAGGTTGGGGTCTACTCGGGTTATCATGAATTCGGGTCCAGGTCGGGTTCAGGTCAGGTCATTTGGGTTTTGGTTGATTTCAGGTTGAGTTGATTTCGGGTTCGGGTTGGGTTGGGCCGAGTTTATTTGGGTTCGGGTTCACTTCAGGTTGGGTAATTTTAGTCTCGGGTAACTTCAGGCCAATTTTCGGGTCAAATTCGGGTCAACCTTGGTGTTCATGTGGGTTACTGGTGTGAAGTCAAAACGATTGAATCTATTCAATTTTTTTTTTAAATTTAAATAAAATAATTCAATTTTTTGTGTGATTTAATTTAAATTAAATTTTCATTTTTTAGTATATTTAATTAAAATATTCATAAAAATCTTCTTCATTATAGTTTAGTACATATTTAAGTAATTTAACATTGATAGTAATATTTGATTATTTTTCTAAACTCATACCCTTTAACTATCATTGTACAAATTATTCAGATCTTCACCCAACTATCACTCAGATATATACAACGACAATTTTGTTATACTTATGTTTCAATGAATTTTCTTTAAAATTACAACAAAATGCAAATCAAGTTCATTATCAGTGACTAAATTGTAAATTTTAAAAATTTTTGGGTGAAAGTGCAAAGATTTCAAAAATTTTAGGATCCATGTTGTAATTATTATGGGTGACTAAAATAAATTTTTTTAAAATTTTGGTACCTTATTGCATTATACTTAAAAGTTTAGGGATGAATGTTGTAATTTTAATAATTGCCTATTAAGATCATTAAATTTACTAAATATAAAAATTACTTCTGTTGGAAAAATCCAAATTTGGGGTTCACTAAATATGGATGTTTTTTCCCCAAATAAGATACTTGTAATATATAGAAGTCCTAAAAAAATAGAAGTTATTAAATATGGAAATCCTTTCTCAAAATATGAAAATTATTAAACATGAATATCTTAAAAAAAGAAATGAAACTACTAAATGTGAAAGTCTCATCTCCAAATATGAGACTTACTAAATATGGAAGTACCAAAAAATGGAAGTTACTAATAACGGAAGTCACCATTCCTAAATGTAAGACATACTGAATATGAAAAACTCAAAAACTGGAAGTTACTAAATATAGAAACCTCCATATTTAGTACTGACTTAATATGGAAAATAATGAAAGAGGAAAGTTAAGGTTTAGGATGAGGGTTAAAATCGGGTATTATCGGGTTTAGTTATCGGGTCATCTCGGGTTCAGGTCAGGTCAGTCTCGGGTTTGGGTCATTTAGGGTTCGGGTCAATTCAGGCTCGGGTCATTTCGGGTTCGGGTATTTCAGGTTTGGGTCATTTGGGTTCGGGTTTTCTCGGGTTTCCCTTTAATCGGGTTCGGGTTCGGGTTCAGGTCGGGTTGGGCACAGTTGGGTTCAGGTCGTTAACTTTTTTAGTCAAATCGGGTCAGGTCGGGCTTGAGTTTGGGTGGGTTGGTCCAGGTCATCGGGTCGGGTCCAATTTTGCCATCCCTACCCTCAGGTGTGTCCTTGCCAGCCTACATATTTATTAAATTTATGATTAAAGCACAGAAGTTATCAAGGTGTCTTATAAAGAAACAAATTGACATAAAATAAATGTTATGTAACTTATTTTTCTTCATTATGTTACTCACGTGCTTCTATCTCTTCGAATTCTAATTGTTGCACAAATTTGCCAATGGTTGGGAAAACTATGTTCAGGAAGGTAAGAAATATGTATTCCTTACTTGGTAAGCCCTTCCCAAAGTGCTTATCAATGATAGTGTCCCTTAAACTATTTAGCTTTTTTTTGTAGCGGTTGCCCATAAGTGGAAGAACTGGTCCCTAATAGCTCTATGATCTGCACCCTCATCTTCTCATAGTTGTTTCAGAGTACTTGAAATGACCTTTTCTTAGCAAACATGAAACTCCTTACAATTCTCTTTATATGCAATCTTCTCTATTTCAAGTGGTTCCAATTTCTCTTCCTCAATTGACCTGAATTCTTATCATCTGGGATTTTGTCAGAATCAGATTTCACCTTCCTCAACTGCCTAAAGTTTTGTTATGATAGAAGTTTCTTGTAGCTTAAGTTTTTTAGGTTATCCTTATCTCTTAAGCCTATTTATCAGTTTGGTAGTGTTGGTGTTGAATTGAACCGCCTGGATTTGCTTCGTATAAAAAGCCATTGTTGTAAACTCGCTTGATAGAGAGAAACGTGATTACAAAAGAATGTTTATTTATATGGTATCAGAGCAATTCGATCTAACACGCCAACATGTCAAATGACAACAACAACAGTAAGAAAGTGATAATAGGGTTGAGCTCAATACTGCCTGGAGCAGACCCCATGTCTCCATACTATCTCAACTCGTCCGATACACCAGGGACCATCTGGTCACTTGTCTGTTGAAGGGTGACAACTAACCTACATAGCAGCGAGCAATGCTTAATGCATTCAAAGCCAAGAACAAGATGTGATTCATTGATGGATCCTTGGAGAAGCAAGAAGATGACCAGTTGCAATCACAGGCATGGACGAGGTGCAATTATATGGTGATGGCATGGATCTTTAATGCACTTGCTGCAGAACTACATAGTAGCACTGTATATGTCAACACAACAAAGGAAATATGGATCAATCTACAAGAAAGACTTTCTCAAGGTAATATTCCTCGTATCCATGAACTCAAGCGAAACATAGCACTTATGCAACAAAACGATTCGTCCATCATGACATACTATATGATTCTGAAAGGATTATGGGATGAATTGTCTGCTTATACCACCATTCCTGTTTGTACTTGTGGTGCAGCAAAATAGCTTATAGCCGAAAGAGAATGTGAGAAAATTCATATGTTTCTTATGAGACTAAACGAGAAGTTCAGTGTGATTAGGTCACAGATACTGAACATGGAGCCCATGTTGTCACTGAGTAAAGTCTATGCACTTATGCCCAAGGAAGAAAAACAATTGAATCTGGTTGGACTTAAGGCCACTGTGACTGAAGCTGCAACCTTTTATTGCCAAAGGGCAAGACCACTAAACTTGTCAAAAACCTTGACAAAAGCAAGCTCCAGTGCTCACATTGCGGGGAGAATGGCCAAGACTCAGACGGATGCTTTGAACTGATTAGATATCCAGACTGGTGGCCAGCAAAGCCCAAACCCGCTGGAAATCACAACACAGCTGGACAGAAAATAGCTAACTATACGTTAGTAAGCCAAGATGGCGGTTGTAATGTTGCGGCTAATTCAAAAGGTCTAACCCTTACATAAAACCAATATGGCCAACTTATGTCACTACTCTCAAGTCATGATAGCCATGTGAACTTTGCTGATAAGTTCATTAATAACTTAGCTTGTTAGATAATTTATAGTGGTGCTTCAGAACATATGACCTTTCAAGAAGTAAGTCTCGCGAATATTCAGGCAGTCACTGCAACCCCTTCAATTCGAATGCTTGACAGGAACACCCTAAACACACACTCTTTTGGCCAAGCTCACATAGCTCCCAATTTAAAATTAAATCACGTCCTTTTTGTGCCCTCTTTTACCTATAATCTCTTGTCTGTCAATAAACTAACCAAAGACCACAATTGTTTAGTAACCTTTCTTCCTGATTCTTATGTTATCCAAGACTTGGAGTCAAAGAGGCTGATTAGCACGGGTGAAGAAAAGGGATGGCTTATACTACTTCAGGAAGTTCCAAGAACAAGTTGTTGCAATAACAAAAACAGATGAACTATCAGTTACATGGCACAGACATTTAGGTCATGTACCTTTCAAAAAATTGCCTATGTTTTCAAGACTTTCAGATTTGTCCCTCAGAAACTTGGATATTTGTTGTGATTCTTGCCATCGTACCAAACAAACTAGAAAACCTTTTTTTTTCAGTAATAGTTCTACCAAATACTGGTTTGAACTAGTACATTTAGACATTTGGGGACCGTATAAAACCTCTTCTTTATCTGGTGCATGTTATTTTCTAACCATTGCCGATGATTTCAGTCGAGGCACTTCGGTATATTTGCCTTAACACAAATCTGATGTAACAGCTAACTTTTCCCACTTTCATGCAATGGTTAAAATTCAATTCTCGAAAGAAATTCAATTAGTATGAAGTGACAATGCACCAGAACTTATTTCTAGGACCATGCTCAATTATCTCCACCAAAATGGCATTACACTTCAAACCACTTACCCCTACACGCCTCAACAAAATAAGGTAGTAGAGAGGAAACACCGACACCTTCTTGAGATAACTAGAGCAATTAGGTTCTAAGCCAATTTGCCAATCAAATATGAGGGGAATGTGTCTTGACCACCACATATTTGGCTAATCACACTCCTTTTTCAACTTTAGATGGCAAAAGCCCCTATGAAATTCTTTTCTTAAAAACACCCCATCTTCATCACCTTCGAGTCTTTGGTTGCTTGTGCTATGTTCACTCAAAACCCAAAAATAAGTTTAAGCCTCGCTCCAAACCTTGCATCTTCCATAGTTACCCTAATGGGATAAAGGGTTACAAAGTCCTCAACTTAGAAACATAAAAACTTGTTGTTTCACGAGATGTTATATCCTATGAAGACAGGTTTCCTTTTGAATCCAAGAATGAAGAACCAAGAATTACACCAATCTCTATTACAAATCTTGAAGTGGTTAACGAACCCAACCTTGATAACATCATAATTCCCATCGATTCCATTCAAAAGGAACTTGTGGCAAGACATAAAGAAGGGGTGGACCTAAGCACAAGCTCAGAACTCATACAAGAAAGACCCAAAAAAACTCGACAGCTTCTCTCTTACTTACAGGATTTTGTTGTGTAACTTCTTGGAGGTGATGAGCAATCTACACCTGCAGCAAATCAAGCTTCTTCAAGTACACCCTACTCTCTACTTTCTCATCTCTCATACTCATGATTTTCCTCCTGTCATAAAGTCTATCTTGCAGCCCTTACCACTCATAAAGAACCGCAAACCTATGCTGAAGCTTGTACTGATCCCAAATGGATAGAGGCAATGAGGCAAGAAGTTGAGGCCTTTGAAAAAAATTAGACATGGGACCTAGTGAGATTGCCAATTAGGAAATGTCCCATTGGCTGCAAATGGGTGTTCAAAGTTAAACACAAGTCAGATGGTAGTGTGGAATGCTATAAGGCAAAACTGGTAGCTAAAGGGTTTAGTCAAGTGGAAGGTATTGATTTCACTGAAACCTTTGCTCCAGTAATTCAACTCACCACTGTTCGATGCTTGTTGTCTATAACTGCAGCAAAGGGATGGGAATTACATCAGTTATATGTACATAATGCCTTTCTTCAAAGTGACCTAGATGAATTCATTTATATGCAACCACCTCTCAGGTATATGAAATCTGGAGATAGTCGAGTATGTAGACTGAAACAATCTCTTGATGGTTTAAAACAAGCCCCATGTCAATGGTTTGCCAAGTTATCATGGGCACTGGTAAGGTATTGCTTTTAACAATCTAAATCAGACTACTCCTTGTTTACACTAAAGGTCAGAAATGTGTTTATTGCCATGCTTGTTTATGTCAATGATATGATAATTGCTGGCAACAACTCAGATAAAATTCGCAAGGTGAAAGACTATCTACATGTGCACTTTCATATTAAAGACCTTGGTAAACTAAAATATTTTCTTGGACTTGAGGCTGCGAGATCTCCAAATGGAATCTTCTTATCGTAAAAGAAGTATACTTTTGATATATTGAATGAAACAGGTATGATGGGATGTAAACCTGCTTGCTTTCCTATACAGCAACAACATAGGTTAGCCTCAAAGGAAAGAAAAGTTCTAGCTGATCCAGGTCGATATAGAAGGCTAGTTAAGAAGCTGATATACTTAACCATTAAACGATCAGACATTGTGTATGTGGTTAATCTACTCAATTAGTTCATGCAGCATCCAACTGATGTTCATTTAGATGCCGCCATGCATGTACTACGGTACCTGAAGAAAGCGCCTGGGCAAGGTTTGTTCTTCCCAGCCAAAACAAAGTTGAAGTTATGAGCCTATTATGATGCAGATTGGGCTAGTTGTCCCAACACAAGAAGGTCTACCACTGGCTACATCGCTAAACTTGGAGATGCACCAATCTCATGGAAATCAAAGAAACAATCTACAGTTTCCTGATCTTCAGCAGAAGCAGAGTATCGCTCGATGGCTGTAGTTGTTAGTGAACTTGTTTGGCTCAAGGCATTGCTTAATGATCTAATGGTGCAACACCCCCAACTGATACAATTGTAAAGTGACAATCAGGCAGCAATTCATATAGCCTCGAATCCAGTTTTTCATGAGTGGACCAAGCATATTGAGATCGATTGCCATTTTGTTTGTGACAAGATTCAATCCAAGGTGATTGTTTTGCGGCATATTTTGAGTTTATCTCAACTAGCTGATGTTCTTACGAAGGCACTAGGACGAGCTTAATTTGAATTTCTTGTAAGCAAGTTGGGCATTGAGAATCTCCATGCTCCAACTTGAGGGGGTATGTTACGATAGAAGTTTCTTGTGGATTAAGTTGTTTAGGTTATCCTTATCTCTTAAGCCTATTTATCAATTTGGTGGTGTTTGTGTTGAATTGAACCACCTGGATTTACTTCGTATAAGAAGCCATTGCTATAAACTCTCTTGATAGAGAAAAACGTGATTATAAAAGATTGTTTCGTTACAAGTTCTTCTCAATCCCCTGCCCATATTCAACAAATTCTTTGGCTCGGCCTCCATCTCCATCTTTAACCTTCATCCCCACCTTCGCCCCCTGCCCCCCCTTCGACCTCCGTTACCTTCGGTCATCATATCTATCTGCGTCATTTGGCCAGATCTGATGCAAATCACGACTGGTGGTGGCTCTAGCTTCTGGGAATTTTTGAACATTGGTTTGTAAAGAGGTTAAGCAACTGAAGCTTGAATTTTTTTATTCCCTTGACAGCCATTGTAGGAGATTACTTGAATTCTGAATTCCTCGACCCTCTTTCACAACAACAAATTCCAAATACCTAATTAATTAGTAGAATTGAGGTCCAATGCTCAAATGAGATTTGGGAAGAATTAGATAAAATTAGAAGAAAAGAAGAATATGATAAGACTTAGGAGAAGAATTGTATGAGTTTCAAAGTCAAAGTGAAAGGAGGACATAATTGTTATTTGATTCATAAAACTTACTAAAAATTGGTGTAAATAATTTGAGAGGACTCAAAAAACAATATGTTGGAAAGAATTTAATATAGAGGGAGTAATACATCACTATTTTTTTTATAAAGATTTGGCTATTGTCCAAGATAAAATAGTTATATTAACTTGGTTCTCTTCAAATTTTGAGCCAAGCTCTAACATTGTTTACAGGTCAAAAAGATTTTACAGTATAATTTGTTTGTACTTAGTTTTTATGCTTTTTCAAACAACAACTTAAATTTTTATTGTTGATGCATATTTTTTTAGACGCATAAGAAAATAAAAAGGTGAATGATGCAAAGTCCCAAAAATTTTCTAAAAGTTACATAATCACCCAAATAATTCAAAAGATGCTACTTTTTTCATTTTTTTGAGTTTTAGGCAGTTGGTGTGACATTTTGTCTCAAATGATAACTTTAGTAGCAAACTTGAACCAAAAAAAAAATTTTAAGCAGCTAATTTGGTCACAACTCAAAACATTGGTGCTAATTTTGACATTTTTTTTACTCGAACCTTATGCCACTTATATTCAAAATAGTTTTTGTACAAGGTGTAGTTACAAATTTTTTTATTTGGGATGCGGAAGAAAGTGGTTTGAAAATAGTATAGATATGCAGTACACTAGGACGACACATTGTAAGTTGTAACAGGTCCTTTTTTATAGTATTCGCCATAGATGTAGTCAATATCAGCATTAAAAGGCCCTTATCTATCAGGAAGTCTAAAACAGAACAAAGCAATTCATATCAGTAAGACGTGCACCAGGGCCTCCCAACACTTGCTGCACACAAAAGGGCAAGAAAAGGGAAAAAAAAATGCAACTATTGATAAACAATACCCGCAATCGCCAATTATCATATAGTTAGGTGATCGGCCCAATACGTTGTCGTGGGCAGTGTTGGGTTATTATGAAAAAAAAAAAAACCAAAAGTTGGGGGTCGATCGTTAGATAATAAAGTTTTAGGACTGAAATGGTTAGATAAAGAATTTCAGCAACTAAAAACATCTTTTAGCTAACAAACCCAAGATAAAAGAAAACTAAAGAAAATGGTGATAGAGGGCCCTAGAAAGGTGCTCGCCTTTCAAAAAGGCAATGGAGCTTTGAAAAAGTGTGATCGCTCTAAATGGCAATTGTCTTTATTACTATTCATTCTAAGACGTTATGCATACTGATCTATGTTGATGATTATTAAAAAAAAAAAAAGAATAATAGTCATAGGTAACAGGCCTAGAAGGCCAAATTTGGAAATCTTAGCACTATGTCATTTCCGGGGGCTCAAATAGACCATAAGAAAACTCCTTTTTAAAAGGAAATTGTATCTCATAAATACAGGATAAGCTACCGGATTTTTATCCTAAAAATAAATTATTTAAAGCACACTTTAACTTTATAAACCCCTCACCAATCTTGAGAAATGAAACTCTGACTCTCATCTCTTTCTCCCTGCTCCCCCTCATCAGAAAACTAACTTGAGCATTGAAAAGTTTCCCCCGAGATCATATCCTCATGCTCGAACGCTATCTTTGCACACAGGACTCTAATATACTATTTACCAAGCTTTTAGACTCAACTTATCCCAACCACCATTCTCATCAAATAGAAAACCAAAAAATCACAGCTTAGTACAAAGTCATAAAAATCAAATTTATATATGTCATCGTACATGATTCTCAAATAATTTGACGGATTTTATTGCTCTGTAAAAAACCTATCTAGCTGTAACACATTTCTTCATGAAAAGGGTCTAAATTTAATTAAATTCTCCATAAACCAACATATTCGCACATCCATATAAGGACTAAGCGATGAACTACCATTGTCCAAGTCGTCTCTCATTAACAACAAAAGTTTTGGCTTAATGATTAAAATTTGAGGTTATTACCAAAACTCAAAAGTTCAATTCGCTCTTCCATTGACCTCTCATCTTGGTACAACAAAAAACTTATTAAATGGATTGTTATTATCTTTATTTCTTTTGTACCCAAAACAATATTATTCAAATGCTAATATTATATAAGCATAATAATGACTCAAATAAAATTTTTAAGAGAGTAATTAATTTTTCTATAAATTTCTTAGCTTACGCAACCTAAGAAAAAAATTAAAAATTAAAAAAAACTTAAATTTTATCAAAAAATGTTCTAAAAATGCTTTTTCATCTTAAATATAGAGTTTCAATAATTACACGATTTTTTAAGGCAAGACAAATAATAATAATAATAATAATAATAATAATAATAATAATAATACAGTTTGAGTAAAATATCACTATATATATGCTGATTAATCCGTATATAATACGAACTTGAGACTAAAAGAAAATTCTATTTATGCTTTACCAGCCAATTACTGTATTTTTGGAATCTGTAATCTACTTTGCTTTTCCATAAAAATAGCGGTCCAAGTTCTTCGGCTTGGCAATTCAGCGAAGCAGTGTTGCGAGAATTTCTTCGAGAGGTCGACTGTTAAGTGCTAACTGGCCAGGATTCTGTGGAAGCAGGAAATTATTTCGTAATTTCGTTTCTATAGGTCTCCAACATATTCTCGTGCTCTTCAGACAAAGACACTAGACGCTGCATGCGATTCCAATAACGTCGCATATATTACATAATGGCTCATGTTTTCCAGTTAAGTTGTTCTGTGTTTACTTAATCGGAGGTGAAAGAATAATCTGAAATCTGATTACTGACTAGGGGTGAAAATGGGCCGGGTCTTTTTCGGGTAGAGCTCGAGCTCGAGTTGAGACCTTTCGAGCCGAGCTCATTTGAGTTAGAGTTCGAGTTCAAGCTCGAGCCAAAAAATGAGCTCGAGTTCTTTTGGGGCCGAGCTCGAGCCTGAAGAAATCCGGCCCCAATAGCTCACGGGCCTCACAAGCCCACCCATCCATTCAATTCCTCCTCGTGGCAAGCCTCAGCTCTCGTCTGATCTCCTGGAGCCAGAGGGTTCCTCCAGATACTCTTTTCTTTGCTCTCTCCTCCACGCCCTTTCCTAGATCTGGTCACCTTTCTCCCTCAGTTTCCAATTTCCTTCTAAGAGATCCGGTAATGTTCGAGCTGGGCCCTTTGCCTTTGCTGTCAAAGGTCTTGTTTCTTGTTAGTCTCCACGATTTAGACCGTAGAGGGTTTGGTCTTTCTCGATTTCTTGGTGAATTAGTTCGAGAAAGAGGATCTTCTCGTATCTATGGAGCTGCGGTTTCGTAGATTTGCGTTGCTTTGTTTGATTTTGTGTTTGGGTTGTGGGTTATTCGGGGAGATTGGAGAATGGACGATTTAGATCCGAATTTGTTGCTCAGGGTCTTTGATTTTAGTTATTTGATGAACAATTGTGCAAATTAGTGTTCTGATCCGTCTCGTCTGTGGATATCACGACTCATGAGTCTTTTTTTTTTTTACAGGCGTTCTTCTACAAAGTCGAAGCTTATAAGGAAGATGAATCATTTTGATTTCTAGCATAACGTTGTCACATCATGCGAGGAGATGAGGGGCTTGCTCTCGATCTGCGATCGGAAGGGCGCAGTCTTCTGCCCCAAGCCCTGTCGAGTCGAGGCTGTTGCCAGCAATCCCGCAATGCCTCTTCGGTTGCAGTCTTTCAATCCACTCTCGACTCGAGCAGTCAGCGAAGCAAAGCAAGCAGTAATGTCGAGCGCCGCCGTCCTCGATAATCTCAGCAGCCACCCCCGCAGCGGAGCTTACCGTTGAGGAGCAGCACTTCACTGATTCGGCTTCGTGTTTGTGTTGATTGAGTACCAGGATATTGCGCTGGCTGATCTTACTCCAACGCACCCGATAAGGCTGCTGCAGCTTGAATCGTACTTCAGGCTCGTCTTGAGGAAGGTCATGGCTCATTTGTGAGACTTGTGAAATCAGGGTAAAGCTAAAAAAAATTAGAAAGTTTAGGATATGATCTGTCATTTTCCCTTCTGTTGCTATCTCTGTAAAAAATTATAGATTCAGTCCCTATCTTTTATCTAAATTATAATTTCAAGACCAAAGATTTGTATGTGTCATTCGAGCCCAACAAGCCCTCGGGCCTAGCTCGAGCCTATCTCGAGCCTAGCTCGAGCTTGAAAATTTGGGTTCGAACAATTTGAGCTCGAGCCCGGGTAATGCCAAATATCAAAGGGGCCAAGCTCGAGCCTAGTGGGCTCGGGCTCGGGCTTGGGCTCGGCCCGGCCCATTTTCACCCCTACTACTGACGTGAACCGGAACCGAAGGTATTGGATTTAGGTCAGTTTTCACAAATGAGTAGGCTCAATTAGGGGAGATCCAACCCATTTTTGTGTTCCTAAATTTGGGCCAGTTCGGGTCAAAACCATCAAACCTGAATTTTTGACCGGCATCCTAGCCCAAGTGCCCAAGGCTAACCTAGTTCACCCTCCCTAACCCAAGTGCCCAAGCCCACTCACTAACCATCAATAACCCAACCCCTACTCTCCCTAACCCTCACCTCTCCAACCACAAAAAATGACACACACCGTAGTGATCTTACGCCTGCTACCTCCTTCATTCACCCTCTTGGCCTTCCACTCACTTTCTCTCTCTTAGACTCGGTCGCCCTCCTCGTCACCTCACCTGAGCCACCTATCCTCTTCTCTCACTTACCCTCTCTCTCAGACTCAGTCTCCCTACTTGTTAGCTCAGTCATTTGACTCGGCTCACTCTCAGATCGCCTACACTCTTTTCATTTCTTAGTCTCAGTCAGCACTGGCTGGCCGCTGAGTCGCCCCTCTCGCCTCCTTTCACAATGTAACTCAGATCACTCCCTCCCTCTCTCTCTCCCTCTCTCTCTCTCTCTCTCTCAATCAATCATAGATCGCCCTTCAGGGTCCAGGCGTCTAGTAATGTAAGCAACCCTTTCATTTTTTATTTATTTTTTTATTCTTCTTTATATGTATTTTTTGTTATTTTAGGAGTCCAACCAACTAAAACCGAGCAAATTGGGCAACCTAATTTACTATAACCTGAAGCTGAACTTTTCAGGTTCAGTTTGTGTCAAGTCAGACGCTTAATCAACTAGGGCTCATGCCTCCTTACGCAAAAAATAGTAGTGATAAGTCGGGTTGAGTTCGACCAAATGCCAAGAAAAATGGCCTGACCTTCACCCATGTTAATAGGAGCATGAAAGTCATTCACAACCACTAAAGAAGGATTCTTCAAAAGTTAAGGTTAATGATTCGTTTTAGAAATCGGACTAAATTCCAGCCTGCACTCAAAATACAAGCCTTCCATGCTGATTATTTTTACAAAGGAAAAAATTACTAAAGAAAGTTATGGATTTAAAAATAAATTATGATCAATTTAAGTGTTTTTAAAAAATAAAAAATTTGAAAGGTGCTGATAACAAATTTGGTAAATAAAAACATAAGGCATAAGCGGATAAATCCAGGCCTTAAGTGTAACTAATGAAAGATTAAAGGCCTAAACCACAAAAATAAAAAATTTAGGATAAAGTGGCAAATTGCCAGCTTTTAAAGTTTGAGGACCAGAAGACATCATTAAAGATAAATAGAGGACCAATGGTGTAATTTAGTTCTGCCAAACAAAAATTACATGAGAGAGGTACTGTACTTAGAAGGTGTTGCTCATAAGAAACAGTGCACGTCATACCTTAGTCATGTCTCATGTAGATAAAGGATATAAAGATCTTCTCAGGACCCGGGCTCAATACCTTACCTTGATTTTGGTTTGACAGAATGAATTTTATTGAATTTCTTTTTTTTGGAGAAGTTGTATTGCGTCTCAATTCAATATTTTTCTTTTCTTTTTGATGAATATTTTTTAAGGAATTTTATTTTATTTTATTAAAAAGGGTGCTCCCTAATTGGATATAGCGTATAGACCATCGAGACAAGAACTAAAATGGCAACCATGACGTAAACTACGAACATGAGGTTGTGAACGTAAGGCACCAACCGTGCTCCCTCTGTTAACGGGAAAAAGAAAAAGAAAAGAGATATGGCCCAACACAAATTCGGTTTAATTACAGCGGCGATTAGCAAGATAAGTTTGAAAAGCGGGCCGATTGGCAGGAGAAACGGACTATATGCAATTAGATAAAGTATGTTACTGTAGGAAAGGTACTGTTTTCAATGTCACATTAAAATAAGATGCATATGTAACAGATAATTAACTTTAGGGACTTGGAACTCCAGACGATGAAAAGTGTAGTGGATGATCTGACACTAAAAACAATACTTCTTTCTTAAACAGTACCTCTTTCCTCTTTGTGTGAGGACAAATAATTCTATAGATACATCTTATTTAATTTTTTCTAGGATCCCATCAATTCTAAAATGGTAGATAAGTTCCGGGAATAGGGAATTGTGAGTTTTGATTAGTCATGCAAAAGTTTCCAAAGTGTGCAAGATTGTGTGAGTTCTAGTCTGAGAAAAAAATTTAGTATCAAAAGGTGATGGGTGTCAAATTGAGAAAAGGAAAGGATTAAAAGTTATGATTCTTGTCCTATTCCTACAGAAGTGTCACTAGATTGTTGTGATGAACTAGCATCGTGTATTTTAGAGAATTTTGACATGGTTAAGGATCAAATAAATGAGCCTAAGAAAATTGAATCACAGCCTAAAGAATTGGTGGTAAAAAGGGAACTAAAAATATTGAAATAAAAAATTAAAAGTTAGGATTTTATTGTACTTTTCTTGTCTCTTGGATGATATGATTCTTGGGGTTGAGACTTGTTAATTTTGATGTTGGCAGGGGGCATTTGATTTTTTATATTAGGGGAGTTTTTAAAAGGTTTTTGGGCTCTAGGATGATTTTGGTTTTATGTTTGTGGGAGTTTGTTGGGGTGTTATATGCATTGTGAGGCTTTGTTGGAGATGAATTGCTCCAGTATTTTTTTTTAAGTTTTGAAATTATATATATACTAGACGCATAAGGTTATATCACTGTTCATTAAACAATGGCTACGTTTTAATTTTTTTTATTTTTTTTTGTGTTTTTAGTCAACATTGATATCCCTTATCTATTTGAGTTTTGTGGCCATAGTGTTGTTTTACTTTTTCTCATGTTTTCCTTAGTCCTTTTTCTCCACACATAAAATGCGTTGTAGCACTAATGACAAAAGTGTTCTACTTACTATCTTGATGTGTAGTGCCATAGCGTTGCTATACCCTAAAGCTATAACCACAATTTTGTGCTGCAATGTCGAAAGAGAGTATTCAGCGGCAATGTAGCACCACCTAAGGTTGTAGCAATTGGTCCCCACACTTTATTTTCATCCTACACTCTAATTGTTGGAGACCCTTTAATCTTATCCTAAAAATGGAGCCCAACCCTAGTTCTCTATATATCCCACATCATCTCCTTGATCTAAAGAATATGAGCGATCTAAACAGGAATTAGGGTTTTGTGACATGAATGTGTTTAGTTAGAATATGTGATGAATGTTTGAGGTTGGAATATGTATGCATGGAATTTGGTTATTTCGAATAAAAATTGAATAATTGGATTTTTTTTCAATTTTTTTAGTTTTCTCCTATAATTCAATCTATTCAGTTATTAGTACAAAAGATTGAAACCGAATAAATTTAATTATTCGATTTTAGTTAAAACTAAAAAAACCGAATAAACACCCCTAAGTAAGACCTCTTCCAAGGCATGCAAACTATTTTGATTTCAAGTCTAACTTAATTTAACTTCTTTAAGGAATCCAATTTGGAGGTTCTCTTATCGAAGACTCTAATCTTCACATAAAAAGATATTTGAGGTATTACAATACTTTTAAGTATAATGTGAGTTTCATAGAATGCAAAGAGGATAAGGTTGTTCCCGGTCTCTTTAAGACATAAGGCTAGTTCAAATCATTGGATTGGGACTTTGTGTCTTCATGGAAGGACCTTGTAGAAAAGTTCATGACTAAGTTCTTTCCTTCTCGAAAGGTATTGAGGCTCTTCCCTGATTTCTTCCCTTCTTCTTTCAATAAAGTCCTCTATACTTTTATCTTTGACAATCTAGCCTCAAACTTGAATTTCTTCCATCCAAACCCCCAAAATATCATATGCAACCTACACATGACACAACACAAGCTAAGAATTAAAAAGGTCCTCCTCTTAGCCCCTTTAGCTTTTAATTGTTACAATTTAAACCTTTTCTCTCAATTAGATGAATAAATTTAGTAACTTTTAAATCCATTAAATTATATATTATATTCACATAAATGTATGCAAGAAAAAAATCGACAATAAGTAACTACAACGACGTAAACTATAGTAAACAAGTATGTAAAAATGTAATAAGCGACTACATAAACTATTACAAGCAACAAAAGAAAATAACTGTGCAATAAAATCCAAATATTAATCTTTTAATTAAAAGAATATTGATCTTATATACTAACCAATAAAAATATAAACAAATGGCTTAATTTGAATTTACCCTCCAAGGTTTTGGTGAAATTACACTTTGTCCCCTCTTGTTTAGAAATATACACTTTGTGCGCTCCTTTTTTACACAATACAGTAATTGATGCCCTTCAGCATCTTCGTCTTGCGACATGGTGAATTCCGAGGGAGCTTCCGAGGAGGGAGAACGTTTGACGGAGAGATTCCCCAGGTGGGAAAGTACCTGAAAGACTCCGAAAAAAGGGTTAGGAGGTCCCCGGGATGATTTTCCGGGGAGGGGCCTCCGACGCCCAAGTCAGTCTCCTGAGAAGGTAAAAGGGGACACTTAGAAAGTTTTGCGGTCTTGCCTGTTTGTGTGTTTTCAGGAGAAAGGAGTCCAATCCCTTGCCAGGACGTGTTCCTGTGTATTTATAGGGAAGCCTAGCCCGTTTAGATCATGACACGTGTTCGGTCAAATCTTTTCTGTACCTTCGGACGTAGGGGACAAGTAGCCAATGGCAGGCTCCTTGAGCCTTGAACCAAGTCAAGTCGTGACAAGACCCGGACGGCTTCGGTGCGTCAGGCCGCGTATGGGCGACCTGTCAGAGGCTCCTTAAATGCTCATTAAATGCTCATGTCGTACTCCCGAGGTCCTTTGGGCGAGGTCATCTTTTGGTACGGACGCCTTTCTTCGGGAATCACGTTGGTGGTTCGGGGAGTTCTCTAGCTCGGGAGTTCCGCCTTCGGGGAGAATCTCTCCTTCTTTTAGTAGCTGGTTCTTTTCTCCCGAAGGCGATATGTTCGGTTCCCTGAGAGAGTCAGCGACACATTCAGATAACCTGGCGTTTCAGCCGAAGTGCTTACTTCGTCATGCTCGATTTCGCTTCTGCCGAGGTCTGTGGCAATGCTTCTTTCCGAGCTACGTCAGGCTCCCCGGACAAACCTTCGGGGAAATTCATACTGGGGGAGGTGATAGCCTTTTGGCTATCACAGGCCCTCCCTCGAAAAAGCCGAAGCGGAGACTTCGGTTTGTTCGCTTCTTGAGGGCCCCTCTTTGGGCCTTGAGTGCAGTACTTGCTCCGAAGACGGACCTTCCGTCCAAAGACGTAGGCTTTTCTTCCATAGCCTGTCTGTTGGTGTCTTCGAAGTACCTTGCTTTCCGGCTTTTTAGGCCTTCCTCGAAGAGGCCGAAGTGGAGACTTCGGTTCTTTGTCTTTCCGAGGATGCTTGTCGGGAGTTTCTAGGGAGTGTAACCTGTGCCAAAGATACACCTTTTTGTCCGAAGATACGGACTGTTCGGCCATAACCTGTCTTTTGGTGCCCTCGAGGTAACCCACTTCTTTACTTTTGTAGGTTAGTGAAACGTCGCGTTTCGTAACCAAACGTGTCAGTTTGGAGCGGCGCGACGTCTTGTCAGGGGGCGTGTTCCTCTTTTGGTGCGATGGCTGACACATGTCGGCTTTTTGTTGGCTAGGGTTGCATCGGTTACTGCGGGCGTGCCTTTTTAGGTGCAGAAGGGCAGTTATGGCGGCGTTTCGCCTTCGCAGAGTACTTATGACGCCGGTCCGCCTACCCCCCTCGGCCTATATATATGCTCATTCCGTCATTTGTCTCTTTTGCTTTTGCTTTTGCTCTGGTTTTCCTTCTGCTCTTTTCTGCTTTTCGCGGCGGTTCTTTCACCTGAGCTTTTTTCCGGTCATCTTTCACGACGGCGTCTTCACACCCAGATTACGGCAAAAGATTTGGTGGGTTTTGATTTTCAGAACTCTTTGTTTTTCAAAGTTTGCCCGAAGTTCATTTTTGCCTTTTCCGAACTCGTTTTTCAGCCAAAAATGCCGATTCCTGAAAGTTGGCAGCCTCTTCTTTCTCACCCTTGTTGCACCACTCCTGCAAAATTAGCGAAGTGGAAGAAAAAAATTTTCCTTCCTTCGTACGCTGTTACGAGGTTGCCACGTCCTGACCACTACAGCTTTTCAAACCATAGTAACGAGATCACCGTTTTCCGAGCTCAACTGAAAGCCGGACTTCGGTTCCCCCCTCCGAAGTTGATTTGCGACTTTTGCCAATTTCATGGCATTGCCGTAAATCAACTTCCTCCGAACTCGTACTGCTATTTCAACGCCTTCCTCTGTATGTGTGGCGTTTTCAAAATAGAACCCCACTTCGTCATTTTTATGCAGTACTACAAGCTCTACGTGGTCCCGAAGGGTGGCTTTTACTTCATGCTACCTCGGGGATCCGGGAGCAAAAAGTATATGTTCACCTTCGCCACTAAGGACAGCTGGCGAGGGTGGCAAAAAAAGTTTTTCTTTCTGAAGATGGAGGAGGCCTGGTCGCATGTTCCGACCAAGTGGGCTCAGGGACGGTTGGAGGACGACGTCGTAGATCCGAGGATACTGTTGACTCCCGAGTTGGTTTCCGTATTCACGGATTTCGACGGACGTATCCGAGCCGTCGCCGACTGGGGTCCCGAGGTCCCTTCGCGCCCTCTTTACCCCTTCCCCATCAATTGGAGGTTGATGACCGAGGAGGTCCTTCGGGAGCTCGGGGTGGTAAAGGAGCACAAGACGGACCTCGGGATGCCGGCTCCTGCCATCGCCGGGAAGGACTCCTGGCTAGTGCAACTCCTTCGGGAGGAAGTTTCTTTCGAAACTTTTTGTGAGAGTAAGTTACTTTCTAATCTCCTTGTTATAACTTCGTTCCGGACTCACACTGATGTCTTTCTTCCTTTTCAGAAATGGGCGAGGACACTGCTGCCTTCTACAAAGCCCTTTTCACCGGTCAGCCCGCGAAGGGTGAGCAGACGAAGAAAGCTGCCTCCCGAAGACGGAAAACGTCCGGGGCTGGGCCGTCTGTTTCCAAACGGGCGAAGAAGGATGTGCCCCCCCTCTTCCAGAGATTTCCGAAGAGGTGGGCGAGGAGCCTGAGGCTGCTACTGTCCCTCAGTCCGAGGTTGGTGCTAAGGTCCCTCCTCAAAGTCCTACCCCGTCGCAGGCTCTTCTGGGCGCCGTGGTAGAGGCCCCATCTGCCGAAGAGCGGCGCCGAAGAAAAGGCAAGGTGATTTCTGCCGAAGAGGATCGAGCTTCCGACGACGACGTCGTCAAGGTGCAAGCAGGTTTGTTCTTCTAACAAACTGTGGTGCTCCTCTTTTTGATGATCTTTGAGGTTTTCTTGCCCTGACCAATTTTCTGTTTTGTCGTGCAGAAGAGTCGCTCACTCCGGGTTGGGTAGCTGAGCATGCAAAGAGGAGAGCCCTTCGGGACGCCCGCATCCCGAAGGGAAAAGTCCCGAAGGAGCCTTTCTGGACGTTTACGGAGGACATGAATTTGTACTCCGGAGACTGCCAGCAAATGGCTACAGAGATCTCGAAAGGGGTCCTCACCGATGCCTCCTTCAAGGCCATTGCCGCGGCTCACCCGGGCGATGATTCTCTCGCCGCGAAGCTTTCCGAACACGCCGCCCAGGTATACTTTGCGTCTATCTTCCTCCCTTGAATTTTTTTCTAAGTGTTTTGGTTTTCTCTTTGTCTTAATGACCTGGCCTTTATCCTTTTGCAGCTTCTGGGATACGCCGGCTTTCTCCGAGTTCGGGTGGCGAGGCAGACGGAGTTCTGAGCTAAGGCCTTAGAAGCCATAGAAAAAACTAAAGCCATGTGCTCGGAACTAGCTGTCAAGAACCTGCAGCTGGCTCAAGCTGCGGAGAAGGAAGTTGCCACCCTTCGGGAGGAGTTCCAGAAAGAAAAAGAGGAACTTTTGAGGGACTCCTCCCAGAAAATTTCTGACCTCGGCTCCCAAATGGCGGAGCTGATCTCAGCAAATGAGGCGCATCAGAAAGAGAAGTCAGAAGCCGAAGGGCTCCTGGCGAAGGCGCTCGCTGAGAAGGCTGCGCTCCAAGCCGAGGTCGATGCCATGAAGAAGGAGCCGGAAAAGAAGAAAGTGAAGGAGCTGAAGAAGAAGATCTCAGATTTGAAGAAGGACTTCGAGGAGCTTGAGGTCGAGAAGGACAAGTCTGACCAGATGACCAAGGTTGGTTTTCAGGACGGGTTCTGTCTTGTTCGGCACCAAGTCCTTCAGAGGTTCCCAGATCTGGACCTCTCTTTCCTGGCGGCCCTGGACATTCCCGAGGGACCTCGGTGGTCCTGGTCTAAGATTGATCATCTGAACCTGCCTCCTTCTATTCCAGCGCCGAAGGTGATGCAAAAGGACGCAGGGGCCAAAGACTCCCGGGACGCCGAGAACCCTTAGTTTGTTCTAGGGCCCTTTTTCTTCTTTTTTGTACTTCTTCTTCTGGCTATCTTTTTTGTAAGCACACTTATCTCAATAAAGACCTTGAAAATTTGGCTAAATCTTTTCATGAGATTCTTTGTTTCCCTTTGCCCCGAACTTTATTCGCTCAAGAGACTTCGGAAAACTTTGTCTGTGCTTATCATGGTGACCTCTTTCGCGAAATCCTGATTTGTTCAACTTATGCCCAAAAATTTTGGCTAAGTCTTTCGCCAGATTTTCTCTGTTGTTCCGAACACGTTTGCTCAAGAGACTTCGGAAAATAATACTCTCGCTTACTTTAGCCGGCCACCTTTGCGGAATTCGCACCACTCATGCTTAGGACTTTTTGGCTAAGAAACTTTTTATGCTTTAGAGAAAATTTTTTCTTTCTTTATACAGCACGGTCTTCTTCGCCGAGATTCTAAGCATAGAATTTTCTCAAGGCGTCTGAATGCCACGTATTTTTTAATTCTACGCCTTCGGAATCGCCGAGCTTGTAGACCCCTTTTCGTACTTCGGCAAGAACCAGGTAAGGGCCTTCCCAGTTGGCGCGAAGTACTCCGTGGGATGGCTTTCGAGGTGCGAATTCATTCTTTCGGAGAACGAGGTCTCCTCTCTTTATTCCTTTTGGCCTAGCGCGCAAGTTTATAGCCGCGGCCACTCTTTGCTGAAAAGCTTTTCTTCTTAGTTCGGCTGTTTCTCTGTGTTCGCCGACGAGGTCGAGCTTGGTTCTCAGGCCGAGGTCATTCCCATTTTCATCAAAAACTTGCACTCGAATTGATGGTTGCACTACCTCGATTGGGATGATGGCCTCTGTACCGAAGATGAGTGAAAAAGGCGTTTCCCCTGTGGCTCTTCGGGGTGTTGTTCGGTAGCTCCACAGTACACTCTGGAGTTCGCCTGGCCATTTCCCTTTTGCTTCCCCCAGCCTCTTTTTCAGACCATCTTTTATGGTCCTATTAGATACCTCTACTTGGCCATTGCTTTGAGGATGGGCTACTGGGGCGAAGTGCATCTTTATTCCGAGGTTGTTGACAAAGTCCTGGAACCCTTTGTCTATAAACTGGGATCCATTGTCGGCTACCAGTATCCTCGGTATGCCAAACCTGCATACAATGTTCTTCCATACGAACTTCTGCACTTCTTTAGCTGAGATAGTTGCTAATGGTTCTGCCTCGACCCATTTAGAGAAGTAGTCTACTGCGACCACGCAGAATTTCACGCCTCCGGGGGCTGTTGGGAGCGGCCCAATGAGGTCTATGCCCCAAACTGCGAAGGGCCAGGGATAGTCAGCCGAAGTCACCATTTCCGAGGGTGTCCTCTGGATTTTTGCGTGTTTTTGGCAGCTGTCACATTTTCGGACGAACTGTCGGGCATCCTTTCTTAGGGTAGGCCAAAAATATCCTTGGCGAAGTACCACTGCGGCGAGGGCGTCAGTTCCAATATGTGAACCACAAGCGCCTTCGTGGACTTCTTCGAGGATCATTTCAGTATCCTCTTCGCCAACACACCTCTGTAAAGGATTTGCATATCCCTGCCGATACAGTTCTTCGCCTATTAGGAAGAATCGCCCAGAGCGTCTTCGCACTTTTGCGGCTTCGATGGGGTCTTCGGGGAGCGCGTTGTCCGCAAGATACCTCTTTATTGGATCTTTCCAGCCCTTTTCCGAAGTTACTATGCTCAGCACTTCAATGCTCGGGTGGTTTAGTACCTCGGTGTATGTTTTTGCCTTTTCCAGGCAATCTGCTTCGGTGTTTTCCCGATGAGGTACATTTTCGATGCGTATGGTGTCGAACTCTCGAATGAGCTTCGTCACCAGTTCGTGGTATTTTGCCAAAATTGGGTCTTTCGCGCCGTAGTCCCCTGCCGTTTGCCGAACTACCAGCTGGGAGTCACTGTGAGCCTTCAAGTTTCTTATTCCAATTTTTCTGGCCAGGCGCAACCCTGCTATCAGAGCTTCATACTCAGCCACATTATTGGTGGCGCTGAAGTTGAACTTGATGGCCTTTATCACCTCTAGACCTTCGGGTCCTCTGATGATTACTCCGGCTCCTTGGTGTTCGGAACCTGAGGCTCCATCCACATGCAGCGTCCATTCTGGCTCACCTTCGCCAGGATCCGGGTGGCTATCTTCGGTGGTAGGTACTTCGGCGATGAAGTCAGCCAGTGCTTGAGCTTTTATGGCTTTCCGAGGTTCATAAACAATGTCGTGTTCGCCAAGCTCTATACACCATTTGGAAAGCCTTCCCGAATGATCAACTTTTTTCATAACATCCCGTAGAGGCAGACTACTTCGGACGATGATGGGGTGAGCCTGAAAGTATGGCCGCAATCTTCTTCCTGCCAGCACCAAGGCATATATGGCTTTTTGGAGTAATGGGTACCTGACCTCGGCGCCGTGCAGGGATTTGCTTACGTAATAAACTGGCCATTGTCTCGGCCCTTCCTCTTTCACAAGGACCGAGCTCACTGCTTTTTCTGAAACAGCGAGGTACAGGATGAGGGGCTCTCCTTCGCGAGGTTGTCGCAGAGTAGGCAGTTGAGACAAATAGATTTTAAGTTCTTCCCAGGCTTTTTGGCAATCCTCATTCCAAGGATGGTCACCATCCCCGAGGTCGTTTTCTCTTTTTGCTGCCTTAGTAAGGACTTTGAAGAATGCCCGACACCGATCTCCGTACCTGGAGATGAACCTGCTAAGAGAGGTTATCCTTCCAGTGAGTCTCTGCACGTCTTTCACTGTGACAGGAGTTCAGAATTCGAGCAGAGCCTTAATTTTTTCTGGGTTAGCATCAATGCCCCTTTCTGATACCATGTAGCCCAGAAATTTTCCCGAGGTCACGCCGAAGACGCATTTTTCGGGGTTAAGTCGAATTCCGAATATTCTGAGTTGCTGGAAGGTTTCCTCTAGGTCTGTGACATGGTCTTTAGGCATCTTACTTTTGACTATCATGTCATCAACGTAGACTTCCATGTTCCTCCCTATTTGGTCATGAAAGACTTTGCTCATCAGCCTTTGGTAGGTGGCTCCTGCATTTTTGAGCCCGAAGGGCATCCTAGTGTAACAATATGTTCCACCTTCGGTGATGAACGCAGTTTTTTCTTCATCTTCGGGATCCATCCTTATTTGATGATACCCACTGAAGGCGTCGAGGAAGCTTAGGAGCCCATATTCGGCAGTTGAGTCGACCAACTGGTCTATCGGTGGGAGAGGATAGGAATCTTTCGGGCAGGCATCGTTCAAGTTTCTGAAGTCGATGCACATCCGGAGCTTACTACTCTCTTCTTTTGTAGCAATAACCACATTGCTTAGCCATTCGGGGTACTTGACCTCCCTAATTACATTTGCATCCATCAGGCGCTGTACTTCGGTTTTGACGAATTTACTTTTGTGGACCGAGATGCCTCGCTTCTTTTGCCGGACAGGTTTTGCTTCCGGACTTACTTTAAGGCTATGTTGTATTATGCGAGGGTCTACCCCTGGCATATCCTTTGGCGAGTAGGCGAACAGTCCTTTACTCATCAGTAGAAAGGATACAAGGTTTTTCTTGTCACCTTCGGCCAAGTTTTTCCCTATTCGGGTATTTTGGCCGGGGACAAGTTCTACTTCTTCCGTTTCTACTTCTGCGAACTTTTCCGCCCCGCCCGTTTTTGGTTCTTTGGTCGGTAGTGTCCCTCCTGCTAAGGTTTGTGCAAAGTTGGCTGCTGGGGCCTTCCGGGCTTTGACAAACACCTTTCTGACCTCGGCTTGGTCGATGAAAATTTCGGCGTCTCCGTCCTTGGTGGCGAAGGTGATTGTTAAGTACTTCACATCTGGGCGAATGTGCAAATTCCCTTGTGTTTGCTTTCCAAGGATGGCGTTGTACGACGAAGGGACATCCATGACAATGAACCTCGTCATTGTGGAGGCAAAAATTTCTCCTTTTCCGCTGATCGAACTCCCTCTCATCATCAGGGGAAGGTCGATCCAGCCGAGGACGGGCAGCTCTGAGGGTCCTATTCCAAAGGTTGGTGAAGTAACAGGCTTGAGGTCGATGCTGGATATTCCCAAGCTTGGGAGCAGATGCGAGAATAGGACGTCGGCGTTTGATCCATCGTCCAGCAATACCCTTTTGACGTCCCAATTCCCTATTCTTGCCATGACCAACAATGGGTCGTCATGAGGGAAAATGACGGAGGAACCATCTCTTCGGGTGAGTTTTTTCGATGGGCTTTGGTACTCCATTGTTGCTATTTCCCTAGCTTTCCTCTTTCTCCCCGAGGATGGCAGTCCAGTGGTGATGGTTTGTATTACCCCCGCCGAAGGTGGGAGGCGCCTTTTTGGACTTCGGTTCCTCCTTCTGTCGGAGTCATACTCATCTTCATCAGCCTTTCCTTCCTCCTCTCTTCTTGCCTTCGGCGAAGGCATTCGCAGATAGCGCCGCAGTTGGCCTTGCTTAATCAGCGACTCGATGTACTTCTTCAACTGGAAGCAGTCTTCGGTGTCGTGACCGTGGTCGCGATGAAACTGACAGAACTTCTTCATATTCTTTTTGTTGTCAGCGGTCATCGCCTTCGGTCGCTGAATCTGGGACCCCTGTTTCTCCATTGTCATGAGGATGTTGGTCCTTGTGGTGTTCAGGGGTGTAAAGTTCGGAGGAGGCTTCCTTCCCCTGAACCTCCGAGGTCGTCCTGTTTGCTCTGTCGGATACTTGGCTTGCTGGCTTGATCCTTCGGGACGGGAATGATCATTCTTTGGCCCGTCCATTCTTAGTTCTTCGGCTGTCATATGCTGCTTGGCTCTTCGGAAAAATTCACCGAGCGTGTCTGGGGGGTCTTTGGAAAACTCGTAAAATAGCTGCGAGTCCTTCTGAAGGCCCCTTATCATGGCGAGGATGCGTATTTCTGGCCGAAAGTCTGGAACACTTAGGGCCTTTCGGTTAAATCTTTCGACATAGTCACGGATGGTTTCTCCGTTCCTCTGTGCTATGTCGAACATCTGCACCGGCATTTTCGCCGTAGGACGACTACCAATAAACTGCTGGGTGAAGGCAGTGGACAGCTCCTGGAACTCTCTAATGGTTCCTGGGGCCAAAGAGTTATACCATGCTGTAGCAGGGCCGGCAAGGGTGACCTCGAAACATTTGCATAGAATGGCATCATCAGCCCCGTGCAACACCATGCTCCGCTTGTACTTCGTCAGATGGGCCTGTGAATCTGTTCGGCCATCGTACATTTCTAGCCGAGGTACCCGAAAATCACTGGGCATGGCTGCCTCGACTATTGTTCGGGTGAACGGTGACTCATCGCCACAGAAAGTTTCAGATAGTCTGGCCCAGACAGGTCTGTGGGCTACCTGTTTTTCCACCCTTTCCAACCTGGCCAATATTTTCTCCATAAGGAGTGTGGCGCTGGGCTCTTCTTCGGGGAAAAGGGATCATCGGCATCTCTTCGGGGAGTGAGTTCGGCGCTGAGGGGATGGGGACCTCGCCTCAGGTGATGAGCTCCTTCAGCTCGGGGTTTTGGGTCGCTTGGACTCCGTCTGTCCCGCAAGTCGTGCCCCGAGGGGCGTGTTTTCTGTTGAAGATTCCTCTCGAGGGTCCCCACTTCCCGAAGTACGATGAGCTGATTTAGAACTTCTTTCTCGAGGGCGCGCTGGCGAAGGAAGCCTCTGGGCCTGAGTTTGTTGTGGCCACCTTCTGTCTATCTGCTGTGCCATTTCGGCCACAACAGATAGCTGGAAGTCGCGCGGAAAACTCATGGTGATGACCAGAGGACGTTTTTCCTCAGGCAAGGAAGTCCCTGGAAGTGTTTGCTCAGTAGCCGGTTGAACTTCAGGCGCGGACAGGGACCTCGGAAGTCCCTTGTCCTTAGAACGCCGAGTTTCAACGATGGCAACCTGAGGGTGGTTTCCCACAGACGGCGCCAAATGATGCCCTTCAGCATCTTCGTCTTGCGACATGGTGAATTCCGAGGGAGCTTCCGAGGAGGGAGAACGTCTGACGGAGAGGTTCCCCAGGTGGGAAAGTACCTGAAAGACTCCGAAAAAAGGGTTAGGAGGTCCCCGGGATGATTTTCTGGGGAGGGGCCTCCGACGCCCAAGTCATCTCCTGAGAAGGTAAAAGGGGACACTTAGGAAGTTTTGCGGTCTTGACTGTTTGTGTGTTTTCAGGAGAAAGGAGTCCAATCCCTTGCCAGGACGTGTTCCTGTGTATTTATAGGGAAGCCTAGCCCGTTTAAATCATGACACGTGTTCAGTCAGATCTTTTCTGTACCTTCGGACGTAGGGGACAAGTAGCCAGTGGCAGGCTCCTTGAGCCTTGAACCGAGTTAAGTCATGACAAGACCCGGACGGCTTCGGCGCATCAGGCCGCGTATGGGCGACCTGTCAGAGGCTCCTTAAATGCTCATTAAATGCTCATGTCGTACTCCCGAGGTCCTTTGGGCGAGGTCATCTTTTGGTACGGACGCCTTTCTTCGGGAATCACGTTGGTGGTTCGGGGAGTCCTCTAGCTCGGGAGTTCCGCCTTCGGGGAGAATCTCTCCTTCTTTCAGTAGCTGGTTCTTTTCTCCCGAAGGCGATATGTTCGGTTCTCCGAGAGAGTCAGCGACACATTCAGATAACCTGGCGTTTCAGCCGAAATGCTTACTTCGTCATGCTCGATTTCGCTTCTGCCGAGGTCTGTGGCAATGCTTCTTTCCGAGCTACGTCAGGCTCCTCGGACAAACCTTCGGGGAAATTCATACTGGGGGAGGTGATAGCCTTTTGGCTATCAGTAATCATATTCAAATAATTTCAATCTGTATACTAATTTTTTTAAAAATTAATTGATATTTAAAAAATACTATTTTAAAAGATAAAAAAATATAGAAAAAACTGATAATTTAAAATATCCATTAATTATAAAAAAAATATCAAACAAATTGAAATTACTAAAAGATGATTACTATAATGTTTAAATTAAGATTTTAGAAGTGGCAGTTGGACTATATTAAAAAGGCAATGGACAAAGTATATATTTCTGAAATATGAGAGAACAAAGTGTAATTTCATCTAAACCTCAAAAGAAAAAATTGTAATTATCAATAAACAAATCTATGCATTTTTTCACTTCATGACTTGCTTCTTTAAAAGTTTCACATATGCGCATTAGCTTTAACTTAATTTTGTTGTGCATTTCAATTTGCCATATTTCCCTTTTGTGTTTTCTACATTATTCATTTCTCTCATGCAAATTATGTGTTTCTTCCAAGCATGTTGCCTTTTTAATCATGTCTCTGACTTGTTTGTGTTTTACATATTGCTCATATTATGTTTGTTTCTTGTTTCAGAATAGTGTGTTCATCATTTATATTTTATATATTATTCATTTCAATTTGACGCATTAAAATGCATGTTACTCAATTCTATCATACATGTTCCTCTTTACGTCTTTGTGCTTTTCATTTGTTATAATTGCACTCTAGGAATTATATGTTATGGGACCACGTTCATTGCCCACATTAATAAAGTGTAGGCTTGTTATATAGGAAAAGTGTAATCTATGTTCAACATAACCTTGATATTATTTTTGTAATGCATCTATTTGATATTCACAGCCAATCATAGAGGGTAATTAATGATAGACTATTGACACAAATTTAGAAATTTAAACATTACTTTCCAAAAAATTTGAGAAGTTCAAAGAACTTGAGGGAGTGAATACCCACACTTACAAAACTCTATAATTTTTCAAACACGTTTTTTTTTTTAAAAAACTAAGTATTATCCATTAATTTCTCTCTTTTTTTTTGTTATGTATGAAAGAAATTTGTTAAAAAATTGGTTATTTTTGAAAAATTTTATTTAATTGATTATTAGTTAGATAGAGTGATAACTTTCAAATGGTATTGGTTTTGGACAAAGTTCAACAAATTTGAAACTAACAAATTGTTTAATGAGTTATTGAATTGGAAAAAGAACACTATTTTTCACTTCTCTTATTTTTTGTGTCCCAAAATATTTTAGTCTCTTACCTATTTTTACACTTCCGAATTTTACTATTCTATCTTGAAAAGCTCATTAAGGTGATGATATCCTTTTTTTTTTTAACCGCAAAATTAAATATTATGGGAAAATTACTATAACCTCCCCTCATGTACAGGCAAACCAACAGTTGTGTCCTCCTTGTTTCAAATACCTACACTTGTCCCCTAAAAAATTAACATCGTTATTAACTATTATGAGAACAAAAAAAAAAAAAAATGGAAAATACCTACGTTTTGCCTTCCTAGATTTCTTCCTTAAAACTTTTGCTCCACCATCTTTCACATCTAACAAGTTAACAACCTAATCTAAGTGACGAATCTATGAAACTCCAGCCTACCCAGCAGCAAAAAGTTTCTCGTTTTCTTCCCTCTGTAACTACAACTGAAATTACAGCCTATCAACAGCAATGGAGAGCATTGTCACCACTGATCAAGAGAAGCACAACAAAGAGCTAGAAGAGAATGGCTGGGTTCAACAGATCGACTTTGACGGTGTTGAGAAAGCTCTTGCCAGAGAAAACCTTAACTTGATATTCCCAATTAATCTAGCTGAGATATTGAAATCTCAGGCCAAAAACCAGTAACTCGATCTAGTTTGACCTCAAATTCAAACAAGGACCATCAATCCGAAGCAAAAGGAAAGGCAAACTTGGTACATAGTCAGTGAGAGAGATGTCGCCGATGTTGATGAGGCACTCCTTTGAGACAGGGCGAAAGCAAACAGATGACCTCGACCATCGGCTAGTGAACGAAGAAAACTGTAGACCGGTGAACGAAGAAAACTGTCGGCTTCACTGACCATCAACCGTCGGCTTCACTGACTGGAGCTGTCGATTGAAGAAGCAACGCTGAAGGTTCAGGATGAATCTTGCGAACTCTAGGATTTATGTTTGGATATGTTTCTTTTAATCTATTAGAATTCATTGTTTGTTTATGGGGTTTTGTTTTTAAAATTTATGTGAAAGAAGATTATGAGGGGAAAATCAGGTATTTTTCTTTCTCTGTAGTAACAGTGATAGACAGAGTTAACTTTTGAGGAGTAAGTGTACGTATTTGAAATAAGGAGAATATAAATGTAGGTTTACTCGTATGTCAAGGGATCTATGTAATTTTACAAAATATTATTAATAATAAAATAAAGTACAACTCCTAGTTTTAAAAAGATACTTAAACAAATCATCTTAAAAAATAACCCATAAAATATTAAAATATACCAAATTTCAAAATATATCAAATCCGAGGTCTTTTTCTATATCTCCCTTAACCTGAAAAAATCCAATATTTTCTACCAATACCAAATACAAACTTAAACACCATTAACCATAACCTCCAAGACCCAAAATAGTTGGAAAAATAGAAATCTAGTTTTTAATCCCCATTGTCAATATTTTCAATTCACTTTTTAATGCCAATCCTTTTGGTTGGAATCCCACATTTTTTTGCCCTTTCTTTTCGCCCTTCACCATATTGATATTCTCTAAAGTACTCTTTGTTAGTTCATCATAACCATTAAAGAACTCCTCAATAAGATTGATAACTTCTTCTTAGGTTACTAGCACAAGGCCTTATACCTCCAATATTATTAGTAACAAAACCTGGGGATCCGTTATCTTTCTTTGTAGAATTTATTTTATGGCCATACAATACTATTCAAATCCTGCCCCTATAACTTGTCCACATCCTTCGAACTTGGTGAAACCCTAGGAAAAATTAAATAAGAATCATCCTTATTAATTGATTGCCTCATATTTACGTCAATCCTACCACTGTTTACCCTCTTATTAGAAAGAATAGACCCATTCTTCTCTATAATTTTTGACCCAACATATGTGATCGTATCTTGAAGTATGAGAGAAGAAAAATGTAAATTTAGACTAAATTTTAAACTTCTAAATTGATTAACACTTGCTTAAAAAAATATGCATTATTAGGCATAATTTTAGGCTTCATCTAAAAGTAGTGCAATCATCTCTGAGTTTTCAAAGGCATTAACAAATAATTATCTTATTTGCCAATTTAATAAGAAGTTACTGGCAAATGATTATCTTATTTACCAGTGGTAATTATCTTATTTTTAAAATTACCATTGGAAAATAAGATAATTATTTTTTAATCCCTCTACATTGGTAGACATGATTGCACTATTTTTAGAAAATGCATATTTTAAAAGCAAGTGTTAATTGATTTGGAAGCTTAAAATCTAGTCTAAATTTACACTTTTCTTCTCTTCTACTTCAAGATACCATCACATGTATAAGCCTCTTAAGATAGAAGGGTTGAATTTGGAAGAAGATGAATAAATAGACAAGAGTAACAAATATTTTAAGTACATATTCCAAAGAATGCAAAAAGTGAAAAATTACTTTGAATGGAGTTTCGTTGTCTCGCAACCAACCAAACCCAATCCAATATGGTGTCAAACCAAACTAGGGGTAAGTATAGTTTAAGTTGAGTTCTGATTTTGGTGGAATTGAACCAACCCGAAATTACTATGGTTTTAGAAAATTTTAACTTAACCGGAGAACCGAATTGAAAGGAACCAAAACCATGAGTCTGGTTTTTTTTTTTGTCCCACTTCTTGGTTCTTTTTTGTTTGCACATATAGTTGTAATTGCTACAACATCCAGTAAATTTTTATCTAAAACAACAGTTGAATATATAGTAAAAAATAACTAGATCCATCAATATTCACTACATAAAAAAATATTTAGCAAAATTCACTACTACATCCAAGTTTAAGTATACATTTAATTAGTAATTTAGAAGAGTAGCATACTAAGTTACAAAATTAATTAAGCAAGTGATCATCATGTGTTTTAAGTTACAAAAATACCTCTATAATATGGTTTTAAATAAATGAATGTATGGGTAAATTTGTAATATTAGAAATCATATAATATATTTAAACATTTTTTAATGGCAAAGCAAGATATATTAATAATATATATTTAAACATATACTTCCAGTTCAGTTTCACCTCGAATTGGTTCCATATGGAACTAAAACCAACTTAAGAATCAATGGTTTTTAGCAATAGAACTAGGCCACAACCCATCATCAATTTTTACCAACCATACAGCAACCTAATAAAGGTGCTTCATTATTTTAGGTTAAGTTTCGATTCTACCTAGCACATGCTTATCCCTAAACCAAAACGAATCCAATCACACCTACACCAATCTTATGCCTACTTCATCATGCACTAAAGTTTAGAACTACTGGTGTTGAGGATGTGCGCAAGTGACCTGTCTTACATGGTTGAAAGTTGTCCAAAGTAAAATACATATATATGGTAGTGGTTTCTTGTTCTATTGGCTTAAACTTTCGGGAATATGTGTGAGACCATTATCGTATGTGGTATCTAGCTTGATGGATCTCACCAATTCAAACCTTCCCAACAAGTGCTATTAGAGCTAATGGTTCGATTGGGAACGATGCTAGTGTGCTGGAGTTCAATACTCGTTTGACGACACAAAGTGTTGAATGAACAATATGTGTTCGTAGTTGGGTATGCTCTTGATGTGTTGAGGCTCTCACTTAAGGGGGAATGTCGTGACCATATGTAGTAGAGTCACGTGCGAGGGAGAGATTGTTGAAGGTGTGCCCTAGTGACTTGTCCCACATGGTTGAAAGTTCTCCAAAATGATATACATATATATAGTAGTGATATCTTATCTCATTGGGTTAAGCTTTTAGAAACATGTGTGAAACCATTATTGTATATAGTATCTTGCTTGACAGATCTCAGGTTCAGGCCTCCTAAACAGTTGATAGGATATTGTGATTCTCATATCCTATCCATTATGTTGGATACTCATGTGTCCTATCTGCCATCCATCAATTTTAAAATTTTATCCATTCTAGCATAGGTGATATCGGGTGAAACTTATTTAACCACTGCATATTACCATAACTAATAGTAATTTGCATTTTTTTTAAACAAGAAGACAATTTAGTGAATAAAAACTATACACTAACAAAGTTCTTAGCTTTAGCCTAATAGCTAAAATCGAGAATGCAACGTATTAAGCAAATAAAGCTGCATTTCATTGAACAATTCAACAACTTTTTTTTGCAAAAGACAACAATAAACGAATAGAAAGAAACAAATCAAGCCATAAATCTAAAAGGCTAAGTGATGGAGATCTTGTTTTTAGGGCTGTAAATGAACACGAATAAGAGTTGTTCGTGTTTATTCGTTTAGGTTTTTAACGAACATGAACACGAACAAGCCTTATTCGTGCTCGTTCGTTTATGTTCGTGAACAACAATAAATGAACCAAATGAATGAACTAATTCATGAACGACAATACACGAACACGAACATGTTCACGAACAATGTATGGAATATTTTTGTGAACGATTTAAATGAATATAACGAACAATATTCTAACTGTTTGTGAACATAAACGAACTCCCGCCAAACGGTTGATGAACAGTTCATTAAACGTTCTATTTGTTTACACCCCTACTTGTTTTTCTTAACTGTCAGCGAACAGTACACCAAACGTTCTATTCGTTTACACCCCTACTTGTTTTCCTTAACTGTCAACGGCATATTGGGAATGAGGTTTTGATTAGTAAGCACGGGATGCTTTTCCAAGTTACTATATTGGCTTCTATTAAATTACAAGGGAATATATAGATAAGGTATATATGTAATAATACATATATAGATGAGTAGGATACTAGGCAAGTATGACTTAAACCCACATCTTATATCCAAATCCAGTAAGTGTAAGAAAAAAAATGGGAGTACTGCCACGCGCATCAACAAATACTAAGTACCAAAATACCTATGTAATTTTCAAACTTCAAATAGTTTTACAAATAAGGACCCTTATGTTTTAAGATGAATAGGGAAAATAGTTATGTAAGAAATGTGAAATAATTACCTTCTGGAAACAATGAATTTCTTCTTAATTGATTTTCTCCAAAACATAGATCTCATATATAGGCATATTTATGTAAAGAATCCTATTCTAATAAAATTAAAATATTTACAAAATCTTCATATATTTACAAAGTCAACTTCCTCTATTTACACTCTTATTACTGATGAGAACAAAGCGTGTAGTCGATATTAATTTGTCTTTGGTACCAAAATAGTCATAGGTATTGTTAAACAGAAATATTTAAGCAAAAAGTCTAAGATGAATGTAATTGATATTTTATGATAACATCCAAGAAATAAATAATCATTCTAAAAATTGATGTTTTTTGGTATACGGATCTTACTGTAAACAACATGTGTGATAGACCAGAAAATGATTTAACAGTGATCTTTAATTACCTTATGATAAAATCATCTAGAATATGACTATTTCTTATTACTTTTAAGAGGGTGAAAATAAATAAACTTTAAGAACTAGAATAACTAGATCATCAAACTTCTAGGACTTCAACTACCATTAGACAAATTCCTAAAAGGACCAATAAACATAGGACAGCTCAGGCGGTAAAAGGCGGTGTTGTTATCATTTTCGAAAAAAAAAAACTCAAATCCAACTCAATTCAATTTAGGGCCAATTCGTTTTGAATTAATTGTATTAATGGGTTTGGATTATTCGAGGATCTAAAGACGGGTCGGGTTTGAAAATTGGACAAAAAATTGATTTTATTTACGCACATTTGCCATTGGAGAAACTCGTAGCTTCATCTCTGTGATCTCTTGCTCAAATGCTTCCTCATCTACCGTCCCTTACTCATGGAACTTGAAGGCCATATATTCTGGCCACTATTTCTTCCCTTTTTTTTCCCCAAACAATCTCATATCATCTTCGAGGGCAGAACAGTCTCAAGGTACCAAATTGAATAGGATTAAAAGGCAGCAACTTGGGAACTTGGAAGGCAGCCATGGTCCTTGGTCGGTCAGCCTCCCGTAGTCTTGCTAGATGGAGCTGATGCGAAATAAAGTAACAACGAAAAAGAAGAAAAAGAAGACCGAGAAAGGGGAGAGAGAAGGCCGACGCGGAGGGAGAAGGCGGATGTGGAGGGAGAAGACCGATGCAAACTGCAAAGTGAAAAGTTGCTCACATGTTAATCTAGAAATTACCGAATCGAAGGCCTGTGGTGGGAGGCTGATTCAAAGGGCGATGAGCTCTTGTTCCTCGATGGTTGGTGGCAATCAACTGCCGTCTGACCGAGAAAGGGGAGAGAGAAGGCCAACGGGAAGAGAGAAGGCCAATGAGAAGACCGACGTGAAGAGAGAAAGCCGACCCTGGCTCCAGATTCAATGGAAGGGAGCTGATGGGTAGAAAGACGTTCAACTGAGCTTGGAGAAGAAAGCGGAGAAGGCGGGTAGAAGATGTAAATAACACTAACCTGGGGGGCATCTATACTTTTTTGTTTGACGGGTCTTATGACCCGCGAATGACCTGGCATGTACCCGGTAATAATGTGGGCCAATTAATTCGTTTAATGTCAAACGAACTCCCCCTTAATTGTTAAGAAACCCTAGGGTAAAATCCATATTTAGTCCCCTAACTTTAAGGGTCATCCTAATGTGATCCCTTAACTTAAAAAGTGACTCTTAAAGTCTCTTAACTCAATTAATGCATCCTATTTGGGTCCCTACCGTCAGTTCTGCCGTTATTTATGATGAAAATTGTCTATGTGGCAACCATACTCCCATGTGGCTGCCCTTTTCATGACAGTAAGTGGCTAAATTGAAAGAAAAATAAATATCTGGCTAAAAAGATGTAATTGCATAGTCCAAAGGTTCTAAGACATAGTTTAACCCAAATTTTTTCCCTAAATCTTATCCGATTCAAACGGATGATGTCGCCGGCTCCGGCTGTCCCTGTCCCCATCTCACGACTACAAAAATAGTTCTAATTCTTAATCAGATCTACAAACGCAGTGGGCCGAGGACCCAAGGCGGATGGCGATTAAAATGGCAAACGGAGTCAAGGAGCATGGGCAAGGAGGCGATTCGAGCGGAGGAGCGAGGCGGAGGGAAGAGCCTAGGCGAACGGTGATTCGAATGGCGAAGGATTTGCGGTTAGGGCTCCGGCTATCCCCGTCTCTATCTCACGACTACAAAAACAGTTCTAATTCTTAATCAGATCTACAAACGCAGCGGGCCGAGGACCCAAGGCGGACGGCGATTCAAACGGTGAACGGAGTCAAGAAGCATGGGTGAGGAGGTGATCCGAGCGGAGGAGCGAAGCAGAGGGAAGAGCCTGGGCGATGAAGGGGGAAGGTGGAGCGTTGATTGGAAAGAAGGAAGATGAAGCGTCAGCCGAGAGAGGAAGAGAGGCAGCGGCGACGATCGAATCGGAGAGGGGGGAAAATTGGGTTAACTATCCTTTTAGGTCCCTAAAATTACTTTTTGTGCCAAATTTAGCTTGAACTTTATGTTCTTGAAATCGAATAACTTCTTATCATAAAAGAAACTACCACATGGCAATATACGTGCCACGTGGGCAATTTCCATCGACGATAACGGTAGAATTAACGGAAGGAACCAAAATAGGACAGTTAAATTGAGTTAGGGGACTTTAAGAGTCACTTTTTGAGTTAAGGGACCACATTAGGACGACTCTTAAAGTTAGGGGACTAAATATAAATTTTACCCAGAAACCCTACCCGTGAGGTTGAATTAAGGCGGACACCGCCGGGATAAATCTCCATTCACATCCGTATGCTCAACTCTGACTTTGGTATTAATTAATTGAAACTAGCAGAACTTTATTCTCCAGTTATAAGTGCTAAAGCTAAATAGGTCCCTTAACTTGGCTTTTTGTTTTATCCAAGTCATAAAACTTCATTTTGACCAAATGAGCTCCTTTATTCAAATAAAACGTCCTATCGAGGCCTTCAGTCATTTGGATTGTTAACTTTGATGAAATCTTAATAAAAAATGACAATTTCAATCTTTAGATTTTCTTCACGTTATTCCTAACATCTTAGACTTTCTTAATCCTGAGTCTAACATCCTAGAAGTTATAGATCTAACAAGTTAACCACTTCTTTCTCACTCAGTAGAGTGACTAGATTCTTCATATAGAGGTTCCTTCGTGAAATTCACCTTTTTGTTTTCCCCAGATACATTTATTTGCTAGTTTTTTGCCCTTTCATGATTTTCTTTTCATTTTTCGAACTACATTATGGTGGTGGTTGGTGTGATTCCATCGGATCTTGTTCTCTCGGGAGGTCAACACATAAGCACACTAGTCTCTGGCAGCTGAGCTCTCTGATGGCACGGAAGACTCCCCCGTCAAACAAGTCTGACTGCCCGTCTCTCTACTCTCAGATCGCATCCCCCCGTCTCTTTGTTCCCTCCCTTTGCTCTCCTTCCCCTAAACGAAAGCAACATCAGAACCCCAATCTCTCTCCCCTAGCCGTGAATGACAACGGAGCCCTAATCGTTGGAGGCGAACGAAGGAACCGAGACGAATTCAGTGGAGATGAATGGGGATAAATCGATGAAGATGAACGAGACGAAAGAAGGAGATGAATCAAAGGGAGACAGAGGGAGACGAATCGGAGGTCGAGGATGAGGGGATGAATCGGAGAATAAGGAGATGAATCGGCGAAGACAAATCGGTGGCGTACGAAAGGAGACAAACGAAGGAGATAAATCGGAAGGAGAGGCCGAGGAATCGGGGGATGATTGGTGACGGAGGAAGAGATTGTGGCCAGGGGGAAGATGGGAAATAAGAGATCGAGGCCGAATGGGTAGGGAGAGGTCGAGAGCGCTGGGAAGGTGGGCGAGGAGGGAGAGGTCCAGGACTAAACCAGATTCCTGTTTTTGTAATTTCCCTTTTATGCAATTTTGGATTTTTCTTTTTCAATTTTGAGTTTTCGTTCAAAAAGATGTGGCTCATGAGACTGGAGATCTCAGTTTACTTCTCCAGACAAAATGATGGTTGAGTTGTTAATTTATAAGTGTTATAGTATTAGAAGCAAGAAGATATAAAATTTAGAGATTAAAGTTGTCATTTTTAATTAAAATGTTGTAAAAGTTAACAACTTAAATAATGAAAAGAACTCTGACAGGACACTAAATGAAATAAAGAAATTCACTGCAACAAAATGGAGTTACATGATTTGAATATGATAAGAAAATAAATTAAAAGACATATAGTGAATTTTACCCTAAAACTAATAAATTCTACAATGCCAAGTTTTGAATATAATTCTACTACAATTAAAATAAACCACAACTGTTTGTAAAAGTATATTTTGTAAAATTAATCAACCACATGTGTGAAAATAACTTCTGTAAAGTTATGGAACTATTTGCACTGAGCAATAAGCTCAAGTAAATGGTTAGAAAAAGTTGCTAAAGAGTTGCGATCACAGTGATGATTGAAGGCCCCAAGTTGATTCAATGGACCGTACCAATTCACCATCTTCACCGACATTAACTAAGGGTTTCCTTATACAAGCTAACATTCAATTTCTTTTAATTTAAATTAATTTAATTTAAAATTATTTTTACATTTTTTTAAACTATTATCATCTGAAAGCTAATATTATTTAGTTGTAATAATTCATTGTAAAATTTTTAGGAATTAAAAAGGAAAAAAACTTATAAAAATTTAATAACATTATAAAAAATTTATTTTGAATGAATTCTTGTACCTACATAATATTAACCCTCAAAATAAGTTGTTTCCTAGCCAAAAAAATAAAAAAACCATTTTAGATTAAAGTGAAATACAGGTTTGGTCTTCTAACTTTAAGGATCATCTCAAAATGGTCCCTTAACTCTATAAGTATTTCTTAAAGTTCCATAACTTAACTAATGTGTTATATTTTGGTCCCTACTATCAATTTAAGCATTATTTTAGATGGAACTTGTCAATGTGGCACCTGCTACCCCTATGGTAGGTCTCAAATTACCACATGGATGACTATACTAGAAAAAAAAGAACTTCAAGTTAAAATTGATGCAAACAAATAATCATAAGGACTTAAAATGTAAATTAGTCCAAAAATGGTTTGAAAGTTTGGATTCATTTGTTTTGGCGTTGTGTCGATGTTGCCTTTGTCTCCTTCTCTTAATCTTCGGAGGATGACTATGACCTAGTGGGAGCAATGACTTGGGTCAATGGTAGAAATGAACCGTTAACCTAGGATGGTCAATTATGATGACTGTAGAATTTTGAGCAGCAGGATTAGCAAAGAATACGGAGGAAAAAGGGCAGGCCCTCCATCCTCCTTAGATATTGCATCACTGGGGGCTGGTGATGCTTTAGATCGATATCAGAGGAGTGAGGTTGAGTGGTAAGGGTGGTCGAAGATGATCGGCGGGTAGAGGTAGCGGATAGGCCGTTGCTGGATGGAGCTTGAGGGAGCAAGTATGGCCAAATGGCATGGTGGTCAAGGCAAACATATGTTTAAGTCTTAGAGATTATGGGTTTGTGTCAATTTTAACATGAAATTTTGTGTTTTTCTAATATAGTCATTAATTATTATGAAATAGGCTGTCGTGTGGTAGAGTGGGTGCCACATAGGCATCTTCCATTAAAAAAAATGCATGAATTGACGTTGAGGACCAAAATAAAACATATTAGTTGAGTTATAGGACTTTAAGAAATACTTATAAAGTTAAGAGACCATTGTTGTATGGCCCTTAAAGTTAGGAGACCATATTTGGATTTCACCATTTTAGATTAAGTTAACTTAAGTTAAAAGGCAAAAGGGATAAATTTGAGACTAAATTATCGAGAGTAGAGTAATTTTGCCATTAAAGTTTACATTGTGGGCAATTTAGCCACTGACCGTTAAGTGATTGGAATATTCCATTTCTTCAAAGAATATTTCATGACACAACTTTTAAACTAGTTCTTAAAAATTTTTTCCTTAACCTCTAGCTATCCGAACATTTCACAATACCTAAATAAGTCAAAACTTTATGTTTGACCGCACATCCCCATTATTGAGCCTTTATGTTTTCACCTTCCTCATTATTGCCGAGCAACCTTTAACCACCGCAACCATTGATCCTTTATTATAGAACTACAGTGCTTTTGAATTTAATGCCATTTGCATTAAATGAACCATGTTTGATCAATGTTAGTTCTAAGGAGTGATTTTGGGAGCATTGTTGGGATGTGTGGAAGAGTAGAGGTAATGTTGATGGCGGAAAGAATGGAGGGTGGAGAAGGATACAAAGGCTTACTAGAGCAAAGACAATGGTAAAAATTATAGATTCAGAAACTTAGGGGCCAGAGTGTTATGTAAAGAAAATTTGGAATTGAAATTAACATTTTATTTGGAATTGAAATTAACATTTTTCTCATTTTGTCACCACATTAAGCAATTTTAATGGCTAGTGACAAATTCATTTCTAACACAAAATATTGATGGCAAATTTGCACATTTCAAAAAGATTAATGGTAAATTTGTTTGGAAAGATACTTTAGTAACAAATTATTTTACCTCATATAGCCTAGTGGTAAATTTGCCTTTTTTTGCTCAAGGTAAAACGGATAAGCTCTAAGCAAAAATCATGAAAAAAAATTACTTATTTTATTATTTAGTTTGAATTAGCTAGCATTATTTTTTCGCCAAAAATAAATAACAATTTTTTTAATCTAGCCCAAATGACTGGTTGGTGGTTAAAGTGAGAGAATATTCCATTAAAATTTTTTAATATACCCATTATGTTAATTACCCATTTGCCCCCCAAAATTTTTTTTCTTATAAAAAGGGCAAAAAGGGCAATTTTGCCACTAAAGTTCTATTACAGAGAAATTTGCCACTAATATTTTTAAAATAGGCATATTTGCAACCAATGTTTTGGAATAAGGGGATATTTACTACTATAATAGTTAATGGTAGGAATATTCCACTATCACAAAGAATATTCTGTCAAATTGGAAGTGAATTGGATAATCCACTACCATGTCAGCTAATATGTGACATATTTGCCATCAATGTTTTTGAAATGGGTAGTTTTGCCATTAATACTTTTGAAACAGGAATATTTGCTATCAAATTTTGATATTAGTGACAATTGTGATGTCCAGGAGGGGCAAACGAAGTTGGGGGTTGTCCAATGACGGTAGATCACGCACGAGACATGAAAAGCAACAATTGGCTTGTAATTATGGCAGGCAAGCAACAATTGCCCAATAATTAATGCCCCTGAAATTGAGCAAATTCATGAGTTTAAGTTGTTGCGATTAGGGTTGAGGCTAGGGCTGAGAGTGCGGCAGTTGTGTGAGCAAGTTGAAGGGAAATTGTGGTGGAAGAATTTTTCAATGTACTTCTCTGGCCTTCTATTTCCAAAAGGTTGAGGAAAACAAGTTGGAAATGGTGGCTTTGATGTTAGAAATGAAAGATTAAGGGAAAAATTAGAAAAGAATTACAACTTAAGTGACTATACAATAAATTTTCCTTTTTATCATTTTTACCTGTGCCTTCACGTGAGCTTTACATTGACAAAATACTATCACATTATCGCTTTATCAGCATGTCTTGACATGTCACTAATAGCAGTGACAAATATGCCCATTTTGAAAATATGAATGGCAAATTTCTTTGGAATAAAACTTTAGTAATAAAACTATTTTGAGCTCTATACTTTAGTGGCAGAATTGCTTCTTTTACCTTATAAAATGATATAAAATTTTATATCTCTTATAATTGAGCAAAATCATATTATTCTCTTCCATCTCCGATTGTGATGACACAATTAGAAGGTGAGGATGGTTTAAGCAACTTTGGGAATTCAACTACGAGACTCAATGATGGCAAATATGGCTAAGTAACAACAATTTAGGGTTAGATGGTGATGGATCTCCATCCCTCCACTCTTAGTGAAAGTATCGAGGGGAATAATGGGTTGAGGTATTTCTAGTCAATTGTATTGATTCGGTTTTGTTTGAGAACAGTGTCAATGTTTAGTATTAGAGGTTGAAAAAACTATTTAATGTTAGCAATTACATTAGAAATATGGAAAAGCTATTACAGCTATTTATAATTTATTTTAATATCTAATATTAATTTTAAATTTATTTCCAAACAAAACAGAAATTTTGACCAATTAGAAACGGCAAAGGGTCAAAATATTTTTTTGAGAGAATTAGCTAGTTTGGGTTTATTTAGATTATTAGCACCATTTGCTCAAATTAAAACAGATAGATAGCGTTTTTTTTTTTCCATAGAGTGCGTGACTTCTGTTATTTCGAAAAAAACAAAGTACTAAGTTTATGAGGGAAAGACTAACGGCGGCGAATTTGTACAAATCTTAGACATCCGGTTGTGTTTGTGAGAAAGAATTCCTGCTGCCCGGCTCGTCCGGCCGCTCACTTGGACATATCTTGTTCTTTGTTCAGGAAGAGACAAGCATAGGACTCAATAGATTGAATATTTACACACACTAAAAATTAGAAGTTGTGTAAATTCCACTGGTCATCTCTAAACTAGATTCAATATTATTTATTTATCTTTAAATCATTAAATATTACTTAATTATTCCTAAACTACATTTAGTGTTTCTCAATCATTTTGCTATCCATCACAGCCATTAAGGATGGACAGAAAAATGATGCGACCATTAGTATGACATGAAAAAAAAATGCGGTTGCTTATATGACATCACTTTTTTATCCATCTTTAACGGTATGATAGACGGCAGAACGATTAAGAAATACTGGATATAGTTTATGGATGATTAAATAATCTTTGATAATTTAGAGATGAATAAGTAACATTTGATATAGTTTATGGGCGATTGGGGGCATTTGCCTATTAGGAATTAAAAGTGACTGTATATATACGGTAACAGTAAAGTTGGGCCATTAACATGCTCAAATAAAAAATTGCACAATACCCAAATTAGTTCCTGAGATATGGCAATATGATGTTTAGGTCCTTAATCGTCATGGACTAATTATACTTCATCGCCTTCAAGTTCTTTACAACACTCATTATTCAACAATTAATTTATGGCTTTTTTATTTTCAATATCTTAGTATATAAATGAAAATTATTTATATATAAATGATAAATTAAGATTTATAGTTTCTAAATTTTTTTAATTTTTTTCTAACAAATAATAATATGAATAAATTTAAATTAAACTATTTAAAAATTTAAGTGTTTCGAAGAATATAGAATAGATGGAGTGTATTAAAGTTACTATAGTTCTACATAAAAACATATTGGGCTGCAGATGAAAAGTAACAGTCTAGGTTAGGAATATGTCTAACGCTGGTACTATCCTCATCACGTTCTTCCCCAATTTCTGTATGGCTCTTCAAGACCCACATCTCTTATCAACCCTGAAGATCCAGTTACAGATAACTGGTGCAGAACAAGTCTCATTTTACTAGGAGCTAATAGAGAACTCCTTTCTTTTATCTTCTCTCTATGTTACTCTTTTCTCACTAAAAATTCTGGTTAGAGGGTGAGGCAGAAGTTTTTAGTTTCTCAACTCTATCCGATAATCTAAGCTGCCACATCGGTAGATCCTTTCAGGTTCAGATCATCTTCCAGCTTATAATAATTAAGCTTGAAGGTAAATGATGACTTAGGAGTTGCCACTCTGTGGATCCTCTCTTCAAGTCATCTTCTGCCTTCAATCATAATTGTTGTAATCTACTGGCCTCGATCCTCGTTGATACATCTGGATAGTCTAGTAATATTTTTCAAAGGTTTTTTTAAAATGATCTTTAGTAAAGGTTTACTAGTGTGGGAAAGTCTTGGAGAATGCCTTAGTGAACTCTGGTGCTCGGGGCCTGATTTGAGTTGAAAAGTTGGCTAAAGCTTATGAGTTCAATTGAGTGTTCTTGGACTGTATCACTGTTAATCTTTCCTGTTGATTTCCATAACTTGCCCGTTTTTCGCAATTATACTTATCCTTGGTATATTGGGCTGGAAAGTACCTCGTGCCATGGTAATCTGTACTACAGAGCAATTCTTCAGAAATCTCTGTAGAGGGTCTGGCTGTATAACAACACCACGTACCAGAATAAAAACCTCATTTCATGAAATGTTTTGATTACTGGGCTACCTCGGAACCCATTTGGTATCAGAGCCATATCTATTTTACAGATGAGTTGAGTTATTAAGAATTTTTAGCTGATCTCTTGGCCCAGATCTATACAGATATGTCAGGAACCTCTACCCCTACACTTACCCCTTCTACCTCTTTCAGATCTATCTCTTCTTCTCACTTGGATTCTCTCTGTGAATTCAAGTATCTTTTTTATGATGAGAAGATTCCTTTCACAGATCTTCCCCTCATCAATCCATATAAAGCATTCACCAAACCATATCTCTCTCACCAAGATGATAAAGAGTATTATTTCCCCTTCCCAGAAACATGTAAAGGAGTATGTTCAAGCAACAAAGTTCGATCAACATGCTCTACCAGCAACATCCAAAGAATAGTATGTCACTTTGGAGATCCCTTCTCACTTCCATCATCAGTGGATTGCTGAAGGATACACCCACCTCCACTTTGGCGCTGTTCATCTTGCTCTCACCTACCATGGAAGAAAAGAATTACTAGTCACAGCTCGTCTCGCCCTGCTTGATTCCAGAAACAAGAAGTACAAGCATGCCTGCATCTGTACGGTTGAGACTACACTTAACGCTGGTACTATCCTCATCACGTTCTTCCCCAATTTCTGTATGGCTCTTCAAGACCCATATCTCTTATCAGCCCTGAAAATCCAATTACAGATAACTGGTGCAGAACAAGTCTCTACCACTCTGGCATCCACATTTCACTACCAGATGGCGTACAGAGTCCAGAATCATGCTCTTGACTTCTCTATGCCCAGCATGAGTAATGATGCCTTGTATCTCTCTGTAGACACAACCCATGTTCCAAATGAGACATATGTTCCACAGCAAATACCTCGTGAGGAACTTTAATGATTGATACCTGCCTCTTGGATATCTGCATATGAATCTTTCCATCAGCAAAAAAAGCCAGTTCAGTCTAAGAAGCTTATCTTCATTGACAGAGAAGAAGGCAAAACATAAATCTTCTTCCAAAAAGAAGAACCGTCAAAAGAAGTTGATGTATTCTATACACCAGTTGTTTTAACCTTCATCAGAGAACTATTAGAGCCTCTACAAATTCCAATTGAGTCTTTTGACTATAATGGCAATCTAGTCTACTCTTTCCAAGATAACAAGGGTCACAAATACTTTGATGTTTGTAATTGCCCAGATTGCTACCAGTCCCCTTATGATGATGAAGGAACTACCAAGAAGATGAAGAAAAAAAAAAATCAAAGAAGACATCTTCCCAACATCTTCTTCAACAAAGATACGAAAATGGTGATCCCCAAGTTGGATTACTAGGAGAACCCTCTGGCAAGTATGACTTTTACGTCCTTTACTCCCAGAAGGAAGAAACTACGGATGACATCTTCACAACGCCTGGTGAACCATTCGAACTTCCACTACCATCACCAGAGGTCATGATGCCATGCCATCCTTACTACAAGAAGGGTGTTAAACAACTCAGAAAGAAACAACCTCCCACCTTCACTCTTGAGGTCCATATGTTTGAACAAAAGCCTGAGGATTTTCCCCCTCTCATATTCAATGATCTTTCTACATCAACAAAGCATGCCTGGAAGGTCCCCCAACCTTCAGCAATTGATTCAGAATGAAGATGACGGGAAAACATTACTGCCGAACAAGTTTTCAACTGGCAGTCTGAGAATATGATTTCTCAAAACAAGGTCCTTAGCAGAATTGAGCACAACCAAGTCAGTTCAGGTATCTTCAAGCTCAACAACAGCCCAAATACCCTGATTTATTCTCTTTAATGTTCCAAACAGTAGACCCATTTAAACCAATCCCAAGCCCAGTTTATCAACCTCCTCCATCTTCTAAAAACATTTTCAAGCCTTTACCCCCAATCTTCTCCAAACCAGCATATAAGCCTCAACAACCTTAACCTATCTGGCCTAATCCAGTTCAAGCCCAAACTCCTCCAGATATAAAAATGAAAGGCCCATCCTATCCTCAGAAGCCCTTAAAGATCCAAGAACCTACTCACACAACATGGATGGTCCAATCCAATCCTATTATTGGATTCCTCAACCAACAGATCTAACAACCAAGCACTCATGCTGTCTTGGCCACCTTACAAGACTTGATTTCTACATCCTTAAGTGATTATGAAGAAGATGACACATTCTCAACTTCTTCCTCAAAAGCCCAAGTCTATATGGCCCAAGGATCTACAAGCCATGCTTGCCCTTCAGAATCTACTACTACGGATGTTGGATCTCAACAAGCTCCTTCTCAACCTCAGCCGCAGCCATAGTCGCAACAACAACCACCACCTGCTCATCCTTCACAGCAACCTCCTCCAGCTCCGCCTCCTCCACCACCATCGGGTTTTCAACCACAGCCTTATGTGGCTATGGATGAAGCTATTCCTTCTGTGAATATCGAACCTGTTTAGAATCCTCTATCTCTAAACATCACACTCTCCCTCGATGGTATTCCAATAGCTAAATGGCATGAGAAGTTTCTCAAATTCCATGCCCGGTGTCTCACCTAACTCCCAAGAGAAGGTGCTACTCTTCTTAAGGTTATTTGTGCCTTCATTTCTGGGATGTCCAGTATTCTCAAACATTAGTTCAAGAGGATAGGAGAATACCGCCAGATACAATTAGCCCAGACACCAACAACTACAGAATTCATCTTCAAGCTTTATCAAGAATTCATTGGAGAACCCTCTACCTTTCTTGATGTCGCTCGAGAAGAATTCTTCAAGATCAAGTGTTATTCCTATAACAGAAAAGATTTGGAAAAGCACTATGAAAGTATGCTTAAGTACTTCTACCTCATCTGCACTAGTTACGAAAGTGACAACAACCTGAAGCAAGCATACTTGAACTCCGTGCCATATACAATTGGCCAGGAAGCCCTTCGCATCATTCAACAAAGTGGACAACCAATTACTGATTATTCCTTTGGAAAACTCCACCAAGTTGTTATGATGGCTCTTTGGAAGCAGTGCAACACCCATTCTTTCTTCAAGGAATTCAATCAGACTCAAGGTCTATTTGATAAAACTTGCCAGCAACCAGAGTTAACTATCAAGTGCAAAGACAAGAGCACTTGCCACTGCAATACTCCTCGGAAGAACCATCATAGATGATGAGTCTATTCTCCTGACCGACCTCATCGAATCAGAAGAAAGAAGAAATGATTCTTCCTATATAAGAAGAATGGTGGCAAATTCAAATGATGTTTTATTGGCCGACAACGTGGACACTTCACCAAAGACTGTCCCAAGAAGAACAACCAGTCTAAGAAGAAAATGGTGCATACAATCTCTCAAGTCACTAAAGCTGATATTTCCATTGATGACATGGGGTCCATTTTCTCTGAGGCAAAAGATGAGGCATCTACCTTGTTCGCTATTGAAGCTTACGCCTCAGAATCAGAATCTAAACCAGACCAAGCTTCAATCTACACCACGCAGATGTCACCTTTTTAATCCTCACTTTTTGCCGCTCAAATAATCCCTCAAGCCAAGATCAACATTCTCCTGGATAAGTATGCAAAACCAGTTCCGGTTATTGCATTATTTGATACTGGTGCCACCAACATTATCATCAATTCTTCCCTCATTCTAGAAAGAATGTGGACGCCCTATAATGAACGGTTCAGAGCTGTAAATAGTGTCTTTTATGTCACCTAGATAAGTAAACCCATCCGAATCAGTTTCTCCCTAGCAAAGTACGTAGTTACTACTGTTTGTGGTTATAACCAAGGCAGAGATATGATTCTTGGGTTTGATACTATCAAGAAGATATTAGTTCAAAGATGGACTGATAAAGGTCTGCAAATGCATAAGTTTTTTCTTTCACGGACAACCACTCCAAGGCTCTACTCAACTGAAGGAGAAACTCTTTCAGCAAGTAAGAGTCAATCTGAAAGTGACCTAGTCTATGAATCGATTATGCAAGCGCTCATCCACCAATCTTGTGCTGAGTCCCATGCTAAGTTCGAACAGAAGCATCCTCTTCCTCTCTGGAACAATCCTAAGTTCTTCATCAAAATTCCATTAAAAAAGAACAAGGATGTCAACCATAGTAAAGCCACCCACTCGGGTATAAGTCTAGAGGAGAAAAAGATGGTGATCCAAGAGCTCCAAGAACTGAAGGCCCAAACCCTCATTGAGCCCATAACCTATTCGTGGGCCTGCCAGGCCTTTTATGTCAATAAACACTCAGAGCAGAAAAGAAAGAAGCCTAGGCTTGTTATTGACTACAAGCCCTTGAACGAGTTTCTTGCCGACGTTAAGTTCCCGTTACCTTGTAAGAACACTCTCTTCGCTAACCTGACAAATGCCAAGGTTTTCTCCAAGTTTGATCTCAAGTCTGGCTTTTGGCAACTGTCAATCTCTCCTCCTGACAAGTACAAAACTGCCTTCTGCATCCCAGACCACCATTACCAATGGATGGTGCTTTTTTTTTGGTTTGAAGACGACACCCTTATTGTTCCAGAAGGCAATGATCCAGATATTTGAGCCGATCCTCCAATTTTCACTTATTTATATTGACAATATGTTATTATTTTCTCCTTGTACAGGTACCCATTGAAGTTACTAGCTCAGTTTGCCCAGATAGTGAAAGATAATGAAGTAATGCTCTCCCAGAGCAAGATGGTCCTTGGTTAGACATCCATTGAATTCCTCGGAGTTCAAATTAAGGATAGCAAGTACCATCCTCAGCCTCATATCGCCACCAAGATCATGAACTTCCTAAACGATAATCTCACAAGATGACAAGTCCAGCAAATTCTCGAACTCGTCAACTACATCCGCGAGTTCAGACCAAAGTTGTCCTCCATTCTCCATCCTTTACACGTGTATCTCAGAAAGGATTCTCCGCCTTGGTCTACCATGCACCAACGAGCTATCCTTAACCTTAAAGAAGTGGTTCAAAATCTGCCACTTTCAAGATTTTCGACAAGGGAAAAAGGATACTCTAAACGGATGCCTTAGACGAATATTGGGGTACGTTCCTCCTTGAAGAATCCAATGGTGTTCGACACGTGTGCTGTTACAATAGTGGAGAATTCAAAGAGTCAGAGAAGCACTATTGCTTCACCTACAAAGAAATCTTGGCCGTCAAATGTGGAATTGAAAAGTTTCAGTTCCACCTCATTGGTCACCACTTCCTTGTAAAGATGGACATGTCAGCATTCCCACATATACTGAACTACAGGCAAAAACAACTTCCAAATGCTCTACTACTTCGCTGGCAACAGTGGTTCATCCGCTTCAGCTTCGACGTCAAGTATATAAAGGGCACCTCCAACACCCTTGCTGATATCCTAAGCAGACCTTCAAAATACTTCCTCAAACCACCAAAGCCTCACAAACCCAAACACTGAAATGGCCTTTTCCTCCTCCAATCCTACAAGGAAAGAAATCTCCCGGTTGATGTTGAACGTAATGAACATCAGTCATTCACCTTCACCCAGATACACAGGGTCTTCCATTACCATGTCTCCCTCATTGAGAGGTATGGTTTTGATGACTGCCTTGTCAAGCTTGTTGGGATTCACCCTCAGTATCCCTTTGCTCATCTTTTCTCCATCCCTGATGTTTTCACCTTTCCCCCATTAGCTCTCTGTTTCTTCTGGTACCTATGTTCTGTCCATACCATAGGTATCATTTTTAATATTTCCCAGCTTTACCAACTTCTCTCCTACCGCCGAAACTTCCATTCTGATTTCTCCTCAGACCTCTTTATCTTCCTCTCCTGGTTTAATCCTCTTTGTAAATGGATCGACAACCTCCACCAGTCCTATAAAGCCCTTAACCTTGCCATTCCTGACCGCCGTATTGGCTACAAATTAAATAATATTTCTCCCGCCAATTCCTCTATGCTTTATGGAGTTGGTCATGTTATTTATTTCTTTCATAGGCCTATTACCTTTACTAAATCCTCCTCGGGCCTAAATTTCTTCCCTTCTCCCTCCTATTACCATTACAAAAACCTAGACTATAACCTAACTCGGGTTCCATGGCAACGCCCTGTTGATTATCGTGCTTTTCTTCGAGAAGCTTATCCGTACAATCACTCTTTGTTCTCTATGGAGGTTTGGCCTCATGATACTCCTGAGTGGCCGTCCTATTCGATGGATTACCAAGAAATGATCCATGAAGCTCTTCATCATTTTGATGATCTTCAGCGTCTCCGCCATGCAAGAAAATGACGTGAAAGAGCAGAAGCCTCCCAGAAAGCTCTTGACCAAATAAATTGTCCTGCACCGGCATCTTCTTATCTGGTCACTATAGAAGACGAAGAAGATCTTCTGTTAACCCAGACAGCCAAACGCCTCATCATGTCTGACTGTGGTTGCGGATTCATCTACATACACTGGAAGCGGATCAATGGTCCTGATCCTGATGATCCATCCATGGATGATCGTCGATCCTCGTATCAATGACCCTTATTTTTGGCGTGAAAAGCAGACTCAAAGTGACTCCGAAGATTCAAATCACAACCCACTTAACAACCCGAATGCTCCTTTTGCATCTCCGTCACGTGATGAAAGTTGTCTTCCGTACAATTATCATAGTGATGACAACTTTTAATGTTTCACAGCTGGCATTTAAATTATTAAAGAAGATTCTCGGTTAATGGCCTGTCACTTCTGGTTTAAGAATTATTAGTGTGTGATGTAAGACCTTACGTCATTAAGTCTGTTTGTTTCCTCCCTCCTCCGCCTATATAAGGAGGTATTATTTCTCTTGTAAGACATCTTGGAGCTAATAGAGAACTCATTTCTTTTGTCTTCTCTCTATGTTACTCTTCTCTCACTAAAAATTCTGGTTAGAGGGTGAGGCAGAAGTTCTTAGTTTCTTAACTCTATCCGATAATCTGAGCTGCCACCCCAGTGGATTCTCTCAGGTTCAGATCATCTTCAAGCTTATAATAATTAAGCTTGAAGGCAAATGATGACTTAGGAGTTACCACTCTGTGGATCCTCTCTTCAAGTCATCATCTGCCTTCAATCATTATTGTTTTAATCTACCGGCCTCAATCCCTGGTGATACGTTCGGATAGTCCAGTAATGTTTTTCAAAGGTTTTTTCAAAATGATCTTCAGTAAAGGTTTACTAGTGTGGGAAAGTCCTGGAGAATACCTTAGTGAGCGTTGGTGCTTGGGGCCTGATCTAAGTTGAAAAGTTGGCTAGAGCTTATGAGTTCAATTGAGTGTTCTTGGGCTGTATCACTGTTAATCTTTCCTGTTAATTTCCAGAACTTGCCCGTTTTTCGCAGTTCTGCTTATCCTTGGTATATTGGGCTGGAAACTACCTCGTGTCACGGTAATCCATGCTATAGAGCAATTCTTTAGAAATATCTGTAGAGGGTTTGGCTGTATAACAACGCCATGTACCAGGATAAAAACCTCATTTCATGAAATTTTTTGATTACTAGGCGAGGTTTTTATCCTGGTACATGGCGTTGTTATATAACCAGACCCTCTACAGAGATTTTTGAAGAATTGCTTTATAGTACGGATTACCGTGACACAAGGCAATTTCTAGCCCAATATACCAGGGATAAGCAGAACTGCAAAAAACGGGCAAGTTCTGGAAATCAACAGGAAAGATTAACAGTGATACAGTCTAAGAACACTCAATTGAACTCATAAGCTCTAGCCAACTTTTTAAGTCAGATCAGGCCCCGAGCACCAGAGTTCATTAAGGCATCCTCTAGGACTTTCCCACACTAGTAAACCTTTACTGAAGATCATTTTGAAAAAAACCTTTGAAAATATTACTGGACTATCCGGACGTATCATCAGGGATCAAGCTCTGTAGATTACAATAATTATGATTGAAGGCAGAGGATGACTTGAAGAGACGATCCACAGAGTGGCAACTCCTAAGTCATCGTTTTCCTTCAAGCTTAATTATTATAAGCTTGAAGATGATTTGAACTTGAGAAGATCCACCGAGGTGGCAATTCAGATTATAGGATAGAGTTGAGAAACTAAGAACTTCTGCCTCACCCTCTAACCAGAATTTTTAGTGAAAGAAGAGTAACATAGAGAGAAGATAAAAGAAAAGAGTTCTCTATTAGCTCCGAGATGTCTTACAAGAGAAATGAGACTTCCTTATATAGGCAGAGGAGGGAGGAAACAAACAGGCTTAATGACATAAGGTCTTACATCACACATTAATAATTCATAGACCAGAAGTGACATGCCACTAACTGGGCATCTACTTTAATAATTTGAACGCCAGCTGTGAAATACTAAGAGTTATCGTCACTATGATAATTGTACAGGAAACAACTTCCATCATGTGGCAGACATGCAAAAGAAGCATTCGGGTCGTAAGGCGAGTTATGATTTGAATCTTCGGAGTCACTTTGAATCTGCCTTTTGCACAAAAAATAAAGGTCATCGGCATGAGGATCGACGAGCATCCATGGATGGATCATCAAGATCAGGACCACTGAGCCGTTTCAAGTGTATGCAGATGAATCCGCAACCACAGTCAGGCATGATGAGGTGTTCAGTTGTCTGGGTTAACGGAAGATCTTCTTCGTTTTCTATAGTGACCGGAGAAGAAGATGCCGGTGCAGGACAATTTATTTGGTCAAGAGCTTTCTGGGAGGCTTCTGCTTTTTCACGTCTTTCTCTTGCACGACGGAGACGCTGAAGATCATCAAAGTACTGAAGAGCATCATGGATCATTTCTTGGTAATCCATCAAATAGGACGGCCACTTAGGAGTATCATGAGGCCAAACCTCCATAGAGAACAAAGAGTGGTTGTACGAATAAGCTTCTAAAAAAAAGCATGATAATCAGCAGGGCTCTGCCATGGAACCCGAGCTAGGTTATAGTTTAGGTTTTTGTAATGGTAATAGGAGGGAGAAGGGAATAAATTTAGGCCAGAGGAGGATTTAGTAAAGGTAATAGACCTATGAAAAAAATAAATAACATGACCAACTCCATAAAGCATAGAGGAATTGGCGGGAGAAATATTATTTAATTGGTAGCTAATACGACGGTCAGGAATGGCAGGGTTAAGGGCTTTATAGGACTGGTGGAGGTTGTCGATCCATTTACAGAGAGGATCAAACCAAGAGAGGAAGATAGGGAGGTTTGAGGAGAAATCAGAATGAAAGTTTTAGGAGTATGATAGAAGTTGGTGAAGCTAGGAAATATTAAAAATGATACCTATAGTATGGACAAAACATAGGTACTAGAAGAAACAGAGAGCTAATGGGGGAAAGGTGAAAACATCAGAGATGGAGAAAAGATGGGCGAAAGGATACTGAGGGTGAATCCCAACAGGCTTGACAGGGCAGTCATCAAAACCATACCTCTCAATGAAGGAGACATGGTAGTGGAAGACCCTATGTCTCTAGATGAAGGTGAACGACTGATGTTCATAACGTTCAACATCAACCAGGAGATTTCTTTCCTTGTCAAAGACTAGGGGATTGGAGGAGGAAGAGGCCATTTCAGTGTTTGGGTTTAGGAGGCTTTGGTGGTTTGAGGAAGGATTTCGAAGGTCTGCTCAGGATATCGGCAAGGGTGTTAGAGGTGCCCTTTATATGCTTGACATCGAAGTTGAAGCGGATGAACCACTATTGACAGCAAAGTAGCAAAACATTTTTAAGTTGGTTCTGCCTGTAGTTCAGTATACGTGGGAATGCTGACATGTCCATCTTTACAAGGAAGTGGTGACCAATGAGGTGGAACTGGAACTTTTCAATTCCACATTTGACGACCAAGATTTCTTTGTAGGTGGAGTGATAGTGCTTTTCTGACTCTTTGAATTCTTCACTATTGTAATAGCACACGTGTCGAACACCATTGGATTCTTCAAGGAGGACCGCACCCCAATATTCATCTGAAGTGTCCGTCTAAAGTTTTCTTTTTCCTTTGTTGGAAATCTTGAGAGATGGCAGATTTTGAACCACTTCTTTAAGCTTGAGGATAACTTGTCGGTGCAAGGTGGACCAGGGCGGAGAATCCTTTCTGAGATACACGTGTAAAGGATTGAGAATAGAGGACAGTTCGGTATGAACTCACGGTTGTAGTTGACGAGTCCGAGAATTTGCTGGACTTGTTGTCTTGTGAGATTATCGTTCGGGAAGTTCATGATCTTGGTGGCGATATGAGGTTGAAGATGGTACTTGCTATCCTTAATTTGAACTCCAAGGAATTCATTGGATGTCTGACCAAGGAACATCTTGCTCTGGGAGAGCATTACTCCATTATCTTTGACTATCTAGGCAAATTGAGCTAGTAACTTCAAATGGGTACATGTACAAGGAGAAAATAATAAAATATCATCAATATAAATAAGTGCCAATTGGAGGATCGGCTTGAATTTCTAGATCATTGCCTTCTGGAACAATGAGGGTGCCGTCTTTAGACGAAAAAGAAGCACCGTCCATTGGTAATGGTGGTCTGGGATGCAGAAGGCAGTTTTGTACTTGTCAGGAGGAGAGATTGACAGTTGCCAAAAGCCAGACTTGAGATCAAACTTGGAGAAGACCTTGGCATTTGTCAGGTTGGCGAAGAGAGTGTTCTTACGAGGTAACGGGAACTTGACGTCGGCAAGAAACTGGTTTAGGGGCTTATAGTCAATAACAAGCCTGGGCTTCTTTCTTTTTTTCTCCGAGTGTTTGTTGACATAAAAGGCTTGGCAGGCCCACGAAGAGGTTATGGGCTTAATAAGGTTTTGGGCCTTCAGTTCTTGGAGCTCTTGGATCGCCATCTTTTTCTCCTCTGGACTCATACCCAAGTGGGTGGCTTTAGTAAGGTTGACATCCTCATTTTTTTAATGGAATTTCGATGAAGAACTTGAGATTCTTCCAGAGAGGAAGAGGATGCTTCTATTCGAACTCAGCATGGGACTCAGCACAGGATTGGTGGATGAGCGCTTGCATAATCGGTCCATAGACTGGGTCACTTTCAGATTGAATCTGACTTGCTGAAAGAGTTTCTCCTTCAGTTGAGTAGAGCCTTGGAGTGGTTGTCCATGAAAGGAAAAACTTATGCATTTGTAGACCTTTATCAATCCATCTTTGAACTAATATTTTCTTGATAATATCAAACCCAAGAATCATATCTCTGCCTTGGTTATAACCATAAATAGTAGTAACTATGTACTTTGCTAGAGAGAAACTGATTCGGATGGGTTTACTTATCTGGGTGACATAGAAGACACCATTTGCAGCGCTGAACCGTTCATTACAGGGCCTCCACATTCTTTCTGGAATGAGGGAAGGATTGATGATGGTGTTGGTGGCACCAGTATCAAATAATGCAATAACCGGAACTAGTTTTGCATACTTATCCAGGAGAATGTTGATCTTGGCTTAAAGGATAATTTGAGCGGCAAAAAGTGAGGATTGAAAGGGTGGCATCTGCATGGTGTAGATTAAAGCTTGGTCTAGTTCAGATTCTGATTCTGAAGAGTAAGCTTGAATAGCAAACAGGGCAAATGCCTCATGTTCTGTCTCAGAGAAAATGGACTCCATGTCATTAATGGAAAGATCAGCTCTAGTGACATGAGAGATTGTATGCGACATTTTCTTCTTAGACTAGTTGTTCTTCTTGGGACAGTCTTTGGCGAAGTGTCCACGTTGTCGGCAGATAAAACATCATTTGAATTTGCGCCATTCTTCTTGTATAGGAAGAATCGTTTATTCTTTCTTCTGATTCGACGAGGTCGGTTTGGAGAGTAGACTCGTCATCTATGATGCTTCTTCCGAGGAGTATTGCAGTGGCAAGTGCTCTTGTCTTTGCACTTGATAGTTAACTCTGGTTGCTGGCAAGCTTTATCAAACAAACCTTAAGTCTGATTGAATTCCTTGAAGAAGAAGTGGGTGTTGCACTGCTTCCAAAGAGCCATCATAATAACTTGGTAGAGTTTTCCAAAGGAATAATCAATAATTGGTCGTCCACTTTGTTGAATGATGCGAAGGGCTTCCTGGCCAATTGTATCTGGCACGGAGTTCAAGTATGCTTGCTTCAAGTTGTTGTCACTTTCGTAACCAGTGCAGATAAGGTAAAAGCACTTAAGCATACTTTCATAGGGCTTTTCCAAATCTTTTCTGTTATAGGAACAACACTTGATCTTAAAGAATTCTTCTTGAGGGACATCAAGAAGGGCAGAGGGTTCTCCAATGAATTCTTGATAGAGCTTGAGGATGAATTCTGTAGTTGTTGGTGTCTGGGCTAACTGCATCTGGTGGTATTCTCCTATCCTCATGAACCAATGTTTGAGAATATTGGACATCCCAGCAATGAAGGCACAAATAACCTTCAAATGAGTAGCACATTCTCTTTGGAGTTGGGTAAGACACCCGGCATGGAATTCGAGAAACTTCTCATGCCATTTAGCTGTTGGAATACCATCGAAGGAGAGTGTGACGTTTAGAGATGGAGGATTCCAAACAGGTTCGATATTCATAGAAGGAATATCTTCGTCCATAGCCACATAGGGCTGTGGTTGAGGACCCGGTAGTGGTGGAGGAGGCGGAGCTGGAGGCAGAGCAGGAGGAGGTTGCTGTGGAAGAGGAGCAGGTGGTGGTTATTGTTGCGGCTGCGGCTACGATTGAGGTTAAAGAGGAGCTTGTTGAGATCTAGCATCCGTAGTAGTAGATTCTGCAGGGTAAGCATGGCTTGTAGATCCTTGGGCCATATAGACTTGGGCTTCTGAGGAAGAAGTTGAGAACATGTCATCTTTTTCATAATCACCTAAGGATGTAGAATTCAAGTCTTGTAAGGCGGCCAAGACAGCATAAGTGCTTGGTTGTTGGATCTGTTAGTCGAGGAATCCAATAATAGGATTGGATTGGACCATCCATGTTGCGTGAGCAGGCTCTTGGATGTTTAAGGGCTTCTGAGGATAGGCTGGGCCTTTCATTTTTATATCTTGAGGAGTTTGGGCTTATATGCTGGTTTGGAGAAAATTGGGGGTAAAGGCTTGAAAATGTTTTTAGAAGATTGATGCGAACCCCTATGGTATAAAGACCATGAAACGCGCCCAAGATGAGATTCAAGCTCCACAAGACATCAAAAAGATTGGGTTTAAAACCCCCACCCCTAATCAACCTGTGATTAGAAACGAGAAGTATAGAACTCCAAGAACACAAGCACACTTGTGCACCAAGGCAGTCCACAAAGAACCAAAGAGAAAACCTCTCCAAAGAGCAATATTATTTCGGCATTAATCTGTGTGTTTACATGCAGAATATGTGCCTTTATATAGGCCTAAAATAGGGTTAAAATCTGGGCAAAATTCGCAGCCTAAATCCCTTAGGAATCCTAGATACAAAGACATAGGAAATCCTAGTCAAATTAGGACTCTAATTCCTAGTTTAAACAAGTTTAGTGCATGCATCATATGCCAATTGTACAAAACGATTCAAACCTCTTCTATAGCCTAAATAACATCCTAAATAATGTATCTAAATAGGAATTGAACGAAAATAAAATGCAAATATAAGATTAAACCCGAAAACCCCCAAATAGCCTTTTCGGGTGCATTTTTGGGCACTTTAGGGTTTTCACTTGTATCTTCAGCTCCAAGCTTGAATCTTTGAGTTCCAATGGCATGAATCTTCCTCTTAGATGTGGAAAAGAGGTCTGGAAAGTTAGAGCTCAAAAATCCAGCTTATGGGCACAAAATGCATCAAGAACACTTAAGGGGGCTCAAATGGTGCACTTTGAGTGGTGTCCTTGGTGTCCTTGCTTTGTGGCTTGTCTAAGCACTCTAGAACTGAGTACCAAGCATGTCCATCATCTCCATATGGTGTCTTGAAAGTTCCAGCAGCTCCTTGTGAAGTTTCATGTCCATTCTCCATGAAGAAACTTGAAACAAAGGCTTGTAGTGCACTTGAGAGCTCCTTAGCTTTCTTCCTTGTCATAGGTCCACTAGAAACCTTCAATGGGTCCTTGCCTTCTCCATGTGTGCCTTCCTTGATCATATCAACTCCCCCCTCCTTAGAAGGATTCTTCCACGATTCTGCATGTTCAAACAAAGATAAATCAGAAACATTAAAAGTAGCACTCACATTGTACTCACCCGGCAAGTCTAGCATGTATGCATTGTCATTGATCTTTTTAATGAATTGGAATGGACCATCTCCTCTTGGATGAAGCTTAGTCCTCCTTGCAGCTAGAAATCTTTCTTTTCTCATGTGTAACCAAACCCAATCGCCAGGCTCAAACACAACTCTCCTTCGGCCTTGATTGGCTTTTTTAGCAACTTGTTGATTTTTGAGTTCAATTTGTTGCTTAACCTTCTCATGCAACCTCTTGATGCTCTCGGCCTTCTTACTACCATCCAAACTAGATACCTCATGAGTAGGTAATGGCAAAAGATCCAATGGAGTTAAAGGATTAAAACCATAAACAATCTCAAAAGGTGACAAATTAGTAGTAGTATGCATGGACCTATTATAAGCAAACTCTACATGAGGCAAACAATCTTCCCAAGCTTTCAAATTTTTACCAATGATAGCTCTAAGCAGGGAACCTAAAGTCCTATTAGTTACCTCAGTTTGGCCATCAGTTTGTGGGTGATAGGATGTAGAAAACAAAAGCTTAGTTCCTAACTTACCCCATAAAGTCCTCCAAAAGTGGCTTAGAAACTTAGTATCTCTATCCGAAACTATAGTTCTAGGAACACCATGAAGTCTAACAATTTCTTTGAAAAACAATTCAGCCACATGAATAGCATCATCAGTCTTATTGCATGGAATAAAATGAGCCATTTTAGAAAACCTATCAACTACGACAAAGATTGAGTCACGGTTTCCCTTAGTCCTAGGCAATCCAACAATGAAGTCCATAGAAATATCTACCCATGGATGACTAGGTGTAGGAAGTGGTGTGTATAACCCATGTGAAGTGTGAGTGGATTTTGCCTTCCTACATGCAATGCATTGCTCACATACCTTCTTCACATCCTTTACCATATTCGGCCAATGGTAATGTTCCTTCAAAGTATGCAAAGTCTTGGCTTGTCCAAAGTGTCCCATAAGTCCTCCACAATGAGCTTCCTTTGTGAGCAATTCCCTCAAAGATGTCTTTGGAATGCACAACCTGTTTTCTTTGAAAAGAAACCCATTAACTTGATAGAACTTCTCAAAAGCAAACTTAGAACACTTAGAATAAATCTCACCGAAATCATCATCACTAGCATATAAATCCTTCAAGTGTTCAAAACCCAAAACTTTTGCATCTAAAGCTGAAAGTAAAGCATACCTTCTTGAAAGTGCATCCGCCACTACATTATGCTTACCTTGCTTGTATTTGATAACATATGGGAATGACTCAATAAACTCTACCCATTTAGCATGCCTCCTATTCAACTTACCTTGCCCACTAAGAAACCTAAGGGCTTGGTGATCAGTGTGAATCACAAACTCTCTTGGCCACAAATAATGTTGCCAAGTCTCCAAAGCTCTTACCAAAGCATAGAGCTCCTTGTCATATGTGGGATAGTTCAAGCTAGCACCATTCAACTTCTCACTAAAGTATGCAATGGGGCGGCCTCCTTGCATCAATACAGCTCCAATGCCTATACCTGAAGCATCACACTCAACTTCAAAAGTATTAGCAAAGTTAGGCAAAGCTAAAAGTGGTGCATGGCATAACTTTTCTTTTAACAACCCGAAAGCATCTTCTTGAGCTTTTCCCCACTTAAATCCCACATTCTTCTTTATAACTTCAGTTAGAGGTGCAGCAATGGTAGAAAAATTCCTAACAAACCTCCTATAGAAGCTAGCTAACCCATGGAATGATCTCACCTCAGTAATGGATGTTGGCGTCGGCCATTCTTGTATGGCTCTCACCTTCTCTTGATCTACCTCAATTCCATGTGAACTCACAACAAATCCAAGGAAAACAACTTTGTCAACACAAAAAGAGCACTTCTTCAAGTTAGCATACAACTTTTGTCCTCTTAAGGTGCTTAGTACTTGTGTGAGGTGTCCAACATGCTCTTCTAAGTTCTTGCTATATACTAGGATATCATCAAAGTACACAACAACAAACTTTCCAATGAAGTCACGCAAGACATGATTCATAAGTCTCATAAAAGTACTAGGAGCATTAGTTAGTCCAAAAGGCATAACTAACCATTCATAAAGTCCAAACTTTGTTTTGAAAGCAGTTTTCCATTCATCCCCTTCCCTCATTCTAATTTGATGGTACCCACTTTTTAAATCAATCTTTGAAAACAATGTAGAACCATGCAACTCATCAAGCATATCATCAAGCCTAGGGATAGGATGTCTATACTTTACAGTGATCTTGTTGACAGGCCTACAATCCATGCACATGCGCCATGAACCATCCTCCTTTGGCACCAAAAGTACAGGTACAGCACAAGGACTCAAACTTTCCCTCACAAGGCCTTTGTCCAACAACTCCTTTACTTGCTTCTCAATCTCCTTAGTCTCCTCGGGATTGGTTCTATAAGCTGGCCTATTTGGAATTGGTGCTCCCGGGACTAGGTCTATTTGATGCTCAATGCCTCTAATTGGAGGCAAACCTCTCAGATCTTCAGGGAAAACATCTTCAAAGTCCTGCAACAAAGACACAACAACACTAGGAAGATGTGTTAGATCATTGACAACAAGTAAAGATTCTTTGTAAATTAAAAGAAGCACTGGTCTTTGTGCTTGAATGGCTTTCCTCACATCACTCATTTTAGCAATATAGCACTCATTTTTTCCACTCAACTTCCTTTCATTCTTTTCTGTTGGGAACTCTCCACTCTTCTTCCCCTCATGGTCACTCATCTCACTTGATCTCTCATTTTGTCTCTCGGCTTTCCCCTCTTCACTCTTGCCCTCAACTTTCCCCTCATCTATTTTTCTCTCAACCTTACTTTGAAGTTTCCTTTGATCCTCCAAAACTTGTTGTGGTGAAAGTAGACTAAGTGTGACTGGCCTTCCTTCATGGACAAATGAGTACAAGTTTTTCTCTCCATTATGTGTGACTTTCTTATCAAATTGCCACGGCCTTCCAAGCAAAATGTGGCAAGCATGCATAGGAACAACATCACAAAGAATTTCATCATGGTAAGTACCAATTTTGAATTTAACCGAAACTTGCTTTACCACTTTTACCTCCCCGGCATCATTCAACCATTGAAGCCTATATGGTTGTGGGTGCTTTTGAGTTGGAAGCTTCAACTTCTCCACCATGGTTGAACTTGCTACATTGGTGCAACTTCCTCCATCAACAATGAGGCTGCACACTTGATCTTTAATTCGGCATCTAGTGTGAAAGATGCACTCCCTTTGATTGGCCTCCTCCTTGGCTTGCACACTTAGAGCTCTCCTAGCAACAAAAGCAAAGTCACCCTCCTCGGGCTCAAGTGTGTCTTGCTCATCCTCCTCCAATGGTGGGGTCTCCTCCATGGCATCCTCCTCCTCGGATGTGATCTCACCATCATCTTTGAGAATCATCACCTTTTTGTTAGGACAATCTCTCATGTAGTGCCCCTTGCCTCTACACTTGAAGCACTCAATCTCCCTTGACTTTGGCACATCTTTGGGTGGCACCTTGGGTTTGTCTTGTTGAGGCCGAGACATGCTTCCTTTGGTAGCCTCCATTCTTGGCTTTGGTGCCTCCTCACTCCATGTTCCCCTCCATGTGGAACCTCCTCCTTAAGCCATCTTGGATGCCTTAGACCTCTTGATGATTCTTTCGGCCTTGGTGGCATGGTGAAGCAAATCCTCCATGTTGACATATGGCACCATCTCCACTTTGTTGGCAATCTCATGGTTAAGGCCATTGATGAATCTAGCAATGGTAGCCTCCTCATCCTCAATGATATTGGCTCGCGTTAGTGTCATCTCCAAGTCCTTGTGATAGTCCTCCACACTCCTTTGGCCTTGCACAAGCCTTTGAAGTTTGAGGTGTTGATCTCTATAGTAGTAACTTGGGACAAATCTCCTTCTCATCATGGCTTTAAGAGCTCTCCATGTATTGATGGGTTCCTCCTCATTCCTCCTCCTAGAAGTGACAACCTGGTTCCACCATACAAGAGCATAATCAGTGAATTCAATAGTAGCCAATTTAACTTTCTTTTCCTCAGAATAGTGATGGCACTCAAACACCATCTCAATCTTTTGCTCCCACTCCCAATATGCATCTGGATCACTCCTCCCTTGGAAAGGTGGAATGGCAAGTTTGATGGAGCTTAGATTGTTGTCCTCCCTTGGTTCCCCCCTCCTTGGAAGCCCATGGTCATGCCAATGCCCTTCTTCCTCCTTGGGTTCTTCTCTCCTTAGACCTCTCCTTGGTTGCAAAATAGGATTTCGTCTCCTTGGCAATCTCAAATCAATGTCCTCAATCCTCCCCACAAGTCTATTGAGAGTTTCTTGAAGCACTCTCATGGTTGGCTCCTCATTGTGTCTCATTTCCATCCTTCTATCCTGCTGGCCCTCCATACTCCTGAAAACAAAAATCCTCACAAACACTCACCTCACGTGTTTCACTCAAAAGATGAACACTCAAACACTCAATTTGTTAGTGAGATATTGCTATGCAAAGAGTTCTAAAAAATTCTAAGAAAACTGTCCTCAAAGCACACAAGAAAACTTGAATTCTTGAAGAACTATTTTGACTCCAAAAAAGGTGGGCTAAACAAGTTTTAAAAGACTCTAGGAAGCTCCTGCAATTGATGATCACAAGAACCACAAAGAAAGCTTTTTGGCTTAAAAACAATGGGATAGGTTTTGGGGCACAAAACTTCCAACACTTTGTAAAAACTTCTCTTTTTGCAAGCTTTCTTTTCTTTGTTCTTTTCTTTTCTTTTCTTTTCTTTTTTTTCCTCTTTTTTTTTTTTTTTTTTTTTTGCTTGCTGTTTTGATGCTAAAACAACTTTCTCCTTGAAGTTCCTTGCTGCCAAAGACAAAAAGTCAGTTTTCTATTCGGCCAAAACAAGAAACTATTGAAACTTGCACAATTTGAAACAACTTTTTGATACCGAAACTTCCTGAACTTGGATCCTTCTTTTTTTGGTGTTTTCTTGACTCTAGGATGCTGGAAACAATGAAAACAAGAGAGATTAATAGGGCTGGACACAAAACATAAAGATAAGAAATAACTAGGAACAAACAATTTGAAACCGAGAACACAAGGTAACACGAATTGATTTTTTTTTGTTGTTTTAGTGATTTCCGGACTTGAACAAGGATGGAATAAAAAGGACAGACCTAAAAAAAGAAGAAAACAGATTAAAATATAGAATTAAGACACGAAATTACTGGACAAAATTGAAAGAAAACCGAAGCTAAAACAATATGTCCTTCAATGGAACTTGTGGCTCTGATACCAACTGATGCGAACCCCTATGGTATAATGACCATGAAACGCACCCAAGATGTGATTCAAGCTCCACAAGACATCAAAAATACTAGGTTTGAAACCCCCACCCCTAATCAACCTATGATTAGAAACGAGAAGTATAGAACTCCAAGAACACAAGCACACTTGTGCACCAAGGCAGTCCACAAAGAACCAAGGAGAAAACCTCTCCAAAGAGCAATATTATTTCGGCATAAATCTGTGTCTTTACATCCAGAATATGTGCCTTTATATAGGCCTAAACTAGGGTAAAAATCTGGGAAAAATTCGCAGCCTAAGTCCCTTAGGAATCCTAGATACAAAGACATAGGAAATCCTAGTCAAATTAGGACTCTAACTCCTAGTTTGAACAAGTTTAGTGTATGCAGCGTATGCCACTTGTCCAAAACAATTCAAACCTCTTCTATAGCCTAAATAACATCCTAAATAATGTATCTAAACATGAATTGAACGAAAATAAAATGCAAATACAAGATTAAACCCGAAAACCCCCAAATAGCCTTTTCAGGTGCATTTTTGGGCACTTTAGGGTTTTCACTTGTATCTTTAGCTCCAAGCTTGAATCTTTGAGTTCCAATGGCATGAATCTTCCTCTTAGATGTGGAAAAAGAGGTCTGGAAAGTTAGAGCTCAAAAATCCAGCTTATGGGCACAAAATGCATCAAGAACACTTAAGGTGGCTCAAATGGTGCACTTTGAGTGGTGTCCTTGGTGTCCTTGTTTTGTGACTTGTCTAAGCACTCCAGAACTGAGTACCAAGCATGTCCATCATCTCCATATGGTGTCTTGAAAGTTCCAGCAGCTCCTTGTGAAGTTTCATGTCCATTCTCCATGAAGAAACTTGAAACAAAGGCTTGTAGTGCACTTGAGAGCTCCTTAGCTTTCTTCCTTGTCATAGGTCCACTAGAAACCTTCAATGGGTCCTTGCCTTCTCTATGTGTGCCTTCCTTGATCATATCAAAGATGGAGGAGGTTGATAAACTGGGCTTGGGACTGGTTTAAATGGGTCAGTCATTTGGAACATTGAAGAGAACGAATCAGGGTATCTGGGCTGTTGTTGGGCTTGAAGATACCTGAGCTATTCCTTTAAGTGGTGGATTTCTTGTTCTTGGGCTGTAGAGTTTTCATGCCAGGCCATTAGTCCAAGAATCTCATGGTGGAGATAACTAAACCTTTGCTGACATTGGGCTAATGGATCAATGACCATCTGATCCATCTTTTGTTCCAGTCTGACTTGGTTGTGCTCAATTCTGCTGAGGACCTTGTTCTGAGAAATCATATTCTCAGATTGCCAGTTGAGAACTTGTTCGGCAGTAGTGTTTTCCATCATCTTCCTCTTGAATTAACTGTTGAAGGTTGGGGGACCTTCCAGGCATACTTTGTTGATGTAGAAGGATCATTGAATGTAAGAAGGGGAACTTCCTCAAGCTTTTGTTCAAACATATGGACCTCAGGAGTGAAGGTGGGAGGTTGTTCCTTCCTAAGTTGTTTGACAGCCTTCTTGTAGTAAGGATGGCATGGCATCATGACCTCTGGTGATGGTGGTGGAAGTTTGAATGGTTCACCAGGCGTTGTGACGATGTCATTTGTAGTTTCTTCCTTCTGGGAGTAGAGGACGTAAAAGTCATACTTGCCAGAGGGTTCTCCTAGTAATCCAACTTTGGGATCACCATTTTCGTATCTTTGTTGAAGAAGATGTTGGGAAGATGTTTTCTTTGATTTTTTCTTCTTCATCTTCTTGGTAGTTCCTTCATCAATCCACTGACGAGGGAAGTGAGAAGGGATCTCCAAAGTGACATACTGTTATTTAGATGTTGCTTGTAGACCATGTTGATCGAACTTTGTTGCTTGAACATACTCCTTTACATGTTTCCGGGAAGGGGAAACAATACTCTTCACCGTCTTGGTGAGAGAGTGAGATGGTTTGGTGAATGCTTTATATGGATTGATGAGGGGAAGATCTGTGAGAGGAATCTTCTCATCATCAGAAAGATACTTGAATTCACAGAGAGAATCCAAGGAAGAAGAAAAGATAGATCTGAAAGAGGTAAAAAGGGTAAGAAAATGATGGAAATTCCAAAAAATAGGTACCTAAAGATATAGCATTTAACTTTTTTGGTCCTCATACTATTCTACCGGACAATTGGACCCCAAATTCAATATATTCAAGTCTCCCAAATAACAAATTGCCGGGGCAAAGGCACCCAGTGTAAGTAAAAGAGAAGGATCTACTTCACCAAGAAATTATGAGAGATGGGCAAAGATTTGTTAACAAGCATATGACCTAGGTGAGGAACATCAGGCAGGTTCACCAAATCTTCTCGACGAGGAGCGATTGAACAAATTCCTAAGACTTTTTATGCTCTCCAGCTTCCTCCTCCGATGAACTCTCCCGGCGGCCGCCGGAGCTCCGAGCACCCCGAAAGGGTCATCTTCCAAGCCAAGTCCCACCTCCAACTTCTTCGCCAGTGTCACAATCTCATACGAGTCGCAAAGCGAATGCCGGAAATCCCAACAAGCGCCGCCACCGAATTTAGCCGCTCGTAGTCTCATTGCCTCCAGCTTGAATCTGGAGGGCTTGTTCCCCTGGAAGCTCCGGTGGTGGGCCTCAAACTCGCTGGTCGGGTGCCAGCTGCCGGAGCGGCTGTGCCAGGTCTGAGCCACCGCCTTGAGGATTTCGAGCTCGTCCTCTGCTCCGAGCTCTGGTTTTTTCTTCATGAAAAGAAGTGTTGGATAAGTTGCCGATGTGGGGATATGGATGGATAGATGGATGGATGGAATTATGGAGATAATTTTTGTTTTGTTCTATTTGGGTTCGGCGTTGGGCGAGACGGGACAGGAGCCGCCTTTGTTTGGTCATGTTTGGAAATTTTTTGGCCTCTGAAAATTACATGACGTACACGTCGCCAGATTAGTATCTGTCGACCATAAAATATTGATTTGAAACATTTGATAAATATTAAGAAGAAGATGAAAAATTCTTTTGTTATTTTCACTTTTACCTTTCATTATTATCATTGTGAGCATAAAAAAAATTACATATCAGAATAATAGTTTTAAAGGTGATATATATAATGAAATAATTTATTAAATATAAAAATGCTATAAAAATTTAGGAAAGTTTAAAAATTTGATAAATATTAAAAAAGAAATTAAAAATTCTTATATTATTTTCACTTTTATCTTTCATCTTTCATATTGTGAGCATAAAAAAAATACTATAAAAAATTTGGGAAAGTTTAAAATAAAATATTCTTGAAATAATTGGGATGGAGGCAGCAATATCAAAAACACCCTTACCTTACAGTCGAACTATATCTTCAGGACATTAGGTTTTACTTTGATGAATGATACTTTTGGGTGCATTACCTTTGATTTTATACAATTAGTTTAATATGATGCAGAAACTTAGATTTTTTTTTTCTGATGGAGAGTGGAAAACTGAAAGGATTAAAAAAAAGGGAAAAATCATTCATCTAAAACCTTAGAAAATAGAATATTATAATTTATAAACGGTTCTTATACAATAACTTTACATATATTAGTAGGAGGTGTACCCTATCAATTAATTAATTTTTAAAATACAGTGTTTTTATTTTTATTTTTATTTAAAATCAATATTATTTAGAAATTAGTACTCTATTTATTTAATAATTACTCTAATTATATTTTTTTATAGATAAATTAATTTTATGACTTTGTTTCTTATGCAGCCTTTAAGAAACAAAAGAATAAAAAAATAATATTTTTTACAAAATAAAAATTGAAAATAATTATCAGATAAACTCGTTGCAATCTGCTATTAAATTTTTGAACATTATTTTATACGGTGACAGCGGATGGTGCCTAAATGGCCAGTAAAAGTGAGTTCCAACCACAATTGTGGTCCTCTTATGTGAAAAACATGGTGGTTTATGGTAAAGTGGTCTTCAACATGTTTTTTTAGATGTTAGTGGACATTCAGCACTAACAATGAAGCTAACAGTGTTAACTAGTTATTATTAAGAGAGTGAGTTATCATTTTAAATAAATATTTATAATTACAGAGTAAATAAGATTATTATTATTAGGGGAGAGAATTACCATTTTAAATAAATCTCTTTAATTATGAAAAAATAAGCTTTAAGATTTTAATTATTTATACACAATCTTTGGCCCAATGGCTAAGAGTTTGGATACCCACATCTACTACTAGGGATCTAATCCCATCGGCATATGTGCGGCACTATGCTGCCAAATTGCGACAAATTTTTCCTAAATTTAAATAGATAATCTCTTAAACTCTAATATACTTGTAAAGATGTTTCTGAGTCCAAAAAAATATTTTAATTATTTTTGTAAAAAAAAAAATCTCCCATTTTCAAATGGAAAGAATGCTAGCAACATCACAATTTGATGGAGTAAAATCCAAATTTGGTCCCTTAACTTTTACGTTTGTCCTAAACGGGTCCCCTAACTATAAAAGTGACTATTACGGCCCCCTAACTATCAAATCAAGTTCAATGTTAGTCCCTCCAGTCATTTTGGCCGTTATCCAGGACGGAAAATGCATACGTGGCAATTGCTAGTCCCACAATACCATGGTGGCATCGTCTAGCTGACCCAGAATACCATGGTGGCATTGTCCAGCTGACAAAAGGGTATTTGGGCAGGGTGGGAACAGATTTGGTTGGTGGCGGGAAAAAAATAGGGGAAGAAGGGATATGTTAGATGAGAGAGAGAAAGGGGAAATAGAGGAATAAGTAAAGAGAAATTTAAGAATATTTACTGTGGGGAGACATGGCGAGGGTGGACGACGATAACGGGAACCCACACTGCTACTGTGGCTTGCCTGTAGAGTTAAAGATGGCGTGGACTGACCAAAATGCTAGAAGGAGGTTCTATGGCTGCCAAAATTATGGGGTAGATTTGCTTTTTTATTTTTGTCTTACTTCGGGGATGCTTGGCTGAGATTTTCTTCAATTTTTTCTGACTAGTTGTTAATTTGCTTGAGACACAGGGCAATCAGTATTGTCGATTTAGGCAGTGGTATGATGACCCGACGACTGGACATTGAAAAGTTGTGATAGGGGGCTGCTGAGAAGAGTGGATGAAGCTGAGACAGAGATAAAGCGAATGCGTGGGAAAAAGCGGAAAAAGAAGATTGTAGTGCAATTGAAAGAAGTTGAAGTAAGGAAACTGAAAGGAATGAATAGAAGAATGTTGGCATTGTTGCTAGTCTCTTGGGTATTGTTCATTTGGTACCTGTACGTGTAGATGGGTAGGAGATGGGTGGGCATCGATGTGGGGAAATGGGGTGTTATGGTAATTGTTGGGTGCGATGTATGGCGAGGAAATAGGGAAGGTTGGGGGTAGTAATGGTTGTTGTAGGTGTGTGACGTTTATATTGGATGAAGGGTAGATATTAGGTAGCCTTTGGGGTATGACAGAGGTAGAATCACCTCAATTGTGTACTTACTCGAATGTAATGAAAAGAACTTTGTGTCATTTGGAAGTAAGTATAGTTTGAGAAACGCAACTTCTGTGCTTAAAACACAGTATAATGTTTATCGATTTTGCAACTTCTGTTCCATTCATTATATGTCAAAAGTGTCATCATGTCTCTACATCCATTGTCCATGAAGAGTATTTCAAAGATCCACAAAAAATAGCCAACATCCAACATCCAACATCCAAAAGCATAAATCCAATTACAAAAAACTGCACAAAAAATATCAAGTTTGGCTTTCATTGCTGCCAGTTGCCTACATCAGACTTGTGTGAATCCCTCCTTTTGAAAATGAGTGCCCCCTGCCAGCACGACTCCTTCCCCCTCTGCCACCACTACTTTGTGATCCAGCGTCTTCTAAATTAATAGACCTTTGAGATTGTCTTGCAACAAAAGCAGAACCTAGTTGTGAAACTGATGTCTGTTCACATGTAGGGACCTGTCCATGTTGGCCAACAGTTAGTGTAAATATCTGATTGTAGCATAATGTACACTAATCTCATTAATACTTACATTTTGCTTCATCTGTGATGGCTGCTGCCTCTGTGAAGGATGTCCTCCTCTTTTTCTTGTTTTTTTTGCTAAACTTGCACTTCCAGCTGAAGTTGGCCTTGATTTGCAAGTATTTTTATTATGCCCTTTTTGCTTGCATATTGAACGGTGAATGATAACTCCTGTTTTCCTCATTTTTGAACTACTTTCAGGCTCACCAGGTTCTCTTCTTCTCTTCTTCTTACTCCTTCCTCTATTGACCAGCCCATTGTTTGGAGGTTTAATGGCATTATGTTTCATGTCCTCCCATTGCTCTACACTCTTAATTGGGTTTATTACATTGGCATACATTTCCTTGTGTGTTTCAGTCCAATAACATTGGTCAACATATTCCTCAATGTTGCTATGGTTTAGGGCAAGGGCAGAACATGCATGGTTGCATGGAATTCCAGTGAGCTGCCACTTCCTACAATTGCATGTCCTCTGCTTTATGTCAACTACATGCTGTGATGTAGGAGTTGTAACTTGAAAGCTTGTCCCCCCTGACTCCATTGCCCAACAGTTCCTAGAGTTATTTATGTTCTTGTTCTGTTTCTTTGTAATCTTAGGGCATAATTTACCAGTCCACTTTGCCTCAGCAGATCTTTTCCTAGCTATTCTAACCATGATCTTACATCTAATTACTTCTAACATGGTCAAAATAGGTTTATCCCCAGTGTCAAGGATGAATCTATTGAAGCATTCACACAAATTGTTCAAGAGGATATCACATTTAGAGAACTCCCTAAAAGAAGACCTAGTCCAATGTTCAAGGGGTATACCATTCAACCATGCCCATGCATTTGCATCAAGACCCTTAATTACATCCATGTTCTTCTTAAATTCCCCTTCATATGAGCTCCTTGCTGCTTGCCAAACATAGTCTCTTAACCCCACTCCTGTTTGAAGTTTGTGTACAGATGTCTGACGCAAAATCTGTACTCAGCATCTGGGAACAAGTTTTGAACTGCTGGTATTAAACCCTGTATCATCAAAGCATCATTAGTAACACTAATTAAAATGTTAATATTACAAAATAAGGTAAACAGCCTACCTTCTGTCTGTCTCACATAAATGTCCAGAACTTGGACTCAACAATACCAAGTTCTTCTGCTAAATGTACCAAAAACCAAGCCCAAGAGTCATATGATTCAACCTCAACAACTGCATAGGCAATCGGCCATATGCAGTCATTGGCATCTATTCTAACTATTGCAAGTAATTGGCCTCCATATCTCACTTTTAAAAAACACCCATCTAAACTTATGATGGGCCTGCCCCCAACAAGAAAACCTTTCTTACATGCAGCCATGCAGATGAAAACCCTCTGAAAGAGTAAATTCTCCAACCTCAATCGAAATTGTGTTCTAGGGTTCCTTGCCCTCAATTCTCCACCATAGTCTGCAAGCTTGGCATATTGCTCAGCCTCATCACCCCTAAGCATCATCAATGCTAAAGTTTTCCCTCTTCCAACCTTAGACCTATGAATTTTTATATTGTGGTCCCTTCTGATTAGGTCAACAAGGGCAACCAATGGTATTTCAGGGTTTGATCTAATAACCTCCAGGTATTCCTCTGCTATCCACTTGTAGTTTGCAAACTTATTGGTAACCTGCCTTGCACATGTATGCCTGTCCTCAAACCTTCTTATCTGTGCTCTAGGTCCATCTTTGTATTTTCCAGCAACCAATAGCCAAGGGCAACCTGCCTTGCACACTACTCTTACTCTTCTCTTATCATTCTTCTTGAAATCAACAGGCTGTCTCTGTACAACAGAGTATGCTCTCACAGCTTTCTTGAACACATCAAAGGAGGGGAAAACCATTTTTACCTTGAACTTAGGGTCTCTCATATCTGTTCTGGGGTTGAATACAGGGACCCTCTCACCTTCATCATCACTGGACTCGTGCACACTAAGCAACTCACCATCTGAATCCTCAGATTCACTTTGAACCTATTTAAAATTATACCCCATAACCCTTCCACTACTGCCTACAGCAGGACCTGCCTCTTGTTGATTGTTTTGGGTTGGAGCTGCCTCTTGTTGACTGTTTTGAGTAGGAACATTAGCCTTCATCATCTGCTCTACCCCAGTATCAACTTGTACTTCAACATTTATCCCATCATCATCATTCTCAATTTCATTATCCATCTCATCGAACTCTGTGTCACAGCTCTCACTCTCTGTCTCAGGAGGTGCCCTATAGTCCTCATCATCACTGTTATCAGATTCAGACTCTGATCTATCTTCCTTCCCAAAATCCTTCTCATTTTCTTCTTCTCTGCCTAACTCCACTACATCAGCAACTTCTGGAGACAACCTCTCCCCCATACACACAGACTCTTCTCTGTTTGCATCTAAGTTATGCATTGTCTCCCCAACTCCCTGATGCTCATCCTCCCTAACAGGTTCAGCCTCCTTTAGGTGCCTTCCTTCATCTATCACTTGTTCTGTCATGTTTGATGATGAAACCTCACAACCAGAGATAAGAAGTCTCCTAACTGGCATACTTTTTCTTATAGGTGCCTTGCCACCACTTACTCCACCTACTACCTTCCTACATGCCTCATCAGAACCATCTTCCGGCTCAATCTCAATAATCTTAGCCTTTGGTGGTGTTAATGTAGCCTTAATGTTCTCCACATAGGCTAACTCCTGTTTTGCCATTTCCTCAGGAGTCATTTTTACAATGTAAACCACAATCTTGTGCTCGTGTGGGAGATTGGTATAAACCATGTCCATCACGTCCTTGTCTGTTTTCAACTCCCTTACTATATCCTCCAATGGCATTGTGTGAAAAGGAAGAGTCCAATAGTAGTTCATGAATCCACTGTATCCCAACTCCTCCACCATTTGATCAATGTCAACCATACTAATCTTGTCCATGTTACAGGCATCAAAATGATCCACCAAACCTTCCATATATGTCTTCCATGGCAGATTGGCAAAGTAACCCCCATGATGCATTTGGATTGTAAACCAAGTATCATTAGGAACTACATGATAACAAAGGAAAGAATAAATAAACACACTAAAAATACTCGAATAAAATACCCATCACTAACCTACATTGTTCTTTCAATGGACCCTTGGTCCACTGGTCCCCCCTCAACAACTGACACAGTGCCTTACTACAACACACACCTACCCTTTTTTATGCACTTTTAACAACTGATAAATACATAACACAACAGAAAATGAACCTATTTTCATTTAAGTACAAAACTTACGGCAGTGCCAGTCTCCTTCGTCCCTTTTCCTTCGTCTCCACTCCGTCAATCGGACTTTTGCCTTCATCTTCGCCTTCTCCTTCATCGTATTTCTGCCACCCTAACCACCAAAACAACCGCCGATTACACAGAATATCCCTTTGCCTTATCGCTAGGGTTAATAGTTACTAGAGCACTAGCGATAAGGCGAAGGGAAATTCTGTGTAATCGGTGGTTGTTTTGGTGGTTAGGGTGGTAGAAATACGATGAAGGAGAAGGCGAAGATGAAGGCAAAAGTCCGATTGACGGAGTGGAGATGAAGGAAAAGGGATGAAGGGGACTGGCACTACCGTAAGTTTTGTACTTAAATGAAAATAGGTTCATTTTCTGTTGTGTTGTGTATTTATCAGTTGTTAAAAGTGTATAAACAAAGGTAGGTGTGTGTTGTAGTAAGGCACTGTGTCAGTTGTTGAGGGGGGGACCAGTGGACCAAAGGTCCATTGAAAGAACAATGTAGGTTAGTGATGGGTATTTTATTTGAGTATTTTTAGTGTGTTTATTTATTCTTTCCTTTGTTATCATGTAGTTCCTAATGATACTTGGTTTACAATCCAAATGCATCATGGGGGTTACTTTGCCAATCTGCCATGGAAGACATATATAGAAGGTTTGGTGGATCATTTTGATGCCTGTAACATGGACAAGATTAGTATGGTTGACATTGATCAAATGGTGGAGGAGTTGGGATACAATGGATTCATGAACTACTATTGGACTCTTCCTTTTCACATAATGCCACTGGAGGATATAGTAAGGGAGTTGAAAACAGACAAGGACGTGATGGACATGGTTTATACCAATCTCCCACACGAGCACAAGATTGTGGTTTACATTGTAAAAATGACTCCTGAGGAAATGGCAAAACAGGAGTTGGCCTATGTGGAGAACATTAAGGCTACATTAACACCACCAAAGGCTAAGATTATTGAGATTGAGCCGGAAGATGGTTCTGATGAGGCATGTAGGAAGGTAGTAGGTGGAGTAAGTGGTGGCAAGGCACCTATAAGAAAAAGTATGCCAGTTAGGAGACTTCTTATCTCTGGTTGTGAGGTTTCATCATCAAACAGGACAGAACAAGTGATAGATGAAGGAAGGCACCTAAAGGAGGCTGAACCTGTTAGGGAGGATGAGCATCAGGGAGTTGGGGAGACAATGCATAACTTAGATGCAAACAGAGAAGAGTCTGTGTGTATGGGGGAGAGGTTGTCTCCAGAAGTTGCTGATGTAGTGGAGTTAGGCAAAGAAGAAGAAAATGAGAAGGATTTTGGGGACGAAGATGGATCAGAGTCTGAATCTGATAACAGTGATGATGAGGACTATAGGGCACCTCCTGAGACAGAGAGTGGGAGTTGTGACACAGAGTTCGATGAGACGGATAATGAAATTGAGAATGATGATGATGGGATAAATGTTGAAGTGCAAGTTGATACTGGGGTAGAGCAGATGATGAAGGCTAATGTTCCTACTCAAAACAGTCAACAAGAGGCAGCTCCAACCCAAAACAGTCAACAAGAGGCAGGTCCTGCTGTAGGCAGTAGTGGAAGGGTTATGGGGTATAATTTTAAAGAGGTTCAAAGTGAATCTGAGGATTCAGATGGTGAGTTGCTTAGTGTGCACGAGTCCAGTGATGATGAAGGTGAGAGGGTCCCTGTATTCAACCCCAGAACAGATATGAGAGACCCTAAGTTCAAGGTAAAAATGGTTTTCCCCTCCTTTGATGTGTTCAAGAAAGCTGTGAGAGCATACTCTGTTGTACAGAGACAGCCTGTTGATTTCAAGAAGAATGATAAGAGAAGAGTAAGAGTAGTGTGCAAGGCAGGTTGCCCTTGGCTATTGGTTGCTGGAAAATACAAAGATGGACCTAGAGCACAGATAAGAAGGTTTGAGGACAGGCATACATGTGCAAGGCAGGTTACCAATAAGTTTGCAAACTACAAGTGGATAGCAGAGGAATATCTGGAGGTTATTAGATCAAACCCTGAAATACCCTTGGCTGCCCTTGTTGACCTAATCAGAAGGGACCACAACATAAAAATTCATAGGTCTAAGGTTGGAAGAGGGAAAAATTTAGCATTGATGATGCTTAGGGGTGATGAGGCTGAGAAATATGCCAAGCTTGCAGACTATGGTGGAGAATTGAGGGCAAGGAATCCTGGAACACAGTTTCGATTGGGGTTGGAGAATTTACTCTTTCAGAGTGTTTTTTTCTGCATGGCTGCATGTAAGAAAGGTTTTCTTGCTGGGGGCAGGCCCATCATAAGTTTAGATGGGTGTTTTTTAAAAGGGAGATATGAAGGCCAATTACTTGCAATAGTTGGAATAGATGCCAATGACTGCATATGGCCGATTGCCTATGCAGTTGTTGAGGTTGAATCATATGACTCTTGGGCTTGGTTTTTGGTACATTTAGCATAAGAACTTGGTATTGTTGAGTCCAAGTTCTGGACATTTATGTCAGACAGACAGAAGGTAGGCTGTTTACCCTATTTTGTAATATTAAAATTTTAATTAGTGTTACTAATGATGCTTTGATGATACAGGGTTTAATACCAGCAGTTCAGAACATGTTCCCAGATGCTGAGTACAGATTTTGTGTCAGACATTTGTACACAAACTTCAAAGGTTGCTTTCCAGGAGTGGGGTTAAGAGACTATGTTTGGCAAGCAGCAAGGAGCTCATATGAAGGGGAATTCAAGAAGAACATGGAGGTAATTAAGGGTCTTGATGCAAATGCATGGGCATGGTTGAATGGTATACCCCCTGAACATTGGACTAGGTCTTCTTTTAGGGAGTTCTCTAAATGTGATATCCTCTTGAACAATTTGTGTGAATGCTTCAACAGATTCATCCTTGACGCTAGGGATAAACCTATTTTGACCATGTTAGAAGTAATTAGATGTAAGATCATGGTTAGAATAGCTAGGAAAAGATCTGCTGAGGCAAAGTGGACTGGTAAATTATGCCCTAAGATTACAAAGAAACTGAACAAGAACATAAATAACTCTAGGAACTGTTGGGCAATGAAGTCAGGGGGGTCAAGCTTTCAAGTTGCAACTCCTACATCACAGCATGTAGTTGACATAGAGCAGAGGACATGCAGTTGTAGGAAGTGGCAGCTCACTGGAATTCCATGCAACCATTCATGTTCTGCCTTTGCCCTAAACCATAGCAACGTTGAGGAATATGTTGACCAATGTTATTGGACTGAAACACACAAGGAAATGTATGCCAATGTAATAAACCCAATTAGGAATGTAGAGCAATGGGAGGACATGAAACATAATCCCACTAAACCTCCAAACAATGGGCTGGACAATAGAGGAAGGAGTAAGAATAAGAGAATAAGAGAACCTGGTGAGCCTAAATGTAGTTCAAAAATGAGGAAAACAGGAGTTATCATTCACTGTTCTATATGCAAGCAAAAAGGGCATAATAAAAGCACTTGCAAATCAAGGCCAACTTCAGCTGGAAGTGCAAGTTCAGCAAAGAAAACAAGAAAAAGAGGAGGACATCCTTCACAGAGGCAGCAGCCATCACAGATGAAGCAAAATGTAAGTATTAATGAGATTAGTGTACATTATGCTACAATCAGATATTTACACTAACTGTTGGCCAACATGGACAGGTCCCTACATGTGAACAGACATCAGTTTCACAACTAGGTTCTGCTTTTGTTGCAAGACAATCTTAGAGGTCTATGAATTTAGAAGACGCTGGATCACAAAGTAGTGGTGGCAGAGGGGGAAGGAGTCGTGCAAGGGGTAAGGGGCACTCATTTTCAAAAGGAGGGATTCACACAAGTTTGATGTAGGCAACTGGCAGCAATGAAAGTCAAACTTGATGTTTTTTGTGCAGTTTTTTGTAATTGGATTTATGCTTTTGGATGTTGGATGTTGGCTATTTTTTGTGGACCTTTGAAATACTCTTCATGGAAAATGGATGTAGAGACATGATGACACTTTTGACGTATAATGAATGGAACAGAGTTGCAAAATCGATAAACATTATACTGTGTTTTAAGCACAGAAGTTGCGTTTCTCAAACTATACTTACTTCCAAATGACACAAAGTTCTTTTCATTACATTCGAGTAAGTACACAATTGAGGTGATTCTACCTCTGTGATACCCCAAAGGCTACCTAAAGTCAAACTCTCTTGGCCCGCTTAACCTGTCAAACTTGGTCACCCGATCAACTTAGACAAGAACATAAGTTACAAGATTATGAACCACCATTATGCATTCAGCGCAATAGTGACGCCCAGCAGCCCCTGTTCCATCCTGCCTCCAGCATCAACAACTAGTATAAAACCCAGAAATAAAAGAAAAAAATTGGGTTCAAAACTTCAAACTTTGATTTATGAAAATCGGTTGTGATTTTAAAGAAATTACTTTAAAAGAAGGTAAAGAGGAAAACTAGAGATCAAAACCATTAAAGGTGTTAGACCCACCCATCCTTGTTACTCTCCCACTTTACCATCTTTTCTATTTGTTCCAAATTTCCCTTTCAACCTTATGTCTATAAGTAAGCTAACCAAACAACTGAATTTCTCAGTTTGTTTCTTTTCTGATCATGTCATTACCAGGATTTGATGAGCAAGAAGATGATTGTAAAAGGGCATGAATCAAATAGAATGTAGTACTTTGGTACATTACAATCGTTGGTTGCTTTTCATGCATCGGTCTCACCTCACTTAATTCATAGTCATTTGGGTCATCTTTTTCTAGGAAATCTCAAGAAACTTGCCCCAAATATAGATCTAGTCTCCAATTTATATTGAGTCGTGTTAATTATTGAAGCATCATCGTGTTCCCTAATTTTCTTGAGTCAATAAAAGGGTTGAAAAACCATTTATATTAGTTCATACAAATATTTGGGGTTCAAGTCATGTCAAGTTCAAGTTAGGTTTTCAGTATTTCATATGTTTTATTGATGATTTTTCTTGAATAACTTGGTTGTTCTTAATGAAAGAGTGTTTTAAGTTATTCTCTATCTTTTGTTCCTTTTCTGCTAAAATTCAAAATCAATTTAATTCTTGAATTCATATTCTTTGTTGTAACAATGCTAAAGTGTATTTTTCTAACTCAATGTCTAGACACATGTAGCCAACGGTGGAGCCATGTTTAAGCAAGTGGGGCAATTGGCCCAATGAATTTTAGGAAAACTACACATTAGTTTTGAATCTTTAATAAAATTTATAACTAAACCCTATAAGTTTTGAAGTTTATAGCTATATATTATAAAAGACTTATCTATTGCCCCCACTGATAATTTTTTCTGGCTTTGCCTAGCATGCAATGGTAGGGAATTATACACCAATCTTTCTGTACAAAGACATCTCAACAAAATAGAGTGTTCAAGAGGAAAATGCAGCACATTGTTAAAACAGGTTATACCCTTTTAATTCACTTGAATATTCCCAAAAGTTTTTTGGGTGATGCTATCCTTACTGCATGTTTCCTTATAAATCGGATGCCTTTCTCTATTTTGTCAGGTAAAATCCCATCATTTGTTCTCTTTCCCTTTCAAGCTCCCTATTCTATTGCACCTCAAATATTTTGGTATATTTGTTTTGTTCATCAACATCAAGCTAACATAGACAAGTTAGACCCTAGAGCCTTACAATGTGTTTTTCTTGGACACACTTATCTGCATAAATGGTACAAATGCTTCTATTCTTCATTAAATTGATTTTTCTGCTAATGTTACGTTCTTTAAAAACACGTCTTATTTTTCTAGCACTCGATTTGTGTCTGTCGATACTGAAGATTGTCCGTCTTTACCCTTTGTGCCAACTTAAGTAGCTCCTGAGAACGATGTGTCAAACACTAACACTACACCTTTAAAGCATATTCCTGATATTGATCCTCCACCTTAGAGCATCTACCTCATCTTGAGCTCTAGGTTTATACTTAGCGTCCTTGAGTTGAAGTACAACCAAGAAATTCATGTTCATCACCACTGTCCTCTTCATCTTCAAATCCGAATGATGATGATTTGGATCTTTTAATTGTACTTTGCAAAAGGAAAAGGTCTTGCACTTCTCACCCTATTTCTAACTTTGTTTCTTATGATTCTATATGACCATCGTATTATACTTTTATATCCACCACATCCTATATACCTTTGCCTAAGTCTGTTTGAGAAGCCATTTCTCATCCTGGATGGAAATGAGCTATGAAAAAAGAAATGTCAACTTTATGGGCTAATAATATGTGGGATTTGGTCCCTCTTCCATGTGGTTAGCATATTGTGGCTTGTCATTGTGTATTTATTATAAAGGTCTATCCTGATGGTACAATTAATCGATTAAAAGCCCTTCTGGTAGTAAAATGATATCCTTAGGTATATGACATTGATTATTCAAAAAAAAATTCTCCAGTATCTAAAATGAGATCTGTTCATGTTTTCATTACATTTACTGCTACACATGCATGGCCTTTACTACAACTAGACATTAAGAATGCTTTTCTTGATGGAGATCTTGAGGAAATTCTCCATATTGAGTAATTACTGGGGTTTTTTTGCTCAGGGGAAGGGTGATTGTGCATTTTGTCTAAACAAGTCTTTGTATGGTTTGAAATAGTTGCCATGTGCCTGGTTTGGTCACTTCAATTTGATTGTTATGGAATTTAGTTTGCAGTGATGTCATGTGGATCATTCTATTTTTATCACCACTTTGAAACTGGTAGAATTCTTTTGATCATCTTTGTTGATGATATTGTTATCACTGGTGATGATGCAATTGGGATTTAATCCTTAAAGGATTTTCTGCAAACTAAGTTTCAGAAAAAAGACCTTGGTCCATTAAGATATTTCTTGGTGATTAAGATTGTGAGGTTCAAAATTGGAAATGTCTTTCTAAGAGAAAATATGTTCTCGACCTTTCAGAGAAAGCTGGCTTGTTAGGAACCAAACCTATTGATAGTACCATGGAGCCCAGCATCAAGCTTGATGTTGATAAAGGAGAATACTTAAAAGATCCTACTAGGTATTAAAAACTTGTTGATAAATTAAATTATCTAACTGTTACTTGTCCAAATATTTCATTTGTTGTGAGTGTATTAAGTTAATTCGTGGACTCTCTTCGTACTAGGTACTAGGATGTAGTAATTAGAATTTTGAGATATCTCAAATGTGCGCAAGGATGAGGTTTTTTTTTTACCAAAATCATGGTCATATTTGAATTCAAGGATACATAAATGCTAATTGGGCATGCTCTTATGATTGACGGTCTACTTCAGGATATAGTGTATTTATGGTAGGAAACTTGGTGTCATGAAAAAGCAAGAAACAGAGTTTTGTTGCAAGGTCAAGTGCTGAATTCGAGTACAGGCAATGGCGTATACTACATGTGAGCTAGTTTGGTTAACGCATCTTCTCATAGAGCTTGGTTTTGTGCACTTGTCTTCTATAAAATTAATGTGTAATAATCAAGCAGCAATTCATATTGCGTCTAATCCCATCTTCCATGAGAGTACCAAACATATCAAAGTTGATTATTATTTTGTTCGTTAGAAGCTTCAAGAAGGCTTAATCAAGATCTCATATGTTAAATCAGAAGATGAACTTGCTGATTTATTTACTAAAGCTCTAAGAAGATCTAAAGTAAAGTTTACATGTAACAAGCTTGGAGCTTATGATATGAATGGTCCAGCTTAAGGAATAGTGTTGAGAATATTTTAAAAGTGTAATATTTCATCTTTATTCATAGAATTTAAACCTATTTTTTCCTAAGGATTTTCTTTCCTTATACACTTCACTCATTCATTATATAAAGGTCTTGTGAGGGTCTTGTGATTATTAAGCATTCATTTTCTCCTCATATTATTCTCTAACAAGGTTTTTATATTGGATTTACATATTTTTTTTAAATAATGCATATGTTCTTTTCAATAAAAATATATGTTTTTTTCACAATATTGTTTGTTCTTTTATGCTTTAGGCATTGTTCTTTTGTGTTTTTATATTGGCTTTTATAGATGTACTTTTTTACTTTACTACATTTTCTTTTATGCATTAAGCTTTGTTCTTTTATGCTTTATAATTTGTTCTTTTAAGTTGTTATATTGGAGTTACACATGTTCTTTCAAATAATGGATATGTTCTTTTCTATATAACTGTTTGTTCCTTTTTACATCACAATTTATTCTTTTATGATTTGGGCATTGTTCTCTTATTTTTTTTTTTAATTTTGGCATTACAGATGTTTATGTTCTTTTAATTAATGGATATTTTCTTCTTCGTAGAAGCACGTGTTCTTTTGTGCTTTAAACATTGTTCTTTTTATGTTTTTATTTATTTTGGTGTTACAGATTTTCTTTTCTATTTTACTATATGTTTTTTTTTTATGTTTGGCTTTGTTCTTTTATGCATTTGGCTTTGTTCTTTTATACTATAGAATTTGTTCTTTTTTGTTTGTTATATTGGAGCTATATATTTTTTTTAATAATACATATGTTCTTTTCCATATAAGTATATGTTTTTTCATGTGTTAGACTGTGTTCTTTTTGGCAATAGTATATGTTCTTAAAATGGAGTTAAATGTAGGTTATAATGAAAAGGATGAATGTGAAAAGGTTAATATGAATGGTATGGAATTTGGTTGCGAGGATAAAGTATGTGAGTATTACTGGAAGCATGGTCTTAGCCATGCTTTTGAAGTAAGGAGGACTAGGCTCGGTCATAGGGCTGATGATTCTTTTTATGAAAATGAGTTTTCTTATTCTTGTACTGGTGAGAAACAGAGTTTTGGGAATAATGGTAGTCATGAAAGGGCCATTTTTTGTTCTAATTTCATAGCATTTTTTTAGTTTAAAATTGATTTTAGTGGTATTTAGAAGTGTGATAGACATGATAGACAACATAATCATCCATTTGTTCAATAATATCAAGGTTCATTTTTTACATACTACCAGGCATATAGATAAAAGAAAGAAGAATATGTTGTTGTCTTTCCTGTGAATTGGTATTCGAGCTATTGATGCATTTAGAATAATGTACCAAGATTGTAGGGGTATTTAGCCTATTGGGTTTATGAAGATTGATTTTTATAATTTTTTTTACTCGTGAGAAGTCTATTCAGATTTGGAGTGCTGATGTTTAGTCATTGCTTGATTGTCTTAAAGAAGATGTGTCTATGATGGCAATTTTTAATATAAATATCAAGTCATTGATGGTCGTTTGGGTAATTTCATATGGAAAGATTCATGTATGTATGAAGATTATCAATGTTTTGGTGGTGTCATTTTTTATACAACCTACATAATAAATATGTATGGTCTCATATATGCTTCCTTTGTTGGAGAAAACAATCACAGGTAGATTGTTATTTTTTGATGTGGTTTATTGGTCAATGAGGACTAAAAGACTTTTGGATGGTTGTTTAATTGATATTTAGAGAGTATGAGAAGTGTTCAGCTCTCAACATTTATGACAAACCAAAATCCTACCATTATGCTCATTGTTGGAAGAAATTTGCCTTATTTAAGTCATAGGTTATGCCTATGACATATTTCACAGAATACACAGGAACATTTAGACTGGTTATTGAACAATGCCAAGGAATTTTCTAAAGCTTTGGCTCAATATTTTTATGGTTGTATTACTATTCAGTAGTTTATTGAAAAGTGGCCAAATATGATTGAGACATTTGGTTTAAAAGGCAATAATTGGCTAGAGACTATGTTTGCATTGTGGGAAAAGTGATGCCTTGCTTATTGCAAGGATGTGTTTTTGACAGGTAGTTTTTCATCTACTAGTATGTGTGTTCTTTTGTAAAGATCTATATGTTCTTTCATATATTTATGTTTGTTTTTTCAGTAGTTGTCTATATTATTTCTGTTACCAATATATGTTCTTTTATGAACTATTGCATGTCCTTTTAAATTTAAATTTATGTTCTTTTATATATTGATGTTTTTTCTTTTATTAATTGGCTTATATTCTTTTAGTTAGCAGTATATGTGCATTTTTTTTATAGAGATTTGTATGTTCTTTTATTTATTGATATTTGTTCTTTCAGTAAATGATCTATAATCTTTTCATTACTAGTATTTGTTCTTTTAAGAATTAATGCATCTTACTTCAGTTTTGTATTTATGTTATTTTATAAATTGATGTTTGTTCTTTCAATATTTGGTCTATAATCTTTTAGTTACTAGTATCTATTATTTTCTTAGTTGCATGTTCTTTTAGTTTTATTTTTATGTTTTTTTCTTTATTCATTTGTGACGTTCATTGTTTATTTGATCTATCTGCAGGGATACTGTCAACACAGAAAAGTGAAAATGTGAATCATATACTGAATGGAATATGTGGAAATTAGCCTTTACTTTTGTCAGTGCTTCATTCAATTGAGTAAAGATTTAGAGAATGGAGAGATGCTGATGTTGATGAAGATTTTCATAACCGAGATTTATTAAGTGTGACGTTTCGTTTTGTGCTCTTAAAGCATATTGCTTAGGTATATACATTTTGTATTTATAAACAGTTTGAGGATGAACTTAAGATAGGTTTTTTTTTGCTGATTATAAGTTATTAAGCGAGGTTAATGGTATTTTTTAGTACGAAATAGCAAATCAAGATTCTCAAGGATGTTATTGCTTAGTGTCTTTTACAAACTGTGATTCTATCATGGTAAATTAATCATCCAAGCATTTTGAAGAGATGGGCTGGTTTTGTTTGCATATCTTTAAAATTTTTAATGTGAGAAATGTTACTGTAATTCCTACTGTGTATGTTGTTAGAAAGTAGACAAAGATGCTAGAGCAAGCAACTGTATTGATACTAATCATGGTGAAACTAATGATAAGTCCAATAACATGTTTTGGAGGAACAAGATGATGAAAGATATATATGATGTTGTAATTCCATGTTAAGAAAATAAGGACACAAGGCATATATGTAAACAGTAAGTAACAAATATGAGTGTGAATGTCAAAGACTATTTGACTACGAATCGAGAAATGGGAGCTAACACTAGTTGTGTGTTTGGGATTGATGAGTCTAGAATGCAGAACTCATTTCCTATTAGGACAAAAGGTCACAGCATGTAGCAATTTACTGTTGTGCTGTAAAGCCCTTGAAGAAGTCAAAGAAGTAGTTGTATTTATTACTTTGTTTTTTTTATAGATAACATTTTGTTCTTTTAGAAAGAACTATATGTTCTATTAATAGAATGCATATGATTGTTTATAGAAGAATGATTTTTTATACAAGTGCTATGTAATAGATAGTGAAAACAAATAGTATAAAGACAAAGAACAAATAGGTGCTTACAAAAGAACAAAAGAGTAACATAGAAATGAACAAATGTTCTTTTTAGTAAAAAAGTTTACTTTTTTAGATGTTATTATATGTTATTTTTGTTTTTAATGTTTGTCCTTTGATATTAGAATTTTCCTACTTTAATCTCTATTCTTTTAATATTTTTATTAATTAATAGCCTGTTGAATTTATAATAAAAGAATAAACACAATAACATGAAAGAACAAGTGCTAATACAAAAAAGAACAAAGAGGTCCTTGTAAAATAACAAACAGATATGTCTAAAAGAACAAAGAGAAAACCTAGAAAAAATAAATATTTTCATTAAAAAGAAACACAGAGCCTGCTAAAAGAATTAATAGAGCCTTCTAAAAGAACAAAGAAGATAACATGAAAGAACAAGAATTTGTTTCTCATTCATACATTCTTCATACAAGAATACTGACAATCTGGAAAACCAAATTTAACAAGGAAAAAAAAAACAGTAATGATTAAAACATCCTATACATAAGCATAATAGCTAAGCTAAGAGTTTATATTTTCAATTGTCGGCTTGAAGCACTATATGTTTTTTGGTGTTATGCCCAGAAAGGAAAAGTTTTGCTACAATCTTGATGTGGTGAATGTTCATTATGTCATCTGGTCCTAAGTCATAATCAAACTATCTTACCTTATAAAGTTCTATGTATCCACATGTGAAAACCCCACAGTCAACTGTGTTTAACATATATTCATCTTTCCAACCAACTTTCAACATGACTTTGTTTCCAAAGCAGGTTCACATGTAAATGTTTGAAGACTAATTTTTTTTTAGTTTAACATTATTCATGCTAAAGTGGGTGTTGGAGAGTTCCTACTGAAAAGGCATGGAGCTAGAGCAGCACACATGAAGAAGAAGTCTCCCGCGAGTTACTTGCTGCTTAATCTCAGATGGGATAAATTTTGTAGATCGATTTTGTTAAAGATAAAATTTGATCACTTGTACTGCTTAGCTAGCTTTGTTATTTGGTATTTAAGCATCTGGTTGTACAACTCTTTTGCTATGAATGAAATAAGATTTATCCTAAACACAAAATCTATCATGTTGTCAGAATGGTAGAATCCTTACCCAAACACTTAGCTATGTCCGACGAGAAAAGGGAAAACTAACTTATCCTGAGTGGTGGTTGTCGCGGTGGTCCACCAGTCAATTTTTTTCATGATCCAAGTTTACTGTATTTTCTTAAGCATGCGGATTACATGATGACATCACTCATTTCCGTCCCACTAGATGGTGACAACTATTCAAGATGGAGGAGGGTGATCATTAACTTTCTGTGTAGCAAGAGCAAGCTTGGATTCATTGATGGAAGCTGCCTAAACCTAAGGGAGCCACTAAAAAAGCCTTGACCTAGAACAAATGCGGCAATCTGGTATTTTCTTGGTTGATGAATTATATTCATGTTTCACTTCACAATTCGATTGCTTACCATGATTCGGCATAAGAATTGTGGAGAGACCTAGAGGAGTAGAGGAGAGGTTTGGCCATATGAATTAGCCTTGAGCCCATGAACTCTATATAAACATAGCTCTACTTAGTTAAGGGACCATGAACATAGCAACATATTACACAAAATTAAAGAGTTATTGGGATGAATTTGCAGCCTACACTCAGATGGCGAACTGCACATGTGAAGCGTCTAAAGTATGGATGGAAGAGAAGGAGAAAGAATGCAATCATCAAGTCCTTATAGAGCTAAATGAACTTTTCAAAACTATAAGATCTCAAATTCTGGCTATTGAACCCCTGCCATTTTTTAACAGGATTTATGCCATGGTCGTAGCCAAAGAAAAACAATTTAGCCTGACCCAAAATGAGGAAATTGATGTCGAAGGAGTAATGACAGCACAAACTCAACCTAGAAGAATAAAACATGGATAGAATAATTGGCAGAAACCAAGTTGAACTCATTGCAAGAAAATTAGACATGATGAAAAAGATTATTAGGAAATTATAGGCTATCCGACAAACTGGTAGCCAACACAACAAGGGAAAGCGAGCGCCAATGCATGCACTGGTGATGAAAACATGCATAAAGTATAAGCAACAACCTTAACAAGTTTGATGTTTGACCAATATGAACAACTACTTGCCTTGATGAGCAATGACAAAGGTTCAAGCTTTGTGAATTGTGCTGTTAAGAAAAACTCATTTGTTTCTCATGCCTGGATTTTATACACAGTTGCCACTCACCACATTGCCAGCCAAAAAGACCTTTTTTCTGAAATTCATGAAACATCCGGATGAGTTATACACGTGTCAGATGGATCAACAAAATTCATTAAAAGTTCAGGGAAGTGTTTTTTAACCGACACCATCCAACTTAAAGAAATTTTGTACTCTCTTCACTTTATGTATAACCTTATTTTCATACAAAAGCTTACTCAAGATCACCACTATTCTTTGACCTTCTTTTCAAAATTTTGCCTATTATAGGACCAGGTTTCAAGGAAGTTGATTGGGATGGGTAAAGAAGACAATAGCTTGTACTTCTTCTGGGTAGATGACGTCAGTGGTATGATACGTGTTAATCACACTAAAATGGAACCTAATGATCTTTGGCACCAGTGTTTAGGGCATTCATCTTGAGACGGATAGCCATAAAAGCCATTCCTGGTAATGAATTAAGCACCTTTCATGATTATTGTTCTATTTGTCCTTTAGCTAAAGGTTCTAGACTTCCTTTTGGACACAGTAATAATTTGTCTGAGTTTTCTTTTGAATTAATTCACATGGATATTTTGGGGCCTTATCACACACCTTTTACTAATGGAGAATTTTTTTTTTCTCACTTTGGTTGACGATCAAGCATGGGCATCATGCACTTTCTTGATGAAACACAAAAGTGATTCCATTAGAATTTTTGAAACCTTTTTCAAAATGATTAAAAATAAATTTGCGTTTGACATCAAAAATGTTCGAAGTGATAATGCTTTGGAATTAACACAAGGGGAAATCATTGTTTTCTTCAAATAAAAGGGAATTGTAACTTATTATATGGGCACATCTTACCAAAATTGGGTGGTTGAAAGAAACCATAGAGAAGTTGTGAACATTGCCAGGGCACTCAAATTTTTCAAGCAAATTTGACCATAAAATTTTGGGGTAATGCATTTTAATGGTTACTTTTCTCCTAAATAGGTTGCCTATAGAAGGGTTGAACAACAAAACACTTTTTGAAGCCCGGTATGGCTTAGTCCCTTGCAACTTTAAGGTAAGTTTGAACCTAGGGCTAGAACTTGTGTCTTTCTAGGTTAGCTAAATAGTCAAAAGGGTTATAAGGTGTATGACCCTGAAACTGAACATTTTTTTTGTCTCCCATGATGTTTTGTTTCATGAGCGTGTCTTTCCTTTTGCACTATAATCCAACACCCATCATAAGCCATGCTTAAGCATTTATGAGCCTCACCACCTAATGATGAAGTAATCAGCTTCAATAGTAGGAATAAAAATTAAAGTAACCAAACTGAAGCTCTAAAAGAAGAAGTAGTGACCTTTGAAGCCAACCCAGCCCATGTACCATTACCTGAACATAGTATTGTTTGACGAAGCATGTGAAGCCGAGAGCTACAAAAGAACCTAGATGACTACTAAGTTAGCTTGCTAGGGAGAAATATGACAACTCATTCCAACTCGGCATCCTCAGGTAAAAGCTACCTCGTAACTCTTATATATTGGATCAATATTTTTCTATGCACCATCACAAGTTTTTTTGTTTTACTGCAGTTTTGCAAAACAAAGAGCCAGTATCCTACTCAACAATGCGAGTAGATCCTAATTAGCTGAGCACAATGCGTGCTAAGATTGAGGCATTGGAAGCTAACCATACTTGGGATTTAGAAACATTGCCAAGAGAAAAAAAAAGCCTGTGAGCTATAAATGGGTCTCTATGGTCAAGCATAGATCAGATAGGAGTATTGAAAGATATAAAATGACGTTGGTGGTGATGGGTTTCACTTAAGTAGAAGGACTTGACTATATCGAGACCTTCACACCAATGGCCAAGTGAACCAAAGTACAATGCTTGTTAGTGGTTGCAGCAATAAAAGGTTGGGAATTGGATCAACTCGGTGTCAATAACACTTTCTTGCATGGTGACCTCTACAAAGAAATCTATATTCAGCTGCCACCCAGCTACTTAGAAGAAGGAGATAATTAAGTGTGTAGGTTGAGAAAGTTTATTTATGGTTTAAAGCAAGCATCGCAAGAATGGTTTGCAAAATTATCTTCAGCATTAAAGGCATATGGATTTAAACAGTTTGTCGCAAACACTTCTTTATTTACAAAATAAGAAAAAAAAACACATTTTCTAGCCATACTTATGTATGTTAATGATATGGTGGTGGCCAGAAATAGTTCTATGAAATGCCAGAAGGTGCGGGACTTCCTCTAGTAGCATTTGCAATTGAAGGATCTTGGTTTGCTCAAATACATCCTTGGTTTGGAAATGGCCCATGGAAAGGATGGAATATTTGTCAGTCAATGCAAGTATGCATTGGACCCCTTCGCAAATGTGGGATTAACTGAAGCAAAACCCATAAAAGTTCTAATGCTGTAGCACCAGAAACTTGGCAATCTAACTAAATCGAAGATGGCAGATCCCACAAGCTACCAAAGACTAGTTAGGAAGCTCTTATATTTAACCATCACAAGGCCGAACATCACCTTCCCTGTTAATGTTCTAAGACAACATATGAATAAGCCATCAATAGAGCATTATAGAGCAGCTTTGAAAGTGTTACGGTATGTTAAAGGAGCTCCCGAATAAGGCTTATTGTTTCCTCGAAGCAACAATCTTTAGCTGAAGGCTTACTATGACACCGATTAGGCAACATGTCTAATTACACGAAGGCTAGTCACTAGGTATTACACTGAGTTAGGGCAAGCTCCACTTTCATGGAGGACAAAAAAACAGCCAACCGTAAGGCACTCTTTTGCCGAGGCTGAATATAGAGCTATCGCATCAACTTCCAACAAGTTGATTTGGTTGAAGTTGTTCCTAAAGGATCTCACTGTGAATCACTCGAGTCCTATGCAGCTGTTTTGTGACAACAAGGCTGCCTTACATATATCTACTAATCCGGTGTATCATGCACAAAGCACAAAAAGATTGATTGTCACTTCGTGCATGAATGAATGCAGTCCAAAGAGCTCAAAACCAATTGCATTCCTTCCAAGATTCAACCGACTGATATGTTCACTAAAGCGCTCAGATATAAAGATTTTCAGCAGTTAAAAGGTAAGTTGGGTATTTGGTCCCTCCATATTCCAACTTAAGGGGGGCTGTTGGACAGTTCCTGCTGGAGAGGAATGTGGCTAAAATATCACACACGAAGTAGGAGTCTCTCGTGAGTTACTTGCTGCTTAATTTTACATGGGATAAAGTTTGTAGATAGGTTTTGTTAAAGATAAAACTTGATCACTTGTACTTTTTAGCTGGTTTTTTTATTCTGTGTTTAAGTATTCGGTTGTTAGATTCACATTGCTATAAATGAAATCAGATTCATCCAAAATCCAAAATCTATCAGTAAGCACTGAATATTATCATCTGAGACAAGAAGAAGATATAAGATAATAGATGTGTCAGAATAAAATAATAGGAGGTAACTTATAGAACAACAAATTGATAGATTTGGAGTTTAGTGACTTATGATGACACTTCTTGTTGGTTAACTTGATTTTCTTAGCTTTCATATCAAACAATAAAATGAAGAAGTGTTGGTGTCGGATGGCTGGGGCAAATGTCTAAAGATCAAAGTAAAATTATACTTGACATAAGAATTATAAATAAAATGTCCCAAAATATATGAAATCTATTTGTCGAGTGTTACTAGTTCACATTCTTCGAGTAGCCATAGATTTTAGCTATTTTAGCTTGCAGTATAGTTTATCAATGTTTTATTTCCTATTTGCTTAATCTCCTGAACAATAAATTTTGACCCTTCTTTTTCTCTTCATCCTTTGTACCATTAGCCAGGATATTCAAGGCAGCGTACCTATTAGAATGAACATAAAGACATGGAAGAATGAGCAAATCAAATAGAGACAACTAAAAAGAAAAACAGTAACATGTAAAAGAACAAATGGAAATGGCTAAAAAAACAAAGAGTAACATGTAAAAGAACAAACAATAATGACAAAAAACAAACACTAATATGAAAAAAAAAAAACAGAGAATCTAAAAGAACAAACAATAACATGTGAAAAAACATAATTAAATAATGAAATATGAAGTAGAACAAATAAAAGAACAGAAGGTAACATGAAAAAGAACAAGTTAATGGTTTGGGATTACTGATAAGATAGGAGTGATGAAAGCCTTTTTCTTCTGAGGCCTCTGGTTTTCCTTTTTGTTTAGTAGGGCCGTGCAAACTTGCACAAATTAGACTTTAATACAACCATCACAATGTAATGTTCTAAGTGAGTCATTTGGAATTGAGTCATTTGGAATTGAGTTATTAGATTTTTGAATCAAACAAGACTTGCATATTAAACAAGTTAGGTGGTGAGTTTTTAGTTTCATTACTTGTTGGATAGGATACATAAATTTACAGGATTATTACCTTATTAAAAAGGATTTATCAACAACTTTAATTTCAAGGTCTATAAGTTATTCATCAATTGATTTTGTGGCATATTGTTTGGTGAATTCATTCTCAATAGAGCTGATTTCTCTTTGCAGGAGAAACATACATTTGTACATACTCATGTACTATATGTGGTGGAGGCCTCAGTATTAGAATCTCAGTTAGTAATTTTGTTATGGGAGAGTTGTTGAAAGGGTCGGCTATTGGTAAGTTTACCAGCAATGTGAAGTCTAGCATATCATCATAGAAATTTATAGGTTTTCCAAAAAAATATGTTAAAGAACATATGCTATGTAAAAAAAAACCAAATAGTAAAATATAGGAAAATATATTGTGAGAGAAAATAAATGAATTTTTATTTTTCTTTGTTTGTTGGTTTAAACAACTGGTTTTTCTTGTTTGTCTTGACTTATTTTTTTCTACATCTTGAAGTAAAGTGTAGGTTAGATGAAAAAGAACATAGGTTACATATAGTAGAATAGGTAGTAATAAGTATTAGAACAATAATTCTTCAGAAAAAGAACAAACAACAAAATAATAATAAACATATGGTAATTTATTAAATTTTTACTATGCTTTTCATGTGGTGCTTCATCTTTCTTTCCTTCATGACCCCTTTGCTTCTTTTGTTTGTCTTCATTTGATTCCTTGCTTTGTTGAACTAAGGTATAGGCTACGTATAAAAAAGATATGTTAAAGTTAAATAAACAGATAATAATATGCAACAGATTCCCTAAAAAGAAAAAATAGTACTAGGCAACAAACAGTACCACGCTTGTCATGTTCTACTGCATCTCTGCTTCTTTCATTTCCCACTTGCTTTGATTGCTAATTGTTCTTATTGTCATCATCATCGTTATATCATCATCATATGGTTGCAAATTAGCAAAACATACATCTCTTTCAGCTGCTTCATTGTCTTCTTCATCCTCAACCTCCCTATCATTTTTTATTTCTGTTTTTGAGAAGAGTTTGTGCAAACTTTTAAATTCTTCTTTCTGAAGCATTGATGAGAAGATGTGCAGTCTGTTGTTTTGGCTTGCCATGGTGGTTGTTGTTTGAACCGTTCTTTTGTCAGTTTCTAGAGTTAACTTATGTATTTGGCCAAGGATAATAAAACTGAACAGAGAGTTAGATGGGACCTTTTGTGCAGGTGTTCCCATACCCAGGTATTTTGCAATAGTGGCTATTTCATTAGGGTAGGCATTCATGGCATCTCTCATAGCCTTAAACAAATCACTTTGTGCAGTAGCAACCTTCTTAGCAACTATAATATAGCATCAATAAGCTTTGGACCCCACTGATAAGCTTACAATGGTACCCTTTAGTGTTGTATTGTCTTGTTTATTGGGTTTATTTTGACAGTGATTTTCCCAGTTCTCACTATTTGAATCTTTCAACTTCTTGTCAAGCTGATTCTTCTCCTTATGCATGTTCTTTCAGCTGTCTAGCTGTGTTGCAAATGTTTTCTTTTCTTTTTTGCTTTGCGATAGCGATTAGTAGATCATTAGTAACCTAAAGGTAAAGAATAAACAAATATTGCTTGTAAAAGAACAAAAAAGAAAATATAAAAGAACAAGTACTTGCCCCAAGAAGAACAAAAATGGTTTTCTAAAAGAACAAACAAGTATCTATAAGAACATAAAATATAAAGAGAAAATTAATAAATAAAAAAAGCATCCCAGAGGTTTAGTGAAATATACATTTGTGCTCCCATTGTTTTAGAAAACTACCCTAGCCCCTATCGAAAGCTTAAAATCCTTACACTTATTCCTTCTACTATTAATATTCGTTAAAACACATAAACTAACCAATAGTTACCACCTTCATGAAAAAGAGACAATACTTGTTTTCTCTCTTAACCTTCTTTCATAAAAACATTAGCATATTTTAATCTAACAACAAGAAACTCTCTCTTCTTCTCTCCTACTTTCTTCTTCTTTTTCACTGCCAATCATCCAATTCTGGAGAGTTACAGGTCAATGATGGAAAAGGACAACCATAAGGCATGACCAAGTATCGAATTGGAGAGAGGATAGACATAAGGCATGAAGGAACCAAAAATCAAATCACAGCAGACACGATGGAATCGAAGATCAAATCAGGGAGAGTCACGATGTGAAAAGCCAAATTGAATTAAAGAGATCGAATTGGAGAGAGGCCAAATTCATGTCTGTGAACAATGCATCCAAGTTGACCCACCAAATCCACCTGACCTTTGCTTTCCTCACCATCTCCACCACAATCGGCAAGTGGATTCGTCCATGATTAAGTTTAATTGAGTACAGTAGTGGCGGGAGTTCAAGAAAGGTTCACTCATCAGTGCTGGGTTCAATTGTAGATCTGGATGGTGTCAAATTTGGGTTCTTATGAAGCAATTGGTGGCATAAAGGCAAGAGTGAGATTGATTGAAAGGCATGCCTCCGTCAGTGAGCAAACTATGGGAGAATAAGGATGATGAGGAGAAAGATTATAACAATGATGATTGAGATGGTGCAGTTGATGTAATAAAATTGAGAAAGACCAAAAAAATGTAGCCTATCAATTGGCTGAATGAAAATGGCCACGTGCTGGAATGGGTCACTGACGACCTGGATAAGGGAGCGATGAAATTTGTGGTTGCTTACAACTTAGGCTTTCGCACCTCATCAACTAGTGGGCCTCCTGTAAAAAGGAGGAGAGGACGTTCACTGCGATCAAGGTGCTAAAGTAGATCATAGGTCCAAATCGAATGTCCACGATCATGACCAGTGGTGAAGATAAAAAGAAAGAAAAAGAGAGGAAAAGAGAGTTTTTTCATGTTTGGTGGGCAAAGTTAGATGTAGAAGTTTGGGGGGCAAAATTATCTAAATAAGAAGGTTAGGGGGATAAAACGTGTTTTTCCTTTTTTGTTTTAACAGGTCATTAATGGAGTTAATGTTGGAGGGGTAAGTGTAGATACATTAACCTTTTAGGGGGTAGGTGCAGGTATTTAAAACAATAAGGATAAAACTATAGGTTTCACCAAACCTTGGGCCAGGAGGGGTCCAGGTAATTTTTCTAAATAATATAAAAGAACAAATAAGAAAATATAAAAGAACAAGTACTTCCACTAAGAAAAACAAAGGCGGCCTTCTAAAGGAAAAAACAAGTATTAATAAAAAAAACAAAATACAAAAGAACAAACATGTATCTATAAGAAAACAAACATGAACTTATAATAGAACAAGTTCTTTTACCCAAACAAACATATGAAATATTCTAATGGATAAAAGAACAAACAGGTATCTATAAAAAGACAAATACAATCTTATAACAAAACAAGTTCTTTCACCAAAAAGAACTTATGAAAGATTCTAATGGAATACATAATCACCTTTCCTAGTTTGCAAGAACCTGCAGTTTTCTCTTGTTGAATTCGTTTGATGATTATTTTTTTGTCCCATCCAAAAATTTTTTGTATGCTTTTGGGACAGTTGGTTGCCCTTTCTTCCAAAATCTATTGAATAATATTTGCTACCAATGCCATTTTTATGGATTTTGAATTAATTAGTTGTAACAATAGCAAACTACTAATGTTATGGCAGGATGAAAGGACTACTTGTAGGAAAAGGATGCATCCACCAGTGTTGATCAATTACCTTTTCTGCTTATATTTTTCGATTGATGCAACAAAGGCATCAATTAAGTACTGGGCCTACTTCATACGCTTGATAAGTGATAAATCACCCATTGTTTTTACAACCTTCCAGCTATAGTTAGTCATTTTTGTTGTTGGCACAGTAAGATGTATTGCAACGAAGACATTAAAGTTCTTCTTGAAATTGTCCTCTCTTTCTTTATCTTGCAATATTGTTTTCCTTAACTACTTTGGGTGTGAGGATTTACCATCAAATTGCTACACCCAAGATGCATATAAAGTTGATTGATCTACATTTGGTGTGAAGAAGAAATCATATGTATCCGCATAAATCTCTTGAAAAGGTATCCCAAAGGTTATATGGGCATTAACAACTTCTATTACAATGTCTCTCTTGTTTGGAATACTTAGTGTCAAAGTGTTGTAGTCAAAGGCTAAGATTACAAAGTTCATCAACTCCTGCCTAAAGGTGATCAGGGGATGTTTGAAAAGGCTATCAAATCCAAGATCTACAATACCACTTTTTTGTGTAGGGTTGTTTGAAATTAATTTCATAAGTTCATATACCTGTGCTGTAGGGAGCCTTGGTGTAATTGTTGAGCTGTAACAAACAATGGAATATAGATTTACTATAAGAGAAAAAATACATATCTTAAGCAGAACATACAAAACCTTTTGAAAGAACAATTTGGGTGCAGAATGAGAAAATTTAGCCTAATGAAAAAGTGACACATGGGCTATGGCTAAGGAAATAAGTGTAATGCTGGTCCTTCATCTCTTCATAGTTGTTCTGTTTTAGCCAAATGTTATAGAAGTTGCTAGTATAGATGTTTTTTGTGGAAGTATGTTTCATTGTGTTTCCAAACTTGGGTTACTATAGAACATTTGCTTTCTGTTGTTATAGATGGAACTGGGTAGCATTCAAAGATGGGATATAAGTTTTATTGTGTTTGTACAGGTTTGATGTGGATGTATATGCAACTGTATAGAATTAAAGGTGCAAAATGGACATTAAGTTTGTTTTATTAGGTTAATTTCACATGTAATCCATTTTTCTTCTCTTCGTTGCATCGAGGTCAACAGTTTTATATTGTGTGACTTGGTCATTATATTAAAATGAAATGGTGTGGTGGCATTGTAGAAGGCTAAGTGCCATATAGCATTAAATGCTAATGTCATGATGATAAGTTGAAGCCTAGGCTCTCATGATTATAGCTACTCCTTTATGTGTAGCCATTTTATAAAGAATAGCTTCTGAACGTGGCTTGGAAAGGGAAAAGAATTGGTAACATGTTTTAATACTTGGTTTTGGTAAAGATGAAGAAGTTAAGGTGTCAGTTGATTTTGTTGATTTAAAGGAGTGATTGTGGCAAAAGTGGCCAGGTTGGCTATAAATAAGGGAGAAATAATGTTTAATATAAGTTAATATTTGGTTCTTCTCTTATAAATATAGGGTGAGGTCCAGTTTTTATTGTATCCAAGAATTGAGCTATATTTGTGTTGGGTAGATTTTTGTTTTTTGCTTGCTATGTGATTATTGTTGTTTCATTCAAAAAAAATTTCCTCGACTTTATTGGTTGTTATTATATACTTATTATTAATTTTTTTTGCATAGAGGAAGTTAACAGATATAGAGAACTCAGCTATTGGGTATGTTGCATCTTCTCCTTTGTTTGTTCTTTCAACAATATGTGTAATTATTGTTGTTTTATTCAAAAACATTTTTCTTGGTTTTATTAGTTGTTATTTACTTACTATTAATTTCTTTGTGCAGAGAAAGTTGGTAGCCACAGAAGACTCGGCTATTAGGTATGTTGCTGCTTCCCCTACATTTCTTCTTTTTGTAATTTTGTTGCCTTTATTGATACTATATTAAATGTTATTTTTTAAGTTGTAGTTGTCTATTTTCAAGCATAGAGTTAGTTTGTTCTCCACCTATAACAATATTAGCTAAGCTCTGTTGTAAGTTGTCATTTCTATCTCATTCTCATATGGATGTACCTCTATTTGAGTGCTATTTTTGTGCCTATACTCATTTTTAACTTCGTCCCATTCAACAAGCTACATTGTGACTTAATGTTCATAGGTATTCAACAAACAATATTGACAAAGTGAGAGAAGAGGTAGCAGTAATGACTATAAAAAAGTTATGCAAAATGTTTCAGATACACTTGAAATATGTTGGTTGTGGTGTTAATGATATATTGGCGGCAATTGTATGACCATGTCTTTATGCAATTGGCATCTATTTGTGAAGAAATTAGGCATATACAAGAGTATTGGATGAAACTAGAAGAAGAAAAGGCTGATGTTGTTTTTGAGAAACATGAATTAATGATTAAAAAAAATTAGAGTTATGTGAAAAAATAACTAGAGGAAAATCGTTTGATTCTTTTTTTTCGTGTGGGGAAAATGATATATGAATAAATTGTTTGTATGGCAGAAAGAAACTGTAATTATCTGTTATCTTGCTAATGTTAATCATGTAAATTTCTTATATATATATATATATATATATCTTAACAACGCATAAGCAATGTAATGTTTTTTTTTTTCAATCTGTAATGTGTGGTATGTTTAATATATATTTATTGATTTGATTTTTTCCCCACTTTTTATTTTTTTCTATCACAGATTATAATTAGAGTTATGTAACTCTATATTTTTAGACATAATTCTATATTTTCTATAAATTAGTGAAAATAAAAGTTTAATTAACTAGTGAAAATATAGACTTGCGTGAAAATAAAAAAATACTGATTATTTAGTGAAAAAAAATATCATGCCTATTAATTTACTGTTTTTCAATTCTTTATACATATCTTAACAATGCTCAAATAATGTAAAGTGTTTTTTTCCAATATGTCATTTCCATTATATTTTGTTATACTTCTCATTTATTTCCTTTTTTTTCCAGTACCTTTTTTTATCACAAATTAATTAGAATTCCATAACTTGATATTTTTGCATGTAACTCTGTATTTTATATAACTTATGGAAAATAAAAAATACTTATGAATTAGTGACAACATAGAGTTATGTTTTGAAGACTATATTATACGTAATTGCTGAAAATAAAAAAAAATACTTGCTGTTAGTTATACATTAAATTAATATATTTTTTTATTCTTATTAAGTTATCTTGAGATTATAAAAATATTAATTTTTTCCACTCTTATTTATGTATTACTTATTTTCTCTTTCAATTTTGTAATGATTATTTAGTTGTTAATTCATTATTTATTATTTGTTATTATTTTTTTATTCTAATAAGTTTTTATTGTATATGAATGAATATTTTTACCTTAAATAGAATTCCATAACTCCATATTTTTTCATGTAACTCTATATTTTATATAACTTAGTGAAAATAAAAAATACTAATGAATTAGTGACAATATAAAGTTATTTTTGGAATAATATATTATACTTAATTAATGAAAAAAAAGTAATTCTTTCCACTCCTATTTTTGTGTTACTTATTTTCTATTTCAATTTTTTCATGATTATTTGGTTGTTACTTTGTTATTTATTATTGGTTATTATTTATTGATGTTAATAAATTTTTATTGTATCTGAATGAACATTTTTCCCTTACTAAATTTTTTTGTTGTAATTTCCATTTTTTCTTAAAGTAGTTTATGTAAAGAGATACTTTTTTAAGAGATTTTATATCCACAATTGATTATTCTTTCAATCAAAAAATGTATTACCTATTGCTAAAGGAGCATCAAGCCGAAGCTTCTTCTAAGCATCAAAATACTACAATTAAGGTGGTAGAAAAACATGTACTAGTAGTCAATTACGTTGGATAAATATTGATCACCTTGCATCTAAAACCAATTTTGGTCATCAAGAAGATAAGAGTTGTTCTGATAATTTACAAAGGGACTATGGTATGTTTATTACATATTCTTACTAAATTATATATGGTGGTAAAATTATGAATTATATTATATTTATATTTATTTATTCTTTTGTTTAGGGAATAAACATATAATTCTTAATTTTGGGAGTCCAAATTGTAAATGTGAATTTTTTGGCGATATATTTTGGTATAATAAAAGACTTAAAAGATTGACAAAACAAAAAAAAAGCCTCAATTTTCATTATGTTGTCAAAACAAAAATGTTTCATTACTTCCTTTCAAAGAAACTATATTAGATGTTCTTTTAAGTATATCTTATGATATGAAAAGTGTTAAAAATTTCAACAAAATATTAGATTATGTAATTGGATGTTTGCTTTTTCCTCAATTGGTGCTAAAATTGATTATGAAATAAATAAATGAGCAAGTCCTTACTCATTTCATATTCATGGACAAAATTATCATCGAATAGCATCTCTTTTACATACAAAACGTAAAATTCTAAAATTTTCACATTTATATATTTATGATATTACACATGAAGTGAATAATCGATTCCAGTTGTTAAAAATCATAAAACATCATCAGTTGATCATCAAATTATTGAAGATTTGATACACATATTTGACAATAATAATGTAATTGTTCAAGGTTTCTGAATGCTTCATGATTGACTTAATTCAACAAATATCTTATCTTTGCAATTAAAAATTTTAGAGAAATGACATATAGATATTGTTAATTATAATGATCCTTCATCATTTGAAGTAACTGGTTTAATTACTGGAGAGTTTTGTACTAGTTAATCTTCGAATCGTGATATAAATGTTCAATATAAATCAGAAGATCTTTATCATATTAGTCATTTACATAGATTATTTATAGCATTATAATATCCTTGATTGTTCCCTAATGGTGAAAATGGTTATGAACTTGATATTAAGTACACAGAGATTGCAAATAAAAAACATCTTAAAAGGAAATTAGTCATAATGCATGAATTTTGTGAATATCGTATTCAATTTCACCATATTGATGGATTAACTTCACTTAAAGGATAGCGTTTGTTTCAATAATATATTGTTGATTCTTTACATGTGTTGAAGAAGAATGCTTATTTTATATTAAAGCAAATTAGAAAGAATTAAGATCAGGAGTATGTATGGGTATTAAAGATGCACTTACAAAATTAGACTTTAATACTGAAGCAACCAGTTAAACGTGTTATTTTATCTTCAAATTTTACCAGAATTTCAAATTATATGATTCAAAATCATCAAGATGCTATTGCAATATGTTGTTGAATGGCATCCAAATTTGTTTATTACTTTTACTTGCAATACTCAATGGCTAGAAATTACTAGAGCATTATCATTAATAGAATGACAAAAACTAGGAGATCGGCCAGATATTATTTCTCGCATTTTCAAGATGAAAGTAAATAAACTACTTGATGATATAACTAAGAAAAAATATTTTGGCAAATGAGTGGTGGGTAAGCTATTATTTTATTGATATATAATTAAATATTAATTTTTATTATAAATAATAAGGAATTTCATTATTTATTAAAGTAATTTTATGTATCCTTGTTCATGTAATTTTTTTTAGTACTTTATATAATTGAGTTTAACAAATGTGGATTACCATATGTTCATATGTTGGTTTGGTTAGAGTAATTGATGAAGAACCTAAGCTTCAAAAAATAGATTTGTTCATTTGTGTAGAGTTTCCTGATCAAGATAAAGAACCAATTGCATTTGAAATAGTGGTAAAATTTATGAGTGATGGTCCATTTGGAATAGAAAAATCTTCATCTCCATGTATGAAAAATAATCAATATAGTAAACATTTTCCAAAAAAATTTAATGTCATAACTTAAACTAATGAGGATGGATTTGTAATATATAGAAGAAGTTTAATTGGAAAAGGAGCTATAAAAATGGAGTGAAATTAGATAATCATTTTTTGTTCCTTATAATCCTCAATTGTTAACTAGGTATCAAGCACATATTAATGTGGAATGGTGTAACAAGTCACAAATGATAAAAAATCCTTTTAAGTACATTAATAAATGACCAAATAGAGTAAGAGTTATTATAGTTGAAAATGTAATTGTTGACTCAAATTCTCACACATCAAAATTTTTTTAAGTTGATAAAGTACAAATGTATTTAGACTGTAGATATTTTTCTGCTTATGAAACAGTCTAAAGATTATATGAATTTGATTTACATTATAGAGATCCTTCTATCGAACAACTTGCTGTATCTTTACCATTACAACAAACTATTTTGTTTAAAGAAACAAACTCATTGCCATCAGTTTTAAATCAACAGAATGTTAAAAAAAACTATGTTCACAAAATGAATGCATGCAAATGCACAAAATATCATGACATGTAGTTTAACTTATGCAAAATTTTCAACACAATGAGTTTGGAATAAAAGAGATAAACTTTGGACGAGAAAACTTAGACAATGACATGTTGGTGAAATAATATATGTGCATCCAAATACAGGTGGACCTTATTATTTAATAATATTATTAAATATTGTAAGAGAACCTAGGAAGAATGAAAAAATTCAAATAGTAAAAGATATTTTATATTCAATGTTTTGTGTAGCATGTCATGCTTATGGATTGTTAGGTAATGATAAAGAATGGTATGATGCATTAAATCACGTATTGCACTGGGCAATTTTAGCTGAATTATTTCAATTATTTGTTACAATTATTTTATTTTGTGAAGTTGGAAATCCTCTAAAATTATTTGAGAATGTTTGGAGAATTTTCATTGATGATATTATGCGTAAATTACAACTTTTACTTGGCTTACTGACCAATATAAAACCATAAAATAGATTAAAAATTTATCTTTTGATAGAACTTGAGAAATTATTCAATAAAAATCTCTATTCTTCAATAGATTATGGTTTGCCTATGGCCGAAAGAAGGCATATTGAAAATTTTAAAAATTGTCTTCCATTGGAAGAATTAATTTATGACAATAATAATTTAGTTCTTGAACATTTTACCCTTTATAATGGATTAAATGACAAACAATTAAATATTATAATATTGTTATAGATGTTTCTAATGATGTTGGAGGATTTTTTTTCATATATGGATATGATGGAACTGGGAAAACATATCTTTGGCAAACAATAATTGTACAGATTAGAAATGAAAGTCATATTGTATTTGCAGTTACTTCTTCAGGTATTGCATCTTTTTTATTACCAGGTAAAAGAACAACACATTTAAGATTTAAATTTCCTTAAATACTGATAAAAATGCAACATGTGAAATTAAAGAAAAATGAATAATTTAGCTGAGTTGATTAAAATAACAAAATTGATTATATGGGATGAAACTCCAATTGGATAAATCACTACAAGATATTTTATCCATAAATAATTCCAAGAATTCAAACTTTTTTTGAGGTATAATAGTATTGCTTGGAGGTGATTTCAGATAAAATTCTTCAAGTTGTTATCGAAGGAAGTCGTGCAGAAACAGTAAATGCCGTTATTAATCAACTATATTTATGGAAATATTGCACAATTTACACTTTGACAAAAAAATATGAGATTACTTAAAAAACATTCCTCTAATACAAAGATTGAGATGAAAGAATTTAATAATTGGTTATTAGCTATAGGTTGTGGAAGTAAATCTATGACCCCAAATATTGATATATAGGATGAAGATAATTTTAAGTGGATAACAATTCCACATGATTTGTTAATAACACAAATTAATAATCCAATCGCAAATATAATGAACACAATCTATGAATATTTTGCCAACATGTATAATGATGTGGAATATCTAAAACAAAGAGCAATTATTACTCCATGGAATGAAACAGTTAATGATCTTAACAATTATGTGTTATCTTTCATTCCTAGAAATGAAGAAGTTTTATTAAGTTGTCACTCAATAATAATTGTCAGAAAAAATAATGCTGATTATGATATTTTATATCCTATTGAGTTTCTTAATTCAATAGAAATGAACAGCATTTCTCAAAATGAGTTAGAATTAACAATTAGCACACGTATCATGTTACTTCATAATTTAAACCAATCAAAAGGATCATATAATGGAACTCGATTAATTGTAACTAGTATTACTCACAGAATTATTGAAGCTGTTATAATTTCTAACAGTCACACAGGTTGTAAAACTCATATACTTAGAATTATTATATAAGCATCAAGTACAAAATGGTCATTTATTTTAAAATAAAGGCAATTTCCTTTATGACTTTACTATGACAATTAATAAAAGCCAAGGACAAACATTAAAAAATGTTGCATTATATTTGCCTAAACCTGTAGTCTCACATGGTCAGCTATATGTCGCATTATCATGTGTGACATCACGAACCAAAATGAATTATCTAAACCCATAAATTATAAAAAAATCTTGTTTACTACAAAATATTTGTGGATGTGGCAGTTGATATATATCCTATTTATACATTATTATTACAATATCAAGTTAAAAAAATCTAATGTTTCTATTAGAATTTGTGTTCTTAGCTTTTTGTAATTTATAATTGATATATTCTCATTTTTGCAAGTTGATATCATAATTAAGATGTCTAAGAAGTTTAATCTACTGACATATGGATCTAAAGGAACCACCTACTTTTTACTATTTTCTTTCCTTCAAGGAGATCATTAATTATAATATCTTTACTGTTTATGTATATTATATATATAAACAATGAAAAAATATATTATTTATTTCATGTTACAAGTATTTGAAAAAAAAACTTCCTCCATGTAAATAATTTTTTTTTATATTACAACTGAAATCTATTAGCTAAAAAATTCCATGTAATCAGATTGGTAAAGACAATTTTTATAAAAAGCAAATTTTTTATTTTCACTCTCCTAAGAAAAATTAAAAAGAATCTGGAAAAAAACCATTGCATGAATATGTCTATTCAATTTTTCACAACAAGGCATGTCTATTTTGATAGCCCATCAACACTTCATTCACTTTTTTTTTCTTTAGCTCTAAATTATAGAATTCCATACAATGTATATTTTGCCTGCAAGTATATTCTATTCCATTTTTGCACTTGTACTATCTTACAATATTTGTTTCCTATGACTACGAATGCAACTAAGAATCATTTGAAGATAGCATATAAGTTTGATTGTATTTTCACTGTTTTAGTATGGATGCATATACAAAAACGTGAAACTTTGGGTGTGAATAGCACGTTAAATTCCATTTCTTAGATTAAATATATATGTACTCCATGCTTTTTTGTCTTAGTTTCAATATGGTTCGTTGTTTTCAAATTGTGCAATTTAACTATTAACACAAAACTAAAAAATTCCGTTAGAATAAAACATGCCATCAAGCATTAGTTGTAGGCTAGGTTCTCATAATTATAACTAATTTTTGTCCATTTTTCTTTGTTTTTCTTGTCTTAGTAATGAGTTAATAAAAAAAAAACGGGTTGCCCATCAAAGAAATAACCTAGATAAGTAACTAACCTATATAAGTTTTGGGTGACAACAATCTTATATGAAATTGACATTTAAATATACTTCCTTACACGCATCCTTTTGGCAATTTAACATGTTTATTATAGATGTAGAAAAATATATATATTTAATTGCCTAAACCATCTCAAAACCCTTAATTAAGTGTTTTGTGCATATCCTTGATTTTTAAGGTTGATCGTCCCTAAATATTGTTGTCATTCAAAACTCATCTAGGTTATTTCTTTAATTGGCAATCCTTTTTTTTTTTTAACTCATGACTAAGAATTTTAGATGTAATATCTCATTATTCAACCTCCTCATCCCCTCCTGTAGCATAGCATGTGTACTCCCTTAGTTTATTTATTAAACAACATACTATATGTTTATGATTACCAAACATAAGTTTTGTAAACAAATGCAAAATTATGGAACCAATTAAAAATAAAATCAAGACGGTTACATTACTATGAAAAAAATAACATAACCTACAAAAGAAGAATTAACTGGAGCCTTGCTCAAATTTGCAGGAAAATTCAACAATAACATTCACAATCCATCTAAAACATTGATGACCGAAACCATTAGGAGCCATGTAGAACTCTAAAACAAAAAAAAAATCCTAAAGCACATAACATATCTCAATCTAATAGGAATATAAGGTTTCAAACAACAAACCTATATGCAAATCCCTAATCCGCCACATAATCCTTCACGTCCTGGCCTACAACAAAGAAAACATGAATAAAAAATCACTAGGTTTCACATAAAGATTAAACCTAGATCAATCACAAGAAAAAAAATAAAATAAAAATAAGACATACCTAGAATCCAAAAGGGTCATGAAAACAATCTTGTAGAGCTGATTCCATTGACCTAGAGTCCAAGCCATTAGACTTTGCTCTTGTCTTCATTGCCAGCTCCAGCTCCAGTTTGTCTTCATCCCGCATTGTCATTGTATGCTGTGGGAGCTTCATGTCTTCGCGCAGGGCATTCGTCTCCTCAAAGAATTCTATGCAGGTTAGCTACTTGTTTGACATGGCCAATTGTTTCTTTTAAATCTCTTGAACAGTTTAAGAAATTGTAATCGATTGTCTTGCTGGGAAAACACTATATTTGTCAATCAAATTTTTCATTGTTTCACTCACTGACTCACCTTCTTTGAACATGTCTTTTGTAATAGCTGCCAAGGTCAGGAACCCCTGAACTCTGAGTTGTACAAAAGTGAGGTCTTCGAGACTGGATCTCATTACATTTTTTTTTGTTAACCTCTTTTGCTCCCGCTTCCATTAACAACTCATCAGTAGAACTATTATTTCCCTTCAAAATAGTTTTACCCTGGAGTAGACAATCATCCGAGTCGAACAAAACTTTAGATGATGTTTTTTTCAGGACTTGGCGAAGTTCTTCTACTTTGACAATAGAACGATATGCCAGTTTTTCTAAGGTATCTGGGTATGGTTATTTGGGTTTAGTGAAGACTGAGACAAAAATGACAGATAAAGGAGGAGGGAGTGAAAATAATTGAGAGATAGAAATAAGTAGTGAATGAGGTAGAAGGTTTTTATACAAATTTTAATAAAGATTTTAATTGTTGCAAAAAAAAAAAAGGTTTTTCATTCCAAGAGAAACTAGAAACGGTTATAATTCATAGGAGAGAATTACAATATGCCCCTGACATTTACACTAAATTAGACTTTGCCCCATTTATTTCAGAAACCTCTAAAATACCCCATAAGGTTTTAAGAAACCTATATTTACCCTATAGTCTCTTTTGATTATTAAAACCAATGGGTTAATTATGCTTTTACACCTCAACTCTAGTTTTTGTTTAAGTTTTCTCCTTAACATATAAATTATTCTGTTATTTTTCTTCTTCAAATAATATAATAGAATACATTTTTTTTATATATAGTTCATTTCAACTTACCATCTCCCAATTATTTTTTCTCATGATTTTGTTTTTATTTATTTTTCATCTACAATTTCTAATCTTTATATTTAAAATTTTTGTTTTCAAAATTGATTGCATTTATTTATTTATTTTTAGAAGCTTTACAAGCATCCTCCTCATTTTCCTCCCAAAATTATTAGGATAACTATTAAACCTAAAATTAAAGAAATGATAAGGCTTATTTTGACAATAATATGAAAACTTCAAAATCACTTTTGTTTCGATTAATATATAATTTTTCATTTTATTGTAATTTTAGTCTTATATACTTATTTATTAATTAATTGCTTTGTAAGAAGGTCTCTTTCAAAAAAAATGCTTATTGATTATTTACCAACTAATTTAAACATCCAAAGTTGCAGTTGGAAAAAAATTATAAAAAAATATTAATAATTATTTTACATATGAAAAAGACATATAAGAAAATAAAGCAATGAACAACGAAATATGAGAAATGTGAATTTAATTTGCTTGAAGAGATTCTTAAAAATGAATAATACATGAAATAAAAGGTTTTTGCAACCTAGCATGTTTGCTAATTTTGCACTTGAACTACCAATCATATAGTAGTATTTTTTGTAACATCTTCGGTATTATATATCTAAAAAACTATAAAAGTTTAACACACATACACCAACTAAATACAGTTGTCTAATAATTGATTCATACTAGTATTTTTCCTTTGTACACCAACTAACGTTTACAAAATTCTAGGTAATCACTACTAATATGTATATTTCTACTTTTGTAAGTTAATTTAATAATTATATATATTTTATTCTTGACAAAACAATATAAAAATTAAAAAAAAAATTTCATTTTTTTTACTAAAAGTTTCTTCGTAAAAAACAAAATTTTATTCCTATTAAGACCAACAATAGATTTGAAAATGAAAACAAAAGTTTAATTTTTATATTGTTTTTTCAAGAATAAAATATATATAATTATTAAATTAACTTACAAAAGTAGAAATATACATATTAGTAGTGATTACCTAGAATTTTGTAAACGTGAGTTGGTGTACAAAGGAAAAATACTAGTATGAATCAATTATTAGACAACTGTATTTAGTTGGTGTATGTGTGTTAAACTTTTATAGTTTTTTAGATATATAATACCGAAGATGTTACAAAAAATACTCCTATATGATTGGTAGTTCAAATGCAAAATTAGTAAACATGCGTCACGTTGAAGGTAACCTAAAAATGTAACCGGGTCACGTTGAAGGTACCTTCATTGTGACCGGGTCACATTGAAGGTAACCTAAAAATGTGACTAGGTCACGTTGAAGGTACCTTCGTTGTGACCGGGTCACATTGAAGGTACCTTCAATGTGACCCAGGTCCGGGGTCACACTTTAGGTTACCTTCAGGTACCTTCAAACGTGACCTTCAATGTGACCCGGTTTTTAGGTTACCTTCAACGTGACCAGGTCACAACGAAGGTACTTTCAATGTGACCTGGTCACATTTTTAGGTTACTTTCAAAGTGACTCGGTCACAACGAAGATACCTTCAAAGTGACTCGGTCACATTTTTAGGTTACCTTCAAAATGACCCGGTCACAACGAAGGGACCTTCAACGTGAGCCGGTCATAGTTTTAGGTTACCTTCAAGGTGACCCGGTCACACTCAAGGTACCTTCAACGTGACCCGGTCACATTTTTAGGTTACCTTCAACGTGACCAGGTCACAATTAAGGTACCTTCAACATGACCAGGTCACTTTTTTAGGTTACCTTTAACGTGACCCGGTCACACCTAAGGTACTTTCAACGTAACCTGGTCGCCTTTTTAGGTTACCTTCAATGTGACCCGATTACACTTAAGGTACCTTGAGTGTGACCCGGTCACCTTTTTAGGTTATCTTTAATGTGACCTAATCACACTTTAGGTACCTTCAATGTGGCCAGGTAACCTTTCTTGGTTATCTTCAATGTGACTCGGTCACACTTTAGGTACCTTTAAGGTGACTGGACAACATTGAAGGTTACCGTTAGTGTGACCCAGTCATAATTTAAGTACCTTCAAGGTGACTGAGTAACATTGGAGGTTACCTTCAATATGACCTGGTCACACTTTAGGTACATTTAAGGTGGTTGGGTAACATTTTTAGGTTACCTTCACGGTGACCTGGTCATAATTTATGTACCTTTAAGGTAGCCGGGTAACACTTTTTGGTTACTTTCACTGTAACCCGGTTACACTTTCGATACCTTCTAGATGACTGGGTTATCTTTTTAGGTTACTTTCAATATGACCCAGTTACACTTAAGGCAACTAGGTAATTTTTTATGTTACCTTCAATATAACCCGGTCACAATTTAAGTAATTTTGCTGTGATGATTACCTTCATTATGACCTAGTCATACTTTAGTTACTTTCAAGGCTGGGTTAAGGTTAGATATAAGGTTAGGGTTACTGTTATGGTGACGATTTAAGATTAGGTTTAAGGTTTATGGTTTATCTTGGAGTTTAAGGTTTCGGTTAAAGGTTAGAGTTTACGGTTTAAGGTTTATGGTTAAGTTGAAGATTTAAGGTTCAGGGTTTGAGGTTATAGTTTAAGGTTTATGGTTTAGAGTTTATGGTTTAAGTTTTAATGTTCAAGGGTAAGTTTAAGATTTATAGTTTACGGTTTAAGGTTTAAGGTTAAGGTTAGGGTTTAGTTTATGGTTAAGGTTTAAGCTTGTGGTTAGTGTTAGGTCAACGGTTTAAAGTTTAAGGTAGGATAAAGGGTTAATTAGGTTTTAAGGTTTCAGGTTAGGGTTTAAGTTATGATTAAGGCTTAAGGTTAGGGTTAAGGTTTATGTCATGGTTAAGTTTTGGGGTTAAGGTTTAAGTTAGGTTTAAGGTTTAAGTTTTAAGATAGGTTTAAGGCTTAGGGTAAGAGTTAAGGCAAAGTTTAGGGTTATGGCTAAGTTAACCTTTTAAGGTTAAGACTGGGTTTAAGGTTAAAGTTTTAGTTTTTTAAATTTAAGGTACTACAAATTTAAGGTTTAAGTATTAAAAATAATATTTAAGATACTTTTTATCCAAAGTAATTTTTTTTTAAATTTTTAACTTAAATAAATTAAGATGATAGAAATTAATAAAAAATATTTTATTTTCATAGAAAGTGTAAATAATATTTTTGGACTTGTTTAAGTGTAAAACCTAAATAAATTGATATTTTTTTTTTGTAAATAATCACTTTAAAGTATACTGGGGTTACTCTTGGCACTCAGGTTATGGTTACGGCTTAAGGTTAGTTTTAAGATTTATGGTTTAAGGTAGGTTTAAGGTTTGGGTTTGAAGTTTATGGTTTAAGTTTTAAACTTCAAGGTTTAGTTTAAGATTGAAGGTTTAGTGTCTAAGGTTAAAGTTTAAGGTTAGGGTTAGGGTTTAGGTTATGATTAATGTTTAAGCTTATGGTTACAATTAGGTTTGAGGTTTAAAGTTTATGATAGATTGAGGGTTTAGTTAAGGTTTAAGTTATATTTAAGGCTTAAGGTTAGGGTTAGGGTTTATGTTATGGTTAAGTTTTAGGGTTAAAGTTTAAGTTAGGTTTAAGGCTTAAGGTTTAAGATATGTTTAGGGTTTAGGGTTAGAGTTTTGGGTTAGGGTATGAGGTTTATGGGTTAGAGGTTAGGGTTAGGGTATGAGATTTAGGGTTAGTGTTAAGGCTAGGTTTAGCAGTAAGGCTAAGTTTTGGGTTTAGGCTACGTTTACCTTTTAGGTTAAGACTAGGTTTAGGCTACGTACCACCTTTTAAGGTTTAAATTTATGATTTAGGGTTTAGGGATTAGGTTTAGGGTATGAGGTTTATGGTTTAGGGTTAGATTTAATGTTTAAGGCTTAGGTTTGGGTTAGAGTTTATGGTTAAGGTTCACAAATTTTATTGATAATTCACACTACAAGAAGTGTAAGAAGTAATTTTAAGATATTTTTTGTCCAAAGTTTGTATTTTTTTTTTTTTGTAAATTTTTGAACTTCTGTCCCAAAAGGATAAAAATTAGTGAAAAAATATTTTATTCTCATTAAAATATGAACAAAATTGTTTGGACTTTCCCCATTTTAAGGTTAGGGTTGGGTTTAGGGATAAAGTTGCATTTTGAGTTTATGGGTTTTTCCAAAAATAAGTAACATTTCATAGTTAGTAAGTGTAATGATCTTGGAAGACAAATGTCAAAATTACAACACTGATACCTATACTTTTAAATGCAGTGCAATAAAGTACCTAAATTTAAAAAAAAAATTCAACCACCCATTACAGTTGGTATGTTTCCATTTTAACTGTTAAATTTCTTGTTTCGATTTTAACTGCTAAATTTGTTGAGGGATTTTATATGTAGAATATTAGAGAAACAAAAATGATTTTAAAAATGGTAAATATTTTTAAAAAGTGATTAAAAACTAAAAAAGTGATAAAAAATTCTAAAATATAATAAATATTTTTAAAACGAGATAACAAATTTGAAAAAGTGAAAATTTTTAAAAAGAAATGATTAAATGTAAAAAAAAAAGTGATAAATGTTAAAAAATTGGAAAATATTTTTAAAAAGCTATTAAAAACTGAAAAAGTGATAAATAATTCTAAACTGCAATAAATAATTTTAAAAAATGATTAAATAAAAAAGTGATAAAAAAACTAAAAAAAGGGAAATGTTTTTTTCAAAAAAAGCCATTAAAACTAAAAAAATTGAATTTTTTTTAAAAAAAACAAATAAATATAAAAAAATTGATAAATGTTAAAAAATGGTAAATTATTTTAAAAAGTGATAAAAAATTCTAAAATGCAATAAATATTTTTAAAAAGCAATAAAAAAAATTAGAAAAAGTGATTAAATGTAAAAAAAAGTGATAAAATTTTTAAAAAAGTGATAAATGTTAAAAAATTGGTAAATATTTTTAAAAAGCTATTAAAAACTGAAAAAGTGATAAATAATTCTAAAATGCAATAAATAATTTAAAAAAATTATTAAATAAAAAAAAGTGATAAAAAAACTAAAAAGAGAAAAATATTTTTTAAAAAATGATTAAAACTTAAAAAAGCAAATAAATATTAAAAAATTGATTAAATATAAAAAAAATGATAAATTTTAGAAAATGGTAAATATTTTTAGAAATCGATTAAAAACTGAAAAAGTTATAAAAATATCTAAAATGCAATAAATATTTTAGGGATAAGGTTAAAATTTGAATTTACGGATTCTTCCAAAACAAGTAACTCTGCTTATGTGGAAACTTTAATAATTTTGATAGGCAAATGTCAATATTATGACATTGATATCCTAACTTTTAGGTTCAGTGCAATAAAATGCTTAAATTTTTTAAAAAGTAAAATTATTACATTTTCACCCAAAATTTTGAAATTCAACAATTCAGTACTATGGACAATAGTCAATTGGACTTATATTTCATATTAAAAGTTACAAGTTGTAGTAAATTTATCAGAATATAATTAAGAATTGTTATGAATTTTTTTAGTTAAACATACTATAAGAAGAAAAATTAACCTAAAATAAATCGCATAAAAATTAAATTCCTTAATTGAAATTTTTTATAAAATTGTACAAAAAATAGAATCTATTCAGTTATTTAAGCTAGTAACTCGAGTAAACCCGACTGTCAACTTGAATCTGACCCAAAACTAATCGAGATTGAAATTCACCTAACCTATTAGATCATTAAATTTATGACTTGTCTCATATTTAGGTTGCTGATTTTAAATTATTAATTTTTTTACATCACAAAAATTGCAAAGCTAGTGACTAGTAAAATTTATTATTATCCTTGCTATGGTACAATTAGTTTGTAAAATATTTTTCATTTACTTTACTAAGTTGATCAATATGCACATATTTTATATTTTGAGTACTATTGGCATATGAAAATATTTTATTAAGAGTATTATTTTTCATTTACTTTATAAGTTGAGTAGATAAAAATTTTATATTTGTGTAACATTTATATGTTTACATTCCACTCATTTTAAATAATATTTTATTAATAAGCAATTAAATATTTTTTTAAATAAGAAGGTTTTTATTCTTGTACTATTCTTTAAAAAATATCTTCCTAATTTTCACAATTTTTTTCAATATAATGCTCTCTCATTTTTCCCTCATTTTATTCTCTTTGTCTGCTCTCCACGGTTTCCTTTTTTTTTTTTCTCCTAATTTTCTTCTCTCTCTTCTCTAGCCCCGCTATTTTTTTTCTCTCTCTCCTCCCTTCCTTTTTTCCCCGCTCTTATTCTTCTCGGCCTTTTCACATTATTCCCACGTTTTTATTTTCCTTTTGTTTCCTTCCCTAACCGGCAGTCCATGTAATCGGTTAGTCTTCTGTTGAGATCACCAGCAATTGATGATGAGAGATATATAGGTACTGGTGCCCCCTTTTGGGGTGGGTATTGTAGAAGGCTTCATACCTGCCATCCAACTTGCAAACAATCCTCAGACTGACAAATATACACTGCCTCCTGAAACCAAAAGAAAAAATGGGCAGACATATATCTTCCAAGTCTCCATCGCTACTCAAGCTCCTCAAACAACCGGTGCCAACTTCAAAGTATCAAAAAATTTTTACCCCAGAGACTCAGCAAGCTCTTCTCAGCCATTAACTCCTGCAAAGCATCCATCCACATCAAGCTCTCCCACTGAAACACCAACAACAGTACAAGAAACTCCGCAAACTTCTAAAGCTTCATATGCCGAACGAGCAGAGTACTGTAAAAAAAAAAAAAAAAAAAAGAGTAAGAATTCGTTTCACACGATACTGAACAGTACAAATAATTATTCAGTACACGACAGTAACATGTTATATATCTTTATCTTTACACAACAGGAAAATAACAAAAGCCACTTTCTCCCCGCAGGAAAACAATCAATCTTTACACGACAGCGTCTTGGCTGATCGGTAAGGTCTGAAGGATCCCTCGAATGAGATAGGAACGTATCCGAAATTTTACGAACCAAATGCTCTCGTCACAGTCCCTTCTTCCCACCAAAATCCCATCTTCGGCAGCCAACCCCAGAACTCTAATTCTCCACCGATGCAAAAGCCGAAGAGAGCTGAACCAAATCCATGCTCAACTCATCAAAACCAGGCTCCATCTCAACCCCTCCTTGGCCGAGAATCTCCTCGAATCCGCCGCCGTGCTCCTTCCCGGGTCCATGGACTATGCGCTCTCAATTTTCCGGAAAATGGACGAGCCCGATGCCTCCGCTTATAACGTCATCATCAGAGGCTTCACGCTGAAGCAATTACCCGATCAGGCGCTTACTCTCTTTGCAGAAATGCTCGAAGGCTCCGTTGAACCTGATGACTTCACGTTCCCTTGCGCCCTGAAGGCTTGCGCTAGATTGAGGGCGTCTGGCGAGGGTAAACAGGTTCATGCCCTGGTCGTGAAGCTGGGTTGCTGGTCACTTGGATTTGTAGGGAACAGTTTGGCTCATATGTATGCGAGTTGTGGTGAAACAGGGATTGCTCGCCGGGTGTTTGATGGAATGCCTGACAAGGATGTTGTAGCGTGGAATGCTTTGTTTGCGGGTTACTGTAAGATGGGTCGGTGGGAGGAAGTTGTGAAGCTGTTCCGGGAGATGCAGGGAGTGGCTGCTCCCTTTGATGAGGTGACTTTGGTTAGTGTTTTGACAGCATGTGGGAGATTGGCGGATGTTGAATTGGGGGAGTGGGTGAGCCAGTGCATGGATCGAAATGGGTGGAAGAAGGATCTTGCCTTAGTGACTGCTCTCATTGATATGTATGCAAAGTGCGGTAAAGTGGATACTGCCAGAAGATTGTTCGACCAGATGAGTAGAAGAGATGTTGTCGTATGGAGTGCTATGATTTCTGGTTATAGCCAAGGGAGGCGATGTAAGGAAGCACTTGATCTTTTCCATGAGATGCTAATGGTGGATGTTGAACCCAATGAGATCACACTTGTCAGCGTGCTTTCTTCTTGCGCGGTACTTGGAGCTCTGGAAACTGGGAAGTGGGTTCACTTGTATGTTAAGAAGAGGATGATGAAGATGACTGTTACCCTGGGAACTGCACTGATGGATTGTTACTTGAAATGTGGGTCTATAGATGAGGCAATTGAAGTGTTTGGTATGATGCCGCAGAAGAATGTCTTCTCCTGGACAGTGTTGATTCAAGGCCTTGCTAATAATGGGCAGGGGAAAAAAGCTATTGAATTCTTCCGTGTGATGAAGGAGAGAAATATCAAACCGAATGATGTTACCTTTATCGGGGTGCTTTCTGCTTGTAGTCATGCAGGTCTAGTTGACGAGGGCCGTGAGTTCTTTGTCAGCATGAGTAGAGATTTCAGTATTGAACCTCAAATAGAACACTTTGGTTGCATGGTAGATATCCTTGGTCGAGCAGGGTTGATCCAGGAGGTGTATCAGTTCATAACGAACATGCCCGTTCTACCAAATGCTGTTGTATGGCGAACATTGTTGGCTTCGTGCAGAGCTCACAAAAATATAGAAATGGGAGAGGAATCACTGAAACGTATAGCTCAACTGGGGCCCCTGCATAGTGGTGACCACATTCTGATGTCTAACATCTATGCATCCGTTGGTCGATGGGAAGATGCAGTTAGGGTGAGAACTGAGATGAAGGAAAACGGGATAAAGAAGATGCCTGGTTGCACACTAATCGAGCTAAATGGAGAAATTTATGAGTTCCTTTCGGAAGATAACAAGCATACTAGGTCTGCAGAAGTCTATGAAGCATCAGAAACAATGATGCAGAGGATCAAACTCGCTGGATATATTCCCAACAGCATTGATGCAAGACTAGACGCAGAAGATGATGACAAGGAATCTGCACTTGCACATCACAGTGAAAAGCTGGCAATTGCCTTTGGTTTGATTAAAACTCCACCTGGAGCTACAATAAGAATTTTCAAGAATCTGAGAGTTTGTACAGACTGCCATAATGCAACAAAGATCATCTCAAAGGTATACAACAGGGAAATAGTGGTTAGGGATTGGAATCGGTTCCATCATTTCAAAAATGGTTCATGCTCCTGCAATGACTACTGGTAGACGCTTGGTCATGTGAATTGGCACGATAGAAAAGAGAAATCAGTGTAAGACCTTCAAACATACTTGATCTGCGGAAACAAGCTGAGTATTCAATTCTGCAGACTGTGCATGTCAATGAAGCGCACATAATAGTTGCATGAAGCTGCCTTGCTCCGAGTGTTTAGTATGGCTATTTCTGTATGGTATGCTCTTGAGAAGCCTAAAAGCCTTCAGACTTAACCACCCAAGTTACAACCCAGATAGTGCTCCTTGTTAAAGTCACCATTTCTGTAAGCAATTGAGGGACAAGAAATAGGGCTAGTTGAATATACAGTACATGCTTTCATGCAAAACTGTGTTGACATTGATCAGAATGAAACTTATTGATCTAAGGGCTGCAGATTATCAAAACCTTACTCAGATGTACAAGGGACTACGGTTGGAAAAAACTCCTTTAGGCTACTGTTAATCCCCACATGAGTGGGTTCTAGCGACACTGGCTGAAGCAAGAGAAGAAACCTCCTTGCATGTTTTGCATCATTGCTTTTGGGGTTTCCCCAGAATCATGTAAGGCCATTAAAGAGCTCGTACCAGGGGACTCTGGTGGCAGTATAGCATTCTCAGAGGTGAATTTTTGAGGTGGAATCATTGGTTCAGGAGGACAAACTGCAGATAGATAATTTAGCAGCATTTGGATTATCTGAGAAAAATTAGGCCGAGCATTTGGATCCTCTTGCCAGCAGGATGTTAGAATGATGGCCAATTCGTCTGGCACGTTTTCGGCACTTGGCCTGATGTTCTGAAACAGAGAATCAAAAATTAGCTGCAAGTACTAACATCAAGAAAGCTACACAGAAATTCAATCATCGTATCATCTTCATCATCATACTGCACCTTAATCCCAACTACGTTGGAGTCAGTGGCATGAAGTTCATGTTATCAAACAACTGTTTAAGGTTAGTTAATGTTACTACAAGTTCATGCAAAAGGAAAGTGATGAAGTTTTATGGCAGATGCCTTTCTTAATGAAACTATTTATGAGAAAAAAAATGAGATGAAAATTTGAAAACATTATCACATGTGAAAAAACAATTATGAGACAGTGATGAGTTAAGGATAGAAAATCAGTAGGATAAAAAAATATAAACTAGTAAAAGGTTCAAGATTGAATGTCCCACTCAATTAGGGTGAAATCGTCACATTTGCCATTGGCATTGCATATGTAGAAACTGATCCATTAATTATAGATTGCCTCAAATTTCCATTTATAATGTAACCATCGATTTGAGTAATTTCGTTGATTTCAAATATGGGGCCTACAAAATTTATTCCACCATTAAGAAATTGGCTGAATAGATTTTAACTTTCAAAAACAAAATTTTAAGTTTAAAAAGGAAAAAAAACAAAGAAAAAAACACCACTTCAACATAGTATCAAGGTGGTTGTTAGTGTTCTATATCCAAAATCATTTTGGGCTAGATGCTTAAACACATTCAGAAAAGGAAAACACAAAGCTTTCAGCACTTGAAGTCAAAGGGCTTTAACAGTGAGATTCCAGTTTCATCTAATACTCTTACTTTTTCGATTTCAGGAAAAACTCAGAGAAATTTTCTGAATGGAAAGCCAAGTATGACAAATAAACGATCCTTGGAAGCTTCGACATTTTTCAGTAAAATTAGATGCAACTTTATCAGCTCATCACATTAAATCAACCTTTTGAAGAAAAGAATGTTACCTTAAAAGCAGCTGCATATGCTGCCTGGAGATTTGACATCCCTTCAAATGGCAGTTTGTTGTGAAGGAGCTCCCAAAGCACAATAGCAAAACTATAGGCATCAACTTTATGATTATAATGCTTCTTATCTCCCTGCCGTAATGTAACAGTGCTATACAACTGCCATTGGAAGGAAAAGGTAACTGAGCATCGACCAAAATGGAAAGCGGGATGTGTAAACAAATGAATACAACAAAATAAAATATAATGAGAACCTCGGGAGCCATCCAGCGATAGGTCCCTGTCTCAGCTGTCATCATCTCAGTTAACGACTCTTCTCGTGCTAAGCCAAAATCTGCTAGTTTAACAGTCTTGTGATCCGCTGTCAAGAGTAAGTTCTCTGAAAGGGAGCACGGAAAAATGTTTCAAGCCCATCTTACCAAGCAAAGCAAATCTAGAAGCAATTATAGCAGTTGATCGGTTGACAAACAAAATATGAAGAGGCATATGGGGGGTTGCTGGATCAATAAAATGAGCAATACTGCAACAGCATTTGCTTATATTCCTTAATATAACACACACCATTTCTTATCCATAATAAATAAGCCAAAGATCTTGGAATTCAACAAAGTCATACGCCCCCATTTTGCATCAAGGGACGGATATGCTAAGTTCTTAACTTCTTATAAATAACTGAACAATTTTCACTGGCAATCCAAAGGCCAGAAACATTGTTGTCCATGCAAGCCCTGAATTCCTGCGTCAAGCTTAATACCAATACAAAGACAACGATATTCAAATGAATATGAAATTTCAACAATACGGTCTTCATTTCAGAATACTATTGAATTTCAATTAGATAACAAACTCTTGAGTTAAGCAATACAAATACTAATCTATGTTTTACATCATTAACCAGGCTTGAGTTGGGCATATAGTAGAAACCTAACCAGTTTGTCCTTGCACAAGCTCTGTAGTTCACCTACTCCATGCTTCACATCATTTTCGCACTGCACACTCGAAAGTTCTTTCACAAGCAGTCTTGGAAAGAAGAAGGTTTGACAAATAAAACCTACTTATGGTTGCTACACTTATGGTACAAAATGTACCCTAAATTCATGATTTTGTCGCCAGGGTCAACTCTATCAGTTATATTCAGAAGAAGGAAGCAAGTAGGTGAGTACAAAGTAATAGTTCGCAGGGATAGCTGAGCAGTTGAAAAATTCTAAAGAGCACAACAATTTTGTTGCTTTTTAATTAGCATAAAATATCGCAAACTGGCTCAATTTTGTTGCTATTTAATTAGTATGAATTATTTCAAATTGGTTTCAACACAAGCATGAAGTTCTTGGCGGCAGAACATACAAAGGTGTCTATCTAAATCATGTTCTGCAGTCTTTTTATGGGAATGCCAAGTTGTTTTATGATCACAATAGCATTAAATTTCAGGAATCTTTGGAAAGTAGTTATTAGCATAAGGACATGCATATACAGACACAGTATATTACCGGGCTTCAGATCACGATGTATGATCCCATGAGCATGCAAGCATTCCATAGCACGAGCAATATCCAGTGCAAAACCAATGGCAACTCGTGTCTCTAAGCACCTCGGCCGCATGTTCAGCAGGTACTTTCGCAGTGTGCCTCCTGATAACAGCTCCATAACTATCACCATCACAGGGTCCTTGCAGGCACCGATGAACTAAAGATGCAAAGTATCACATTCGTAAGCAAAGACGAAACAGTCATTGGTATGAATATGTGGTGAAATGGTTCGGCTGAAAGAATCAAGTCCAACAACCTTCACAAGGTTTTTATGCTGCACTCTGGACAACATTGCAACCTCTCTCGCAAACCGTGCTTCTCTCTTGGCTATCTCCTGTGGTGTCTCTCCTTTGTGAACTATTTTAACCGCGACAGTCTGGTTTTTGTATCTTCAGCCCATAAAAGAACGAAACAGAGAAGATGGGTAAGGTAAGATTTCATATTAAAACATGACTTAGACAACTGACAACATCACTATCTAGCAATCTTATTACAAGTCTGTGACCTCGAACCATCAAACCAAATGCAACAACGAAAAAAAGTAGTAACCCAATCACAGTACCCACTTCCAACAATAATTTGAATCCAAATGGGTGGTAAGCGGTAAAAAACAAAAATTTCTAGGAAATTCAAATGAGTGATAAACAAATAATACAACATTTCCAGAAGATAGATACGAAGACTAGTCTAATGCCTAGGAAACCCAGATCACAATAATGAGGGGAATATCTATGACATTCAAATGGGTGAATTTTAAGTGAAAACATAACATAATTTGCAACAGAGAAAAACTAGATTTGAAAATCTCTAATCAGAAAAAATTCTCACTTCACCGCACAAGTCCAGATACATGAAAATATCAAGAACGCATATGAAGGAATCAAATTAGAGAAACAAAAGCTTGCAAACGTACTTGCCCTCATACACTTTAGCTTGAGCTCCCTCACCAATCTTAGGCCCAACAAAAAGAAGCTTAGGATCAACCAACCATTGGGAATCCAATTTAAAGTCCTCAGCAGCTGTAAACCTACTCCCAGATTCCATATCTCCACAACCAAGAAGGTACTCATAGAAGTCTACAACCAACCATCAAGCCTTTCACAGCAAAGAACACGAATCACAACTCAAAACCGACAGCAACCACCGAAGCACACAAGACAACCTCGCATCTGCCTTGTGACGAACAACAAACAAACACATCTGAACAATCAAAGCAGGAGAGGACTAATGGCTACCAAAGAACCCATATGCGAGAGGAGGCAAAACCCACATGAAGTGAACTGAAAGAGTAGAAGCAGAACAGGCATTGGGCGACAAATTAAGCGAAGAAACCAAGCTCAAAGGCCGAAGAAGAGAGTAGAAAATTCGTGGGAAAAAGAGAGAATATATATAAAGGGGAATAAGATGACGGAGCAACCATAGAAAAAAAAAGCGAGAAAAAAACGAAGAAAAGGAAATGGTCACAGGAAGATCAATTCTCCCAACTGCCCTTTGCTTGTCCCTGTGCTTTTCCTTTTATATTTCACACACCAGAATTCTGTTAGCTATAGTGGGTGATGAACATGGGATTTTGTTTGATTAATTTATGTCGGTAATCATAAAGTCTCAGTCTTTGACCTGCAGAGGCACAGTATCATGGAAGTGAATTGAGGGATATTTGTGAGTAGAAAAATCGGAGAGAAGGGGCGCGTGGGAGCCATTAAAATAATCAGCAGCACATGGAAACTCATCTTGTCAAAACATAGGGATCGGGACAAGCCCCACTTGGTAATACGGATGGTAATTGGGTAGGTCGGGTCAGGTCATTTCGATTTGGGTCTAGTCGGGTTAGTATGAATTCAGGTCCAGGTCATTTGGGTTCGGGTTGATTTCAGATTGAGTTGATTTCGGGTTCGGGTTGAGTTAGGCCGGGTTTATTTGGGTTCGGGTTCATTTTAGGTCAGATTAATTTTAGTCTCGAATAACTTCAGGCCAGCTTTTGAGTCAAATTCGGGTCAACCTTTGTGTTCACATGGGTTACTAATGTGAAGTCAAAATGATTGAATCGATTCAATTTTTTGTGTGATTTAATTTAAATTAAATTTTCATTTTTTAGTATATTTAATTAAAATATTCATAAAAATCTTCTTCATTATAGTTTAGTACATATTTAAGTAATTTAATATTGTTAGTAATATTTGATTGTTTTTCTAAACCCATAAGCTTTAACTATTATTGTACAGATTATTCAGATCTTCACCCAGCTATCACTTAGACATACATAATGACAATTTTGTTATGCTTATGTTTTAATGAATTTTCTTTGAAATTACAACAAAATGCAAATCAAGTTAATTATCAGTGACTAAATTGTAAAATTTGAAAAATTTCAGGTGAAAGTGCAAAGATTTCAAAAATTTTAGGATCCATGTTGTAATTAATTTGGGTTACTAAAATAATTTTTTTTAAAATTTAGGTACGTTATTGCATTATACTTAAAAGTTTAGGGATGAATATTGTAATTTTAATAATTGGCTATTAAGATTATTAAACTTACTAAATATAAAAATTACTTATGTTGGAAAAATCTAAATATGGGATTCACTAAATATGGATGTTTTTTCCCCAAATAAGATACTTGCAATATATAGAAGTCATAAAAAAAAGAAGTTACTAAATATGGAAATCCTTTCTCAAAATATGAAAATTATTAAACATGAATATCTTAAAAAATGAAATGAAACTACTAAATATGAGAGACTTACTAAATATGAAAGTACAAAAAAATGGAAGTTACTAATAATAGAAGTCACCATTCCTAAATATAAGACATACTGAATATGAATGTCTCAAGAAATAGAAGTTACTAAACGTGGAAATCTCCATATTTAGGATTGACTTAATATGGAAAATAATGAAAAAAGAAAATTAAGGTTTAGGGTGAGAGTTAAAATCGGGTCTTGTCGGGTTTAGTTATCGGGTCATCTCGGGTTTAGGTCAGGTCAGTCTCGGGTTTGGGTAATTTCGGGCTCGGGTCAATTCAGGCCCGGGTCATTTTGGGTTCGGGTATTTCGGGTTTGAGCCATTTGGGTTCGGGTTTTCTCGGATTTCTCTTTAATCAGGTTCGGGTTGGGCACAGCTGGGTTCAGGCCGTTGACTTTTTTAGTCAAATCGGGTCAGATTGGGCTTGGATTTGGGTGGATTTGATCAGGTTATTAGGTCGGGTCCGATTTTACCATCCTTTTTAGTAAGAGAATATCTTGACTAGGATTACCTTCCCATCCTTTTCTTCTACTTGCGTTTCTCCGGGAAAATTACAAAAATCTCCATATGATTTGGTTTAGGGCCAGATCAGATTTGGTGAACGGGGTGGCATTAAAGTGTTTTTGGCCACCGTTCAGGGTCAGGTGCTTGACCCGAATTGCAATTAAAGCACAAGTTTCCCTAAAGTTTAACAAAATTACATGCCTCCTAAGGTCAAGACTCGCATCTTCTGCTAAGACTCATGAATCGGCGGCCTTGAGAGGAGCAACCACCAGCTCAGACGACAAGCTTCTCCGGCATATAGCCAACCCCCTCCTGCCAGGTTTGAAGAGGAAGAATCCGCAACTTGACCCTATTTTCACCAAAACAAAAAGGAAATTTTCTCAATGTGGATTTTAGAAACAAAATCCAGATTCCCTTGGTTCAACCCAATCTCTTTCTCAAGTGAAGATTAACAGAGACTGATAACAAAGGAAGATTGCGAGACTTACCTCTAACAAATCGCAGAGAAACAATGAAAACAGAAAAAATTGCTTTCGGAATCCATTGCCACTTGGCAGCACTTCATTAAATTTGGGCATTAGAAATACAAGGAATTTGATCAAAGAATTGGAGGAGCATGAGGAAAGGAGTATATCTAACATCGGAGATAAATCAAGCAACACAGATCAGGTAAAAAGTGGGCAAGGAGCGAGGCCGTGAAATTCAAGAATAGGCATAAGGGACACGACGAAGGGTGGCCGTGTTATGGAGAGTGGCCGCGGTAGCCGTGCAACCATCGCTGAAGTGCCATTTGGCAGGATCTGCTGTCGCGGCTGTAGGTGAGGGAAAAACAGGGGTGGGCTGTGGGGTTAGGCATAGAGGGAGGGATGCAAAAAGCAGGCACACAAGCAGGTGGGATGAAGCAAGCCATGCCAACTAGAGTCTTCATCGGAGTTAGGGGTACTTGGGTGGGTAGCGGCACAGGGGAGCTGGAGACAATGCTTTAAGGCGAAGACCAGCCAGTAGAGAAAAGAAACTTAGTGGCAGTCAGATGTAATTTCGCTTAAAAATAGTTTCATCTTCCTTCCGCATCCAATGAAATCAAATGTGTGCAACCTTCCAAACGCGTTTCTTTCCCGCGTGCACGAAAAATGAACTGACCCTTAACTTACACTTTAACCCATCTATTTTAAAAAGGGTAAAATTCAAATTTAGTCTCCTAATTTTAAAGATTATCATAATGTGGTCCCTTAACTCAAAAAATAACTATTAAAATTCCTTAATTTAACTCACGTGTCCTATTTAGATCCCTACCGTTAGTTTAGTCGTTAGTTTAGATGGAAATTGCTCACATGGCATGCCAACTGCCACCTGGCATCCTCTTTTATGAGAATAAGTGATAAGATTGAAAAAAATGAAAATTTAGGATAGAACTGATACAAACAAGTAATTCTAAGGACCTAAAATATACATTAACCCTACGCAGGCCATCCTATCCGATGGCAGATGTGGTCCTGCAATTTAGCGGCGGCGGCGTCCAAATTCCGTGGACCCATTTTGGGATTTTCGGATCTCGGCATGTCCAAATACCTCTCCAGTGAAGAACTCGGCGAAGAGGACGAATTCCTCTAGTGCCGATCAATCACTGCGTCGCTCCAGAACTCCACTCTTCTGGGAGTCTGAGTTTCGTTTGCCAAACCCACATCCAAACTTCTTCTCGAGAGATTGGAAGATGACCCGGCCGACCTTTCGTTAATGGATCTCTGTTTCTCGAGCAATTCGAGGTCAGAATCGGAGCTTCGAAACAATGATTCCCGTTTGAAGAAATCTAACATGGATAGGGAAATCGGGATGGAAAAGAGAGATAAGACAGGGAAATCGGGACGCGGAAGAGGGGGAAATCGGGGACGGGGAAGGTGGTGGTTAGATGGTGGCGGTGGGCTTTGGCGGCGATGAGATGGTGGTGAGCTCGGCAAGTGGTGACGGTGAAGAGATGAGAAGAGGATGAAGTTTGGATTAATCACCTTTTAAGTCTCAAAAAAATTTGTCTTTATCAATTCTACCCTAAATTTTTATTGTTTTCAATTTTATCACTTATTATTATAAAAGAGGATGACACGTGGTTGTTGGCGTATCACGTAAGCAATTTCTATCTAAACTAACGCCTGAACTACCGGTAGGGACCAAAATAGGACACGGGAGTTAAGTTAGAGGACTTTAATAGTCACTTTTTGAGTTAAGGGACCACAATAAAATGATCCTTAAAGTTATGGGACTAAATTTGGCTTTTGCCCATTTTAAAAATTTCACAATTTTCCTCATATTTTTCAATAGTGACAACAACATTTTAAACCCTAATTTAATCTATGTGATACTTATGTTTCAATAATTTCAAATTTTTTGATATTTTTTCATAGCCAATTAACCTTTAAAAAGTAGTTATATGCATTTATAGTGAAAAAAAAATGCATTTACTGATAAGAAAAACTGATAATATCTATTAACTATAAAAATATTGGGGAATCAAAATTATTGGAAGATAAATATTATATAGTTTAAATTAAAATTTTAAAAATTGTTATAAGATAGTATAAAAGAAATATGAGACAAAGTGTATATTTAAAAAAAAAAGAGGTAAATTGTAGGTTAGGAAAAACTTTTGGGGATGATTGAAAATTTCCCTCATTTCCCTCAGTCCTCACGGCTTCATTTGTAGGACAATATCTTTTAGGCGCCCTCTAATCTTTAATTCATTAAACTGTTTTGTTTTGTTTTCTTTTAGTAATAAACAGCGCGGATGAAAGTTGCAACAAAAGCAATTTACTACCTAAATGAAAGTTATCACATAAATCTAGACATGGCATATGATTTTAAATTTCTTATGTATTATCAAGAAAAATGATTGTACAGTCAAATTTGCTAAATGATAGTTTTCAGATGGGTAAATTCCATCAAAGATACCTTTACTTATTTTTGTATCCTCAATGAGTGTTAAATTATTAGTTTTATCCTATCAAACTTTATAAACTCATATAGCATATTTCAATTGGGTACCTTTCATCAATTTTACTATTAAATTGGATAAAAATTGTTGATGTTGCATTAAACAACATTTAAAATAAAGTTTTAATAACAATCTTGGTCCTCAAACTTTTCTAATTAATAAATTCTAAATCTTAAACTTTTAAACCTACTCTTTTTAGCCTAAATCTACTCTTCCTCCTCCTTCCTCTTTGTTGCCTCCCTAGCCTCCTCCGACCACCCCTGGTGATTCTTCCCAATTTGATCTCCATGTTGCTGCCACGTTGCCTGAATTATTCTCTTCTTCTTGCTGCCGCATCTCCCGAATTTCTCTCTTCTCCAGCCGCCATGTCGCCCGTATTTCTCTCCCCCCCGCCGTGTCACTCAAATCTCCCCCCTGCCAAGTTGGCCGAATCTCTCTTTTCTCCCTGCCGCTACCGGCTCCCCTTGTGGCTCTCAAGATCTCACTTATCGACGCCGCAACCCTTGTTGATTGGCTCCAGCCTTGGTTGCCATCGAAAGCATTGGACTGGTTCGTCCGACCCTTCTCGACCATGATGCACTTTAGACAACCTTAAGAAGATTTGAAATCAGAATCGTCGTGTTGATTCAGGCAACAAGATTAATGAGCGAGTAATATAAAATATTTTCAAAACGTTTACGGTCAAAAGAGAACTCCAAATAGGTCGAGGATTAAAATAAATGGGTAAAGTCTATTGGGAGTACCTTAACTTTTATTCTTATCCTAAATGAGTATCCTATATTTACATTTATTTCAACAAGATACCTAATCTTTTGATGAGCGTTCCACCAAGATACTTTCTAGCAATTCAGTCGTTAAATTAGACGGAACATGCTGACATAGCATTAAATAACAAAAAAATAGATTTAAAATGATAACTTTAGTCCTCAAACTTTTCTAGCCACTAATTCTAAACCTAAAATTTATAGATTTAACACCTAAACCATCATTTTCACCAATACCCCAATCTCGACCCTACTAGGTTCATTTATCCGGCTCGCTGCCTTCGCCATTGCCTTTGAGGCATGTAGGGAGCCACCACTGCTAGGTAGGTTCAAACAAATAGATTGACACTAGAGAAGTCGCAATGCACTACGGGTTGAACGGTGACCCCATCATTCGATCATGTGCCTTCATACCTTATTGTCTGATTTGCACCTTCCTCATACCTTACCGTCCGATTTGCACCGCCCTCATACTCCATTGTTTGATTCTTGTTTGATTTGAGGCTGATTGAATCAGCCTCGAATTGTGTGGCTATTCTGAATTGCATCCGTCTCACTGATTCGCTACTTTTTGGCGACAATTCATTGCTTTCTGGCCGCCTTCGCTATTGTCTTGAAGGCATGTAGGGAGCCACCACCATTAGGTAGCTTTAAACAAATAGATCGACACCAGAGAAGTTGCAACACCCGATAGGTTGAGTGGCGACCCCACCGTTCGATCATGCGCCCTCATACCTTATTGTCTGTGTAAAGACTGATTGTGTATGAAGCTGTAATAAACTTCACTGATTGATTCATGCGTACAAGGCCACATATATGTACAGCAGTTGTAGAGTTACAGTAAAACTAGAAATCTATGTACAAGATTAGCTACTTATCTAGCAAGTAACTTAGATAGAGTAGGAGTCTACTTCTTAACACACCCCCTCAAGTTGGAGCATGAGGATTGAGAATGCCCAACTTGCTAACCAAGAGATCAAATTGTTTCTTCCCCAAGGCTTTTGTAAGGATCTCTGCGGGTTGAGCTGCACTTGCAATGGAGCAGGTCTGAAGTTCACCGGTTTGAATTCGATCTCTTACAAAATGACAGTCTATCTCAATATGTTTAGTTCTTTCATGGAAAACTGGATTTGTTGCAATGTGAACTGCAGACTTGTTATCGCAAAACAGCTGAATAGGACGAGGGAGAGTGACCGTTAGATCGGAAAGGAGTGAACGTAACCATATCAGTTCACTTGTTGCTGCAGCCATGGCGCGATACTCAGCCTCCGCAGATGATCGTGCAACTGTGGGTTGCTTTTTCGATTTCCAGGAGATTGGGGCATTGCCAAACTTCATGATGTATCCAGTAGTAGAACGCCGAGTGTTGGGGCAGCTAGCCCAATCGGCATCACAGTAGCCAGAAAGAACTAAGTTTCCTGTGGAAGGAAAGAGAATTCCTTGTCCCGGTGTGCCTTTTAAATATTGGAGAACATGGCGAGCTGCATCCAGATGTGCTTTGTTCGGGGCTTGCATAAATTGACTTAAGAGATTCACTGCATATGTAATATCAGGCCGGGTGATTGTGAGGTAAATTAACCTTCCCACCAAACTGCGATACATGCCGGGATCCGAGAGAAGCCAAGCTGGAGCCGAACCCAGATGATGTTGTTGTTGTAACGGGAATCCTTTCGGTTTGCACCCAAGCATTCCAGTTTCACTTAGAATATCAATGGTGTACTTGCGCTGCGATAGAAAGATTCCTTTCACTTGATCGAGCTGCCTCCAAGCCAAGAAAGTATCGCAGCTTTCCAAGATCTTTAATATAGAAGGTCTTGTGGAGGTATTGTTTAAGCTCCTCAATTTGCTTCCCATTGTTTCCTGCGATGACTATGTCGTCCACATAGACTAATAGAGTAATGTAAGTATCTCCAGAGGTCATGGTAAACAAAGAGTAATCTGCCTTTGATTGTTCAAAACCATAATCTTGCAATGCTTTAGAGAACTTGGAGAACCATTGTCGGGGTGCCTGTTTGAGTCCATACAAGGACTTATGCAGCTTGCAAACACGTTGATCGCCTGGCAGTAGAAGACCCGAAGCTGGAGTCATGTATATTTCTTCTGTCAGGTCTCCTTGAAGAAAGGCATTTTGAACATCCAGCTGATGTAGCTCCCACTTCTTGATTGCCGCTACTGCTAACAGGCATCTTACAGTTGTTAACTTTACGACAGGAGCAAAGGTTTCAGAGTAATCTATCCCTTCAACTTGACTATAGCCTTTAGCCACAAGTCTTGCCTTGTATCTTTCTACACTTCCGTCGGATTTGTATTTAATCTTGAACACCCACTTTGAGCCAATGGGTCGTTTATTTTGTGGCAAATTCACTAATGTCCAAGTGTGATTTTTCTCCAAGGCACCGACCTCTGCTTGCATTGCATCGACCCACCTAGGATCTTTGCTGGCCTCGACATAATTCTTTGGCTCCTGTCCTTCTAAAACAGCTCCCAAAAATATTTTGTAGGCAGAGTTAAATCGAGCATCCGAAATATAATGTGTAATAGGATATGGCATACCTGAAGATGCTTGATTAGCAAGAGGTGTCGATGAGGTGTCTACTGTCGCAAGATCACAAATGTAGTCGCTTAAGTAAGGGGGAGGCCGTCTGGTGCGCTGTGGTTTCGGGGAACTAGGTAATGGGCTTGGCTCGGGTTGTAGTTCAGGTTGAGGGTCGGAGTCATCGTGCATGGGATCTGATGGTGTTTGCAGCTCGGGTTCAACGGAAGGGATATCGTCAAAGGCAAAGTTTTGTTGATTTGAAGATTCTTGTTGGGTTTCGGCACCTGCACCATTCTTAAAAGGGAAGACATGTTCATAAAATATGACATCTCTAGAAACAAGAACCTGGTGCGACTCAAGATCAAAGACTTTGTATCCCTTTTGTCCATTTGGGTAACCAATGAAGATGCATGGTTTAGAACGAGTTTCAAATTTATCTCTCACTCTAGACTTGTTATGCACATAACAAAGACAACCAAATACTCTCAAGTGATCAAGTGATGTCGTTTTTGGAAACAGAACTTGATAAGGGCTTTTCTTTGAGAGTTTTGATGAGGGCATGTGGTTGATCAAATAGGTAGCAGTTAAAACACATTCCCCCCAGAATTTGATAGGTAAATGTGCTTGAAAAAGAAGAGCACGAGCTACCTCTAGTATGTGGCGATGCTTTCTTTCGGCGATCCCATTTTGTTGGGGGGTATCAACACAGGTGGTTTGTAGAAGGATCCCATTCTGTTGATAGAATTCTTGCATGTGACCGGCAATAAGTTCAGGTGCATTATCACTCCTGACTTGGCGAATGGGTCTGTTGAATTGGGTTTTCACCATGGTGTTAAAGATTGAGAGGTATTTGTGAGCTTCTGATTTGTGTTTCAACAAAAAGATCCAAGTGCATCTGCTGTGGTCATCGACAACAGTAAGAAAGTAGTGAGCATTAGTAAGAGAAGGAGTTTTATACGGACCCCAGATATCAATATGAATGAGATCAAAGGGAGCTCTAGCTCGAGTTTGATTTAAAGAAAAAGGAATTCTAGTTTGTTTTGCACGATGACAAGAATCACACAACTTATTTGTGGCTTTTAAAGACAAACCATCTAAATGCGAATACAAGCCCAATTTCTCATAAGGGACATGTCCAAGTCTTTTGTGCCAAAGGGTTGGTGAGATGTCTATTTTGCTCGTTGCTGCAACTTGATTTGTGATCCTTTTGAAGTAATACAGTCCATCGCGTAGCTCACCCTTGCCAATCAGCATCTTCGAGTCCAGGTCCTGTATCACACAAGTTTTGGGATAAAAAGTCACAGAGCAATTCTGATCATTTGTCAATCTGCTAACAGAAAGTAGATTGCAATTGAAATCAGGAACATGTAACACGTTAAGCAATTTAATGCTATCCGAAAATTGCATTCCACCAATTTGATATGCTTTGTGACTTAATCCATTCGGAAGGCACACCGTGGAGCTATCATTGTTGCTGGCCGAATGATTGAGCACATGCGAAGTCATATGCTCCGAAGCTCCACTATCGATAATCCAGTCGGGTCCAAAGGAAGAATTCTTACCCGTAAAGCTTATCGCAGTTCCTTGGTTTTGAGTGGCCAGCAAAGAGATTAGCTGGTCATACTGAGTTTGTGTGAGTGTCGGGACCTTCACGCCTTCCTCTCTTTCGGCTTTATGGGTTGGAGCAGTGGTGACATTGTTTGCTGCAGCAGTGACATTGTTTGCTGTTCCTCTTCCTTGCTTTGGGCGATTCTGATTCTTCGGGTTTGACCCTTTTTGTCCATTCTTTTCCCACCAATCAGGGTAACCTTTAATCTCAAAACATCCATCAATGGTGTGTCCTGTTTTACCACAATGATCACACACGAAGTTGTTTCCTTTTTCTTTGTTCTTCCGATTCCTGGAAGCCACAAAGGCCGCAGCTTCAGAGATAGGCTACCTTCCAACTGCTACTGATTGTTGTTTCTCTTCTTTTGCAACTAGAGCATACGCTTTATTTATCGTCGGTAATGGCTCCATATTTAGGATTTGTGACCTGATCACATTGAAACTGTCATTCAAACCCATAAGGAAATTATGGAGTTTCTCACCTTCCCTTTCGGCTAAGATTGCCTTGGATGCTTGACAAGTGCAATTCGGCACTTCGCTGTAGGTGGCTAACTCGTCCCAAAGCCCTTTCAATTTTGTGTAATATGCAGCCACGGTGAGTTCTTGCTGTTGGAGTAGAGCTATGTCTCGTTTCAGTTCATGGATTCTAGGAGCATTGCCTTGGGAGAATCTCTCCTGGAGGTCGTTCCACATATCACGAGCCGACTCTACAAATGCCACACTATTATGCAGCTCCGGCGCAAGGGCATTGAAGATCCAAGAGATCACCATTGAGTTGCACTTGTGCCATGCCTGCAGATTTTCAGAACCATCTTCGGGTTCTTCAAGGGATCCATCTACGAATCCTAACTTGTTTTTGGCGCGGAGGGCGTTCTGCATGGCTCTCCGCCAAATATGGTAGTTGACGCCATTCAGGGGGCTGGTGACGAGAATCGTTCCAGGACTGTCGGACGAATTGAGGAAGAGAGGGGACAAGGGATCATTCGCGGGAAGAGGCGCTGAAGATCCTCCCGTTGTTGTTTTCTTGGTTGAGTCGTTTCCTGACATGTTTGATTTTTAGCGGAACGGAACGAACCGCTCTGATACCATGTAAAGACTGATTGTGTATGAAGCTGTAATAAACTTCACTGATTGATTCATGCGTACAAGGCCACATATATGTACAGCAGTTGTAGAGTTACAGTAAAACTAGAAATCTATGTACAAGATTAGCTACTTATCTAGCAAGTAACTTAGATAGAGTAGGAGTCTACTTCTTAACAGTCTGATATGCGCCGCACTCATACCTTAACGTCCGATCTGCGCCGCCCTCATACCCCACCGTTATTCTTGCCTGATTCAAGGTTGATTGAATCAGCCTCGAAGTGTGTGGCTACTCCGAATCACACCAGTCTCGTTGATTCGCTGCTCTTTGGCGTTAATTCATTGCTCTCTGGAGATGATTTGTTGTTCTTTGGCGGCGATTAATTGCTTGCTACCTTCGCTATCGTTATTTGTGTCAGAGACAAAGTAGGAACATTCGCTTCAACAAACCTGACTTCCAAATCGGGTCAAACCTCGTTTAGGAGAAAACAAGGAGCTTTTGGTGGAGGGAAGTAGCTCGCCAGTGGCTGGAGAACTCTAGGGAGCAATTCTCCATCTTCCATCACCTGTTGGTGGAGGCAATGATAGGGAATGGAAAGTAGAAAACTCATGCGACACATTCGCTAGCGACGTCATTGAGGAGATTCAGATGAGTTCCAAGTCTAGGAGAAGTTGCTTTTCTTTATATTTTTCAGGGAAAAGTGATTTGGAAGCAACTTCTGGCGTTGGTGGTGGGAGAGAGAGGTTAGGGCTTTGGGGGACTGTGGGTAGGGGGTAGAATTAGTTTTAGTTTTAGTTAAAGGGTTAGAATTAGTGATTGAAAAAATTTGAGGACTAAAGTTGTTATTTTAAATTTATTTTAGTGTTATTTAATGCCATGTTAGAATGTCTGAATTAACGACTGAATCGATGGAAAGTATCTTAGTAGAACATGCATCGAAAGATAAAGTATCTTGTTGGTATAAATGTAAATAGGAGTGTTCGTGGGGCGGGTAGGATCGGGTTCGTGCTCAACCTGACCCTACCCGCATCATTGACCGGATTTTACATTTCACTACCCGACCCTACCCGTTTACTTCAAAATTATATAAAAAACCGACCTTCATGAAAACCGGTTAGGGTCGGTTTGGTATGAACGGTTTTTTACATTCACCTGTAAGACAATAATTTTTATCCAAAATAATTATGACAATACACAATAACTTCAAAATGTAATTTCTAAAAAAAGTGTGTCGATCTAAATAAAATTCATGTTGCTAACAAGCAATAATCCGAGGAACAACCGAACAAGTAATAACAAAACAAGGAATAGCAAAGACACAACAACAACAGAGAAAAGAAAAATCAGAAGAGTAGTTCCAAAAGATCACTAAGAAATATCCAGCTTGTCCTTCATATCTTCCACATCCCATTTTTCATCTTGCATTTGAAACAATCAACCCGTGCAACAAACACTCATACTGACAATGAAAATGGCTGCAGTAAATACTCATATAATCAGCATTAACTGATGTTAACAGGAAATTCATATTTCAAATTATGTATTGAAGTTAATAAGAACTTACTATTATGATACCATGCTTGTCCTTCATAATTGCCTCACGCTTCACAATCAACATTAACCGATGTTTGTTTTGATGCCCCAGAAAATTCTGTAAAATTTAAGTTGTAAAATAAATTATATGTATCATTATTTTATGCACATATAATACAATATACTGACCATAAGCAAAAAAGAAACCATTTTACCTGATTCAATTAGTTCAAGCTCATCAATTCTTTCCTCAACTTCGGATAAAAGTGGTGCAGCTCTAAACCAATCTTGTGCACAAATTAAAGCTTCTAAAGTCAAAGGGGTCAAAGAGCTACGGAAAGTATCAAGCACTCTCCCTCCGGTACTAAATGTCGACTCAGAAGCAATAGTAGAAATTGGTACAGTTAAAACATTTCTCACTATCGTTGAAAGAACCCGATATCTGATACTATTGACTCTCCACCAATTCAATATGTCAAATGCAACATCATCATCATCACCATCATCATCAAAGTTTTCAGTAAGATACCTCTCCAACTCAATTTGCGCTATATTTTTCAAACATTGCAAACAATTTACACTCCACTAACTTAGTCATTTCAGCACCCTTTTCAACTCTATAAGAATTCTCAAAATTCCACTTCACATAATCAAACTTGTATCGAGGATCAAAAATTACAGCAATAAAGAGCATGACATTCATATTTTTGACATTTCCCCAATACTTTTCATATTTGCCTTTCATTTTCTTAGCCATATATTTCAAGTGAGCATCATCACTGTCTTTAATCTCATTCAATGCTGCCTCAATCCCATAAATTTCGTAAAAAAAATTATTTGCAGTCACATACAAGGAACCAGAAACATGAGTTGTTGTTTCATAAAAATGTTGCAAGAAGTGCACCATTATCCTAGCATGTGCCCAATCCTCATAAGTAGGAACACCATCCTTATCCATAAGATCAAATTTATACTGAAGATCATGATTTCGTAAGTTATCAAATGTCTTTTGAAACTTACAAGCTGTATCTAGCATCAAGAAAGTTGAATTCCACCTAGTCTCAACATCTAGGCAAAGGAGGCTCTTACAATCAATTTTTACAGCAGCTACACTATCCTTAAATTTTCTTGACCTAGAAGGAGAAGGCCTTATATATCTCACAGCACCTCGAATGCGAACAATCGAATCATCAATATCTTTTCAATCTCTTTTAAACCATCTTTCACAGCTAGGTTAATAATGTGTGCACAACACTGCATGTGAAGATACTCTCCATTTAAAACACTTCCATCTTTCATTTTCCTTTTCAAGTACAAAAGACTAACATCATTAGAAGATGCATTGTCAACAGTTATGGTAAAAACCTTGTCAATCCCCCAAGCTTGTAGACATTTTTCAATTGCCTTACCAACTTCTTCACCTTTATGACTATGAATAGGACAGAAGTTTAAGATTCTTTTATGCAAATTTCATTCTTCATCAATGAAATGGACAGTTAAACACATGTAGCTAAGATTTTGGATTGCTGTCCATGTATCAGTCGTAAGACATACCCTATAAGCCTTTTTGTTTAAGAACTTCCTCATGTTTGCCTTTTCTTGCAAGTATAGCTTAAGACAATCCCTAACCATAGTAATACGAGAAGGCACTTGAAATTTGGGTTGAACAACACTCATGAAATGATGAAAACTGTCACGTTCAACCATTTTGAATGGAAGTTCATCAACAATGATCATGCGAATCAAATCCTTTCTACATGATTCTTGATCAAATTTCCAATTTACAATACCACCAGAACTATCCCCACCAATTTGTTTCTTGAAAGATAGAAATTGTTGCTTTTTATCATCTCTTAAATCAAACTAATTTTTATAACACCTATCAACATGGTTTCTTAACGATGTTGTACCATTCCTAGGAGGACATTTCAACTCATCACCACACTTGAGGCACCTAGCAACTTGATCATCTTTTTTCTCACAAGGCAATTTTTCAAAGTATTCCCAAACTATTGATGGATTTCTACTACCTTTCTTCTTACCAGTAATATTGAAGGCTTAAGTTGAACTTGAAATGTTAGCTGCAACATTTGCCTCTTATTCTAGAGATGGACTTTCATGACCTCCGTTTGAATCCTTTTGAGTGGAATTGTTTTGTGCTCCTCTTGAATCAGCCATCTGCAACATTTAATAAGTTAGTCAAAGTTAATCCATCATTAAATATACATTAGATTGATTGATCATTAATCTAATAATTTCAGCGAATGAACTACAGAAGTTAACTAACATAATGTTTTTAATTCATATGATGACTGTGTTGTGTGATAAGGCTTTATATGAGGATGAGGTCCAAAGGTCATATGAAGGAAGATTACCCATTAGCATCAGATCCACAAAATCATAACAATTTTGCCACATGGATGCAAGGTGAGCACTGAGCAGGAAAAAAGAATGACTCCAAAAGAAATGCTAGCAATTTCAAGGTCTGATTACTACTGCTAGTGTTTCAATTCATCAGCTTGAATATATATATTTGTTATTATTCTCATCAAATATTAATGGCTGGTTCTACCCAAGTACTAGCTCTTAGATATATTATATATGTGTCATTATAAGATTATCATATGTAAGTAACTGCCTGCTAAATAAATGACATATCTCAAGTCATATATCAATTTTTCTTTTCCTTTTCAAACTCGGGATTGGCAAGGAAGCTACATATAATTTTAGTGATAATATTCTATAAGTTTTTCTAAATATACAAAAAGAAGGCAGAAATAAGTAAGGTAGATTGGTAGAGCAGAAAAGGAGATATTGATTATTGAAGTCACCGAGAGGAAGAAGGCCACTGGATTGTTGACAGGGACGGCACCGGGGTGGGATTCACGTCAGTGGTAGAAGCAGCAGAGTAGAAAAAATAGAAGCAGAAGCGCCAGAAGCAGCATAGCTTGAGCGATGGAGGAAGAAGGCCACCAGATTCACTTTAGCAGCAGAGCGAGGTAGCATTCGCCGGGATTGTTGATTGTTGATAGGGAGGACGCCGGGATTCACATCAAATTGCTGGTCCTCGTTGCCGGGATTCACGTCAGCAGACAGCATAGCCGGAGCGATGGAGGAAGAGGCCACTGGATTCACGTCAGCAGTAGAAGCAGCAGAGTAGAAACAGCAGAAGCAGAAGCAGCAGAAGGCAGAAGCAGAAGCAGCAGAAGGCAGAAGCAGCATAGCTGGAGCGATGCAGAGTAGCAGATGTCGGAGGTCGGATTCACTTCAGCAGCAGGACGAGCAACATATGCCGAGCAGCAGAAGGTTGGACTCAGACGAGGTCACGAGGACTGGAGCACTGGAGCAGCAGATGCAGAGACCAGAGAGCAGCTAGGGATTTTCGATTTTGTGCCGATTTGGGATTTGGTTGATTGCCTAATTGGGTGAGACGATGAGTACTGAGAAGTGCCATTTGCCAATTAAGCGGGTCGGGGCGGGTTTTACAGGTTTCAATTTTAAAACCCAACCCGCACCGCATAACTCACCGGGTTTATGTTTTTACTACCCAACCCGACCCTAACCCTCATAGAACCCTCATCCCTTACAGTTAGTTTCGGTTCGGATCAGCCGGATTTATGGGTTATGCGGTTTGGATGAACATCTAAAAAAAGTAGGGTACCAATTTGGGACAATAATAAAAGCTAAGGTATCTTTGGTGGACTTTACCCTTAAATAAATTGACAATTAAAAGTTGGAGACTAACCATGAAATTTATCCTTTTATGAAAGGGTGTTTTCTCTTAACAAAAAAATTATTATTTATTTTTCTATATAGTGTGATTATTTGTGAAATTTGTGCACCAACCAACTAAAACCTTATACCTTAAGAATTCCAAAAAGTATTTTTAAATTTTTTTTTAGAGTAGACATTTTTATTAATTATGTTAGGCTGCTATAATGGAAATATTTATAATAATTTAATTTTTTTGAAAAATATTTAGGCTGGCATAATATTTTTTTCAAATTAAGTTAGTTGTATACCAAACATAAAGAAGAAGCAAGACATGCAATAATGTAGCATTTATAATTTAATATGAACATGGCTACATTAAAAGTTACTAGGATTTTTTTGTCCCGACAATGCACTGGATAATTTTTTTAACCAATTAAATAGTTTAATTTTTCTGATATATGGTTGGAACATGAGAACTTCCAAGAGGTGCTATCAGCATTTTGGAATGAAAAAGGTTTTTTCGGTAGCACAAGTTAGATGTTTAAGGAAAATTTGAAGAAACTAAAGCTGGAGCTAAAGGTAGCGTGAAAAGTTCGTTGATTTGAGTAATTAGATCTCTATTTAAAAACAGAATTGACAAATGACATTCAGCGGCAAAGAATGGAAAGGTAAGTGTCAATTTTTACGGTCAAATATGTTCACCTTCTGCCAATTTTAATAGTCAAGTTCTACCTTTTCACCCCACATTTTTTAGCAATTCTTACTTTGTTCTCTCATTGTGTAACTTGAAGAAGTGGACCAAAGTGTCAAATCGAAGTGGGAGTGAATGGAACAAAAAATGAAGTTGCCACAATCAAAGTGCAAATTACATTGTGGCAATGCAACATTGCAGGCAATTTGCCCATGCCATTATTTTGCCCCTGTTATTGTAGTGTCAGGGTGGTGCTGTGGTGCTAGGAGTCTCCTGGCATTGCACTGTCAATTTTCTCCTATTTTTGGCACTGTGAAGCTGTTGAACATGTATTTTGTGGTCCTCCACTCTCATTTTTTAATTCTAGCTTGTGATTGGTTGAGGGATCTTATCTCTTTGGTGGTTGGTGACACAAGAACACTTTATCACTTTATCACTTAGAAAGATCTGAAATTAGACATACATTAATATTCTAGGCAAAAGTTGAGCTCCTGAAGATTACTTGAAGACTTGAGGAATCTTGCTCACTTAGTTTACTTTGGTTCCTTTTTTCTTCTTTCTTGTAACTAAACATGGATGCTATGTTGTTTACTTTCATGTTTGTGTTTAGTTTGAACATAGGCCTAAATCCATAATTTGCCCCTAAGCTTCATTTACTCGAACACTTAACTCATTCAATTATAACTTGGGGCAACTCAGCTCCCAAACTTTGTAAATTGGGATATATAACCCTTTTGCTATTGGAAATATTCTTTTTAGTTTCATAAGGACTTAAATGATAATGGCATTAAATATGGATGCTAAACTTGACATTTTAACGTAGGGCTTAAATGATTAATGAAGCATTTAGAGAACGGGAGAGACTAAACTGTAGTGCCTAGCATAACGTAAGATATAAATTTATTTTGCTAAAGAAAATAATTTCGTGCTCAAATTTATTTCCTTTCCATTAAAATATTTTTTAACATATTTGTCATTTTCAGATTTTGTTACGCCCCAAATTATGTGTCAGCACAAAACTTCTTCTCATATATAAGAAAATCTTTTGAAGTAGCAGAGAGTAAATTAATGTAATTATGTTTGAATTTTATCTAAGATCTTAGTTGGGCATAGCAAACGGATAATGATATTAGCATACATATTTTTTAAAATATTAATCATTTTCAAATTTTGTTACGTTCCAGATAATGTGTCACCGCATAACTTCTTCTCATATAGATATAAGAAAATCTTTTGAAGTAGCTGAGAACAAATTAATGTAATTGTGTTTGATTTTTTATCTATTTATATCATTCTCATACATGTGAAAAAGTTTTAAAGAAGTAGAGAACAAGTATGCAAATTTGGATTCAATTCCAAACTTTCAAGTTGTGCATCAATATTAGTGATATCATGTCTAAATCGTTAGAATGTTTAATGAGTAATTATGCTATTTGTCAAGGCTAATTTTAGAAAAAAAAAAAAACAATATACAATTTGGAGTCTTTGCCTTTGAGGTTTTGGTTGTCTTCGACTGGGTTTGTTTCATCGAATTCATTTTGCCGTCTTGGATATTTTATTTTATCGAGTTGTCTGCTGCAGTAGTATTGGTTTTGGTGGGTATCTAGTGCTTTAGTCGATTGTTGTTGTGGGGTGTTTCAGGTGCTATGGAGGCTATGAAAGTTCTGTTAAACAAGGTCGTCCAACGTAAGCTTTTGTGTAGAGCTCTAAGAAAGCATGGTGGCATTAGGTCCAGTTTATGTTGTGGTCAACTAGCCTTAACCCAGGGTATAATCTGTTTATTGTTACCCTCGAAAAGAAGGAGGATTGAGTAGCTTTTTTTTTTGGAACGGTCCTTGGTCTTTTAATGACTGGATCATAGTGATGAGACAACTTCAGAAAGGTAACCGGCCTTCCTCCTTTCAGCTTACTAGAACAGCCTTCTGGGTACATGTGATGGATGCCCCTTTCGAGTGGTTTAGAGAAGAGGCAGTGAAAACACTAGGGAATAGGTTAGGGGTAGTCGTGAGAGTAGAAGTCTCAGGACCATCCTTGAGAACTCTAGTTCTTATGGATTTATCCTATCCTCTTTGGCATGGCTTAATGGTTGAAGATGACAATGAGAGGAGATGGTTTTACATCAAATACGAGCTGTTGCTAGAATTTCGCTACAAGTGTAGGAAAATTGACTATGCTGAGCGTGAATGTTTGAATTGTCTGGTAGGTGTGGAGTGGGAGACTACCCAATATGGTGACTAGCTAAGATACTCTACATTTTAGAAAGGTGGGAGGGAGCAAATAAGTGGCCATCAGGGGCCTTGTATTGATACATTATCACATGAGTCGACTAGGAGGTCTACACAGAGGGCTCAAGGTGGACAAGAATGAGAAATATTAACTGTTTTTAGCCTATCCACCATTGTGCCCGTATTGGATGTGGAGGTGTTATTTGTTCTTGGGCTAGAGGTGGTAAAAAGAATATCCACCTCATCCCACAAGGTTGTTGCAACTCACTCCACATGTTGTAAGGGCTATTGTTTGTATGGAAGCCTCTCTAGTGAACCACCAGCTCCCTCTACACATAATATCAATTTTGTGTTCAATTCAAACTAAGAAGGGGCACTAGCTACCCAGTGAACTCATCGATACCAGTCAGGGTCCATATAGCAAGGGCCCTAGCAAGGAGTGGTGGTAGGTTAGGGACAGGAGGGTCTAGCCTAGCCAATAGGAGACTGAACATGTCGAATGAGGTGGTGGCATATGCCTTTACTCAATCTAAGAGGAAGGGTTTCATGGAGAGATTAAGAAGAATGCTAGGGTTTCCATTTGGGTTTATAGTTCCTTGTGAGGGAAAAAACCATGGACCAGCCTTGCTTTCGAGACCAATGTGGGATGTGAAGTTGCTTTTTTACTCACAATTCCATATCAATTTGAAAATCTTTGCTTCAGGTGTGATATGGCGTTGTATAGGCTTCTATGGGCAATTGAGAAAAGAGTCGAAGGATGAGTCTTGGGCACTCTTACACAAATTGGCAGGTCAAAGCTCACTTCCTTAGTTGGTCATTGGAGACTTTAATGAAATTCCCTGGGCATCTAAGAAGGAGAAGGGAGGAAATGAGCCTCGAGGCAAATAGAAGCATTTAGTGCAGCGGTGGAGGATGTCGGTTTTAGAGACCTCAATTTCTATGGAGCTGATGTCACCTTGGAGCACATTTGTTCTAGAGGGGTGAAGGCCTATGAAAGACTTAATCATGGTTTGGGTTCCCTGTAGTGGAAAAACCTTCTACCTTGGGCTCATATTTACCATTTTTCCTTTGTTTGCTATGATCATAATGTCCTATATTTATGTTTGTTTAGGAATTGGGAGAGCTTAGGGAAAAAGTTGTAGAGATTCAAATCTATGTGGTTGTTAGAGCATGAGTGTGAGTAAGTAATCAAATCAAAATTTTCATCATATGATTCGACCTTGCTACTTGATTAGTTGATGGTGTAGGGTTTTAGGAGCCATAAAACATACAAGAAATTAAGCAAAACCCTTTAGGATCTAAATGAAACGGGGTAAATCGGGCGCTGAAAAATTTTATACCTATAACATTAAATTTTTTCACCCAATTATTGAGCCAAATCATAAAAACTTGAACAATTGGTGTGTTCAAGCTATCAATGGTATCCACACAAATCACTCAGATCACCACGCCTCCGCCACATCCCGGTAGGTGCATTCTTCTTGTGCTCCTAATGCTAGTTGCATCTTCCAAAGAATGACAAGAGGAAAATATAGCTGGAACTCTTAGAACCTTTTAGATTTTGTCCAAAGGAGGCAGCTTTAAAAATAATCATTATATAACATATATATAGTGAAGCGTAACTCCCAAGACAAGTAGATTTCATAACCCTAATTTGATTATGCCTAATTTTGGGCTTAATGATGGCTCAACTTTTGAGCCAACAGTTAACCCAAAATTATCATAAAACCAAATCCAACAATTTGGCCCAAACACTCAAAATAATCCAATTGGCTATAACTGTGCGACCCTATAGGCTACTATTGTGTTGGCAATGATTATAAATCACATTTATAATAATAAACAACAAGCAGTGTCTAGTAACACATCATTGCTACCCAAAGTTACAAGATAGTTGGTGATTCAACTAAACCTTTATGATCATTATTCGTATATACCCAATGGCCACTTTCATGTTTACGTAGTTATGAGCAACAAGGGGAAGTACCAAAGTATGTGGCTTACATGTAGGGAACCTTGATGATCTTTGGTGAAAGGACTGTATATACCATGGTTTTGAGAATCAATTATGACACTTATATAATGATCCAAGTAGCATTCTCAACATGGGTCAGCCCAGTATACAAGTTCTCTAACTTGTACTTATATGTAGACTGCATATCTCATATTAGTCTCCTCATATGTTAGTCTTTATGTATTATTGCAACCCACTTCACAATAATACTAGACTAGGGATATTTCAGAATACTATTATTCTAGGGTTATAACTATATTTGATTATGTTATGTAGAAACAAACAACAAATATAATTATTGGGACAACGCATCAATAAAATTTCATGATTCAATGTGCAAGATATAATCATCCAATAATGCAACCTATTCCATAATAATACTAGACCAGGATTATTTTAGAATACCGATATTCTAGGGTTATAGCTATATTTGATTATGCTACGTAGAAACAAACAATAAATACGATTATTGGAATAATGCCTCAATAAAATTTCATAACTCAATGTGTAAGACACAATCATCTCATAATTGCTTTTTGGGCACAAAACTAACAAACTTCTACTTGTATTAAAACCAATCATCCATGTATCTAATACCAATGGATCTATAATGACTATTATGCTTCTGCTGCGTAAGGGGCTTCATCAATAGATAAGCAATATTGCTTTCTATAGAGGTCTTGCACATCTTTACATTACCCATTTTGATGATCTCCTTAATGTGATGATAGTGTTGGAGTATATGTTTGGATCACTGGTGAGACCAAGGTTTTTTAACCTATGAGATTGCTTCATTGTTGTTACAATATAACTCTATCGGATCCGCGATTGTTTCATTGTTATTACAATATAGCTCTATCGGGTCCGCAATGCTTGGAACTGTTGTCAAGTATTCCAAAAGGCATATCCCACATCGCTTGGACAATGAGAGCTTCTAGACGTTATAAGTTACCATACCCAAGTGGGCTAGGTAAAAAAGAAAGTAGTAATGGGCTCGCGTGCGCAAGATGGGCCAAAATAGTGGAAAGAGCCCGATTTGCCCCCTGTGCACAAAGTATCTCGAGGCCCGGTCCAAGTCAGTTTTTACATTTTCCTGAATTTACTTTTTTACCCTTACCTGAAAAACTTGTTTTTCACGTGTTGGAAATCAAAACGGGCTCAATGTACAAAATCATAACCGATATTAATTTTGTAACTCCTAACATTACTACCCCAACATTCAAATTCGGACCACTGCTACCTATAAATATCCACTCCCACTCCACTCTCAGATTACCCCGCTTTCGAGCTCTTTCTTCTTTCCCCCTCCTGCTCTGATCCTTGTTGGTTCTTGTGCTTCTGCTGATTCCTAGAGTATCCCGGGTGTGAGTACACACTTCCTGGAAGAGCCATTGTATCCTGGGGGATTTTCACAGACCTGTTCTCCTGCACGTTTTGGAGAGTTGCGAGCTATAATCCTTGAGGACAGTGTATACACCTCTCGGGTCGTTGGTGGTTCGTGATTGTTGCAACTCAATTATTCCAACAATCTCAAGGATTATATCATGAACCACAACAATGGTGGTCCAATCATCGATTATTTTGACATTGTCTGGGAAGAGCCTGCTGATATCGAGGTTGCAGCTACCAACTGTGAGAAAGCTCTTGCAACTACAATTGCGCAAATCGATCGCGAGAAAGATCCCGACCTTGCTGCTGCTTGCGATAGGGCGCTCGCTAATGCTCGCTTCTACATGAAAGCTGCATCCAATGCCAGGATGCCGATTCCTCCAACCCCTCCATCGACATTAGCAAAGCCATTCCCTGACATTTCAAAGATAGAAGTGTTTAGTGGAGAAAACTATAAGAGATGGCAGGAACGCATTTACATGCTACTAGATGTGCATGGAGTTGCTTTCGCACTGAATTAGTCCAAACCGACTAACCCCAAGCTGTAGGAGTCTTGGACTTATGCTGATAAGGTATGCCGTCACACAATAATTTTAACTTTATCTAATGAGTTGTTCGATGTCTACATTAAGTACAAGGAAGCAAAGGAAATATGGGAGTCCATGTTGCTTAAATACACAGCGGAGGATGCGGGAAAGCAAAAGTTCGTGATCGGGAAATTCTATCAATGGGAAATGGAAGATGAGAAGGATGTAAAAACACAAATCAATGAATACCACAAGCTTCTGGAGGACTTGAAAGGAGAAAAGATCACACTGCAAGAAGAGTGGTAGCTGGCTTGTTGATTGAAAAGCTGCCACCATCATGGAGAGAATACAAGCAACAACTAAAGCACAAGCACAAGCAGCTTCCTTTGGCCGACCTAATCACTCACATCATCATTGAGGACACCAATAGGAAGGAGCAGCGCATAGCCAAAGGGAAGCAATTGACCTTCAGTGCCAATCTCGTCAACTCCAAGAGGTACAATCCAAAACCGAAAACCAGCAATAACTTCAAACCAAGACCAATGCCAGCCAATAATGATGACAAAGAAGTGCCGCCTTGCTTCGTCTATGGAAAAAAGGGCACTTTGCTCGACAGTGCCGGAAAAGAAAGCACTTTGATAAACCTCCTAAGCCAAGGGCAAATCTGGCTCATGGGGATGATGATGATGACATCATTGCTGCGGCAATTTTACAAGCATACCTTGCTGCTAATTCAAAAAAGTGGGTGATAGATTCTGGTGCCGCCAGGCATATTTGTGGCAACAGAAATGCATTTTCCTCCTATACTCCACTAGGAGAAGGCGTTGAAACAGTGTATCTTGGTGACTCCCGAGGTACACCAGTTCTGGGCAAGGGCAAGGTACTTCTGAAATTGACCTCTGGAAAGACACTGGCTCTAAGTGATGTATTGCATGTGCCCACCATAAGAGGCAACTTGGTCTCCGTGTCTTTGCTGATGAAGGCTGACATCAAGGTCACATTTGATTGTGACAAGATAGTCATGACTAGAAACAATAATTATGTGGGCAAGGGTTATTGTAACCAGGGTCTTTTTGTACTGAGTGTTTATAATATTATCAATAATAATGATGCATCTTCTTCTACTTACTTGGTTGAGTCTCTTGATTTATGGCATGCTAGATTAAGACATGTGAGTATATCTTATTTGAAAAAGATGCAATCATTAGGTTTAATCACACCCCCTAGTAACACAAGTTTTGATAAATGTGAAATATGTGTTGAAACTAAGTCAACAAAGAAAACTTGTGCTTCAATTGAAAGAAAATCAGAATTATTAAGTTTAATTCACACTGATCTTGGTGATTTGAAACATACTATGACTGGAGGAGGAAAAGGGTATTATGTGACCTTCATAGATGATTTTTCTAGATTCACCAAAGTTTATTTGTTAAGAAACAAAGATGAGGCTTTTGATATGTTTTTGTTGTATAAGTCTGAAGTGGAAAATCAATTGGACAAAAGGATTAAAAGAGTTAGATCAGATAGAGGAGGTGAGTTTTTATCGTTTAAAGATTTTTGTGAAAAAAAAGAGATAATTCATGAGTTAACTCTACCATACTCTCCTGAATCAAATGGTGTAGCTGAAAGAAAAAATAGAACTTTGAAAGAAATAATGAATGCAATGCTTGTTAGTTCTTTTGCTCTTGATAATCTTTAGGGAGAAGCTATCTTATCTGCTTGTCATTTGCAAAATCGAATTCCTTATAAAAAGACTGGTATAACTCCACATGAAATATGGAAGGGTTATCCTCCAAACTTAAAGTACTTAAAAGTTTGGGGATGTCTTGCAAAGGTTATGCTTCCTGAACCAAAAAAGCGTAAAATTGGATCAAAGACATCCGATTGCATGTTTATTGGATATGCAGAGCATAGTGCGGCATATAGATTTTTAGTGTTAAGAAGTGATGTGTTGGACTGCAACACCATAATCGAAACAAAAAATGCTGAGTTTTTTTAGCATATCTTTCCTTTGAAGAAGGAAAAGATTTCTCGTGCCCCCACTGATGAAAATATCCCTGAACATCAAGTGGAAGATTTGAGAATGAGTAAAAGGAAAAGGAAAGAGAGTTCCTTTGGATATGACTTTTATACCTACCTTGTAGATGATCCTATAACTTTTAACCAGGCAATTTTTTCGAAAGAATATATTTTCTGGAAAGAAGCCATTCAAAATGAAATAGATTCTATTTTACAAAATCAAACATGGGATTTGGTAGATTTACCACCTGGTGCTAAACCCATTGGTTGTAAATGGATTTTGAAAAGAAAATTTAAGCCTGATGGCTCGGTTGACAAATATAAAGCAAGATTGGTAGCAAAAGGATTTACTCAAAAAGAAAATGTTGATTATTTTGACACTTTTGCACCAGTTTCTAGGATAAGAGTTTTATTTGCCTTGGCTTCTGTACATAAACTTATTATACATCAAATGGGTGTTAAAACTGCTTTCTTAAATAGGGATCTACAAGAGGAAATATATATGGTCTAGCCAGAAGGCTATGTTGTTTCTGGACAAGAAACAAAGGTGTGCAAGTTTCGAAAATCCTTATATGGATTAAAGCAAGCACCTAAACAATGGCATGAGAAATTTGATCAAGTCTTGTTAGGTAATAACTTTTCAACTACTGGAGTTGATAAATGTGTTTACACAAAACTTGAAGGTGGTGAATGTGTAATAATTAGCCTCTATGTGGATGATATGCTCATTTTTGGAACTACTCTTGAAATAGTTGAACACACCAAAAGCTTCCTATCTTCACAGTTTGACATGAAAGATCTAGGGGAAGCTAGTGTAATTTTGGGTGTTAAAATCATAAGGAAAAAAAGTTGCTTAATGTTGTCACAAGAGCACTATGTTGAAAAACTTCTAATGAAGTTTAACTATTTTGAGGTGACACCTGTGAGCACTCCTTATGATGCAAACACACAATTAAAGAAAAATAAAGGTGAAAGTGTTGCTCAACAAGAATATGCACAAATTATTAGAAGTCTGATGCACCTAATGAACTTCACTCGGCCTGACATAGCCTATGCTGTGTGTAGATTGAGTAGATATACTCAAAATCTGAATGAAGAATATTGGAATGCTCTGGTAAGAATTATGAAATATCTAAAAGGTACCATGAAATGTGGTATCATGTATAGTGGCTTTTCCGCTGTACTAGAAGGGTACAGTGATGCTAATTGGATTTCTGACTCTGATGAAACCAAATCTACTAGTGGGTACATTTTCACTATTGGTGGTGGAGCTGTGTCTTGGAAATCTTCAAAGCAAACCATCATTGCCAGATCCATTATGGAGTCAGAATTTATAGCCTTAGAAATGGCTAGAAGTGAAGCTGAGTGGTTGAGAAACTTCTTTGCAGATATACCGTTGGGTATAAAGCCAATGCCTTCTGTGTCTATGCATTGTGATTGCCAAGCGGCAATAGCAATTGCAAAAAATAAAACTTACAATGGCAAGAATAGACACATTTGATTAAGACATGATGTTGTTAAGCAGCTGCTTAATGATGGTGTTATATCGATCGATTATGTAAAGTCAGAAGTGAATTTGGCCGATCCTTTGACTAAACCTCTGGGAAGGAAAATGATATATGAAACATTGTGAGGAATGGGACTATTGCCAACCTGAGTCAATAGTGATGGTAACCTAACCTATGTGATTGGAGATCCCATGAATTAGGTTCATATGGGTAATAACAAGTCATTGTTAGACCTGGAAGCATTATCAAAACTTTTCCTTAAAGGTCCCTCCTATGGTGTAGATAATGCAAATATTGCATTTACTAGAGGATGAGCAAAAAGCTCTTAATGATTTACATAAGCCATGATGGGTAGTGTATTTATGCAGTATACACTTGATGGAATCACCTATATGGGTGTAGGAGTGAAGCCGCTCCTATGAGATTTGTGGAAGAATCTCTAAAGCACTCATGAAAACCAGGACATGCGCATGGTCGATAAGCGCAACACTGCGATGAACAGCAGAAATTGTGGGGGTGTAATGTGATCAATGAATCACTTAAATTACAAAAGGGTATTTGGTTCATAGAAACTAAATGCTTCACCAAGTACTCTGTAAGTTAAGTATCATTAGCTCTAAGACTGGTTCATAGTCTAATAGACACTAGCCACGATGCATTGCATTCTTGAGCTTGAATCCAGTAAGAAACCTTGAAGTAATGCCTTTTGAAATATATGGGGGATTGTTGTCAAGTATTCCAAAAGGCATATCCCACATCGCTTGGACAAGGAGAGCTTCTAGACTTTATAAGTTACCATGCCCAAGTGGGCTAGGTAAGAAAGAAAGTAGTAATGGGCTCGTGCGCACAAGATGGGCCAAAACAGTGGAAAGAGCCCAATTTGCCCCCCCTGCGCGCAAAGTATCTCGAGGCCCGGTCCAAGTCAGTTTTTACATTTTCCTGAATTTACTTTTTTACCCTTACTCGGAAAACTTGTTTTTCACGTGTTGGAAATCAAAATGGGCTCAACGTACAAAATCATAACCGATATTAGTTTTGTAACTCCCAACATTACTACCCCAATGTTCAAATTCGGACCACTGCTACCTAGAAATATCCACTCCCACTCCACTCTCAAATTACCCCGCTTTTGAGCTCTTTCTTCTTTCCCCCTCCTGCTCTGATCCTCGCTGGCTCTTGTGTTTTTGCTGATTCCTAGAGTATCCCGGGTGTGAGTGCACACTTCCTGGAAGACCCGTTGTATCCTGCGGGATTTTCGCAAACCTATTCTCCTGCACGTTTTGGAGAGTCGCGAGCTATAATCCTTGAGGACAGTGTGTACATGCCTCAGGTTGTTGGTGGCTCATGATTGTTGCAACTCAATTATTCCAACAGGAACCACTCTAAATTCTGTGATGAACTTCTTGATCTAAATTGCCTCATTTATAGCATTAGAAGTGACAATGTATTTAGATTCTATTGTAGAGTTAGTTACTGTCTCTTGTTTTAAACTCTTCCAACTCACAAAATCACCACCAATGCAAAACACATAACCAGATTGTGATCTGAAATCATCCTTATCGAATTGGAAGCTAGCATCGGTGTAACCCTTTACAATGAGCTTATCTTCACCTTCATCGACCAATAATGCATCCTTAGTCCTTCTCAAGTACTTAAGGATATTCTTAACAACTATCTAGTGACTTTCACTGGGGTTTGAATGGTACTTGCTCGTCATGCTTAAGGCATACGAGGTATCGGGACAAGTACATGTCATGGCATACATGATAGGTCCAATTGCTAAGGCATATAGAATTTTACTCATGCTTTCTCTCTCCTCTAGTGTACTAGGACATTGAGATCTTGAGATAATTGTACCATGTGACATGGGCAAGAACCCTTTCTCGGAGTTTTGCATGCTAAACCTCTTTAGCACCTTATCAATGTATGTACTTTGACTTCGGCCGAGTAGTTTTTTAGATTTATCTTTATAGATCATAATGCCTAACACATAAGCCGCTTCACCTAAGTCTTTCATAGAGAAACATTTCTCTAGTATGTCATCTACATATAACACCATGAAGACAATAGTGCTCCCACCAACCTTCTTGTAGACATAAGGTTCATCTTTATTTTTAATGAAATAGAACTCTTTGATTGCTTCATCAAAATGAAGAATCTAGCTTCGAGAAGCTTACTTCAGTCCATAAATGGGTCTTTACAACTATCACACTTTATTAGCATTCTCTAGAGTGACAAAACCCTCAGGTTGTATCATGTACACATCCTCAAGTAGCTTTCCATTAAGGAGGGTAGTTTTGACATCCATTTGTCATATCTCATAATCATAGTGTGCAGCAATAGCCAATAAAATTTAGATGGATTTAAGCATAGCAACTGGTGAAAAAGTCTCATAATAGTCAATATCATAAATTTGCTTGAAACTTTTTGCAACCAATTATCCTTTAAAGGTAATCACATTACCACCAATGTCAGTTTTCTTCTTGAAAACCCATTTGCATCCTATGGGTTTTGCCCCTTCTGGTGGATCAACCAAAGCCCGTACTTGGTTTTCAAACATGGATTCCATCTTAGACTTTATTGCCTCTAGCCACTTCTTAGAATCTGGTCCTGACCTAGCTTGTTGGTAGGTTGTGGGTTCATCCTGATTCATGAAATCACATCACTAGTATGAGTCATGAGAAATCCATATCTCTTGAGCTCACATCAAATGTTACCACCTCAACAAATGGGAAAATTATAGTATAAAGGTATAATGGTTATAAACCATTATATAGCGTAATTTTCACCATAGTCGATGAAATGTGAGGGGCAAAGTGAATAATCTACACATCCCTAAAAGATTACAATGGTTACTTGGTACTAAAGGGAGCCCTAAAGGATTGCTTATTTTACAAGTAATCTATGGGTCTTATTGCAAGATTTCAAGACTTGGGTACTCAATTGTACAACTCTAAAAGAGATATTTTGGAAGGATTTGAATGGTATGGAAGCAATTTTTGGAGGCTGAATTGCATAAAGGAAGCAGAAGCTATTATTCAAGAACCTAGGACAACTAGGTGTACAATTGTTCACAAAAATAACTTAAGGATAGGATGATTTTTGACAAGAGTCAAAGGTGGTCATTTCTAGAATTATCCCAGCCTTTTATTTCCAGGTTCTAAGGTCAAAAAGGTGGGCTAAAGATTAGCCAAAAAGTCTTTGCTTAAGACATACTTATAGTGACCTAAGTGAGGATTAAGGTTAAACTAATCAAGTTAAGTAAAATATCTTGATTTCTTGCCATTTCTTGCCCATTTTCGTCCCCCACTAGGCACAACCTGTTCCTTAGCTCCTCCATAAGCTTCCATAGCCATCATAGCTCGATCTCCTAAGAAATAAAAAAGGAAGGCAATCGGATGCAACAAGAAAGAGAAAAACCCTAGTTTTCGAGTTTATTGTGTATCTCTTGAAGATTCCAGCCTTCACAGCTTAGGTAAGGCTTTTATCTTCATGTTTCATGATTTTTTACTGTTCTAAGATGATGATCAAGCATCCATAAAGCTAAGACCATGCTTGGAAGAAAGCAAAAAGCTCAAGGAACCAAGTATAGGTTAAGGGGGGTGGATGAACAAGGTTCCAGCCTTACTGTTTTTCATGCACTAAGATGGCAGTGTTTACAGGAGTTTCTAGAGCCCAAGTTAGTACTAAATAAGACCAATTAACCTCTTAAGACCAAGCATTAGCTTGAGGAGGCTGCCATAGTGATTACATATTATTTATTTGATTGTTTATGGACTAACCCTAATGATGTATTGTTGCCAGCATTGCATTTGATTGTGTTCTATTTGTTTATGAATTTGGATGGATATATTTTTGTATATGTGTTTTTTTTTGTGTTTTTATGTTTTTAGATATCAGGTATGTTGCTAGGAATTCAAGTTTCTAATGATAAGCCCTTACTAAGTTTCTTCAAAGAGAATTACCCCCTTTCTGTCCATTTCTGGAGTGGCTGAAAGAGAGCATTCAAAATAATAGCTTCCATTTGAATTTCTATATGAAATTTTAGGTATATTAACTTTCATATGTTTAGTTGTAAACTAGAAAGTTTCATGATTTTTGGAGCACATTATCTATTTTTAGTAATAGTACTTTCTTCCTTACGCAGCAGCTGGTCCCATCAAGTTTCTGGAGTGCTTAGTGCTTTTGAAGTTCTCCAAGAAGCTTAGTGTACGAATAAACTAAGTTATTGTCATGTATGTGGTGCATAAATACATGTAAATGATCTGGGTATGTTGTATGTGTAGTGTGAGAAGGATATATGGATCAATGGAGTGTGATTTGAAGTGTGTATGCAATGCTGTTCATATGGTGTTTATAGGCTGTTTTGATGGCATTTTTATGAATGATTGCTAGAAGGGCTCTAAATTCAGGGGAATAATTTTCCCATGTGTAAAAGACATATATGGACACTACCAAGTAGGGTTTTCACCTGGAAATGAAGTGTATGAATATTATGAAATTTTGTATGGGCATAATGGTTAATAATGGCTAAAATTTGGTACCTTGTACTCCAGCTGCCATAACTTTCTGTACATAAATAATTTGGCTATGAAAATTTGACCACACTTAGAAAACTTCAAGAGGAGTAACTTTGTTTTTGAATCACTAGATTTGGTGCCCTGTAGCTAGAGTTATGGCTTGTCAAAATTGGCTGATTTTGCTGAGTACTGTTCATATGGTCTTTTTTACCCGGTTAAGTGTAAAATTCATAATTGTAAACTTAGATGGATTTAATGTCTTAGACCTGTTTCCCTATGAAGGTTTAAGGGTATTAAAGGGTTTAAAACATTTAGGGCACAGGAGAACACGAGTAGAATTTGAGTTGGACATGGTGTGAAAGTTTGGAAAAAAAAATATGCACCAATAACATCATGTGTGCGTATGATTATACATGCACTTGGGGATTTTACTCAAATTCTATATTGGCCAGGAATAATGAATTTCATTGTTATCATTACTTCTAGATAAAATTGTATGTGAATATGTGTGTGATGGTTAGACCAATATACACATATTTGCATAATGACCAAGAGGGCCACTTGGGTAAATATAGTACACATGTTATGCTTGGCCTACAGGATATGGACTGCTTGGGGCTTGAGCTCACTAAAATTGATCACTGTATTTAAATATTCAGAGTAGTAACATCGAATCCTACCAGACCTATGTAGGCTTTATGTTACAAGAGCAGACTCCTGAACCACAAGATCTTGTGGTGTTTACTCATGTTACATTTCACGTTCAATGTCTCCTTGTAGTTCTTGAATTTATTCGAGTTCTACTTTCCTCCCATTAGTTCCTTTAGAGATAAATTCTTTTTTTAGAAAGACACGAGTATGAGTAATTAACACTTTTTACTCAGAAGGATTGTAGAAATAGTAACCCTTTGTTTTTTTAGGATACACAACAAAAAGAAATTTATCAGATTTGGCCCTTGGCTTGTTAGAAGATTAATGTTTCACATAAGCCTCATAGCCCCAAATCTTCATAAAAGATAGACTAGGACACATTATACTCTTTATCTTACATGGTGTCTTTAGAACCAATTTAGAACCAAATCAGTCATCTCTAAAACATATCCCTAAAAGGAGTTTAGAAGGTCAGCTTGACTTATCATAAATCAAACCATGGCTAATAGAGTTCAATTTCTCTTTTCAGATACACTATTTCATTAAGGTATACTTGGTGGAGTGAGTTTTGATACTATACCACACTCTTTTAAATAGTCAAGGAATTTTCTATCCAAGTATTCTCCACCTCAATCTGATCGAAGTAATTTAATACTCTTCCTGAGTTGTACCTGTACTTTATTCTTTAATTCTTTGAACTTTGCAAAGGATTCTGACTTGCAATTCATGAGATACATAAAGCAATATCTACTGAAGTCATCAGTAAAAGTAATGAAGTATTGGAAGTCTCCTCTTGCATATATAGACATAAGCCATATACATCAGTATGTATGAGTCATAGTAAGTTATTAGCTCTTTCACTTTTCCCAGTGAAAGGAGTTTTGGTTATTTTTTCTAATAAACATGAATCACATGTCTCATATGATTTAAAATCAAATGAGTCCAAGAGTCCATCTTTGTCGACCTTGGATATGTAGGTCTTGTTTATATGACCCAAACGACAATGCCAGAGATAGGTTAAGTTTGAATCCTTCAATTTGACCTTCTTGGCATTCACATTATAGATTGGATTTTTGAGTTCTAAAACATACAAACCATTGCTAAGTCAAGAACTACCATAAAAGATTTCATTCAAATAAATGGAATAACACTGGTCTTTTAGTATAAATGAAATGCCTTTCTTGTTCAAGCAAAAAAAAATAAAAATAAAAATTCTACTTATAGTAGGCACATAATAGCAATTGTTCAATTCTAAAACCAATCCACTAGGCAAAGAAATAACATACGTCCCTACGGCTAATACGGCAATTCTTGCTCCATTTCTTACGTGTAGGTCCACTTCACCTTAGGCCAATCTTTTACTCTTCTTTAGATCCTACACATTTACAAAAATATGAGGTCCACATCCAGTATCTAATACACAAGATGAGGAAGTAGAAAAATTAGCCTCTATAACAAAAATACTTGAAGATGAAGTCTTACTTCCCTTATCCTTCTTGAGTTCTTCATGATAAAGCTTGTAGTTGCGCTTCCAATGTCTAGTTTTCTTACAATGGAAGCATCCCCTTTCCTTACTCACAGCACTAAACAGTTTTAGTGTACCTAAAGAAGAATTATCATTGGACTTTCCTTTAACTTTATTCTTTTTCTTGTTGGCCTTTTCCCATCCCTTTCCCTTTTTAACAATTATAATGGGCTTAGCCTTATTAAGGTTTTGCTCAGCAGTTTTCAACATGTTGAGTAATTCAGGGAAGGACTTGTTAAGATCATTTATGTTGTAGTTCATAATGAACTGACTGTAGCTTTTTGGCAATGATTGTTGGACTATATCAACAACCAACTCTTTTTGAAGAACAAATCCCAAACTCTTAAGATTCTCAAAGTACCCAATCATCTTGAGCACATAGAGATCTATGGGACTTGCCTAAGACTTTTTGTATTAAAACAATGCTTTAGAGGTCTTAAACCTCACATGCCAGCTTGTTCTTAAAAGAGCATTTTATGATGTTTGATCATATCAAAGGCCCTTATATTTTCATGTTGTTTCTGAAGCTCAAATTCCATGGTAATCAGCATGATACAAGCAACATCCAAAGCATCATCATAATGCTTCTTATAAGCATCCTTTTCAGCTCTTGGAGCATTGGCAATAGGCTCATCCAGAATGGGATGCTTTAGGAAAAACATTTCTTTCTTACTTGAGGACTATCCTCAAATTTTGATACCATTTGAGAAAGTTGGTCATGTTAAACTTTTCCTTTTTAAGGATCAATCACAATGAAAGTGTTGATGTGTTTTGTGTTATGGTAATCTACAATAGTAAGTATGCAATGTAAGAGCCATGTATTTTAATTCATTTAATAAAGACTTTTATTGATGCTCCTACTATTTTACTCAAAATGATAACCCTTGATATTATTTCGGAACAATTTAGTGCTAAAGTATTCTAGTAGGCCAAGATATTCATCACAGCTTAAGTCAGCTTTGGTTTTTGTCTCAAGTCGTATATATTTAGGTTGCCAACACCTTACTAATTGCATCTCATACAAGTCTTGGATAGTTGGGTAAACAACACTTGTCCAAGCTCATCTCATGAAATTAAGCCCAACTTTTTGCCTCTAAGCCCTAAATCCTATCAGGATGACTTAGTTAAGTCGGACCCAAAGTTAACAATTTGGTGTCACTCTTATCTTATTGCATCTTACAAAGATGAACATAGGTACTTTGTTTTGGTAAACCCACCCAATGTTCATCAAAGTCTTGACGAGTGCCAACATTTGGAAGGCATGATATTTAGTGACTTAATATTTTGTTTGATGGATTTTTCTTTGATTTTATCAATTATTTTCTTCGGTTGTTTTATACATGCATCACATACAAATATAAAACATGCAACTCATGCCAACAACTAATTAAACATGACATGGTTATAGCCCAAACTATGCGATATTCTTAAGCTAACGAGAATATAATGAAAGACTAAGAAAATAAAAGGTCTTCACAAGCTCATTCTCCTCCTTGCTTGATTGTAGTCACCTCCTTGGACACACTACCTCTGATGATCCCAAAAGATACAATTACATCAATGATAAAAACCTCGAGTTACATTTAAGGGGAGTAAGGTGAAAAGAGAAGGTACAATGAGAATAACAAAGAGAGGCATGACACACAGGCCATATTTACAAGTACAACCAACCAGGGTTATAACCATGCACCATGCTTCAATCAACAAACAACATAATACGTCAAATCCCATTCAACTACGAAGTGCATGCCAATTAACGCGCGTTTGTTAACCAATTTATTAATGCGGCACTTCACAAACCTAAATGGCTGAGATCATATATTCTGAGCAACAAAGTACCCATGATCACCCTTGCTTGAGCAACCAAAAGTAGCATACACAAGTTGCCGAACAATACATGGCCGATGTCTATTAGGGTTGTAGCAACAATTGCAACAATCTTGATTTAGATAGATATCTCATATCCATCAATCTAAGGTTAATTTCATTAACTTGTGTGTGCCGCTTCTTTACATATCTCATATATTTTGTGAGTTCTAGATCATGCATCATGAATTAATCTAATTAATCATGATTTAAAGCAATAGAGCATAGAATAGATCATGTGATTTGACACTCAATCCCAATTTAGGGTCTCACCAGTAGCTTTGACACCACTATAGGATTTTGGGAGCCATATAACACAGTGGAAATTAACCGAAACCCTCTAGGATCCAAGTAAAATAGGGTAAATCGGGTATTAAAAGATTTTATACCTATAAGGTTGAGATTTTTCACTCAACTCTTGAGCTAAATCACAAAAACTTAAATAGTTGATGTGTTCAAGCTCTCTACGGTATCCACACGAACCACTTGGATCACCATACCTTTACCACATTGTGGCAGGTGTGTTCCTTTTGTACTCACAATGCTAGCTTGCATCATCCAAGGAATGATAAGAGGAGAGTGCGACTAGAACTTTCAAAACTTTTCTAATTTTGTCCAAGGAAGGCAGCTCTAAAAATATTCACTATATAACATATATATAGTGAAGCATAACTCCCACAGTAAGTAGGTTTCAGAACACTAATTTGATTTGGGCTAATTTCAGGATTAACAATGGCTCAACTTTTGGGCAAATAATTGTCCCAAAATTATCATAAAGCCAAAACCAACAACTTTGCCCATACACTCAAAATAATCCAATTGGCTTTAAGTGTACAACCCTATAGGCTTTTATCACATTATCAATGATCATAAACACAAAGCATTGAAACCTAAGTGACAAAATAATCGGTGATTCGACTAAACCTCTATGATTATTATTTGTATATGTTATTATCCCATTATCCGAGGATATCAAGACTGAAAACGAGGCATGGAATGTGTTATTCTAGTATACCCTAATCTATGGCTTCTTAATTCCCAAGTAGACTGACTTAAACTGATGACATTGATATCTTATATCAAGTCTTCTGAGCATGACCATGCATTTTCTTAGTCTTACTTAATCAAGGGCCTGAAGATATCTCTTTCGTTATATAGGAAAGACAAATCTCATCTCGATCATACAAATCCCTTCGCATGATATGTGACATACCCAATAACTACCTTCATGTTCATTTAGTTGTGGCCAATAATGGGAAATATCAAAGTATGTGATTTAAATGTAGGGAACCTTGATTGCCTCAGGTCAAGGAACTACATATACTATGATCATTAAGAGAATTACTTATGACACTCAGAAAATGATTCATGTAGTGTTCTTATCGTAGGTTAGTCTAGTACACAAGTTCTCCAATTTATACCCATATGTAGACTACATATATAATATTAGTCTCTACATATGCTAGTCTTTATGTATTATTACAACCCACTTTACAATAATACTAGACTAGAGACATTTTAGAATACTATTATTCTAGGGTTATAATTATGTTTGATTATATTATGTAGAAACAAACAATAAACATAATTATTGGAATAATGTCTCAATAAAATACCATGACTCCATGTGCAAGTTACAATCATCTCATGATTGGTTTTTAGGTATAACACAAACAGATGACATGTAGAAATGATTTAGAGGGCTGGAAGAGGGTTTAGAAAGGCATTCATGTTCGAGTTTAAAAGTCAGAAAAGGAATTAGAGATGCTTGCGGTAATGCGTAGGTCAACTCAGGCGGTAGCTCAAGTAGAAATCATGGAAGCACAGCTGCAGAGGTTATATGAGCAAAACAAAAAGTTTTGGAGCCGGAGGACAAAGGCTATATGGCTTCAGGAAGGGGACAGAAACACTTGGTTTTTCCATAAAGTGGTTATTGGGAAGAAACAAAAAAATCATATTCAAAGCTTTCTTAAGAAGGATGGAACTGAATTGATTGAATTGGAGTTGATCAAGACCGAAGTTGCAGCCTATTTTGAGGCCTATTCACTTCATCTAATCTTAATCGATTGGATGAAGTGACCTCACTAATGGATGTAGTTGTTTTAGCGAGTATGAATGATGATCTACAAAGGCCATTCTCCGGGGAGGAGGTAAGAGAAGATCTATTTCAAATGTTCCCCAAAAAACCCTCGGGGCTAGATGGACTACAATATGTCTTCTTTCAAAAGTTTTGGCGTGTCTTACATAAGAAGTCACTGAATATGTCCTTTCCATCCTACACCAAGGTTCAACCTTGCCGGAGCTAAATTAAACACATGTAGTTCTTATCCTGAAGGTTTTGAATCTTAAATTTGTGGTGGATTATTGGCCAATAAGCTTATGCAATGTACTATATAAGATCGTGTTGAAAGTTCTTATAAATTAATTAAAACCAATTTTGGCTAGGTTGATTTTAGTTAATCAAAGTGCATTTGTGCTTGGTAGGCTATTGATGGATCATGCTTTAGTTGTACATGAGACTTATCATTACATGAATGGCTTATATAGTTAAGGGGCTGGTGCTATGGCAATCAAATTGGTTATATTGAAAGCTTATGATAAGGTGGAATGACACTTCTTGTGAGCCATGATGTGGCAAATAAGATTTAATGAGGCTTAGATCAAAATCATTATGAGTGGTGTGGAGACAACAAGTTTCTTTGTACTAGTTAATAAACAACTTTTCAGGAGTTTCAAAGCATTTATGGGATTAAGATAGGGGGACCCTCTTTCCCCTTTCTTGTTTTTATTTTGTGTCAAAGGATTATCCACGCTACTCAAACATGCTGACAGGAATAATAGGATAGTAGGCATTGTAATCAGCAGATTCATTCTACCAGTCTCACATATTCTTTTTACAGATGACAACATCGTGTTCATGCATGCTAAAGAATTGGATGTAAAGCACCTATTGGCTATTTTAATGTTGTGTGAATTTGCCCCAAGTTAGATGGTGAATATGAGAAAAATCACCCATTTTCTTTTGTCCAAGTTATTGCCAAGAAGATCTGGGACCATCTAATGGGTTTTTGGGGATGATTGTTTGTCTAATATCTAAAATGAATCTAGGTTTTTCCTAGTTGCTAGGAAGAAAAAAAATGACCCATTTTGAGTTCCTTATTGATAGGTAAAGCAAAAAATGGCTCGTTGGAAGGCTTCTATACTTTCGTAGGTAGGAAGAAGTTTGTTAATTAAATTAGTGGTTTAGGCAATTCCTATGCACTTGATGAGTTGCATTTTCATCCTAATAGAGGTTATGATAAGCTCTAATAAGTGGTTCAGGCTTTAAAATTTTTCTAGTCTTCAGACATTAATAAGAGAAAGATGGCTTAGTGTAGGTGAGAGGGGCTGTGTACATCCAAGAGAGCTGGTGGCTTTGTTTTGAAGGATATAATTGCTTTTAGTTTAGCTTTACTTGCAAAATAGCATCAAGGCCAGCTCCGAATGATTCAGGTTTGGTGGTGATGGTGTTGAAAGGTAAATACTATCATCTATCTTCTTAATGCCTTTGTCCCAAAATCTTTCTCACCGATATATAAAGGTTTATTGGTGGGCCCAAATATAGTGAAAACTAGAGTTTTTGAGAGTTAGTAAAGGGTCAAGCATATTATTCTGGCAAGATAATTAGTTCTCAGGTTCTAACATAAAATCAATTACCAATGTTGTTTTAAGTATGAAGGAGTGGAGAGTGGGAACTTTGATCAACCGTGAGGTTTTCCAGTTGGATTATAATATTATTAATGCTTTATTTCATCCTATGGAAGTTGCAACTATTAAAAGAATTATGCTCTACTCTCAGTTTATGGAGGATATTTTGTCATGAGGGATGAATGAAAATGGTATCTTTATGGTTAAATTTGCCTATCATGTGGCATATGCACTACTATTTGGAAGAGACCTTTTGCTTCATTTAGAATTTTGGTCTTGGTTATGAAATCTTGCTTTGCCTTTAAGAGATCAATTGTTTTTTTTTACGTGCTTATATGGATGCCCTTCTAACCAGGGCTAATCTTGTTTTGTGAGGTTTGGTGGTCTCTTCAAGGTGTCCTGTATGTGCATAGAAATAAGAAATCATGAAGTACCTTTTCTTTAAATGTGCATTTTCATTATGGGTACTATAGGAGCTTGGCATGGAGTTCTTTTTTATGTTGCATGCATGGATGGAGGAACTGTGGGCCTTTTCAAAGAGAAACGAGCAGCTGACATTACAGCAAGTAGTCTTCAGATAGGTGGTGCAGTTTAATTGTAACTATGTTGTACACAAGCACTAATGTCAAAGCCTGAAGCAGGCTATGCATTCAATCAATGCTTAGATCAAAAGCTAGAACTTGTTTGGCATACCACATATGCCTGCTTCTGTTACAGGTTGATAGGCAATTGAAGGGTGGGAAGCACCTCACGAGAGCCTCTGTAAAGGCCTTTCAAGTACAGAGCTACCTTGGATGGGCCAAAAAATAGAAAATCCAAGTTAAATACCTTATTTTTTTATTTTATTATGCAATTCAAGCAAGTTCCTTAAGTTTTAGAAGGTTTCGTAGTCATTAAAGGCACCTAAGGCTCACCGCAGGCATTTTTTGTAATTTTGCTCAAAACCAACGACAAGTTGGTAAATTTAGTAAAATGGGGTCATGAGTGTAAAAATGACCTAATGAAGCAAGACCATAAGTTTTATAGCTCATAAAAACCAAGGAAGTTGGTGGAAAGGCCTAAGTGTACAAAGTTGTGATTTTGAGCTAAGTGTACTAAAATGGACTCCTAAGGCTAAAATTGGTTTGAACTAAGTTAAGGGGGACTAAGTAGACTTCCTTAGGACTTATTTGAAAGTCCATGAAAGGCAAAAACATGGCCAAGCAAAGTTTTGGGGGTTAAGAAATCAAAAGATTAAAGACAAGGGAGTGGATGGTATATTAAGGCCTTATAAGGGGTTAAGGCTGTCAGATTTTAGGAGCCAAACAACATAATAGAATTAACCAACACACTCTAAAGATCCAAGTGAAATAGGATAAATCGGGTGTTCAAAAATTTTCATACCTTGTAGGTTGAGATCTTTCACCCAACTGTTGAGTAGAATCACAAAACTTGAACAGTTAATGTGTTCAAGCTCTCTATAGTATTCACACGAATCTCTTGGATCCCCATGCCTCCTCCAAGTTTTGGCTGGAGCGTTGTTCTTGTGCCCATAGTGCTAGCTTACATCTTCTTAGGAAAGACAAGTGGGGAGTGTGACTAGAGGTTTTCAGAACCCTTTCTAAATTTTGTCATAGAGAGGCTCAACAAAATTAACACCATATAACATATATATATAGTGAAGCAAAAACTCCTAAGACAAATAGGTTTCATAACCCTAATTTGATTAGACCTAATTTTGGGCTTAACAGTGGCTTAATTATTGGGTAAAAAATTATTCCAAAATTATCATGAAACCAAAGCCAAACAATTTGGCCCATGCACTCAAATAATCCAATTGGCTCTACGTGTGCAATCCTATAGGCTCATACCATATTGGAAAAGATCATAAATCACACCTGTGATCATAAACAATGAGCGGTGTCTGGCAATACATCATTGCTACCCAAGTGACAAGATAGTTAGTGATTCGACTAAACTTTTATGATCATTATTGATATATGCCATTCTCCATTTGTTGAATAATATCAAGATCGAGCACTAGACATGGAATGTATCATTCTCATATGGCCTAATCTTTGGTTTCTTGATTCCCGAATAGATTGACTTAAATTGATGACATTGATATCCTATATCAACTCATCTGAGCATGACCATGTCTTTCCTTAGTCCCATTCAATCAAGGGTGTTGAAAGATATCACTCCCATTAAATAAAGGGGATAAATCCCATTTTCATCATATAAATCTCTCTACATGATGTGTCATACCCATTTGACCACCTTTATGTTCACTTAGTTACGAGCAACAAGGGGAAGTATCAAAGTATGTGACTCACATATAGGGAAACTTGATGACCTTAGGTCAAAGGACTACATATGCCATGATCATGATGAGAATCACTTATGACACTCATATAATGATTCTTGTAGGATTCTCATAGTTGGTTTGTCCAGTAAACAAGTTCTGCAACTCGTACCCATATATAGACTATAAATATCATATTAGCCTCTACATATGTTAGTTTTATGTAACACACTTCACAATAATACTAGACTAGGGATGTCTAAGAATACTATTATTCTAGGATTATAATTATGTTTGATTATGTTATACAGAGATAAACAACAAACCCAATTATTTGAATAATGGCTCAATAAAATATCACAACTTAATGTGTAAAAAACAATCATCTCATGTTTGACTTTGAGCACAACACTAACAAAGGCATAAGAAATGCACTATTGATCATCTCCTACACCTCAACCCATGTTTTCATCCTCCACCTCACTAGTTCAACCTCCAAACTTCAAGGAAAATTCAAATTCATAAAGGAAATTGAGTCCTCTAAGTGTGTACAACAATGCTCAACCTTGGTTTTAAAGATTAAAGTGTGTTGGTGGTGTTCATGGAGGTTTAAGCTTAAAATCAAGGTAAAAGCTCCTTTACTTGCTTAAGTTTGATTCTTTCTCATTTGGGTAGCATATGTTGGTCTTGCCCAAGCTTAATTGGCTGCCCTTTGTGATGGATTCCGCTTGGAACCTTAAAGAAAACCATTAAAGCCCTATGATGAATAATTCACCTTCAACTTGCTTGATCTTGCATTTCAAGGCTTGAGGTAAAAGTTTTAAGTTTTTCTTAAGTTATATTGATGCATTTTGGTTGTTAGAAGCTTTGGGAGAAAGAATTGGTTGAGCTAAATAGGGAAACCAAAACAATTGCATGGAGGTAGCATGGGATGAGATGGATAGAGGCACCCACAAATGCAGCATGTGATCGCACCATTTGGATTAATGTGACCGCACCAAGGCTAGAAGCCTTTGCTAGCCACGATGGGATCACATCCCCCTCTATAGTGTAATCGCATCACTTGTTAAATGTGGCAAATTCATCCCCCATGCAACATTAACTTGTTTTTAAACCTCCATGTTGGGTTCCAAGTGTTTTTAAAGGATTTTATGGCCTATTTGAGCCCAATAAAAGCCTTTAACACACTTTGAAGTTATTATAGTGCATCGATAAAGTTAGGAAATAAGGGTAGTCGTGAAGAGACCAAGTAACTTGAAAGTTAAGTAAGCTTAAGTATATAAGAGAGATAACTGCCATAGTGACCCAAGTGTCAGGCGTTGACCCCAGGCACTAAATGGTAGCCTTAAGAGTGAATATTTTGCTATCAATAAAAGCCTATAGAGACTAAGGTATTAAATGCCATTATCATTAGGTATACTGCACCCCAAAAATTTTAAGGTATACTGCATGATATACCGCATGGTATACCGCATTGCATGCCATTACCATTTTCACAAAAAAATAAATGTTAAAGTATTATTTTAAGATGACATAAATTCAATAATTTATTTTTCACATTTTATATGTATTATAATTTTTCTCATTATAATTCATCAAATATAATAAAATATATATGTTAGAATATATTTTTTTAATACAAAATGTTATACAAAAATAATTATTTTTATGTTAACTAAGAAAAATAACCAAAAAAATAAAAGTAAATATTTATTTTATGATATGTGTATTAATTATATTCTAATGTTTTATATATTTATAAAATTTTAATGTAAAATGACAAAAAAAAAACTTCTCACACACATCCATAAAAAATAAAATACTACGGTATGTACTTCGCGATATTTGTGGTATGCAGCAGTTTTTGGACAAAATGTACATGAAAAGTAAGCGATATGCAAAATATCACAAATACAATGGTATATCGCGGTATACAGTGCAATAGAATGACAAAGTGTGAAAACATTTGTACCGTAAGCTGTATACCGCATGGTATACTGTTGTTCCGCACGATATTTAATTTTATGATAAAGACTAAGAAAAAGGGTAAGAAAAGGCTGGAACCTTAATGACCCAAAAAGGAGTGCTTATGACCTCGGGTGGTAGGGGAACCTTAAGGAGCTTGAACTGAGCTCAATGAGCTCAATAAGTTGGAATACATGGTGAGTGTGGCCACTAAAAGGTTGTTTGAGTTGACAAGAGAGTTGGTCAAGTTGTGTTGCTATAGAGGAATGATGCCTTAAAGAGGAAGAAAATGGGCATTAAGGAAAGACAAAGGTAGGTCTCACTGTTAATAACTTGATGTACAAGGTCATACACCCTCGGGCACTAAGTAGGACCTAAGGGTTTCCTGACCCAGTGTCGAACTTGTTAGAATGAGCCACAAATAGGACCCGATGAGTGAAGCCACTAAGGCTAACTACTCGACACAATAAGAAGGGGAAATAAGAGGATAAGGATTGAGTTGGTGGTGACTTACTCAAAATTGCCTGCAAGTGGACGGGTAAAGGTGTGTAAATGACGACTTATAGAAAGTGAACCCATTGAAGAACTTGGATGTGAGGGGCCAACATCCAGTACTTTAGTCGCATGAGCTCATAGCAAGATATGCACTTATGGGTGTAAGGGAAATCCTAACTACATGAGCACGTGTTCTATCCATCCATCCATTCATGTTTGCATTGCATATTATATTTGCTATGTATGTACTTGTTATTTATTTGTTGCTTCTTTGTAGGGTTTTTGTGCATTATATATTTGTATATATGCATGTCTATATGGTTTCCCTGTATTTCCCCCTTGTAGGTATTTCTTTCAAATCCTTTATTGAACACTTGATATACTCATACATTTAAGTTTCTTGTTGTGCAAATTAAGGGATAAGAGTATAAGATAAGTGGCCTAGTAGCTAGAAGCATTTTTAAGCTAAGTTCCCTTGCAGGTACAAGTTTTGTGAACTTTTTCTAGTTCTAAGTAATGCATGATTGTGTGTTGAACTAATTACATGTGTTTAATGGTTTGCTCTAATTAGGAGACTAAGTGGCACATGGAAGGGTCCATGCAGCTTACACTTAAGTAAGTAAATGGTGAAGGCTAAGTGGAAAGTGTCTTGGCATAAGTATGTGTTAGAATGCCTTATTACCTCATCTAGTGTACTTTAAGTACTAAGTTTTGTCTCTAGAGTTAGACTACTAAGGGTTGGTTTTGGGTTTTACTTAAAGAGCATGTATGCACAACACATGATTATTGCCTAACAGTTAAGAAACTATTGTTTTTCTAGCTTTGGCTCCTTTAAATGGGTTTTAAAAGTCTAGCCAACATGATTTTTAATTATTACTTTTTTATTTTTATTTGCGTAGCTAAAGTGACTTATGCGTAATTACTGTGCAAGGTATGTTAGATAGTAGTTGCATATAGAGGTTTTTGGACCTTAGTTAGTAATTAGCCAATTGTAACTAAGTGGCTTGAGTTCTAATGACTTAGGCTAAACATTTCCAAATGCCTTTAGGTTAGGCAATCAACCGCAATTGGTATCAGAGCCTGGTTAGTGGTCTTAGCTTGAGACAATAAGTGAGATATAAGATACTGAGATCGAGATAGACCTTATGCTAAGTAGTGGTTAGTTAGCATTAATAATATGTATTATATTATTGCCTGATGATTTTTTTCTAGTTTTGGTTGTAGGTTGCTATAGGTATAAGGACTCTAATGGGAGTCTAAGTTGTTGCCATTGGTAAATTAAGGCAGGTGGTTGAACCATGTTAGAGGACAATTTTTTAGTTCCATTCCAAGTTGCACAAGCAGTTCTAATCTTTGCTGGAGGATAACTTTGGCCACAAGGAAGGAAGGTTTAGTAAGAAGGCACAATGTGTAAGGCTTAAGTGCACTAAGAGCTTATGAGTGAACTGAAATCGAGTGACACCATCTCTACCTAAGGGCAAGTGTGTCATCAACACCGAGGGCATGTAAGGGCTATGAGGTAAGGGCTAAGGTGCACTAAATCCCAAGTGCACTCCTATTGCAAGGTTTAGGACCTAAAACAGTGGCTTGGGTAAGAGACTGTTTGATGATAAGATCACTTAACCTTCTAAGAAAAAGAGAAAAAGGAATAAGGTAGGCTAGTATGCATGGTGCAAAAATCATTGTTGCAACAAGTTAAGTACCATGATGCTTGTTGTTGCTCGAGTGACCAAGTAGATAGTGGTTTAAAAGGATGCTCAAGGGCAATGCCTTTATGAGGCTAAGTGTAAAGGCTCACCTCAACTACTGAAAAGCACATGTTGAACACCTCAAGGTAGTTAAGGTTTTTGCATAGACCGACTAAGCGGACGAGCAGCTTTTGAAGGGAGGTAACCTTTAATTACTATATAGTAGTAGTAAGTTATTTCCTTCATTTATTACTGCTATGTTTGTTCTTATGACTAACTTTGCTAGAGAATTAGAATTTTGAAAGTAGTGCGACTAGGCAAAATCCATATGGCCTTTAAGGGTAGTTATGACTAAACCATTAGTTTGGTAACGAAGTTAACCTTGTAGTTGAGAAGCCGTTGTTTTTTTTGGATTTGTGGTTATTGAATTTGAGTTTTAGATATGTGATGCTTTGAAGTGGATTTCTTAAGTGGGCATAAAGGGCCGACTTGACTATACAAGTCATAAGTAGCTCTTGAAGGGACTTCAAGAGTAAAGGTGACTTCGATGGGAAGGTTGGTAAGTAGTGCAATTGGAGTTGGACCTTAAGTTTTTTAGGTCATTCCTTTAGTGTAGTGATGTTATGCATTATGGGGTGGCTTAGACAGATAACCTAAAGGAATACTTTTAATATTGATCTATTCCCTGAAAGTTTTGCCATTGACTCATTAGTGTTACTAAGTGAAGTAGGATTAAATTTCTTACGTATCAGTAGTTAGGGCTAGGAAGGCTTTTGTTAAAATGCCCAAGTTGCATGGTAAAGAGTGAATAGTGGTACTTAAAGCGTTGCAATATTTGTAAATGGTTGTTGGGGGTGAAAATTGAGAACCAAAACCCATAAGTATAGGAACCAAGAGTTTGTTAGTGAAAACCAAGTTCCTAGAGGTGAGGAGTTTGTTGAGAAGTGAGAAAGGCTGAGGCTTGAGTGAGTTAACCCAAACCTTGAGACCAAGTGTAGTGTTTCAAACCCCTAAGAAGCACAACCTATTAAAGGATTTTAATAAGAAACCTAAAGAGGGTCCTTGAAGCCATAGTGCTTTCTAGTAACAAAGGAACCCAAAGTGGTTAAACAGAAACTATAAGCATCACATTTAGGCCAAGTCACTAGTTAAAACCATTGTGACCTATGTTACTCCAAAGGAGTTAAGTGCGACGTGGGGTAGTATGTGGTTGGTTTAGAGAGTTCATGTTGGGTTGGTTGTCAGAGTTTTATGGAAGTCTAAGAATGGGCTTAAGAGCCCATGGGACTCACAAGTACTATAGGGTAAGTAAGGCATTGAAGTTATTTGAGAGCTTAAGTAGAGGTCCTAAAGGGCCAAGGCGGTTATTGAATAGCAAGGTAGCTAAGAAAGAATTTAAAACCCTGAGAAAAAAAGTTTTGCCTGACCATGGTGCTTGGAACTACCTAGTAAGTCCTAAAAGTCAAGTTAATGGTTGGAGGCCTTGAAAGTTCTACGTCCTAAAAGCCAAGTTAGTGGTTGGAGGCCTAGAAAGGTCTAAGTACCCATGAAATAGAGTTTAGAAAAGCTCTATATGTTGAAGAGGCTCAAGTAGTTTATTGCCTAAGTGTGAAAGGAGGTTTTACCCGATACCTAAGTAAGCCATCTCGAGGTATAAGTGGGTTGTAGTCTTGGTTGGTCTGAGAATGCATGCTGTGGACTATAGGTGTGTGAATCACTTTAAGTAGTCATGGTCATGCATAAGGATGGGTTAGATCGGGTAGCAGCATAAGGGTATTCATAAGTGAATGGAAGGTAAGTGTTGGTATCAAGGTAGACCTCAAGAGGGTAGAAGATCAACAAGGTTGGGACAGGTGTTGAGGATGCACTTGGTGGATGTTCATAAGTAGCACCTAAAGGAGGCCAAGAAAGGAGTTTTGGCCTGATGGGTCGAAATTGTTATGTTTTATTCTTAAAGACCTAGAGAATGTAAGAAAGGTCACAAACACCTTGGTGCTTAGAGAGAGAATTGAATCTACTTAGGATTTTTTAACCTGGGCTAAGAAGAGTATGGCATAGGTATTTAAAGGGGCACTAAGTGTACCAGAGTGGGTAACTAAAAGGGGGACCAAAAGAAGTTAGGATCCAAAATTCCTAAAATCATCCTAAGAGAGCTAAAGTAGGTTTTCAGACCTAGGAAAACATCTTTTTGAGTTCACACTAGAGAGTTTCAAGCGACCTGAGTAATGCCTAAAAGGACAAAATAGTGTCATGTTGAGCAATGTGGGGTATTCGGGGCACCTAAGTAAAGTTGGTCTGTGGTGCCAAAGATATGTCTTAAGTAATCTAAAGAAACTTAAGGAAGAGGCTGTAATGGTCAAGAACACCCAATTGCTGATGAAAGTCTAGTTGAATAAAGAAAGACTATTAGGTAATAAAAAGTTATGGATCACACTAAAGGTACCTTAAGAGTTAAGGACAAAAAATTTTGGTTAAGTGGCTAGTGAGTAGTCAAGGGTGAAGTGTCTTAAGAGATTACCTAGAGGAGTCAAGGGTTAAAGACTTAGGTTTTGTGTATCACACTCAAGAACACTTGAAAGTTGAAGAGTCCCTGTGAACTAAGGTGCTTAAGTCAAGGTTACAAGTGTTAAACTTATGACCCTTTGGAATTTTAGGATCCTTGGGTAGTAAGTTTTAGGAAACTACCTACTGAAAGCTAGAGGTAAGTTACCATAAGAAGTTGTGTGTGTAGGGCGCTAAGGGGGCAACCAACCTTAGATGTACCTAAGGTGGCTTAAGTGCCTATGTTGGGTATAAAAGTTGCCAAGTAATGTATGCCAAAAGCAATAAGAGGTGGTGACCTAAGAAACACTTATATGGGGTTCAAAAGTCAAAGTTTGGTTGAAGGTTATGCTAAGTCATGCTAAGATTTAAGTTCATAAATGTGAGACTAAATACTCTTAGAAGCACCCTTATGGGGAAAGTGGCCAAAGGGGAGTAAATGGCTCTATGTTACATGGGCCTAAGTGAAAACCAAGAGTGCACAGAAGTGCCTTGTGAAGCAAGGTAAAGTGTTCACCTTATAAGTGAAGTATCTAGGGAAAGGTCTCCCATAAAGTACCTTAAGAGGTTTTTTGATCGATAAGTTAAGAAGCTAAGAATTTGAAATGAGGTTGTGTGTAAGAGCTATGGGTAACCATAGCAAGGAAAAGACCATGGGTAATAACTAAGTGGGATGTATGAGAAATTGCATCCAAGTGTTAAGATCAGATAAAAAACAGAATTTGGAGGACCAAAATTTTTAAGGATGGGAGAATTTAAAGGCCTTCCAAGTACATACCTAGCTCAGACACAGGAAAGAGAAAACATTAGGTAAGTCGCTCATTTAATTTTTATTATGCAATTCAAGCAAGTTAGTTAAGTTTCAAAAGGTTTCAAAGTCATTAAAGGCACCTAATGTTTACTAGGGGCATTTTTGTAATTTTGCTCAAAACTGGCATCATGTTTGTAAATTCTATAAAATGGGGTCATGAGTGTAAAAATGATCAAATTAATTCAGACCATAAGTTTTATAGCCATAGGAACCGAAGAAGTTGGTGGAAGGGCTTAAGTGTACAAAGTTGCGATTTTGAGCTAAGTGTTTTAAAATGGACACTTAAGGCTAAAATTGACTTGAGCTAAGTTAGGGGGCTATGTGGACTTCTTTAGAACTTATTTGAAAATCCATGTAAAGTCTAAGAAAGGCCAAAAACGTGGCCAAGCTAAGTTTTTGGGGTTAAGTGATAAAAAATTTAAAGATGGGGGAGTGGATGATGTATTGTGGCCTTATAATGGGTTAAGGAATAAAAGATACACTATTCATCATCTCATACGCCTTAATCCACTTTCCCCATCTCCATAGCTCAACCTCCAAACTTTGAGAAAAATTGAAATTCATAAAGGAAATTGAGTCTCCAAAATGTGTACAACAATGCTCAAGCTTGGTTTCAAAGATTGAAGTGTGATGGTGGCATTCAAGGAGGTTTAAGCTCAAAATCATGGTATATGCCCCTCTACAAGCATAAGTTCGGTTCATCCTTGTTTAGGTAGCATATTTTGGTCTTGACCAAGCTTAATTAAGTGCCCTTTGTGAAGGTTTTTGCTTGAAGCCTCAAGGAACACCATTGAAGCTCTATGGTGAATAGTTCACCTTCAAGTTACTTGATCTTGCATTTTAAGGCTTGAGGTAAGGGATTTAAGTTTTTTTCTAAGTTATATTGATGCATTTTGGTTGTTAAAAACATTGGGAGTAAGAATTGATTGAGCCAATGAGGGAAACCAGAGTAATGGCATGGAGGTCACTCGGGACAAGATGGACAAAACACCTAAAAACCTAGCATGTGATTGCACCATTTGGGGATGTGCAATGGCACTAAGGCGGGAAGCCTTTCTTAGCCATGATTTGATTGCATAACCCTTTATGGTGCGATCGCGTTATATGTTAAATGTGGCAAATTTGTCCCCGATGCAGCGTTAACTTGTTTCTAAGCCTCCATGTTGGTTTCCTAAGTGTTCTAAATGATTTATAAGGTCTATTTGAGGACAATAAAAGGCTCAAACCCACTCCTAAGGTAGTATAACTGATTGATAAAGTCAGGAAATAAGGGTAGTGGCTAAGAAACTCAGTAACTTAAGAGCTAAGTAAGCTTTACTATATAAGATAGATATGTGCCATAGTGACCCAAGTGTTAGGCCTTGACCCTGGGAACTAAATGTTAACCTTAAGAATGAATATTTGGCTTTCAATAAAGGCCTATAGAGGCTAATGTAAGGGCTAAGCAAACGTTAGAACCGTAATGATCCAAGAAGAATGGCTTATGACCCTAGGTGCTAGGGGAACCTGAAGGAGCCCCGACCTGAGCTCAAAGAACTTGGTAAGTTAGAACACTTTATAAGTATGGCCATTAAAGGGTAGTAAGAGGTGGACAAAAACATCGGGTCAAGTTGTGTGGCTAAGGGTGAATAATGCCTAAAAGAGGAAGAAAAAGGGCACGAAGGAGGACAATGTGGGTCTCGAATCCTTAGTAACCCAAGTTACATGGTCGCATACCCCTATTCACTAACTAGGACCCAAAGGTGTCCCGAGCAAGTCTCAAACTTTAGAAGAATGAGCCACAAAAGGGACTCGATAAGTAGAGCTACTAAGATTAACTACACAGCACAATATGAAAAGGAAAGACACGAGTAAGAATTGAGTAGGTGGTGACTTACTCTAAGGTGCCTGTAAGTGGATGGGTAAAAGTGTGTAAGTGATCACTTACATAAAGAGAACCCATTAAGGGACTTTAGAGGTAAAGTATCTTAGATGTCAGGGGCTAGTGTCCAGTAGCTTAGCCATATGAGCTCATGGCAAAATATATACCTGTTGGTGTAAGGGAAGTCCCAAGTGCATGAGCATGTGTTCCATCCACCTATCCATTCATGTTTTCATTGCATATTATGTTTATTGTGTTTGTGCTTGTTGTTTGCTTATTGATTCTTTGTAGGGTTGTTGCACATTATGTGTTTGCGTATATGTATTTATGTGTGGCTTGCCTGGATTTCCCCCTTGCAAGTATTTATTTCAAATCCCTTGTTGAGCACTTAATGTATTTATCTCTTTAAGTTCCTTATTGTGTAGACTATGGTATAAGAGTAAGGGATAGGTGGCCTAGCAACTAGAAGTATTTCTAAGCTAAGTTTCCTTGCAGGTGTTAGTTTTGTGTACCTTTTCTAGTTCTAAGTGGTGCATGATTATATGTTGGACTAATTACAAGTGTTTTAATGGTTTCCTCTAATTAGGAGACTAGGTGACACAAGAAAAGGTCCATGTGGCTTACACTAAAGTAATTAAAGGGTGAAAGCTATGTGGAAAGGGTTTCAGTATAAGTATGGTTTAGAATACCTGATTGCCTCTTTGAGTGTACTTTATGTACAAAGTGTTGTCTCTATAGTTAGACTACTCAAGGTTACTTTTGGGTTGTACTAAAAGAGCCTATGTGTACAACATTTGATTATTACCTAATAGTTAAATAACTTTTGTTTTTCTAGGTTTGGATTTTTTAAATGGGTTTTAAATGTAAGATGGCATGATTTTTAATTATTATTTACATAGCCAAAGTGACTCACGCTTATTTCTGTATAGGGTAGGTTAGACAGTAGTTGTATATAGGGGTTTTTGGACGTTAGGTGGTAATTAGCTAATTGTAACAAAGTAGCTTGAGTTTTAATGAGTCAAGCTAAGCACTTCTATATGACCCTAGGTTAGGCATTCCGTGATAGCCTTTTATAAGGCGAATGTGAATGTAGCCCTATGAAAAGAGAGCAAACATGGTGCCACAAGTGTTATTTTCCAAGACTCTCTAGTGGTGGTGAAGTTTGCAATTACCTATGGGTGGGAGTGTAAAAGCAAGGGTGCATGATACCTTGAAGTATTAGCCATCCTATCTAGACTAAAGGAAGGCCGTTAGCAAAGGATCGAGTTGTTAATTTTAGAGTCAGATTATCTACAGCTTATTTTTGAGTTACAAAAGTTTTTTTTTTATTTTGGTGTCTTGGTAGATGAAGTTAGGGTGCTAGCTAGTACTTTTCATTATTTTTCATTTTCTTTTGTTTATAGGTTAGGAATGGAGCTGCCTATGTCCTTGCTAGGCAAGGGCTTTTGGTTATAGGTCGTACTTCGTGGGATTCACCATTCTCATCTTTGCTATTGGCCATTTGCAAATTAATATAATTCACTCATTTTCTGTGAAAAAATGATTAAAAACAAAAAAAAGTAGTTTAGTTGAATGATCACTTCTAGTTCTAGTGAGAAGAAAGGAAAAGTATGGAAACTAAAGTGAAAAGTGGATTCGCATCATCATAAAAAAGTTTGGCTATCTTAAAATGCCAAGTTTGACCTTGTTGTTCAATATTATTTTCATTTAAGTCCCTATTAAGACAAAAAGAGCATTTTTGTTAACAAAAGGGGTTGCGTGTTCTAATTTATAAAGTTTGGGGCTGAGTTGTCCTGAGTCATAGTTGAAGGGGTTAAGTGTCTAAGTGAACAAAATCTTGGGGGCAAATTGTGAATTTAGGCATTTGAATGTGGAGTAGTTTCTTCCACACTTTTTATGATTGTAGCTACTCGACATGCTCATGTTGGTTGAAAGAATGGTTATTTTGTTTTTGATTTTTCTTAAGGAGTTGTTTGCTATTTTCTTGGGCTTGTTTTTCTGTTGATTGCTTTTAAACTCTTGGAAATGACTAAAAGGAATTGGAACGAGGAGAATAGTGTAGTGACAGGAGACTTTTGGGAGACTAGTCTTAGACATTATGTGAAGAACAATTAAAACTTAGCAATGCCTTTTTCTATATTGGTAGTTAGATATGATTCCTCACTAGGTTAGAATAGGGACCCTTGACTTGGAAAAGTGAGGGCCCAACTAGCTAACCTCACCAATAAGTAGGAAAATCAAGGCATTAGTCGTAATTCACAAGTTAGCCAAGTTAAGTAGTAAAATCTATACTAAGTGTGCTTTCATTAACTTGATAAAAATCCAAATATGTGTTTCCTTGTTTGTCTTTTTTTTTTTCTAGCATTAATTTAATTAGTTTAGTTTAGTCTTGTTAATTCCTGGTTGAGCAACCTACCAATCCTAGTTCGTTTAGCTAAAGTGGGTTTCAAGATAGTGGTAATTGTGAAGTAATACATTTAATCCTTATGGGAACGATACTCACTTACCATATCTACACACATCCCATGTGCTTGCAAGTTGTGATTTTAAAACTTGGAACAATATATAGGAGAGAAGACAAAAAAGGGAGACTATAATTCGGTTTTTTTGAAAAGGAGAAGATAAAAGACTCAATGATCAAACAAAAATCTAGGGTAAAATAGGCAGTGGATGGTGATAAAAAAATATTCAAGTATTTTTATGTGGTAGTTTGAGGAAGAATTAGGAGAAATTTTATTAAAGGTTTTGTGTCAATGGGAGATGGTAGGAGGACCTAAGAATGGTAAAAAGGATGTGTGCCAATTCTTCTGGCAGAATTTCTAGCAGATCAAAATGAAGAGGCCGACCTTTAAAAATGAAAATTTCAAGATATAGAATAATGCAACAAAAACATGTAATTTGGGTGTTTGAATGTGTATTTCACACTATATTGATTATTGTTGTATATACGTACATATATACATGAGCAAGATTTATCTTGTAAAGTAAGCAACTAGCAACAAGAGTTGCACTACAATAGAAAACACATGCAAGTGTAAGATATATATGTGGTATCCTAAGACTCTATCTCTATTTATATCTTCGGTACTCCTTCAAGTTAGTGCATGTATATTTTGAATGTCGAACTTGCTAATGAGATAGCAAAATTTACAGTGGTAGCAAATAAAGTTTTGAGCTTCTAGAAGTAGTACAATCACCTTACCTTGGCCATCTAGCTTCTTTATGGCTAGGTCTTGAAGAATAAAAAATTTCAAGAGAAGGATTACTATACAATTTAGATGCTAAGTTATGTGTGAATGGGAGATGGTAGAAGGACTTGAGAATTGTAAAGGAGGATGTGTGCCAATTCTTCTGGAAAAATTTTTAGCAAATCAAAATGAAGAGACCATCCTTTAAAAATGAAAATTTCAAGATATTGAATAATGCAATAAAAACATGTAAATTTAGGGGTTTGAATGTGTATTTCACACTATATTGATTACTGTTGTATATGTGTACATATATACATGAGCAAGACTTATCTTGTCAAGCAAGCAACTAGCAACAAGAGTTATGCGATAACAGAATACACATGCAAGTGTAAGATATATATGTGCTATCCGAAGACTTTATCTCTATTTATATCTTTAGTACTCCTTCAAGTTAGTGCATGTATATTTTGAATGTCAAACTTGCTAATGAGATAGCAAAATTTACAGTGGTAGCAAGTGGAGTTTTGAGCTCCTAGAAGTAGTACAATCACCTTACCTTTGCCATTCAAATTTTTTGTGGCTAGGTCTTGAAGAACACAAAATTTCAAGAGAAGGATTACTAAGCAGTTTAGATGCTCAGTTAATTTATTGACATATTCTAAGTTGCATATAAAGGAGAGAACAAGTAGAATATCCTTCAGTCTAAGATCAGGGGACTAATAAGATTGCTCATAAGTGCTCACTACAAGACCTACACCATTACACAATTTAATAGATAAGGATTTGGGAATAATTTGAGCATTGTGTAGCAATTTTGATTCACACATCATATGTTTTGAAGCTCCATTACTAAGAATCCAAGATGTATAATTCTTACCAACATAATTTGCAAGCGACTTTTATTTTTGTCTAGCAAATATGGACTTGAATTGTTCAACTTGTGCTTGAGTAAAAGGTGAAGTATTGTGAGTTTCTTCACCTTTGCTTACCATCACTTTGTTGGCCCTTGATTGTGTGGTTTTCTTGGTGGCCTTCCCTACATTGTTCTTCATTTCTCCCTTTCCTAGCCACCAATTTGGGAGCTAATTTTTTGCAAGCATTTCTTCATTTTATGCCTTATTTTGCCATAATGTTTACACTAACTCATATCTTTGGCATTAATTTGTGGAGTGGATTTTTTTTCTATGAAGCCCTTTATTCTGCTTCTAAAGCTAGAAGAATAGCCACATTTTGTTTCTTGATCAGCAGAGCTTAAGCTTTTTGAGAGTGGGAAGGAGTCACATGTTTAGGATTTGGGATCCGACTATATGTTGAATTGGCCATTCAAACCCATGAAAAAATGGTGAAGCTTTTTGTATTCTTTCTTAGCTACCATCTTCTTGGCTGCTCCACAATTGCACTGAGCAATATTGGTATAAGTGGCTACCTCGTCCTATAAATCCATTGAGTTTGGTATAGTAGGCAATCACTAAAGGCTTCTTTTGTTGAATCAATGTAATCTTTCATATAAGCATATGAACCCTTGGTGCATTTCCTTGAGAGAACATTTCATTTAATTCTTGCCATATCTCATTGGCTAATTCTGTATATACAACACTATCATGTAATTTAAAGTAAAGAAAGTTAAAGATCCAAGAAATTGCTATTAAGTTGCATTTGTCTTATGCCTGGAACATAATATCGCCAACTTTCAGTTTTAGTAGAGATCCATCTATAATAAAAATCTTATTTTTGGCCCATAACACATTACCATGGTTTGAATCCGTGTTAGGTAGGTTTCCCCTTTGAGCAAGTAGGTGACCAAATTGATTCCAAGGCTAACTAATGGGTTTAGGAAGTAGTGGGTGAAGGATCAATTGGTGCTAGTGCATTGGGATTCTCAGGCTTATTATCTGACATGTTGTTTGTAGATCGACATTTAGGGTTTTGGTTTTGGGATCTAGCATTGTTCTAATACCATGTAAATTGGGAACTTGAATATGTATTTCACACAGTATTGATTACTGTGTTATATGTAATGCTCAGTGGCATCCTCGTTGTATGACATGCTAGCCTGAAGGAGAGACTTCCGGTGTGAAGATGTCTGCATGACTTTGAAGAACAAGGGTTAGGAGCTCCTTGGAGTGTGGTTCCGGGGGAGAAGCCTCCAACGGCCAAGTTAGTATTTTTTAGAGCAGTAGTAAAGAGCAGAGAGTAGGGAAAGGAGAGAGTCCCGAATGTTCTTACTAAGGTCCCTCGTAAGTATTTATAGGATGGTGGAGGGAGAAGGCCATTTGACATAGCCTGTACAGGTCATGACACGTGTTCGGTCGGATTTGATCTGTAGCTTCGGAGGTAGGTATCTCCAGCTGGCCCTAGGCCGTTTTGGCCAGAGAGGAGGGATGTGTGCAAGGTCTTTTTGTTAGATGCTCATTAACCATTTTTTTTCATATCTTCGCAAGACCCCTTCAGGGTGTGAGACCCCTTCAGGGTGTGAGACCCCTTCAGGCAGATATTTTCCTCCCGAGGGCTATTAGGGAAGGCTCTTAGGAAGAGTGGGTCACCTTCGGGAGACTTTTTCCTTTGTCGAGATGGTGGATCTACTTTTTCGAGGTCGGTAGCTTTAAAGTCCAACAATGGTGAAGACACTTTTTCCCGAAGTTGGTCATGTAGCTTTTCGAGGGTCATGTGGATAATGTCGTGCCCTAAATTGCCCCTAGCCCATTCGTGCCAAATTATCTAAAACATGAAGCAAAAGTTTAATGAAACCGAAGGGGCTTTTATTACTCCCTAAGACTTATGGGCACGAACCCCAGGATACTTACTGGTAATAGCTTGTTGTGTTCTTTATTAAAGGTTTAAGTTTAAGTGCTCTTGGAAACAAACTAGCACCTATGTGGATTTCATGTGTTCAATTCATGGTATTTGCCAAGCTTTAGCCAAGATTATGCATGGCAACCAAAACACCAATTTAAGTTTGAAAACTTATTTACTTGCATATGCTTCGCATGGTTATGTATTTTGGTCTTCACTAGTGCATGTTATCTCTAAATGCTTTCTGAGGCATACATTAATTCACATATGGGCACGTATTCTCCTTATTAGCCAATCTTTACACATGCATCCAAATTTCATGCTTTTCCAAGTTTTCTTGCATGTTCATCTTAGTGTGCACATACTTAACCAAACATAGCATGCTTTTACATAAACATGGGCTTACGGGCCGTTTCCGTAGTTAACATGCATATGGCCCAAAATTAACAAGAACATATTCAACTTCGTCCAAATTCTTAGTTAAGCCCATTACACACATTTAAGCCCAATTTACACATGCTTCCAGTTTTCATGAAAATCATACTTCCATAAAACATGCATGGGCCTTGGTAAGTCCACCAAGCAATAAAAGCACCCAAAGTGTCCATAGTCCATATTACAAGCCCAAAATACTAAGTTTGGCCAAATTTTAGCTAAGTTCATAAATTTGGTCATTTAACTAAGACCAACGATTACATGCTTAAAAGCAAGCCATATTCCAATGAACACAAATCCACCTTAAGACGTTGTTCCCACAGTTTCTAGACTCGTAGTCCTGCACATGAAGTCGACATTTTATTAGCTTGATTTTCAAGCAACTAAAGATAAATACTTAGAATAATTTGAGTAAATACTATTTACATACTTAACCTTAACACCACAAAAAGAGTACTTAGGACTCTTAGCTCAATCTTTCGAGCACGCTTTTTCCTACAAAGGTAGAGTAGGGCGGGAGAGATTTAAATCTCAATAAGGATTCCATATGGCTTCCAAAGCCTAACTTATGGCCTTTAAGGCCTAACATATGCCAAGAAAGTAATGGCAATAATTATTCCAAAAATCCTGCAAAGAAAACATAAAGACAAAGAAAACACAATATACATGCATATACGGTAACAATCAAAATCGGGGGTTAGCATGCACAACAAATTCATAGAAGCACGCAAACACACGCCACTTCACACCTTGATTTACAGAAGGGCAGCAAGCATCCCTCAAGTTTTATTTCATTAATTTCACATACTTTTTGTCATGCTCTAAACTGCCCCTGGCCCATTCGGGCCCAATTATCTAAAACATGCAGCGGAAGTTTAATTAAACCGAAGGGGCATTTATTACTCACTAAGACTTATGGGCACGAACCCCAGGATACTTACTGGTACTAGCTTGTTGTGTTCTTGTTAAAGGTTTAAGTTTAAATGCTCTTGGAAACAAACTAGCACCTATGTGGATTTCATGTATTCATTTTCATGGTCTTTACCAAGCTTAGCCAAGAATATGCAAGGCAACTGAAACACCAACTTGAGTTTGAAAACTTATTTTCATGCATATGCTTCGCATGCTTATGTATTTTGGTGTTCACTAGTGCATGTAATCTCTTAATGCTTTTATAAGCAAACTAATGCCTAGGCATACATTAATTCACATATGTGCACGTATTCTCCTTATTAGCCAATCTTCACACATACATTCAAATTTCATGCTTTTCTAAGTTTACTTGCATGTTCTTTACTAAGTGCACATACATAGCCAAATATAGCATGCTTTCAACATAAACATGGGCTTATGGGCCTTTTAGTACTTAACATGCATATGGCCCAAAATTTACCAAGAACATATTCAAATTTTCTAAGTTCTTATTTAAGCCTAAAACATGCATTTAAGCCCAATTTCAACATGCTTCAAGTTTCATGAAAACATAACCCATAAATTCATGCATGGGCCTTGGTAAGTCCACCAAGCAATAAAAACACCAAAAAATGTCCAGGTCCATAATACAAGCCCAAAGCCAAGTTTGGCCGAATTTTAGCTAAGCCCATAATTTGGTCACTAAACTTAGACCAACAAATTACATGCTTAAAAGCAAGCCATAAATCATAGTGCCATAGAACACTAATTATCCACCTTAAGACGTTGTTCCCACAAATTCTAGACTCGTAGTCCTGCATACAAAGTCCACACTTATTAGCTTGATTTTCAAGCAACTTAAAATACTTAGAATACTTAGTATAATTGAGCAATACCATACACATACCTAACCTTTATACCACAAAAAAGAGTACAAAAGACTTTTAGCTCAATCTTTCGAGCACACTTTTACCTACAAAAGTAGAGTAGGGCGGGTGAGTTTTAAAACTCAATAAGGATTCCATATGGCTTCCAAAGCCTAACTTATGGCCTTTAAGGCCTAACATATGCCAAGGAAGTAATGGAAATAATTATTCCAAAACATAAAGACAAAGAAAACACAATATACATGCATATGTGGTAATAATCAAAATCGGGGGTTAGCATGCATAACAAATTCATAGAAGCACACAAACACACGCCACTTAACACCTTGATTTACAGAAGGGCAGCAAGCATCCCTCAATTTTTATTTCATTAATTTCACATACTTTTCATTTTCGGAGATCTCACTTAGCATAGGAATTTAAGGTGGCCTACTTAAATCCTAGCCCATAATGCTTGCTTACTTAACTTAGCTCATGAGCGATATAGAATTGCAGAAGCAATAATTTAACTTATGCCCTCTTAGCACACCCAGGATCATATGGCTCTTTGACCATCACCTAGGGGCCCGAATACTCAAAGAGTATAGGAATCCTTACCAATACCGAAAGCTTCTTAGAAGCTTGTTTTCCTTTGGTTTCCTTGCTTGTTGATTCTAGAAGTGATTTTCTAGCACAAGAACCAAAATGGCCAAATAAATTAGTAATCCATAAAATACCAGGAACACTTGGTAATTATCTTAAAGAAAGCAAAATACCAAGAATACTTGGTTCACATTTACGGAACCTCGACTAGGAGGTGAGATCGAATTTTGTGTGCTTGATGTTCTTCAAATTTTCTTCTTGATTCTTCCTCCCAATGAGTTTAGAAGCTCATTTATGTAAAGAGCCCCTTGAGAAGAGCTCAAACCCACAAAAAAAGAGAGGTGGCCGAAACTTCCTCCTTGAATTTCTTGGAATTCTTTGCTTGATTCTTGCTCTTTATGGCTTCAGAGCATGAATTCTACCAAGAATACTTGGTTTTAATTTGAGGAAGGTAAGAACTTGTTATGGAAGAATGTTTAGAGGAAGAAAAGAGTTGGAAAAGCTTATGGAATGGTAAGAACTTGTATGGCCAAAAATGAGAGAGAATGAGAGAAGAGTTGAAAGTGTTTGAGTTGTTTGGAGGTGAAATAGTGTAAAATGAGTGGGAGAATGAAATGAATTGTTTTAGGAGTGTTTTCATATAGAGGGGGAGTGAGACAAAATCATGTGATTCACATGGAGACAAAGTGGAAGACAAATTGGAGACAAATTGGAAGAGGTGGGTGAATTTGTCAAAAGTGGGGGACAAGTAGGTGTAGAAAAGAATCCTAAGTAATGACTTGGATGGAGGTGGATTAAAATATATTATTTTAAATGGGCATGGCTAGCCATGGCATCCAAGGCCATGAAAATGGGCTAATTCCCCATTTAGTCCTCCAATCTTTTGAATTTGGGCAATTGAGCCCAACTTACAACAATTCCTTTATTCAATTGAGTCCCTCATCTTTGAAATCCACCATTTTCACCATTATTTCTCTTGGCCTAAGCCAAGCTTAATTTCATGAATGCCTAAGACTTAATTTAATGTCCCTTCACATTAGTTGACCTTTAATCTCAATTAAGAAAAAATCTTTGGCTCCTAATTCACTTACCCCGGGACCTAATCACTTTGGATTATCCAGGCATTACAGATAATGCCCCGAGGTTGGGGCTAGGTTTCTACCAAGGGTGGTGTCAAGTTAGCCGATTAGGAGATCTCAGGGGTGATAGCCTTTCAGCTATCACATGCCCCTCTCGGAAAAGCTGAAGTTTTGTCTTCAGCGTTAGCCATTTGGGAGTATGTAATAAGAAGTTGAAGCTATGCCTTGGCCAAAAGATCTTACTCTTGCCAACTCTTTGGGCAAAGACCCCACTTTCTTGCCGAAGTTTTATTCTCAGCATTCTCCGGGGGCTTGTGCACTCTGTTTTGAGCCCTTTACAAGGATGTTGTTGTGAACCAGCTTTTTATTCTTCAACGAGGTCATACATTCGGTACTGAAGGAGCTATATTGTGCTCTCAGCCCAAATTATCTTTCTAGCTAAAGTCACACCTTCGGAGGTGAGGGGGTATAATTTCTTCAATGTTTTTCATTCTTGGCTTCTGTCAGTGAATCGTCCTATCTTCTGACTAGGTCGTCACATCACTTTGGGATAGGCAATATAGGCCTGCTAGTGTCAGGAGGCGTGCCCTCGATTTTCACATCACGTGACACATGTCATCAAGTTAATGGTGATCAGTCGTGTCCGTTACGCTAGTTGCGTCCCTTCACTTATGAGGGGTCATTATGGTGATGCTTCGTTTACCCCTTCCGGTCTATATAAGGCCTTGTCCCTCAGAGGTTGCCTCACTCTTCTACTTTCATTCCTTTTGCTCTTGATCTCTTTCATTCTCCAGCTTTTTTCTACAGTGGTGCAAGCGGTGGAGCGATTTTTGGTGAGTTTTGCAGTGATCTCTAAAGTTCTCTTTCCTTCTCGAACTAGGTGGCCTTCCTTCTTTTCCTTTTTCACCATTAGTTAGAGGTTAGTGTCTTTGTCCTGAAGATGTCGTTCAGACAAGTCACAGTTAAAGTTGTTCCTGAGTGCTGGCTTCCTCTTAATTTTCACTTGAGCTATGCGACTTCAAAAAAGTTAACGAAGTGACGGCTCAAGTTCTTTCTTCCTTTTTACTCCAAAACGAGGCTGTCTGGTCCTACTGAACCCAGCTACCTTCCTCGTCCGAAGGAGATCACCATCTTCAGAGCTCAATTGAAGGCGGGTCTTTGCTATCCACCACTGAAGGTGGTTTCAGACTTTTGTCAATTCCACGGCATAGCCGTTAACCAGATGCCTCTGAACTCTTACGCCTACTTTAACGCTTTCTTATGCATGTGCGGGGTCTTCAAAATTGCCCCTCATTTTGTCTTCTTTCTGTGATATTACAAACTCCACCCCATCCCAAAGGGAGGCTTCTATTTCTTACTCCTATGAGGATCCGGGAAAAAATAATTTACCTTCACCTTTGGCAGCAAGGATAGCTGGCAAGGGTGGCAGAAGAAGTACTTTTTCATGGACGTTGACAAGAAATGTGTATATTTTCCTGCTCAGTGGGCTTTGAGTACCTTGGCAACCGATGTAGTAGACTCAATGAAGCTTTAACCTTGGACCTGGAGTCTCAGTTCAAGGAGTTTGATAGTCACAAATTGGGATGCCGAAGTTCCCCCATGCTCTCTCTACCCCTTCCCCATTAAATGGAGCTTCATGACCGAGGAGGTCATTCGGGAGCTTGGGGTAATCAAGGAACATGTTACTGATAAGGATATACTGAAACCCGTGGTCGATGGGAAGAAAGCGTGGCTTGTACTGCTCCTTCGGGGTGAACCTACATATTCAGCATTAGCAGACAGTAAGCTTCTGTTCGATTTTTTGTTTAGGATTCTTTCATACTTACACTGATGTTTTTCTCTTTGTGAAAATGGGCGACACATCTGCTGCTTTCTACAAGAACTTGTTCCTCGGCCAGGCCGAGAAGGGGGAGCAAAAGAAGAAGGCACCCAAGAAGAAAAAGGTGTCGGCTGGACCATCTTCGACGCCGAAGTCAAAGAAGTCAAAGGAGGACTCCCTTACTCCTCCACCAGAAGATCAAGATGTAGAGCTCGGTCAAACACCTGTTCGCACCGACCTACCCTTGGAACCGTCCATCCACTTGACCCCTTTAAGTTCTAATGCTACTGTCGAGGGATTGGGGACTTCGCTAGGGGAGATGTCTACTGAAAAGTATCGAGAGTGGCGAAGAAAAAAGGGCAAGGACATCCCTGCCGAGGTACTGGATATCAGTGAGTCTGACGAGGAGGGCGCCGAACTTCCCCCAGGTTTGTCCCTTAGCCATTCATCTATGAGTTGGGATTTTTTGGTATTTAGACCTTGTAGATGAATGGCTAAGGGATAATGTTATAATCGAACTTTGGTGTGACTTTGCAGATAAGCAAGCCCAGGCTCAGTGGATGGCGGAGCATGCTCGGAAGAGGGCCCTTCAGGACTTAAAAGTCCCGAAGGACAAAGTCCTGAGGGAGCCCTTCTAGACCTTCACGAAGGAAATGGATTTGTTCTCTAAAGATAGTCAGAAGATGGCCCTTCAGATGGTGAGGGGCATTATGACCAATGCCACCTTCCAAACTCTGACGGAGGAATGCCTCAACGAGGAGGATCTTGCCTTTCGGATGACCAAACATGTTGGCCAGGTAAACCTTAGCCTTTTAGGACTTAGAAAATTTTTTGCTTTTTTGTTTCTTTTGACCTACATTTGGAATTGTCCCTTTTGTAGTGTCTAGAGGACGGCAGGTATTTTCAGGCATGGGCAGCCAAATAGTCTTTCATCTAAAGTCAATCGGAGGAGCACTTGGTCAAGGTCAAGGAAATGTTTGCGAGATTGGTCGTCAAGTATGGCGAGCTCAACAAAATCACCAAGGAGGACCTAGCCAGTCTTCGGGAAGAAATGGTAGAAAACCAGTAAAGGTTGGTCTAGGAATTCACCTCCAAGATTTCTGACCTCGGAGCGAAGGTCGTGGAGCTATCTACCGAGGTGAGGCTCTTCGAAAGGGAAAGGAAAAAGCTATTGCCGACCTTACTAATGCCTTGGCGATCAACATTAATTTCATCACCGAGATCGAGCAGCTGAAGAAGGAAAATAAGAAGAAGAAGAAGAAGTTGGAGAAGGAAGTTGAGGCTTTGAGGAAGGAGCTGGAGGATGTGAATGCTGATAAGGCCAAGTCTGATGAGGCAACTAAGTCCTCATTTCGAGATGGGTTCTACCTTGTCCATCATCAGGTCTTTTCTAAGTATCTTAACTTAGACCTCTCCTTCTTTCGGGTGTTTGATATTCCTGAAGGACCATCTTCGGAATGGTCAAGTATAGAATTTCTCAACCTTCCAATTCTTCCTCCTTCGGCTACTGAAGTTGGCCCAAATGATGATGATGCTGAGGGTACCGACACTGAGGACACTGGTATTGAAGAACTCGAAGATGGCCAGGACATCCAATAGGAATTTTTTTTCTTCTCTTTTGCATTCCACACCTTGTACTTTTATAATGAAATTTTAATGGAACTTTTTTGCTCAAAATTTTGGCTAAGTCCACGACTGATACGACCTTGGGCATTGTTTTCACCTTCGGTGTTTAACCATCTTTGAAAATGATTCCTTAGAAAATACTATCAAAGATTCATAACCTAGTCTCTCCAAAGGCAGTCACCATCTTCGGTTAGCCTTTTTCGGGAGACTTACTTTGCACAAAAATGGTTAAGTACCTTCGAGATCAACTATACTTGGTCGACCACCTTCGGTAAAACTTGATTTTTGTAGATATAATTATGTACCTTCGGGATCAATTATATTTGTGTAAACACCTTTAGCAAAGCTTGCTTTGTGTAGATATAGTTAAGTACCTTTGGGATCAACCATGTTCGGTTAAACACCTTCAGCAAAACTTTGTACAATACTACTTTTGCACTTTTGGGAGCAACCACATTCGGTCGTCTCCTTTGGCATATTTTGCATAGTTGTTTCCCTAAAAAATCTTTCTAAGTGTAGAATTTTTTGAAAGAGTCTAAATGCCATGTGTTTTTCAGCTATTCTCCTTTGATATTTTCGAGCTTCTAGACTCCAGGCCGAACTTCCTCGAGGACCAAATAAGGTCCTTCCCAATTCACTCGAAGTACACCATGAAATCATCTTTGGGGTTCCAGTTCAGCTTTTTGGAGAACAAGGTCTCCTTTTTTGATCGCTTTGGGCTTAACATGCAAGTTCTCAGTAATGGTTACTTTCTGCTGAAAAGCTTGTCTGTTGAGTTCAGCCATCTCTCTATGCTCATTAATTATATCTAACTTGGTCCTTAAACCGAGGTTGTTCCCTTCTTTGTCAAATACTAGTACTCTGACAGACGATTGCACGACCTCGATAGGGATGATGGCCTCTGTGCCGAACACAAGTGAGAAGGGTGCTCACCTGTGGCCCTTTTGGGAGTTGTTTGGTAACTCCACAGCACGCTCGGGAGCTCTCCTAGCCATTTTCCCTTTGCTTCCTTCAACATCTTCTTCAAACCATCTTTTATTGTTCTATTGGACACTTCAACTTGTCCATTGCTCTAAGGATGGGCTACTAGGGCGAAGTGTAGTTTTATCCCAAGGTCGGATGCAAATTCCTGAAAACCTTTGTTAGTGAACTGGGAACCATTATTAGATACTATCACCCTCGGCACACCAAATCTGCATATGATGTTCTTCTAGACAAATCTTTGTATGTCTTTTGCTGAAATTGCTGCCAAAGGCTCTAACTCGATCCACTTGGTGAAATAGTCTACTGCGACTACGCAGAACTTTACTCCTACTGGAGTTGTTGGGAGAGGCCCAATGAGGTCAATACCCTAAACAGTGAAGGGGCAAGGATAGTTTGTCGAAGTTGTTACTTCCGAGGGTACTTTCTGAATGGGTACGTGTTTCTGGCATTTGTCCCATTGCTGGAAAAACTGCCTCGCATCCTTCCTTAAGGTAGGGTAGAAATATCCTTGCTGAAGTAGTACTTCGGCAAGGGCATTAGTCCTGATGTGAGAACCACAAGCCCTCTTATGGGCTTTTTTGAGGACTATCTTAATGTCTTCTTCGCTGACACACATTTGCAGTGGATTTACGTACCCTTGTCGGTACAGCTCCTCCTCGATCAGGAAGTATCTACCCTAGCGCTTTTGCACCTTCGCGGCTTCAAGAGGGCCTTTAGGAAGTTCCAAAGTTGCAAGATATTTCTTGATAGGATCTTACCACCCTCTACCCTAGGTTGCTGTGGACATTATTGCTATGCTTGACTGATACAACACTTTAGTGGACTCCTTTGATTTGGCCAAAGTATCCACTTCCATATTGTCTTGTCGAGGTACATTTTCTATCTGTACCTTGTTAAATTCTTGGATGAGCCTTTTTGTGAAATCATGGTACTTTGCCAAGTTCGGGTCTTTTGCCCCGCAGTCCCATGCCATCTATCGGACCACCAGCTGAGAATCACTGTGGGCCTTTAGATTTCTCACACTAACTCTTTTTGCCAATCGTAAGCCTGATATGAAGGCTTCATATTTGGCAACATTATTGGTGACGCTGAAACCAAACTTGATGGACTTTGAAGCTTCCATAGCCTCTGGTCCCCACAAAATTACTCTGACTCCTTGATGTTCAGAACTGGAGGCACCATCGACAAAGAGTGTCCACTCTGGTTCATCACTGTCAGCATCCTCTGAGGTATCTTTAGTTTTTGGTGCTTCAGCGATGAAATTCGCCAATGCTTGGGCCTTTATTGTCTTTCTTGGCTCATAGGTGATGTCGTATTCACCGAGCTCGATGCACCACGTTAACAATCTTCCAGAATGGTTTACATTCCTCATAACATCCCTGAGAGCTAAGTTACTTCGAATAGTGACAGGATGTCCTTGGAAGTAAGGCCGCAACCTCCTGCTTGCCAATACTAGAACATAGATCGCCTTTTGTAGGAGAAGGTACCTAACTTTGACACCGTGGAGGGACTTGCTCACATAGTATACTGGCCACTTTTTTCTTCTCTCTTCCCTTACGAGTACTGAACTTACTGCCTTTTCGGTTATGGCAAGGTAGAGGATGAGAGGTTTTCCTTCCAGCGGCTATCGAAGTGTCAGCAGACGGGTTAAGTAGCTCTTGAGTTTGTCCCAAGCTTTTTGGCAATTTTCATTCCAAAGGTGTTCCTCAGAACCGAAGTTGTCTTAATTCTTCACTACTTTGGTGAGCACTTTAAAGAATGGTCGGCACTGGTCCCCGTATCTGGAGATAAATCTACTAAGGGCCGTGATTCTCCCCATAAGCCTTTGCACATCTTGGTTGTCGTGGGAGTTCAGAATCCTAGCAGGGTCTTAACCTTTTATGGGTTGGCATCGATACCTCTTTTAGACACCATAAACCCGAGGAATTTGCCAATAGTCACCCTGAACATTCACTTCTTGGGGTTAAGATGGATTCCAAATTCCCGACGTTGGTGGAAAGTTTCTTCCAAGTCTACGATATGACCCCTAGGCTGCTTGCTCTTAACTATCATATCGTCGACATATACTTCCATATTTCTCCCAATTTTGGCAGTTGAATACCTTATTCATCAGCCTTTGGTATGTTGCTCCTATGTTTTTAAGGCCGAAAGGCATTCTGACGTAGCAGTAGGTACCAACTTTGGTAATGAAGGTGGTTTTCTCCTCATCTTCAAGATTCATCCGAATTTGATGATATCCGCTAAAGATGTCGAGGAAGCTAAGTAAACCATATTCGGCAGTGGAATCTACCAATTGGTCTATTGGTGGCAAAGGATATGAGTCTTTTGGACAAGCATCGTTTATGTTTCGGAAGTCGATGCACATTCAGAGTTTATGCCTCCCCTCATTCGTTGCGACAACTACATTGCTTAGTCATTCGGGGTACTTGACCTCCTTTATTATTCCTGTCTCCAATAATCATTGGACTTCGGTTTTAACGAAGTTATTCTTATGCACCGAAAAGGCTACATTTTTTCTGTTGAACAGGCCTCACCTCTGGGCATACTTTAAGACAATCCTGAATTATACAAAGGTCTACCTCGGGCATATCATTCGGAAAGTAGGCAAACAGATCTTTGTTCATTAATAGAAGAGATACAAGCTTTTCCTTGTCACCTTCGGCCAATGTTTTCACTACTCGAGTACTTTGGTCCGGGACAAGCTCTGCATCCTCTGTTCCTATTTTCTCAAAGCTGCTCTTTTCATCTTCCGTTGCGGCTTTGCTGATCGTGCTCTTCTCGCCTGAAGTCTGCACATGAACTTTCATTGGGCTCTGTCTTGCCTTCATGAAAAATTTCGTAACTTCGGCTTGGTCGATGAATATTTTCACGTCCCCTTCCTTTGTGCCGAATGTGACTGTTAGGTACTTCACATCTAGGCGAATGCGAAGATTTCCTTGTGTCTGCCTTCGGAGTGTATGAAGAAGGGATGTCTATGATGATGAACCTCATCATGGTGGTACTAAAGAGCTCTTCCTTGGTCTGAACCGAGGTTCCCCATAAAATCAAAGGCAGATCGAACCACCTGAGTACAGGGAGTTTGGAAGGACGTATGCTAAAAGTAGGAGAAGTAACGAGTTTAAGATCACCCTTGGAGATGCCCATGTTTGGCAACAAATGGGAGAACAAAACATCGGCGTTCGATCCATCATTGATGAGCACCCTTTTGACATTCCAGCTCCTTATCCTTGCCATGATTAGGAGAGGGTCGCCGTGAGGAAACTTCGCAGTAGACTCATATTTCTGAACAAGCTTGTTCGCTAGGTTTCTGAATTCCATCATCGAAATTTCCCGGACTTTCCTTTTCTTTTTGGCCGAGGCTATTCCAGTGGTGATTGTCTGGATCACTCCTGCCGAAGGTGGTGGGTACTTTTTGGGACTTCGATTCTGATGTCGGTCAGAATCATAGTCCTCATCTTCTCCTTTCCTCTATTCTTCCCTTCTTTCTCAGGCTTTGGGTGACGACATCCGCAGGTAGCATTGGAGTTGCCCTTACTTGATTAGAGATTCGATGTGCTTCCTCAGCTGGAAGCAATCCTCAGCATCGTGCCCGTGGTCCTAATGAAACTGATAGAACTTCTTCATGTTCTTTTTGTTTTTTAGGGTCATGGCCTTCAGACGTTGGATAGCGGTTCCTTGTCTGTCCATGGCCATAAGTATGTTGGTTCTTATAGTGTTCAAGGGAGTGAATGACACTAGCCTCTTCCCCATTTGTTTCTGAGATCTATCCCACCCTCGACAAGATACCGAGATTGGTGACTCTAACCCTCGGAGTAATTATGATCAGACTTCAACCCTCCCATCCTCAGCTCTTTGGCTGTCATGTGCTACGCTGCCCTTCGGTAAAATTCTTTAAGGGTGTCGGGGGAATCTTTGGAGAACTTGTAGAAGACTTGTGAGTCTCTCCTAAGTCCCTTGATCATGGCGAGGATGCAGATTTCGGGGCAGAAGTCGGGCACATTGAGGGCTTCTCTGTTGAACCTTTCAACATAGTCTCCAATGGTTTCTCCATTCTTTTGCACTGTATCAAACATTTGGACGGGCATATTTGTCGTCGGTGTTGTGCCCTAAACTGCCCCTGGCCCATTTGGGCCCGATTACTTGAAACATGCAGCGAAAGTTTTTATTACACATAAGGAGGCTTTTAAAACTTATTAGGACTTATGGGCATGAACCCCAAGATACTTACTAGTACTAGCTCATTAAATTCTTATTAAAGGTTAAGTTGAAGTACTTTCAGAAACAAGCTAGCACCTGTGTGGAATTTTATGTGTTCATTTCATGGTTTTTACCCAAGCTTAGCCAAGAGCATGCATGGCAAACAAAATACCAAGTCCAAGTTTGAAAGCTTATTTTCATGCATATGCCTTGCATGTTTATGTGTGTTTTGGTATTCACTAGTGCACATATTCACTTGATTTCTCTAGATGCAAATTAGTACTTAGGCATCCATTATTTCACATACATGCACATAGTTTCCTTTAAGAGCCATTCTTTAACACATGCATCCAATTTCATGCATTTCCAATTCCATTTGCATATTATTCCTTAAGTGCACATACATAGCCCAAATATTGCATGCTTCCATATTAAACATAGGCTTATGGGTTTTTACAACTTAACATGCATATGGTCCAATTTACCAACATAACATGGGCTCGTGGGCCTTTTACTACTTAACATGCATATGGCCTAATTTACCAAAGAACATTTTTAACTTGTCCAAGATCTTATTTAAGCCCAATACATGCATTTAAGTCAAATTTCAAAATGCTTCAAGTTTCATGAAAATTAAATATCCATAGTTCATGCATGGGCCTTGGTAAGTCCACCAGGCAATAAAAATACCCATAAAGTTCAAAGTCCAATTACAAGTCCAAAACCAAGTTTGGCCAATTTTTAATTAAGTCCATGGTTTTTGGTCATTAAGGTAAGACCAACAAATCACACATGTTGTCCAAGCAAGCCATAGAACACAAGTTTCCACCTTAAGACTTTGTTCCCACAACACTAGACTTCAAGTCCTGCACATAGAGTCCAAACTTATTAGCTTGATTACATGCACTTAAAACATCTAGAATTTTTGAAATATTGAGCAAATACCATATACATACCAAACCTTAGCAAATCACAAAGTGTACCCAAAACTCTTAGCTTGATATCTCAAGCACACCTTTTCCTACAAAAGTAGATAGGCCGGGTGAGTTATAAATTCAATAAGGATTCCATGGCATCCAATGCCTAACTTATGGCCTCCGAGGCCTAATACATGCCAAGGATGTAATGGCAATAAATATTTCAAGTTCCTGCAAAGAAAACACTAAAACAAGAAAACACAAGATACATGCATATACCATAATAATCATAATCAGGGGTTAGCATGCACATCAAAACAGAGAAGTACACAAACACACACACCACTTAACACCTTATTCACAAAAGGGCAGCAAGCATCCCTCATATTTTATGTCATTATTTAATATACTTAACATTTTCGGATAGCTCACTTAGCATAGGAATTAAGGTGGCCTACTTAAATCCTAGCCTATAATGCTTCCTTAACTTAGCTCATGAGCAAAAAACAGAATTGCCGAAGCAATAACACACAAAGCCCTCTTAACACTCCTAAGATCATATGGTTCTTTGACCATCACCTAGGGGCCCAAATACTTAAGGGAGTATCGGAATCCTTACCACAAAACCTTAGCAACCAAGTTGCCCGAAAGCATTAGAAGCTTGATTTCCTTAATCTTCCTTGCTTGTTGAGACTAGAACTTGTTTTCTAGCATAAAAACCAAAGATGGCCGAATTGTTAGGATACATAAAATACCAAGAAAACTTGGTGTTTAGCTTAAAGAACATGAAATACCAAGAGCACTTGGTGTTTACTTACTAAACCTTAACAAGGTGGTAAGGCCGAAAGTGTAAAGCTTGACCTCCTTCAAGCCTCCACTTGATTCCTTGCTTCCAATGAATTTAGAAGCACAAGTATGCAAAGAGCACCTTGATTGGAGCTCAAAATCACCAAGAAATGGTGATGGCTAAATCTTCCTCTTTGATCTTCCTTGAGTTCTTCACTTGATCCTTGCTTTGTATGGCCTTAAAGCTTGATATTCACCAAGAACACTTGGTTTTTGTTTGAGGAAGGTTGTTTTCTTGCTATGGCCGAATGTATTATGGAGGAGAAGAGTTGGAAACATTTTTGGAAGGTGAAGAACAAGTGATGGCCGAATGTAAGAGAGAAATGAGGAGAGTTGAGAGAGTTTGTGAGTTGTTGAGTGAATGAAGTGCACAAATGAGGGGGGGAAATGTGCATGGCCGGTTATGGGAGTGTTTTAGTAGGCTTGAGTGGTGCCATAAACTATTATAAGTGGGAGACAAGTATGGGGGACAAGGTGGAAAAAAAGTTATGAATGATAGATAAAATAATGATGAGTGGGGGACAAGGGTGAGTGGGAGACAAGGGTGAGTGGGAGGGATGGTGTGATTATTTTAATGTGAGTGAAGTATGAGTGGGGGTTTATTTTAATGGGAAAATGGGGGGAAATGGCCGGCCATGGCATTCTTGCCATTGAAAATGGGTTAATTCCCCCATTAGTCCTTCATTTATTTGAATTTGGGCAATTGAGCCTAACTTACAAAATCTCCTTTGTTCAATTGAGTCCCTCACCTTTAAAATCCACCATTTTCACCATTAAATCTTTTGACCTAAGCCAAGTTTAATTTCAAGAGTGTCTAACACTCAATTATGCCCAAGCCATACTTAATTCAATGTCCCCTCAATTTAATTGAGCTTAATTCCCAATTAGGAAAATTCTTGTGCTTTAAATCCACTTAGCCCGGGACCTAATCACTTTGGATTTTTCGGGCATTACAGTCGGCCTGCTCCCAATGAACTGCTGGGTGAATGCAGTGGATAACTCCTGAAAACCAATTATGGTTCCGGGAGCCAGGGAGTTATACCACGCAGTTGCTGGCCCTGACAAGGTGACCTTGAAGCATTTGTAGAGGGTGGCGTCATCAGCACCATGCAAAACCATGCTGCGCCTATATTTTGTTAGGTAGGCTTGGGGGTCGCTGCATCCATCATACATCTCCAAGCGTGGTACTTGGAAGTCACTTGGCATAGGTGCCTCTACTACTGCACGGATGAAGGGTGACTCTTTTCTGATGAAGGTCTCCGACGACCTTGACTAGACAGGTTTTCGAGAAATTTATTTTTCCACCTTTTCTAACCTATCTAGGATTCTCTCCATGAGGATGGTAGTACTGTATTTTCCTCGTTGCTTGGTGGTCACCGGCAACAAAAAGCAATGTCTTCTTTTTGGAGAGTAACTTCGTTGGTGGGGGGATTGGGACCTCCCATCCGTGGATGGACTTCATCGACAGGATGTTCTGGGCTCTTTTGACACCATTCCCCCAGTGCACTGTCCCCTAGATGGTATGTTCTCCGTTGAGGGCTCATCATGAAAACCCCCACTTCCTGAACTTTAGTGAGGTGACTTGGGGCTTTTTCCCGGTGCGTAGCTGGAGAAGATGCCCTTTCCCTCAAAGGTGGTTGAGACCACCTTTGGTCGAGTTGCTGGGTCATTTCAACCATGATAGAGCGTTAAAAGTATCATAAAAAGTTCATCATGACCGGTAGAGGACATTCGTCCTCAGGCAATGAAGTCTCTACTGTAGGCTATTTAGTCGCTGTTTGAGCTTTCGGCACAGACTGGGACTTCTGGAGTCCCTTTTCCTTAGAAAGTCAGGTCTCAACAATGACGACCTGAGAATGGTTTCCTATAAACGGAGCCAAATAATGCCTATCGGCATCCTCGTTGTATGACATGCTAGCCTGAATGAGAGACTCCTGGTGTGAAGATGTCTGCAAGACTTTGAAGAACAAGGGTTAGGAGCTCCCTAGAGTGTGTTTCTGGGGGAAGAGCCTCCAAAGTCCAAGTCAGTATTTTTTAGAGTAGTAGTAAAGAGCAGAGAGTAGGGAAAGGAGAGAGTCCCAAATGTTCTTACCAAGGTACCTCCTAAGTATTTATAAGAGGGTAGAGGGAGGAGGCCGTTTAACACAGTCTGTCCAGATCATGACATGTGTTTGGTTAGATTTGACCCGTATCTTCGGAGGTAGGTATCTCCAGCTGGCCCTAGGCCGTTCTGGCCCGAGGAGATGGGCGTGTGCAAGGTCTTTTTGTCAAAGGCTCTTTAACCATTTTTTTTATATCTCTGGAAGACCCTTTCGACGTGTAAGACCTCTTCGGGCAGAGATTTTCCTCTCGAGGGCTATCGGGGCAAAGCTCTTCGGAAGAGTGGGTCACCTTTGGGAGACTTTTTCCTCTATCGAGGATGGTGGATCTACTTTTCCGAGGTCGGTAACTTCGAAATTCGAGGGTGGTGAAGACACTTTTTCCCAAAGTTGGTCATGTAGCCTTCCGAGGGTTGTGTGGAGAATGCCCCAAGGTCAGGGCTAAGTTTCTACCGAGGGTGGCATCAAGTTAGCCGTTCAGGAGATCTCGGGGGTGATAGCCTTTCGGCTATCAATATGCATACATATAGACATGAGCAAACAACCGGCAACAAGAGTTGCACTACAATAGAAACACTTGCAAGTGCAAGATATATACGTGCTATATAAGACTTTTGTCACTATCTTCAATGAAACCAGGCTTGAAAAGCCACTTGTAAAGTGAATTAGAGTCTTATATGGAGTTGTGGTGGGGATAAAGCATTGGGATCATATGGTTCTTTGTTGAACTTCCTAAAGAGAAATTGGGATATGGTGAAGTATCGTTAACAATTCCATACACATGGTAAAATTGAGAGGGGCTATAATTCGTCATTTGTAGCCCTAGTACCTAAAACAAATGATCCATTGTGCTTGAAGAAGTATATGCACATACACTTGATTGGGTGCCGGTACAAAATTACTGCAAAAGTTTTGGCAAGAAAGATAAAAATAGGTAAGTTTGAACATCATCAATAAGGTGCAAATAGGATTTATCAAAGGAGAAAAAATCTTGGATGATGTTTTGATTGCAAATGAATTAATAAACCGGGCAAAGAGAAAAAAAAAATAGAAGTTAATGATTTTTAAAGTGGATTTTGAGTGAGCTTATGATACTATTAATTGGGATTCTTTGGACTTGAGTATGATTTAGATGGGTTTTAGGGAATGATGGAGTAAATGGATCAGATCTTGTCGGGAGTCTTCTTGCATATTTATTTTAGTGAATGGAAGTCCTACACTGGAGTTTGAAATGGAGAGAGGGGTAAGGCAAGGAGATCCCTTGCCTCCTTTCTTGTTTCTCATTATTGCCAAGGCTTTGCACATGATTGTGTTGGAGGTGGAGAAGACGATGATCACAAACAGTAAGAGTAGGTAATGGAAATGTGATAATTTCCCATCTCCGCTATGCGGACAACACTTTATTTGTTGGAGAATGGTCAGATAAAAATACTTAAAACTGGTTGAGACTGCTGAAATGTTTCAGCTTGCGTTGGGTTTAAAGGTGAACTTTCAAAAAAGCAAATTGTGCGGGGTGTGTGTCTCAGCTAGAAGTGCAAGCTTTATCTAGTAATGTAAACTATGTGTCTCTCGGGCAAAAGTGTGAACATGAAAAGACGTGAGGCTTTGAAGCTTATTGTTGATAAAATTCAAAGGCGGTTCTCTTCTTTTAGTGAAAAAGTTTTACCATGGCCAGAAGGTTAACCTTGATCAAATCCGTACTTGGAAGTCTTCCCTTGTTTTGGTTCTCAATGTATTGTGCCCCAGGGAGTGCTATGAAACATATTGAGAGTTGACATAATCACTTTTTTTGGGGGGGGGGGGGGGGGGGGGGGGGGGGGGGTGTAGTAGAAGCAAAAAATTTAACTTTACTTGGAAAATTCTGGTGGTATTTTAGAGTGGAGGAAGGTGCTTTGTGGGTTAACTATTATGGCTATTTTTCGTGAGTGTTGAGGGGTTGGCAAAAATAGAGTGGAGAGTTGGGTTGGGGGGTTTGGGGTGAAATTGTGAATGCTGGGTTTGAAGGAGAGGATAATGGGGTGGAGTTAGGGAAATCTTTTCGATGGCCGGGTAGGAAATGGTGGAAAAGTGAGGTTTTGGGAAGATGTATGGATTGGGTAAGTTGTTTAAAAGAAAAATTTGGTAGGCTTTGTAGTTTAGAAAGGGATAAAGGGTGTCTGATAAAACAATGAGGGCCTTAGGATGAGGGAGTTTGGAGTTGGAGGTGGAACTGGCATCGGGAAGTAAGGAGTAGGGAGGAGTCTGAACTACAGGCGTTAATTAATAGCAAGGGGTAAAAGGACTGACCAGGAAATTGGAGGAAATGTTGGTACAACCAGCTATAGATGACAAGCTTCGAGGTGGAACTCATGGATGCCTAAGAAAATCAACATATCTGTGTGGAAAGCTTGTCAAGATAGTCTGCCATAGAAACAAAATCTACTGAGCAGGGGTATTCAACTTGATCAAGGTGATGGTTGTTCATTTTGTGGACATGCAAGTGAATCGCCAGCTATGTTCTAATCGGATGCAGATTTTCGGTTGGTGGCTGGACAAAGATATGCAATTGGTGGCAGCTTTGTTCACGACTAGTCTCTGTGTGGTGGAAAGAATGGATGAATGTTGGCTGATTCATGCGAACAGAGTTCAGAAAAAAGACATGGGAGGCAGTGTGTTGCAGAACAATTTGATTGATCTGGACAGCGAGAAAACAAAAAGATCTCTGAAAATATTCAGTTGGATGGATTGGATATTGAACCCATTGCATGCTGTTTTGAATTGTTCTTAGGTTATTGTTTTTATTAGGTTCGGGGGACTAGCTTTATGTATATTGACAGGGGTGATCTTTTCATCTAGCTACTAGCTAAATTGAAACTTTGTGTCGTTGTTGTATATTCAATAATATAATTGCCTGTTGCTCTTAAAATAAAAAATACAAATAGAAAATAAGGAAAAATAAAGAAAAAACAAAAACCGAAAGACAAGCTGCCTGCCAGTTGGTTTTAACTCAAGTTAAATTAATTTAAAGTATTTTTTTTTTTTACTTTTTCATCTTGAACCAATATCATTTGAAAGCAAATATTATCCAAGTATAATAGTATACTGAATAACATTTTTATACTATAATTAGATTTTTATTTATTTTTTTAGGTTGAGCAAGTAAAAAATTCATATAAAAATTAATTAGATTATAAAAAAAGTATCATTTAATGGATTATAGTATCTATATAATATTAATTTACAAATAACTTTGGACAAAAAAATGTAAAACAAACTATGAAAAATGTAAAATAAAAATTAAAACGAATTACGGCAAGATAATTAGGGCAGCTAACAAGGCCAAGTTTGGCAATTGCAAATTGTTCAGTAAGTCTGGCTTCGCGTTCATCTTCCAAATGAACCTGCTGCCTCTTTTTGTATTACCTTGTAATCTTTATTCAATATCAATAAATTTCTTTGCCATCCAAAAGAAAAGCTACCAAAGCCGAACCCCGAGGGAGCAAAGCAGCCACATTTTCTGTTGCTTGTGATTAATGCAATAAGATAATTGTGATTAATTTCAAAGTCAAGAATTAAGCACACAATGTGATTAGTGAATTAACTAATCTTGATTTCGTTTTATCAATTCTTTTTCTTTCCCCCTTTCGCTAGAAAATTAGCCATCACACTAATCTTTCACTCACATGTACTTATCCTCATTACTTTGAAATTGTTTGTATGGTTTTTGCTTCAATCAATTTACAAAAGATTTAAAAATAAAGAACAAAATAAAAGACATCCAAAGCCTAGAATTAGCTAGCTCCAGCAGCCTCCTCGTCGAGCAAAAAAAAAGAGAAAAGAATCGTCTTGACGTGTTTTAGGGTTTATCAACAATCTCCTGGCGGCATCTCCAACTTTTATTCCGTCCCGGAAACTTTCTTCTGAGAAATCCAAAACACCCTCCTCCATCTTCTTGTAGACACCATCAGCTATTCTTCGGAAAGCCTCGTCGACGTTTAGAGCGGATTTCGCCGAAACCTCCATGAAAAGCAGCCCGTTCTCCCTCACGAACCGCTCTCCATCTTCAGCGCTCACCTCCCTTTTATGGCGAGGAAGGTCGGATTTGTTAGCAACCAACATGACCGTCATGTTGGTGCTGCTGCAGTTACGCTTCAACTCGTCCAACCAGTCTTCCAAGTGACGGAACGTCTCGAATCTCGTCACGTCATACACGAGCAGTGCTCCGACCGCCCTCCTGTAGCACGACCTCGTGAGGGATCGGAATCGTTCGTGCCCGGCAGTGTCCCAAACCTGGACCTGAATGGGCTGGCTTTGGATGGTGATGGTTTGGTAGCGGCAGTCGACGCCGATCGTCATGACGTACGTAGGGTGGAAGAGCTTTTCCGCGAACCGAAGTAGAAGGCAGGATTTGCCCACACCTGCGTCGCCGGCGAGGATGAAGCGAAACTGGGAGGCGTACGATGACGGCATGTCGCCGGGAACTGAAGGCAGATTTGGGCTCGTCGATTAAGGAGCGAGCGAGCGAGCTTGGGAATATATATAAGAGAGACCGAAAGTTGAATGAATGTCAAGTTGACTTCGTGTTGACCTTTTCCATTTCTCGGCATAAATGTGCTGGGCACAAGTCAAAATAAACATTAAATTGTGCATGGACCCCACAAAACTAGGCAATATGGCTGCTGTGTCCTGAATGAAGGAAGCGACCCGGCGGCAGACGATGGCAACGATGTAAATATGTGAAACATGATAGGTGATTATATTATAACAGTGGGGCACACTAAACAACAGTACTAAAAGTCTGTTGCCTATAGATGCGTTTTAGCCCAAACGAATTGGATGTAAGACTATAGCCGCGTTTCATATACTGTAGGAAAACTAGAAATCCTAATCCAATTATAAATTCTAAAACAATTGGGTTTAGGAATTGCCATGAAACACCATCTAGGCAAATATTTCTTCTATTTATCGCACCGAAATATTTCTCTTTGTTGATTTATTTTTTTTCAAAAAATTTTATGGTAATTAGCTTGACACTTAATTAGGTACTAATGCCGAAGCATGTATAAGATATATATAACGTTGTTTTGCGTTCCGACCCTAGCTGCACATATAATGAGACATTCTAGACAGAAGACCCAGTTTTAAGTGGCACCACACTCTAAATTAGAGGTTGTCAAATTGTGGCAGGAGTCTTCCAAGATTTCGTGCATTAGCCCTAGCTTTCTTATAAATCATTTCTAGCCATTATATTATTGTACTTGTAAAAATTCTGAGTATCAGAAAAAAAAAAATATAACATCATTTACTGCAACTTGTTAACCTACTTAGCAGGAGCCACATCATTAACAAGTAAATAAAAAAATAAGTAACAAATAGGACAAAACAATAGTGGAAAAACTAATAAATTGAAAATATTGTCGCATGTAGGGAAAAAAGAGAACATAAATTTAAATAATAATAATAACAATAAAAAGAAAAAAATAATGCACGGTACGTTTACATATCTTCTATAGGTAATAATAGCTGCGAATAAAATAATTATAGTTGAAATATTGAATGAGTAAATAAAATATATGTATAAATATTGATCAGCTTGAAAAAAAAAACGCAAAAAAAAAAAAGAAGGAAAGATATGATGTTACTGTATAGAAAAGTACAGCATGAACACAAATTTTTAAATTATGATAGGTAAATGATGAAGAAACAAAAGAGAATAATAGCGCAATACAAATTGTTTAAAGACTGAGATCTTTTCTTAGTCTTGATGTGTAAGTGGAACTTACATGGTCATGAAATGTGTAACTACCATGTATAATATTTTATAGAACTATGTTAATAGTATTAAGCAACAATTTGCTAAAAAAGTAAAGGCTTAGAGCTAGCCCTCGAGTATGGTAGACTCGGACACTTAATCACCTGGACATTAATTCCGACTTGCCCCAAACTTGGAAAAATGGCACATTTTTAGCTCTTTTTGTTCCACTTGATCATCATGTGATCCAACTTAAGGAAACAACATTTGCGAGACTATTACAAAAAGCTGGTCTGCTGTGTGAAAATTTCTGACAATAGAAAATCACCCAAATTTTACAACCTCCTATGCATAAAGCTACCCATTTCAATGAAATGAGCAATCAAAATGGTAGAATATTTTTCCTTTATAATGTTTCGACAAAGTGACATATAAGAATATGCAATCATGTTTTTCTTGGTTCTACTAGGAGTAGAGTGCAAATTTATGGCTAATGAGTAGGAAAATGATGTGGGTCAATGAGAATTTAAAGTTGATCATGAAGGTTTTACTGGTAGGAGTGATGGATGCTTGAGGAACAAAGATTCCATGACATGATTTTATTGGGTAAATGAAGATTGAAGATTCTTTATGGTCCATGGTTGCTTATTTTTTTTTTTTTTGGGTGAAATGCTTCAATAAGGTTATTGCTCTGTCACTTTGCCATCTCCTTTTGGGTCAATTCCTAGGTTTTTAGTAGCATGGAGAAAAAGAAAAGCCACGATGAATTATTTTTTTCTCTTTAGGCTTTGCTCCAAAATTGATGAACACTGGGTGATTCTGGACTCTTGGTCCAAATAAGAGCAGTATACCAAGTAGCAAGCAAATATTCTACACACATCAAATAATCCCCAAATTATATGTGTGGATGTTAAGATGAAGCCTAGAGGTCTAGGAAATTCCATTTTACTACACTGGTAAAACCATCACATGAAATTTTCCTTCACTTACTCTATTGTTCCCCAATTGGCACACAATCCATGTTTGTGATTGGAAACCTCAAATGCACCATATCTCACCACCAAGGAAGCTGATGACAAGTGTGATGACAACAAGCTTCAATCACTTGCCATAATTTTGGATAAAGCAACTAATAAAGTAGCAATTTGCTTTCAGTTTAGGGTTTTGTATTTCATAGCCACAATTCCCCTCCAACATCCCCCTTTCATCTCAATTTCATAATGGTCTTGCAAGCAACATTTCCTCAAGTTAGGCCGTGTGACGATCACATGAAACAAAAGGGCTAAAAGGTTATATATTTCCAAGTTTGGGGGGAGAGTTGGACCAAGTTGATCTCCAAGGGGTTAAGTGTCTAAGTCTACCATGTTTGAGGTCCAAAACTGGCTTTAAGCTAAATGTAAAATACAACATAAACTGTAATTAAAAGGTTGGGTTACACATAAATTAAAAGGAAAGAAAACGTAAAATCTATTATCACCCCCATTATGTTTCTCTGTTTGGGTCTCCAAGGCTCCTACAATTTTAATAGTTGTCATTTTCATTTGGTTGTTAAGTTTGCTTTGCTATTTCCTTGACAAGTAGGGTACTTTTATGGTGAAATTTTTTTGTGTGAAAAGATTCATTGTAGCAGGCTTTTATCGGTGGCAATGTTTCTAGGTTTTGTGTCAAACTATTTTAAGGATTCTGATGGCCTGGGGCCTCATCGTTTATAGTCATAGTGACTGGTGGAGGGACCTCTGGGAGGAAGAACGCCTGGTGCACTGGACAGCCCAAAGGAGAGTGCCTGAAAGCTCAGAAACAAAAGGTTAAGAGGCCCCCGGAGTGTTTTTCCGGGGGGGGGAGCCTCCGACGCCCAAGTCAGTGGTGGCTGAGAGAAAGGCAGAGAAAATAGCACAAAGGGCTGAGGAGTTTTGCCTGGTAGCGGGAGCCGTATTTTGCCAGCCAGCCAACCCACCTCCTGTCAAGTATTAATTCCTGGTATTTATAGGAGTGCCTAGCCCGTTCAGATTGCGACACGTGTTCGGTCGGATGTTCCTGAATTTCTGGGCGTAGGGGACAGATAGTTGGTAGCAGGTTGCCTTGAGCCTTGTGCTGAGATGGGCCATGATGTGATTCTGATGGCGTTAGCGTGTCAGAGCGCCTTTTGAGGCGGCTTATGACGTCTGTGAAAGGACGTGTCAGAGGCTTCCTTAAATGCTTCCTTAAATGCTCCTGCCGTACTCCCGAGGTCCCTGGGCGAGGTCGTCCTTTGGTACGGACAATGCCTCTTCGGGAAACACGCACCCAGTTCGGGGGTTCCCAGCTTCAGGGAGTTCCGCCTTCGGGGAGATCATGTTCGGCCCGCAATAGCTGGTGCCTCTTTTCCGAAGGCGATCTGTTTGCAACCTCAGGGGGCTAGTAGTATCCTCAAGTTTCCTGGCGTGCCGGGCTCGGAGCTCTTCGGCTATCTCCCGAGGTGTATGATCTCACCTTTTCTCGGGTAGCGCCAGTTTCTTCTGGCCATTCTTGTGGCAGGGAGTTCGGCCAGATAGAGGCGATAGTCTTTGGCTATCACATGCCCCCCTTTGGAAAGCCGAAGTGAAGACTTCGGTTTTGCATCTCTTTCCGAGGTTGCTCTTGGGAGTTTCTTAGGAAGCTTAGCCTGTTCCGAGGATGTACCTCTTGCCCGAAGGTATGGGCTGTTCGGCCTTGGCCTGTTCTTTGGTGTCTTCGAGGTGGAGCCTGTGCCGAAGATACACCTCTTGCCCGAAAGTCATGGGCTATTTGGCCATAGCCTGTCTCTTGGTGTCCTCGAGGTGGCCTGCTCTTTGTTTCTGCAGGTCTGATGGCCAAGCGTGTCAGTCTGAGCGGCGCGTCCCAGTTTTCCAGGGATGTCAGAAGACGTGTCCCAGTTTTCAAGGGACGTTTGGAGGACGTGTCCCCCATTTTTGCGCAGCGGTTGACACGTGGCGCTTTGCCATTGGAGGAGAGTCACGTCGGTTACAGAGGGCGCGCCTTTTCAGGTGCAGAGAGCAGTTACGGCGACGGTTCGCCTCCAAAGGGTACTTATGACGATGTTTCGGTTACCCACCTCTGGCTTATAAATAGCCCATTTCATCATAAGTTCCTTTTGCTTTTTCTTCTGCTCTTTTCTCTGCTTTGCCCCTGTTCTTGCATTTTCTTGCTTTCTGTGGCGGAGCTACCTTAATCAGAGCTTTTTTCCAGCCAACTTTCACGACGGCGTCCTCAGATTTTGGCAAATCTTTCGGTGGGTTTTTGTTTTCCAGCGCGTTTTGATCCCTGTGTTCTTTTGAGTTTTTCTCTGGAAACTGTTTTCTTCCGTTTTCAAACTCATTTTCATGTCGAAAATGCCCATTCCTGAGAGCTGGCAGCCTCTTTTAGCCCATCCTTGTTGCACCACCCCTGCAAAGTTAGAGAGGTGGAAGAAAAAATTCTTTCTTCCCTCTTACGCCATTACTAGGCTGCCTCGTTCTAGCCATTATGCTTTTTCAAACCATAGTAAGGAGGTTACCGTTTTCCGAGCCCAGCTGAAGGCCGGTCTTCGGTATCCTCCCCCGAAGATGGTGTGCGAGTTCTGCCAATTTCATGGCATTGCTGTGAACCAGCTTCCCCCGAACTCGTTCTGCTATTTTAACGCCTACCTCTGCATGTGTGGCGTCTTCGGGATAGAACCCCATTTCATAATCTTTATGCAGTACTACAAGCTCTCTGTGGTCCCGAAGGGTGGCTTCTATTTCATGCTACCTCGGGGATCCGGGAGCAAGAAATTCATGTTCACCTTCGCCACTAAGGATAGCTGGCGGGGGTGGCAACAGAAGTTCTTCTTCCTGAAGATGGCTGAGGCCTGGTCGTACGTTCTGACCAAATGGGCTCAGGGAACACTGGATGCGGACGTTGGTGATCCGAGGATGCTGCTGACCCCAGAGTTGGCTCCCGTGTTCGCGGATTTCGACGCCCGCATTCGGGCTGTCTCTGACTGGGATCCCGAGGTCTCTCCGCGCGCCCTTTACCCTTTTCCAATCAACTGGAAGTTGATGACCGAAGAGGTCCTTCGGGAACTAAAGGTGGTAAAGGAGCACAAGACTGACCTCGGGATGCCAGCTCCTGCCATTGCCGGGAAAGATTCCTGGTTGGTCAAGCTTCTTAAGGAGGAGATTTCTTTCGAAACGCTTGCCGAAAGTGAGTTATCTTCTACTCCTTTGCTGTTTTTTCCTCGGACTTACGCTGATGTTTCTCTCCTTTTTCAGAGATGGGCGACGACACTGCCGCCTATTACAAGTCCCTCTTCTCCGGCCAAGTGGAGAAGGACGATCAAACGAAGAAGGCGGCTTCCCGAAGGCGGAAGTCTACTGGCGCGGGTCCTTCGAGGAAACGGGCAAAGAGAGCTACTCAGGTTCCTCTAGAAGAAATACCCGAGGAGACTGCCGAGGAGCCTGGGACAGCCGAGGTTCCGGCGTCTGAGGCTGCTGCTTCCGAGGTTCCTCCAACCGACGTCCCTCCTCAAAGTCCTTACTGCGTCGCAGGCCCTCCTTGATGTAGTGGTAGAAGTACCTTCTGCCGAGGAGCGGCGCAAGCGGAAGGGTAAGGGCATTTCGGTCGAGGAGGCCGAGGACTCCGAGGACGATGTTGCCGAGGTCCCGCCAGGTTTGTTTCCAGACAAAGTGTGCTTCCTTTGTTTTTTCTGGAATTTGCCTTTGTCTCTGACCTGTTTCTCTTTTCCGCCCTGCAGGGGAGCTACTTACCCCGAACTGGAGGGCCGAACACGCGGAGGCGAGGGCCCGTCGCGACGCCAAAGTCCCGCAAGGGAAAATACCAAAGGAGCCTTTCTGGACATTCACGGAGGACATGAACCTGTACTCCGAGGACTGTCCTGAAATGGCGAAGCAGATTTAGAAGGGGGTGCTCACCGAGGCCTCCTTCAGGCTATAGCGGCGGCCCACCCGGGGGATAACACTCTTGCCGCAAAGATCACCGAGCATGCTGCTCAGGTATATCCTTCACAACTCTTGCCTTTCAATTTTTTCCTAAGTGTTTGGCTCTTACTGACCTTGCGTTTTATCTCCTTTGCAGCTGCTGGGGTACACCGGCTTTCTCCGAGTTCGGGTAGCCAGGCAGACGGCATTCCGAGCTTCGGCCTTAGAGGCCCTAGAAAAGGTGAAAGCGACGTGCTCGGAATTGACCACCAAGAACCAGCAGCTGGCAGATGCTGCGAAGGAGGAAGCTGCCACCCTTCGGGAGGGGTTCCGAAAGGAGAAGGAATTCTTGATGGCAGACTCTTCCCTAAAGATTGCCGATCTCCGCAATCAGGTGGCGGGGCTGCGCGCTGCAAACCAAGACCTTCTTCAAGACAAGGGAAAAAAGGAGAATATCATAGTCACGCTCTTGTCTGAGAAGAAAACCCTTCAAGCCGAGGTTCAGTCTTTGAAGAAGGAGCCGAAGGGGGAGGAGCGGATAAGGGTGCCGGAAGAGGAGGTCGGGGATCTGAAGGACGAGCTTGACGACCTTGAGCTTAAGAAGAACAAGGCTGATCAAATGAACAAGGTCGCGTTTCAGGACGGCTTCTGCCTCGTTCGGCACCAGGTTCTCCAGAGGTTCCCAGGTCTGGACCTCTCTTTTCTAGAGGGTCTAAACATTCCTGGGGGACCTCGGTGGCAATGGTCCAAGATCGAACATCTGAAGCTTCCTCCAATTCCAGCGCGGAAGGTGGCGGAAAAGGGTGGACAAACGAGTGGCTCTCAGGACACCGCGAACCCTTAGGCTTCTTTAGGGCCCCTTTTCCTTCCCTTGTTTTTTGTACTCCTTCTTCGGGTACTTCTTTATTGTAAGGCAGCTTTGCTCTTAACGGAGATTTTTTGGCTACGTGTTTCTTCAAGTTTCTTTATTTCCATTTTCCCGAACACGTTCGCTCAAGAGACTTCGGAAAACCTGCGATCAAAGAAACTTTTTTACCTTCCTTTGTCCTGAGTACGTTTTACTCGAGAGACATTCTGGAAAGTCTGAGAAAATTTTGACTAAGTCTTTGTGCAGGCTTTTGCATTTCCGATTTTTCCCGAACATGATTGCTCAAGGGACTTCGGCAAACCTTCAATCAAAAATTTTTGTTTTTCCAGTTGTTCCGAGCATGTTTGCTCAAGGGACTTCGGAAAACCTTCCGCGAGATTTTTCACTTCCCATTTTCCCGACAACGTTCGCTCAAGGGAGCTCGGGAAATTATCTCAGCGCTGGCTACGGCGAGTACTTCTGCGAGATTTTTGTTTTCCATCTTTCCCGAGCGTGGCGGCTCAAGGGACTTTGGGAAGCCATATCTATGCTTTATCATGGCGAGCATCTTTCACGGAATGTTGTTCATTTCTGCACTTAAGAAATTTTCTCAAGATACTACTATATATTTAGAACATTTTTTGTTCAACATACCTCCTCCGCTCAACGTTAAGCGTAGAATTTTTTCAAGGCGCCCGAGTGCCAATTGTTCTTCAATTCTATGCCTTCGACGTCGCCAAGCTTCTACACGCCTTTTCGTTGTTTTGGCCAGGGCCAGATAGGGTCCTTTCAAGCTTGCGCGAAGTACGCCATGGGATGGCCTTCGGCGTGCGAATTCGGCCTTTCGGGGAACAAGGTCTCCCTTCTTGATTTCCTTTGGCCTGGCCCATAAGTTTATAGCCACGGCCACTCTTCGCTGGTAAGCTTTTCTTCTCAACCTGACTATTTCTCTGTGTTCGGCCACCAGGTCGAGATTGGTTCTTAGGCCGAGGTCGTTACCACCTTCATCAAATACTTGCACCCGTACCGAAGGTCGAACTATCTCTATTGGGATAATGGCCTCCGTTTCGGAGATGAGTGAGAAAGGAGTTTCCCCTGTGGCTCTTCGGGGCGTCGTTTGGTAGCTCCATAATATACTTTGGAGTTCTCCTGGCCAATTCCCCTTGGCTTCCCCCAGTCTCTATTTCAGGCCATCTTTTATGGTCCTATTCGATACTTCCACCTGCCCGTTGCTTTGGGGGTGAGCTACTGGGGCGAAGTGCATTTTTGTCCCGAGGTTGCTAATGAACTCTTGGAATCCTTTGTCTATGAACTGGGACCCATTGTCCGCTACGAGTACCCTCGGTATGCCAAATCTGCATACAATGTTCTTCCATACGAACTTCTGCACTTCTTTCGCCGAGATAGTTGCTAGTGGTTCTGCCTCCACCCACTTTGAGAAATAGTCTACTGCTACCACGCAGAATTTTCACGCCTCCGGGTGCTGCGGGGAGTGGCCCAATAAGGTCTATGCCCCAGACTGCGAAGGGCCAAGGATAGTCTGCCGAAGTTACCATTTCCGAGGGTGTCCTCTGGATTTTGGCATGTCTCTGGCAGTTACCACATTTCCGGACGAACTGTCTTGCGTCCTTTCTCAGGGTAGGCCAGAAGTATCCTTAGCGGAGTATCACTGCTGCAAGGGCATCAGTTCCAATGTGTGAACCACACATGCCTTCGTGAACTTCTTCAAGGACCATTTCAGTATCCTCTTCATTCACACATCTTTGCAGCGGATTCGCATATCCCTGTCGGTATAACTCTTCGCCAATCAGGAAGAATCTTCCGGAGCGTCTTCGCAGTCTTGCAGCATCACCGGGGTCTTCGGGGAGCAAATTCTCTGCGAGGTATCTTTTTATTGGGTCTTTCCACCCTGTTCCCGAGGTCGCTATGCTCAGCACTGAGATGCTCGGATGGTCTAGCACCTCGGTGTATGTTTTCGACTTCGCCAAGCAATCGGCCTCAGTGTTATTCCGCCGGGGTACATTTTCGATCCGCACGGCGTCAAACTCTTGGATGAGCTTTGCTACCAGCTCGTGGTATTTTGCCAAGGTCGGGTCTTTCGCGCCATAGTACCCTGCCACTTGCCGGACCACCAGCTGGGAATCACTATGGGCTTTCAAGTTTCTCACGCCAATTTTTCTGGCCAGGCGTAATCCTGCTATCAGGGCCTCATACTCGGCCATGTTGTTGGTGGCGTTGAAACTGAACTTGATGGCCTTCATTACTTCTAGGCCTTCGGGGCCTCTGATAATTACTCCAGCTCCCTGGTGTTCGGATCCTGAGGCTCCGTCTACGTGCAAGGTCCATTCTGGCTCACCCTCTTTTGGATCTGAATGGCTCTCCTCAGTGGTGGGTATTTCGGCGATAAAATCTGCCAGTGCTTGAGCTTTTACGGCCTTCCGAGGCTCATACGTGATTTCGTGTTCGCCCAGCTCTATGCACCACTTGGAGAGCCTTCCCGAATGATCATCCCTCTTCATGACATCCCGTAGCGGCAGACTACTTCGGACGATGATGGGGTGAGCCTGAAAGTATGGTCGCAGCCTTCTCCCTGCAAGCACCAAGGCATATGTAGCTTTTTGAAGCAAAGGGTACCTGATTTCGGCGCCATGCAGGGACTTGCTGACATAGTAGACCGGCCATTGCTTTGGCCCTTCTTCTTTCACGAGGACCGAGCTCACAGCCTTTTCTGTAACGGCGAGGTAGAGTACGAGGGGCTCTCCCTCCCGAGGTTGTCGCAGAGTCGGCAGGCTGGCCAGGTAGACTTTGAGTTCTTCCCAGGCCTTTTGGCAATCTTCATCCCAAGGATGATCATTCCTTCCGAGGTCGCCTTCCATTTTTGCTGCCTTTGTGAGGATTTTGAAGAAGGGTCGACACCTATCTCCGTACCTGGAAATAAACCTGCTCAGAGAGGTTATTCTTCCGGTAAGTCTCTGCACATCTTTGACTGTGGCAGGAGTTCGGAATCTCAAGCAGAGCCTCAATCTTCTCGGGGTTAGCATCGATGCCTCTTTCGGATACCATGCACCCAAGGAATTTTCCCGAGATCACCCCGAAAATGCACTTCTCAGGATTAAGGCGGATCCCGAAGGCTCTGAGCTTTTGGAAGGTTTCCTCTAAGTCTGCAACGTGGTAGCCGGGCAGCTTGCTCTTGATTGTCCCCATTTGGTCTTTGAAGACCTTGTTCATCAACTTCTGGTAGCTGGCTCCTGCGTTTTTGAGCCGGAAGGGCATCCTGATATAGTAATATGTTTCTCCCTTGGTGATGAAGGCAGTCTTCTCTTCATCTTTGGGGTTCATCCTTATCTGATGGTAGCCATTGAGGGCGTCTAGGAAACTTAGGAGCCCGCACTCAGCAGTTGAATCTACCAGTTGATCTATTGGCGGCAGAGGGTATGAGTCTTTTGGGCAAGCATCGTTCAAGTTTCTGAAATTGATGCACATCTGGAGTTTGCTGCTACCTTCTTTTGTGGCAATGAGCACGTTCCTCAACCATTCGGGGTACTTGACCTCCCTGATAACTTCAGCATCTAGGAGACGCTGGACTTCGGTTTCGACAAAGTTGCTTTTGTGGGCTGAGATGCTCCGTTTCTTTTGCCGGACAGGTTTTGCTTCCGGGCTTACTTTGAGGCTATGCTGTGTTATGCCAGGGTTTACCCCTGGCATATCTTTCAGCGAGTAGGCAAACAGATCTTTATTTTTCGGCAGAAAGGATACAAGTTTTTCCTTGTCACCTTCGGCCAAGCTCTCCCCTATTCGGGTAGATTGTCCTCGGACAAGATCTACTGCTTCCGTTTCTGCTTTGGCGAGATTTTCTTCTTTGCCTTTTTCTGGCGCCTTTGCCTCCATTGTTTGCGCGAGGTTGCTTGCCGGAGCTTTTCGTGCTTTCACAAACACCTTTCTTACCTCGACTTGGTCTATGAAGACCTCTGCATCTCCATCCTTGGTGGCGAATGTGACGGTCAAGTACTTCACATCCGGGCGAATATGCAGGTTCCCCATTGTCAGTCTTCCAAGGATGGCGTTGTATGGGGACGGGACGTCCATGACGTTGAATCTTGCCATTGTGGAGGTGTACAGTTCAGCTGCTCCGCTTACCGAAGTCCCTTTCATCGTCAACGGGAGATCGATCTATCCGAGGTCTGGGAGTTCGGATAAATCAACCCCGAAAGTGGTCGAGGTGATAGGCTTTTAAGTCAGCTTTTAAGCCATCATCAAGCAACACTCTTTTGATGCCTCAGTTCCCTACCTTTTTCGTGATCAGCAGTGGATTGTTGTGGGGGGAAAGCGTCGGTGGAGCTATCTTTGCGAGCCAGTTTCTTTGATGGACTTTTGATTGTCCATGACTGCAATTTCTCTGGCTTTCCGCTTTCTTTTCGAGGATGGGAGCCCCGTGGTGATGGTTTGGATCACCCCTGCTGGAGGTGAGGGGCGCCTTTTTGGACTTCGGTTTCTCCGCCTGTCGGAGTCATAGTCCTCATCTTCAGCGCTTTCTTCCTCCATTTTTCCGTCTTTCGGGGGGTGCATCCTCAGGCATTTCCGAAGTTGGCCCTGTTTTATCAGCGACTCTATGTACTTCTCCAGCTGGAAGCAATCTTCGGCGTCATGGCCGTGGTCGCGATGAAACTGGCAAAACTTCTTGGCATTCTTTTTGTTATCTGCGGCCATGGCCCTTGGCCGCCGAGTTAGCTTCCCCTGCCTTTCCAGCGCCATGAGAATGTTGGTCCGTGTAGTGCTCAATGGTGTGAAACTTTGGGGTTTCCTTCCTCGCATCCTCCGAGGTCCTCCTGCCTGTTCGGTAGGATGCCGAGCTTGTTGACTGGACCCTTCGGCGTAGTGATGATCAGATTTCGGCCGGGCCATCCTCTGTTCCTCGGCTGTCATGTGTTGCTCTGCCCTAAGGTAAAATTCTCCGAGGGTCTCCGGGCGGTCCTTTGAGAACTCATAGGACAGCTGTGAGTCTCGCCGAAGGCCCCGTGTTATAGCAAGAATGCGGATTTCGGGTCGGAAGTCTGGGACGCTCAGAGTTTCTCTGTTGAATCTTTCGACATAGTCTCGGATGGTTTCTCCGTTCCTCTGCTCTATGTCGAATATCTGTACAGGCATCTTCGCAGTAGGTCTGTTCCCAATGAACTGCTGGGTGAAGGCTGTGGACAACTCCCGGAACTCAGTAATGGTCCCTGGAGGCAAGGAATTGTACCACGCCGTGGCTGGCCCTGTGAGGGTGACTTCGAAGCACTTGCACATGGTAGCGTCATCAGCACCGTGTATTATCATGCTCCGTCTGTACTTCGTCAGGTGGGCCTGCGGATCAGTACGGCCATCATAAATTTCCAACCGAGGTACTCTGAACTCGCCTGGCATGGCTGCCTCAACGACGGCCTGAGTGAAAGGGGGGTCATCTTCGCAGGATGTTCCCGAGGGTCTGGCCCAAACGGATCTTCTGGCCACTTGTTTTTCCACTCTGTCCAGCCGTGCTAATATCTTCTCCATGAGCACTGTGGCGCTAGGGCCTTTTTCAGGGAATGGGGATCGTCGGCGCTTCTTCGAGGGGCGAGTTCGGCGCTGAGGGGACAAGGACCTCGCCTCAGTTGACGAACTGCTTCGCTGTGAGACTCTCGGCTGCTTGGACCTGGTTTGTCCCACGGAACGTTTCCCGAGGGCCATAATTTCTGCGGATGATTCTTCGCGAGGGTCTCCATTCCCCGAACTGCGATGTGTGGGCTTGGGGCTCCTCTCCCGAGGGCGTGTTACTGAGGGGGGTCTCTGGGCCTGTGCTTGCTGTGGCCACCTTCGGCCGATCTGCTGTGTCATTTCAGACACGGCCGAACGCTGAAAGTCCCTCAAGAAACTCATAGTGACTACCAGAGGGCGGTCTTCCTCGGGCGCAGAAGTCCCTGGGAGTGTTTGCTCAGCAACCGGTTGTATCTCAGGCGCGGACGGGGACCTCGGGAGTCCCTTGTCCTTAGAACGCCGAGTCTCAACGACGGCGATCTCAGAGCGGGTTCCCACAGACGGCGCCAAATGATGGCCAGGGGCCTCATCGTTTATAGTCATAGTGACTGGTGGAGGGACTTCTGGGAGGAAGAACGCCTGGTGGACTGGACAGCCCAAAGGAGAGTGCCTGAAAGCTCAGAAACAAAACGGTTAGGAGGCCCCCGGAGTGTTTTTCCGGGGGGGGGAGCCTCCGACGCCCAAGTCAGTGGTGGCTGAGAGAAAGGCGGAGAAAATAGCACAAAGGGCTGAGGAGTTTTTCCTGGTAATGGGAGCCGTATTTCGCCAGCCAACCAACCCACCAACTTCGTGTCAAGTATTAATTCCTGGTATTTATAGGAGTGCCTAGCCCGTTCAGATCGCGACACGTGTTCGGTCGGATGTTCCTGAATTTCTGGGCGTAAGGGACAGATAGTTGGTAGCAGGTTGCCTTGAGCCATGTGTTGAGACGGGCCATGATGTGATTTTGATGGCGTCAGCGTGGTAGAGCGCCTTTTGAGGCGGCTTGTGGCGTCTGTGAATGGATGTGTCAGAGGCTTCCTTAAATGCTTCCATAAATACCCCTGCCGTACTCCCGAGGTCCCTGGGTGAGGTCGTCCTTTGGTACGGACAGAGCCTCTTCGGGAAACAAGCCCTGAGTTCGGGGTTTCCCAGCTTCAGGGAGTTCCGCCTTCGGGGATATCGTGTTCGGCTCGCTATGTTAGGTGCCAATTTTCCGAAGGCGATCAGTTCACGACCCTGGGGGGGGCGAGTAGTGTCCTGGCGTGCCGGGCTCGGAGCTCTTCGGCTATCTCCCGAGGTGCCTGATCACACATTTTCTCGGGTAGCGCCAGCTTCTTCTGGCCATGACTGTGGCAGGGAGTTCGGCCAGATAGAGGCGATAGCCTTTGGCTATCAGATTCGATTTCAGCTAAGCTCAGAGACCTAAGCCTCAGAATGGAGGAACAAGGCATGGCGATGATTAGGAGCAATGTATTGGCGGGGCATTAGACTAATTCTAAGTTTTTTCTTAGTTTGAAGGTTTTACATTGTGAACTGTCAAATTGGAATTCATCCGGGATTCCTTTCATATGTTTTGACGCAGTAGAGTAGAGTTCCCAACTTAACTAGGTTTTGCAAACTCTAGATTGAATATTTTTCTACTAGAATACTTGTTGGTCAATGCATCACTTGGGTTCTGAAGAATGAGGCTTGGAGCTTTGATGACAAGGTTTTAGTATTGTTGCGTATTCATTTGAGGGACCGACCTATTCCCTATTGTTGAATCATGTTGCATTTTGGGTAATTGATGTTCTCTACTCTTGGATAAATGTTAAGATGGGGGAAACACTGGGCAATCTGATCAGGGTTGTGTCATATGTGGACCTCTCCGGGCCTATGCTTTGTGTTTGGATAGTTGTGGACATGTCCAAGCCTACTCATTATGGTGTTCTTGTTAAGAAGACTTCGGGATAGGACTGGTTTAAGTTCCAATATGATAAATTTCCAAATTTTTTCTATTCATATGGCCTTTTCAATCATATTAAGAAGGACTACATAGAAAGTGTAGCTAGAGGTTTACTAGTTGCCCAACAATATGGCAAGTGGTTGCGCTTCAATTTTTTTGCTTTTAGACATAAGCAAGCTTGTTTGTCAAGCAATTGGTCTAGCCAACAAAAGCATTTTTCACTATTAGCATCCTAGCATGGGGCAGGAGCGATGCAAATACACAAGAGCTAGGGGCCATACCATGAGAAAGCTAGGGGTAGAGAGCTGTCTTCAACGCCAGATCTACCTGGTGCTAATGGAGCTTGGACAATATGGAGTTGGCCCTTGAATTGGTTACGGCTAGCACACCTATGTAGACCCCAAGGGTGGATGAGTAAGCAAATTAAAGCTGGTAGAGGTGACTTGCAGGGCCACTGTGGTTGACATTTTAGTTGGACGGATACATCTCAAAAGAGAATGCCATAAGGTAGGGATATTATGTAGTTCCTTGAATTTCCAAGCTCATGCTATTGCCACAGGAGTCATGGTAGGTCATAATCAAGCGGTATGAAGCACTCAGTAGAGGTGGAAGGCTTGCTGCAGAACAATAAACCAAAATCAACAAAGGATCTTTAGGTGGTGAAGTTGGGCGGTTACCCACCTTGCCCTACCCAATAAAGCCCATCAGTTTGAATCTCAAGGATTAGGAACTTCTCGGACAGTTTCAGCCTGGCAAAGGGTTGTGGCAAGATATTCCCAGTTGGGTAATTTTTTTTCCAAAACCCAAAATACTTTTAATGAAATGGCTATGGTTTCATAATCTCTGCATTTTTCTTCATGTTTTTCTATTTCAAGTATTGGCAAAAGTGGCAACCTCACGTTATTGTGGTTGTCTTCCTTGTTATCTCATGTTGATTGTTGCATGAATGGACGTTATAGTTTATGCAAGTTACATGATTCTATTGTGATTTGGATACTGACCTCCACAATGCCTTGTTGTCTATACTCCAAATCCTTGCCATAATGAAACATGAGCCATAGTTAGTGCTAGGTGATTTTAATGACATTTCGTGGGTTGGTATAAGAAGGGTAGTAATCATCGGTGGGACTTTTAAATGATGATATTTAAAAAAACTCTTTTTAACTATCGAATAAAGGGCCAGTGTTTTTAAAGGGCTGCGCACACTTGAAATTAGGTATGCTGCAAAGGTGTTTGAGTGTATGAACACCAAGATTGAGCAGTTGCTAGTCTACCATAGAGGGATAGGTTTCTTTAAATGATGGTTTCTGACTTCCCATTCTCATTCTTGGATCATAAGATTATAAAGGTATCTTTTCTAGTGCAAGCTCTTCCTCCTCCCCCGACATGTGGTCTTTCAAATCTATGTAGACATCCTAGCCCTATTATGAGAACATCATTAAGTTCGCTAGGCAATAGGGAAGCACATTTACCATGGAGGATTATGTCCAGGAATACAGGTGTTTTTCATCATTGCTATAGTTTTTAATAAGCTTTGTTCTAAAATTTGGCCAAGGAGAAGTAATTGGCGCACTTTTATATGTAGTCACTTTTTAAGGAGCTAGTGCATTCTCAACTTTAGCTTAAGGTTGAGTTGCATGAACATTGTCCCAAATATGAAGGTTACTTGCAGCAACGAGCGAAAGCAACTTGCCTTCAGTTGGGTTTTAGAAACTCCAAATATTTTCATCTTGTGGCTAATGGTTAGAAACATTAGAATCGTATTACATTTTTTTGATCTATTATAGGTTCGCAGTTGTCTTTTAGGGGCAACATTTAGCACGAGGCTGTGAGACATTTTTCTAATTTGTTTCAGACATTATTTGACCTGCAACCCCATTTAATTCAATTTTATTCCATCTCGGGTCATTGTGCATGTGAATGAGCAGTTGTTCTAGTTGTTTTTTATAGAGGTGGTTTCTGCTATCGTAATTGCTACTTATCCTATGAAATCCCCAGGCTTGGATGGCCTCCCCTTACTTTTCTTCTAGACATATTGGCATTTTCTTAATAAAGATATTTTTCGGTATACTATTGGAATTCTAAATGAGGGGGGCACATTCCAAGTAGATTAAACATACATCATCCTGATTCCAAACGTGACTTATCTGGCCTCTTTGTCTAACCTTTGACTAATCAATTTGTGTAATGCCCTATACAAGATTATCACTAAAGTGTTACTCCCTCCATCCCATTATCTTTTCTTTATTTGACTTTTTTCAATAGTTTAACTTGAATTTATTCATATTATTGTTTATTAGAAAAAATTAAAAAAAAACATATATTTAGAAACTATAGGTCTCTATTTATCATTCATAGATAAATATTTTTCATTTAGATACTAAAATGTTGAAAATAAAAAATCATAGATTAATTGCTAAAAAGTGAATTGATGTAAAGAATTTGGGATGATGGGAGTAGTTAATTGCATGAAGTCATCCCTCAATGACATTAGCTCCTTAAATGAGTGAATGTCCATGCCTGGTCATCTTTTCACTAATAATGCTCTAGTTGGTTTGGAGACATGCTTTCACTTGAACAACATGTAGGGTTCTAGAGCTAGTGCAATAGCCGTCAAGCTCGACATGTCTAAGGCCTATGATCATGTTAAATGGCCTTTCCTTAAAAGGGTGATGTCTTTCTCAAGATTTCATTCATAGTTCCTTGAACTCATTATATGTTGTGCTACCTCAACATCTTTCTCGGTGCTAGTTAATGGTGACCCATCGTGTAAATTCACTCCCTATTGTTGAATCAGGCAAGGATGCCCCTTATCACCCTATTTTTCCTTTTCTGCATGAAAGGACTATAATGTCTTCTATAGTAAGAGGAAGGCCATGGTTTTCTACATGAAGTGGCTATTAGTTGGCTAAGTCCCTTAGTTTCACACCTCTTATTTTTTGACAATAGTATGCTCTTTCATTAGGCTTCAGAATGGAAAGTTCAAACTTTGCTTTGAGATATTTATTTGTTACACATTCACAAAATGGGGAAATTACAGTGTAAGAACCTAAACTTATATGCTTTAATTTTCACTATAGTGTATTATTTGTGAAGTGTAAAGTATTCAATATACACTCCCTTAAGTGGGACATAAAATGATAGTTTGGTCCTTAAGAAAACATTAATACATTGCCTAATTTTCAAGTAACCTATGAAGTAAATTGCAAGGTTACAAAGGTTGGGTACTCAATTGCACAAATTTCCAAAGATGGCTATGGAAAGGACATTGATGGAATTATGAAGAAAGGACATGGATGGAATTAAAGATATTTTTGGGGACCAAAGAACTCAAGGAGGCAAAGTTAGTCATTTAATGCTTAAGGACACTTAAGGGCCTAAGTATCCTCAACTTTTCTAAAGGTAAAAATGATCCTTGACCAAGGTTAAAAGAGGTCAAAATCTGTCATTTTCCCAGCCTAAATGGCTGGATATAACATGTCCAAGTAAAGGCTTGAAGTTGCAAAAATTTCAAATATGCCATGAGATATTTTTGACATAAGTCAAAATGATGTATAAGTGAAGAAATATGTTCATTTCACTGCCATTTTCTCCTTATTTTCGTCCCCTAGAAGCTAGGGTTCTTCCTTGAGCTCTTCCACAGCCCTCCATATCCACCATAGCTTAAGAAATCAAAAGAAAGCAAGAGAAAGCAAGATAATTCAATAAAGAGCACAAAAACCCTAGTTTTCGGGTTCATCTAAGGTTTCGGGTTTTTCACAACCAAGGTAAGGTTTTTATCTGGGTTTCATGGCTGTTTATTGTTCAATACTGATTCCCAAATATCCATGAAGCTAAGACCCTAAGCTTGGAATAGAACCAAAAGCTTGATGAACCAAGTTTAGGTTGAGGGCGAAATTGCACCTAGGGTTTCAACCCTACAGCATTGGTGCTCTGTTATGGCGGTGAAATTGAGGGTTTCTAGCACCCAAGTTAGTACTAAATAAGACCTAATGACCTCCTAAGACCAATCTTTAGCTTGGGGAGGGCTGCCATAGTAATTATATATTGTTTATTTGAATGTTTATGGACTAACCCTAATGTGTTATTGTTGCCAGCATTACATATGTTTGTTTGTGCATTTAGATGTGTATATCTGTGTATATGTTATGTGTTTTTGTGTTTTAGTGTATTTGTATTTCCGGTATATGGCTGGAAATTCAAGATTTTAATGATAAGCCCTTACTAAGTTCTTCAAAGAAACTTATCCCCCTTTTTGTCCACATCTCAGGTGATCCTGAAAGAGAGCAATCAAACTAATACTTGTAGTTTTATTTTTCCTGTGAATTTCATGTACATGAACTTAAATATGTCTAGTATTAAACTGGAGTTTTTCATGATTTTTAGAGTACATTTACTAATTTTAGTTTGGTACTTTCTGCCTTACGCAGCAGCTGCCTTTTGAAGTTTCTGGAGTGCATTGTGTTTGTAAGGCTCTCCAAGAAGCTAGTGTACATAAACAACTAATCTAGGGAATATCTACGATGCATCTATGCATCTAAATATACTATGGAAGTTGTGTAGATGATATTTGAAGTAATGAAGTGATGTTTGAGCTTGTATATGCAATTCTGTCCATCTTGCAACATATGGGCTGTTTTAAAAGAAATTATGTTCAATGCTTATGAAATGACTTAAAATTCATGGGAATGGCTTCCCCATGTGTCTAAGACATGTATGGAACTACCCATGTTGGCTTTGCACATGGAAATAAAGTGTATGAATTTTATGAATTTTTGTATGGACATTCTGGTCATTAGTTGCACAGATTTGGTACCCTGTACTCCAAGAACCATAACTTGCTGTACATAATGATTTTGGCTATGAAATTTTGAAAAAAATTATAACACTTCAATATGAAGAAGTCAAATTTTGAATCACTGGATTTGGTGTTCTCTAGCCAGAGTTATAGCCTATCAAAGTTGGTTGATTTTGCTGTGCACTGTTCATATGGTAAATTTTGACTAGTGGAGTATAAAATCCATAATTGCAAACTTGTATGGATTTAATGCCTCAAATTTTTTTCCCTATGAAGGTTTAAGTGTATTAAAAGGTTTAAAACCTTTTGGGCATAAGAAAACATGGGTAGAGTTTGAGTTGGACATAGTGTGAAAGTTTGGACACTTGAAATGGGTACCTAGTGCACCAAGTGTGCATGTAATTGTACAAGTGCATTGAATTTTGCATGAATGCTAGATTGACATGAAATGTGGTTTTACTTACTTCCTATTCTATCAAATGAACTTGTATGTGAACATAGAGTGCATGATCTGCTTGGCCTACAGGACATGCATTGCCTGTGACTTGAGCTCAAGGAATTTGATCACTATATTAAGCACTCAGAGTGGTAACATTATTGCTTCATATTGAGTAAAAATGTCAGCCTCAATAAACCATCCACTTTCTTTAGTCCTAACACCTTAGCCCTTTTCCACTCAAACATATGTCATCTGTTGGGTACTAATTAGATGCTCACTTTTAATAAGTATTTAGGAAACCTATAGCTCCTCAAATAGAGGTAGGTGAATCAATATGACTACCTAATAGAGCAAATCACCATAAAATTTTCTTCTTGGAAGGCCTCTATCTTTTCACAAGCTGGCTCGCCTGTGTTAACCAAGTCAATTATACAAGTTATGCCCAATCACCTTATAAGTTGTCTTTAATTCCAAATCAGGAGTGACTAGCTACATTAACTGGTAGTTCTATTTTTTTTGTCCTTTGCCCATGATAAGCTTCCTTAAGCTTGGATGGGATCAATTGTGCTCCTCAAAGGAAAGTGGAAAATTAGGCTTATAGGATTTTTAGGTTTTCTATCATGTGTATCTTGCAAACCAGGGGTGGCATCCCTCCTCTAATTTTAACAGGCAAAAAGAATAAATGTGCTATTCAATTTCTCTTTTCTGGAGGAGCTTTATGGCAGGTTGTAGGGTGCTTCGAAGGGATAGAGTTTGGAGAGTAGGTCGGGGTGTTTCAATCAATGTATGGCATGATAATTGGCTTCCTTTGGTAACTCCCCCACCTAGTAATAATGATTTTGTCAAGGCTTAAGGACACGTTAGTGTCACAATTAATGACACGGCCCCTCGTAGGCCTGCCCAAGAAGCCTATGGGAACTGGTCCCATAATAGTTGCATTTGGTTAATTGATTACATGCACACTCGTTAAAACCTTTAACCTTTTAATTAATTAATCTTACTATGTAGTCATGCATGAGTATGTGCTTTGACTTAAATAACAAAAGAATTTATAAAACATAAACATAAATCATAAAATGTTGCATGGGCTTTCCACTAAAATCCAAGTTTTTAAGTAGTCGAAGCAAACAAAGTATATGTGAATTTAACTACATATAATCAATCATTTGCAAGCATCCATACAAAAGTATACTATGCTCATACCCAAGAGCGACTCTAGAGTACACTACTCAACATGAACATTGGAGGCAACCAGTGTATGAAAACTATACACTAAAATTACACTACTAAGATTCATAACTAAGCCCCCACATTAGAGCAAACTCCCATTGGAAAGCTCCATAAGCCTTTGCTTGTGCTTCACTAGCTTCTATTGGTCAAATAAACAACTGTAATTAGTACCATAACTTAACCAACAAGAAAATGAAAAACTAGAATCATATAGATTCAAATAAATAATATACCTGCTTGAGAGCTTACCTCAACAACCCTCAATGGTTGCTGGCTCAATAACACTTAAAATCTACATAACAAAAGCTAAGGGAGTAAAAATCAAAGATTCTCAGTAAAGGATCCTTCAACCTGCAAGAAGAATCCTGAGGACACATATATGTAAATTATATATGAAGTCTACCACACGTGCTTGCAGTTTGAGGGCTAACAAATACACATATATTTAAGTCCCTTAGGAGCCTTCTTCTTCCTGGTCCTCACATGGACGTTACCCCGTGCCTAGTGAGTGTTGGCCCTTAACTCGCTCTTAGCAAGCTTAGCTTGCTGACGTCCTAGTGAGCTAAGCTCACTAAATAACCTTCCTTTGATTTTTGTGCAGGTGAACATGGTGGATGCACCTCGCTTGATTTCCAAAGAACTCACTCAGTGTACTAAGCCTCCACTTAGTGTCACAAGTCCTTAGACTTGCCTAGGTGACTTGTGTACTAAGCATCCACCTCAAAAACTTACCAAGAGTGGACTAGGTTCTCATTTGTGCCTCAAAGAACCTTGCCTAGGCTACAAGTGCACTAAACCTTCACTAAAAGCACAAACCTATCCACCATTACTTGGTTCACCTTAGTGGAGTAGCAATGACCATGGTTGGACTCATTTACTAGGTTCTTTGGATCCATTTAGTTGCACTAAGGTTCCCGCATTGAGACCTCAAACTTGAAGGCCTAGCTAGGCTCCTGATGATACTAAAACTTACACCTGACTAATGGTGCTCTAATATGGCCAAAAGTCTCTGAAATTTGAACAAAAACAAAGGAACATTTTGTTAGTGTTGTGCTCAAAAAGCCAATCATGAGATGATTGTATTTTTTGCACATTGAGTCATGATATTTTATTAAGGCATTAATCCAGCAATTATGTTCGTTGTTTTTGTTTCTGCGTAACTTAATAAACATAATTGTAAACCTAGAATAATGATATTCTTAAACATCCTTGGTCTAGTATTATTGTGGAGCGGGTTGCAATAATACATAACGACTAGCATATGTGGAGACTAATATGAGATATGTAGTCTACATATGGGTACAAGTTAGAGAACTTGTGCACTGGACCGACCCACCATGAGAACACTTCATGGATCGTTATATGAGTGTCATAAGTGATTCTCATAGTGATCATGGTATATGTAGTCCTTCGACCTAAGATCATCAAGCTTTCCTACATGTGAGTCATATACTTTGATACTTTCTTTTGTTGCTCATAACTGAGTGAACTTGAAGGAGATCATTGGGTATGTCACATATCATGTGGAGGGATTTGTATGATCAAGATGAGATTTTTCCCTCCTATGTAACGGGAGTGACATCTTCGGGCCCTTGATAGAGTGAGACTTAGAAAATGCATGGCCATGCTCGGATGAGTTGATATACGATATCAATGTCATCAGCTTAAGTTAGTTTACTCGGTAATCGAGAAACCAAAGATTGGGCTATACGAGAGTGACACATTCCATGTCTCGTGCTTAGTCTTGATATCTTGGACAAAGGAACAATGACATATATCAGTGATGATCATAAAGGTTTAGTCGAATCACTGACAATCTTGTCACTTGGGTAGCAATGATGTGTTGCTAGACACCGCTCATTGCTTATGATCATAAATGTGATTCATGATCATTGCCAATGTGGAAAAAGCCTATTGGGTCGCACATATAGAGCTATTTAGATCATTAGAGTGTATGGGCTAATAATTTGGGTTTTGGTTTCACAATAATTTCGTATTAATAATGGGCCCAATAGTTGAGCCATTATTAAGCCCGAAATTAAAGCCTAATTGGATTAGGGATATGAAACCCATTAGGCCTGGAAGTTGAGTCTCACTATAAATACCACTTTTAGTGAGAAATTCGCAGGTCTCCTTGCCCTAGCCTCCAAAAAGGACAGCCGCACTCTTCTCTTGCAATTCCTTGGAGGACGCAAGCTAGCACTGCGAGCGCAAGAAAAACGCATCTGCCGGGACGTGGTGGAAGCATGATGATCCCGATAGGCTCGTGTGGATACCATAGAGAGCCTGAACACATCAACTGTTCAGGTTTTGTGATTCAACTCTACAGTTGAGTGAGAGATCTCAACCGAAAATTAGGTATGAAAATTTTCAAACACCCTATTTACCCCGTTTCACTTGGATCCTGGAGGGTTTCGGTTAAATTTTGCTGCGCTGTTTAGCTCCTGAAACCTAACACATTTGGGCCAAATAAAGCTTTGTAGAAATATGTAAATGGTAGCCCTTCCTCTTAGCTTTAGATTGAATTTTGAATTGTCTCAATTGGACACCCGAGCGAAAAGTTATAGGCAAAATACTACAAGGGTGTCAAACTAGACGGGTCCAGGGGTTTTGCCTGTAGGGACACATTGCTAACCCTTGGCAACACGTCACCACTATACAAAACACTCTAGATTCTTGCATGAGGTCTTAGCGATGAGTGCCCAACGTCAACAATGTGTCACTAACCCTTTGTGCCTAGAAAAATTCAAGATTTTGCCCCATATGCACTTTGGGTGGCTTCCAATGCCACTCAATGGCCGTAAGGATGCCTCCAATTACCTCAAACCTGCATGTATGCATGCACTAGGCCATAATGCACCATTCAAACCAGTCTTATTGTGTCCATAAATAGCACACAAATCATCACAACCTCCACTAGTCCACCATGTCCATCACCATCCACCAACAAACACCATTCACAAAACTACTTGAATTCTACTACAAGCAAGCTATGAATGGCATCAAATATGTATGAATCATAAATCTTTTACCTCAATTAAGCTTGAACTAGCAACAATCAACCACCACAAGCAAATAAGATCGCAATCCAAGGCTTCAAAAAGGATTTTCATAGGTTCCAAAGTAATACAAGGTTCATGGCACTAAATTAGCACAAACCCAACAAAACCCAAGCTTAATTGAGCTCAAGAAATATGAAATCATCAAGAACAAAAGCTTACCGCTTGCCCAAAACCTTTCTTAAGCTAAAAAACATTTCCAAGTACTCCAACACCATGAAAAACAAGCAAAACAAGCTCTCTTTGACTTGGGCAATACATAAGCCTTCTATTTTTTTTGCAAGGAATCATGAATTTGGAAGGATTTTGGCAAGAAACGGAGAGGAGAAGAAAGGGCTGGGAAATTAGGATGAAGAGGATGAGGGAATAGTGACCTCCTCATCTCTTCCAACCATTTTTAAAACATCAAAAACACCTTCCCCACCCCCAAACTTCTTTAAAACTTTCAATTTACCTTTTCACCAAATAGTAAGTAGGAAAATAAATACTTAAAGAAAACTTTCTAACTTGGGCTTTGGGTTTTAAAAACATCTTTTTTACTCTCGGTATACGTTGCAACCCTCCGGGGGCAAAATGACCAATTTGCTCCTCGACAAACCTAGTGGCATAAACTACTCAGAACCAACTAAACCTTTAATAATTTACTTGATCTTGCTAATTCACCCCTGTTTAAGGTATTTAAGCTAGAGATTTATGAACTTACCTCACTCACCGAACATCTACATAGGAGGGTTATAACATTTTCCCTACCTTAGAGAATTTGGTCCTCCAAATTTAATCTCCCTACCCTAAGACACTATCCTTGGATACAGTGTCAACGCATCCTAATCAAACTTACAAATGGGTGTGAGTCACACAACAACCTAATTGGCACCAAACTAGCTGATTCATTTAGCTAATGCTCTCCAGCACTTGAGCTAGGCTTTATCTCGAATAGGTACTATGACCAATGTTATTCTTTGTGCTCATGCCCAACTATATACAAATAATTACTTGCTGCTCTCCCATCTTTGCCTGACCTTACTCAGTCTGAAACACCTTAGTGCAAACTTGCCCTTGAGGACTACAGTATGGTCTCCCCTTACCTTCAGCTTATTGGTGATGCTGAAGAATCTCCAACTACTTAACTTGTCCTAGTGAGTTTGGTGACTACTACTCTTCGACACCAATCTCTGTTCCGAGTACTATAGTGCAAGATAACTTAACAAGCTTTTAAAAGCTTGTCCACTAACCTTGCCCTAATAGGATATTGCTGAAAGCTTGGCACCAACAAACTTCCTTCACTCTGTCCTCTGTGCCATAACCCACTAGTGTAAGCTAACTTAACAAGTTAAACTTGTCTGTTAATGCTCACAGTAGAAGAGTTAGCCAACACCAAATACCAAACCCCTTTGTGCTGTTGGGTTTCGGGAGCCAAACAGCGCAGCGGAATTTAACCGAAACCCTCCAAGATCCAAGTGAAACTGGGTAAATCGGGTGTTCGAAAATTTTCATACCTAATTTTCGGTTGAGATCTCTCACTCAACTGTAGAGTCGAATCACAAAACCTGAACAGTTGACGTCTTCAAGCTCTCTATGGTATCCACATGAGCCTCTCGGGATCACCACGCTTCCACCACGTCCCGGCAGATGCGTTTCTCTTACGCTCGCGGTGCTAGCTTGCGTCCTCCAAGGAATTACAAGAGAATAGTACGGCTGTCCTTTTGGGAGGCTAGGGCAAGGAGACCTGCGAATTTCTCACTAGAAGTTGTATTTATAGTGAGACTCAACTTCCAGGACTAATGGGTTTCAAAGCCCTAATCCAATTAGGACTTAATTTCGGGCTTAATAATGGCTCAACTCTTGGGCCCATTATTAATACGAAATTAAAGTGAAACCATAACCCAAATAATTAGCCCATGCACTCTAATGATCCAAATAGCTCTATGTGTGCGACCCAATAGGCTCTTATCACATTGGCAATGATCATAAATCACATTTATGATCATAAGCAATGAGCGGTGTCTAGCAACACATCATTGCTACCCAAGTGACAAGATTGTCGATGATTCGACTAAACCTTTATGATCATCACCGATATATGCCATTGTCCCTTTGTCCAAGATATCAAGACTAAGCACGAGACATGGAATGTGTCACTCTCGTATAGCCCAATCTTTGGTTTCTTGATTACCGAGTAGACCAACTTAAACTGATGACATTGATATCGTATATCAACTCATCCGAGCATGGCCATGCATTTTCTAAGTCTCACTCTATCAAGGGGCCCGAAGATATCACTCCCATTACATAGGAGGGACAAATCCCATCTTGATCATACAAATCCCTCCGCCTGATATGTGACATACCCAATGACCTCCTTCAAGTTCACTCAGTTACGAGCAACAAAGGAAAGTATCAAAGTATGTGACTCACATGTAGGGAACCTTGATGATCTTAGGTCGAAGGACTACATATACCATGATCACTATGAGAATCACATATGACACTCATATAACTATCCATGAAGTGTTCTCATGGTGGGTCGGTCCAGTACACAAGTTCTCCAACTTGTACCCATATGTAGACTACATATCTCATATTAGTCTCCACATATGCTAGTCGTTATGTATTATTGCAACCCGCTCCACAATAATACTATACCAGGGACCTTTAAGAATATCATTATTCTAGGGTTACATTTATGTTTGTTAAGTTACGCAGAAACAAAACAACAAACATAATTGCTGGATTAATGCTTTAATAAAATATCATGACTCAATGTATAAAAATACAATCATCTCATGATTGGCTTTTGGGCACAACACTAACATGTGCAAGCTAGCTTAACAAGCATGAAACTTGTCCACTAACTCTTCACAGTCAGTTCTTTACTCTAGGTTTGGTACCTAACAACTCCTAATGTTCACTAGACTAAGTGTGTCTCTAGTGTACTATGGCCTCGCCATATAAAACGCTACCACCCTAAGGCATACTCTGCTTTAAGCTCCATTATCCTCTAGGGCTATTCTGAATGAGTGAACTATCAATAGTTTTGGCCCATTTTAGGGTTTAAGTCTTCCAATGCTCCCCTCAGACGACCCCTATGCATGAGGCAAACCGGTGCACTAGGAAAGGTGCCCATGCACTGCCCAAGCACTATAATCCTACTACACTCACTGCTTTGAAATCTATTACACTCGTATGCCTACAAGAGAAAACCCCTCTAACATGAGTGCCAAGATATCCAAGCAGCTAGCAGCCCTTAGGCCTCAACCATGCCCCTCGGCTCAATCCATCCAACATTAAGCGATTAAGCTACCTATATGCTACATAGGTCGAAGGCCTTGATGCTTCAGCTGCTCTACTCAGAGTGTCATAAATGCTCGAAGCTTACACACTAAGTCTTTTCACTTCCTTGCAATGGAGGTCTAGCACCTTATATACGTAAAATTAGCTCTTTAGGTGTGTCCTTAGTTCACTTTCTTCTCGACCATCAAAACTTAAAGCATCTATAAGGTTCTTAGCCAAATTGCAAGGTACTACTCAATCCTAGGCCAACCTAGGTATCCTTGGCTATGTAGCCAACTAGATTCCTCAGCCTTCTTCACTAGGCTCCAATCTGCCTCTATTCTTACTCAGCTCTTTGACTACCTTCTAAGCCTCTAGGTCTCTGACACTATCAAGTATCTCTGTGACACCTGTTCCTCACTTAAAATATGGTTACAAAGAACCATCTCCAACTTCCATGCTCAACCATTATACCATAACTACACCGGGCTGACCACTTCATTGGGACAATGCACTCACGGCTTCACTAGATCAACTTAACTTACTCAGTGAGGGAACTGACTTTACCATTTACTTTAGTTAACTATCAGGGGGTGGTTAGCCATTCAAAATAGCTTAGGTGGCTCGTCCGCTACAACTCTGCTTAGTGCACCAAGCTATGCACTTTAAGGCTGGCTCATCCCCTTAGAGTTCTGAGCCTCACTCCACTAGTCCTTGACCAATCTCACAAGTCATGACCTTTCCTTTTTAAGGCTCTGTGGACAAGTGAAATGCTCAAACTTTGTGCTTAAACTAGCTCCACTAAAATCCTCTCCAACTAGGTTTCCAAGCTTCAACTTCCATCAACTCTAGTGAACACGGTAACTACTGAAGTCACAGATAGATACATGAGCACAAATGTGGCACTTTGGACTTCTAAGCATAGTACTCAACTAAGTAGGAGATTACTTTACCTCGTGGCTACATGTGAGTCAACTCTCAACTGGTCGTAGTGGACTCTCCATCACAGGAGCTCCTCAGCCACTACCCTATAGGGTTGAGGCAAACCATCCTCTTTCTAGCATCACTTGGTCATTTTTGACCTGATAGTTCAATGCTTCACTAACTTCCTGGCACTAACATAAAGTATCAAGCGATCAGCACAGCATCTTTGGTTCCACTTAGGACTTAGTCCTTTGCCTACTCGGCTAGTTTCACTAGTTAAGCCTTTTTCTCCCACAAGTCAACTTGGTGGCCCTAGACTCTACTTAACCTTGAGATAAGGACCATAAGTCACTGGATATTCCATGGTCTATGGCAGTCCTTAATATTGCTCAGGTTCTTTTATTGCTCTTTGGCAGTCAAGCCAAGCCCTAGCAATAACTCTACTCCAACTGGCTCAACCCTAGGGTACACAGCTAATAGATGAACAAGTCTATCCATTTGTTCCTTGTACCTTGCTTCCTACCATGGTTACCTCTTGCATTCAATGGTTAGAAACAAAATAAATACTTACTTACTTAGCTTCTTAACATCTGACTAAATTCTCTATTGCTTGGCTACTCTAAGGAACTCATTTGTTTAACTATGCAGTTATTCGTTATTAACAAGGCCACTAAACTACCTCATGTAGGAAAATAACCTATGGAACCCTAAAACATTTCCAATATAAGGAATTTGAGCCTTTATGTACGTGGGTTCATGCACTATAAAATGGATCTTAGGGTTTCTGGTATTGCCCAAAACTTAGTGCATCTTTAGGTCCTAAAGCACTTGGGTTAGGCCTTAACCTTGCTGAAAACTACCAGACAAGTGAAATAAACTATGCCAGTAACTGATGCAAAAAATTACTAAGTAAATAACAAACTACTAGTGGGAGGGAGGGTAAGAACTTACCTCACACTAGCCATGCATTGCCACTAGTTCACTATGGCTACCAGTCGCACCCAATTGATAATTGCCTTGTTCGACCACTTGCCTAATTGAAGCAAAGCTTGAACTATTACTCTAGTGCACAAGGTCAACACCTTGTGGCAATAGCTATTGGGGACAAACTTCCTAGGAAGGTCCTACCTTAACTGAACCCAAATATGACACTAGTCTGATGACCACTCAGACAATTGGTAACAACTCCTAGGGGCTTCCTAAGAACCATGTACTTTTTCCCTGGGCATAAGCCCCTCTCATACATGATCCGTTCTTGTTCCTAGGTTTCTAGTCGACTTTTGCACTATGGGCGTGTCACCCATGCTCCTAGTATGTTGGATAAGCCAACCTCCACCTTGCCGTCTCGTGTCTTTAGCTCATCTAACTCTATTTTTAGGGCTGCTACATCCTACACCATTCACTGGTGATCATCAAGAGCCACAATATACTAGCTTAAGGCCTTGATAGTTTCAGCCTCAAGCTCTTACTCTCGAAGAATGGTTTGAGAGTGCTTCACTCTACATTGTAGCCCACTTGATCAAGTACTTGTGACTCAGCTAGCAAACCCTTAGGTCATTTTTAGTAGCCTAACCCATCCACATTGGTGGGTTCAACCCTTGAAACTTTGGGAGTAATCCACCTAGTTTGATGGTACTCCCCACCTTGGCAATTTCCATATCTTCCTAGTCCTATGGATCATGTAGCCTACCTCATGTTCGAGGTTTCAAAACAATTTCCTAGGATGGTGGTCACATCCCAACTTTCTACTCCAAGGTGTTTCTTATACTTCAGAGCAAGTCAAGTTACCTACCTCGCCATACTAGACTGCTAGGATCCATTACTGAACCTCTAGCAACCAAACTACAACCGAATTTGTTTCAATATCACAACTTGCAACCAAAGCTAGATGACAACTCACAGGTGTTGGTTATTACTAACTACCCTAGCACAAGGACAATCCACTAAATCTTAGTTCTTAGCCTCTAATGACCATGATAGAGCTCTAATACCAAACAGACATGCTCCTCGTGGGCCTGCCTAGAAAGTGTATGGGAATTGGTTCCATACTAGTCACAATTGGCTGATTGGCCATGTGCACACTAGTTAAAACCTTTGTACTTCTAGTTGATTAATCTTACTATGCAGTCATGCATAAGCATGTGTTTTGACTTAAATAACAAAACAAGTTATAAAACATAAACATAAATCATAAAATGTTGCCTAGGCTTTCCACTAAAATCCAAGTTTCAAAGTAGTCAGAGCATCAAGAGTATATGTGAATTTGACTACACATAATCAATCGTTTGCAACCATCCACACAAAAGAAGGCTATGCTCACACCCAAAAGTAACTCTAGAGTCCCTACTCAACATGAACATTGGAGGTAACTAGTGTATAAAAACTATACACTAAAGTTATACTACTCAGATCTGCAACTAAGCTCCCACCTTAGAGCAAACTCTTAGTGGCAAGCTTCATAAACCTTCCCTTGTGCTTGACTAACCTCTATTGGCCAAATACATAACTGTTGTTAGTACCATAACTTAACAACAAGAAAACCATAAACTAAAATCATAAAAATTCAAATAAATAATATACCTACTCGAGAGCTTAGCTCAACAACCCTTAAAGGTTACTGGCTCAAAGACACTCAACATCTACATAAAAAAAAAAAAAAAAGCTAAGGGAGTGAGTATAAAAAATTCTCAGTAAGGGATCATTCAACCTACAAGAAAAATCCTAAAGACACACATATACAAATAATATATGAAGTCTATTGCTTACAGTCTGAGGGCTAACATATTTGCATATATTCAAGCCCTTTAGGACCCCTTATCTTCCTAATGCTCTCCTAGGTATCACCTCATGCATAGTGAGTTTTAGCCCCTAACTCGGTCCTAGAGAGCTTAGCTTGCTGATGTCCTAGTGAGCTAGGCTCACTAAATAACCTTCCATTAATTGTTGTGCAGGTGAACATGGTGGATGCACCTAGCTTAAGTTCCAAGGAACTCACTAGTTGTACTAAGCCTCCATATAGTGCATCAAGTCCCTATACTTGCCTATGTCACGTGTGTAGTAAGCTTCCACCACAAAACCTTACCAAAGTGCACTAGGTTATCACTTGTGCCTTAAGTAACCTTGTCGAGGCTACAAGTGCACTAAACCTTCACACAAGGCATAATTCTTCCTGTAAGCCTCTAGATATCTTTGATCATCCTTGGAGCTTAATATACAAGCAGAACTTTGAATTTTTTTGGGCTTGCCTCTATCCCTCACTTGAAAATAGTAAACCTATGAATGCACATTTCTCTGAATTCAGGCATATGCTAATCTTCCTTAGCTATTGCAAGGTTTCATACAGGTCATCAATGTTATCTGAATTGTTTTCACCTTTTGACGATCATGTTATCAATGTATACCTCCACGTTCCTCCTAATCTGCTTCACGAGCACCTTATTCATCAGTCGCTAATATTGGCCCTTGTGTTCTTCAGGCCAAAAGGCATTAGCACATAACAGAAGGTTCCTTCATCAATGATGAACGCCATCTTTTCTTCATCGGTTGAATTCATTCGAATTTGATGGTATCTACTGAAAGCATTTAGGAAGCTTAATATTTTGTACCCAAAAGTGGAATCTACCTGTTGATCTATTGAAGATAGTGGGTACGAGTCTTTTGGACATGCATCCTTCACTCTAGTGAAGTCAATGCACATTTAGAGTTGATCACTCCCTTCCTTTATAGCAATCATGACGTTGTTCAACCAGTCCGGATACTCAACTTCTCTTAGCCGTTGTGTATCCTATTTGACGAGGGCTCTGTTATCTGGGCCTATGTTTCATTTCTTTTGCCTTATAGGTTTTTCTAGAGGATAAACACTCAAACTATGTTGAATTATGCTCAAATTTATTCTAGGCATATCCCTTAGCAAATAAGCAAAAAAGATTTTTGTTTGAATTCAAGAATTCTACAAGTTTGGCCTTTTCCTCTATAGGCATATTTTTTCTGATTTCGGTACTTTGGCCTTCAATGAGCTCTAAGCCCTCTGTTTCTACATTTGCTGCTTTGGCTCTAGTCTCTAGATCCACATGGGGCCCTTCTGGTGTCATCACTGCTGATGAATGGATCATTTTCCCCAAGGAAGTCTATCGTCCCTTCAGGAAGATCTTTCTGACCTCGGCTTGGTCAATGAAAATCCTTTTATCAACTTCGAAGGTCACGGTCATGTACTTAACATCCGACCTCATGTGCAGCATCCCCTGACTTTGCTTCACAATAATGGCATTATATGGTTAGAGCACATCAATGATAAGGAATTTGGTCATCACTAAGGTGTACAAATCCTCTTCACTCCCAATGGCTCCTTCTTTAACCATGAATGGTAAATCAACACCGCCAAAACTAAGAGCTCATCAAGGCCTACTCCATATGTGAAGGACACCATCAGCTTGATGGCTTCAACTGATATGCCCAATTTTGGCAATATGTGGGCAAACAAAACATTAGCATTTGATCCATCATCACAAAAGACTTTTTTCACATCCTAAGTTGCTATTCGGGTAGTGATTAGGAGAGGATCCTTATGAGGGAAGATGATGATGGTTCTATTAGATCTTGTTAGCTAGTTTTTTATTTTTCCAAAATTGAGAGTAGCTATCTCTTTTACCTTCATTTTCCTTTCCAATGAAGGAAGTCCTATAGTGATAGTTTGGATTACTCCTGTAGGAGGGGGTGGTTGCATTCAGGGACTTTGGGTATTCTTTCATCGGTCAAAATCATACTCATCCTCATCATATTTCACTTCCTCATCCTTGCCTCCCATTTTTAGTGAGTGGAGCCAAAGATATCTTCTCAGCTGACCTTGTTTGGTGAGTGCTTCAATATACTTCTTTAGATGGTGATAGTCTTCAATGTTGTGGTTATGGTCCCGATGATACTGAAAATAATTTTTCATGTTTTTTTGTTATTAGAGGCCATTGGCTTGGGTCTTCTTCTTTCTTTTACTTCTTTAGGACTATCTCCTACTTTCGGCCTCCCTGCAGGTTTGGTTCTGGGACCAGTACTCTGTTCTCCATGTATTCACCTTTTCTTCATCGGCAGTCATTTCTTCAACGATCATGTACTACTCAGCCAGCTGGTAAAGTTCCCCAATTACTGTTTGCACCTATTTCAAAAGCTCGAAAAATAGGTTGGAACCTTTTCGAAGTCCCTTGGCTATTTCCAGGATACAAACTTCTCGAGAAAAGTCAATGACTTCAGGAAATTCATTATCCCTTTGAACTATATTAAATAGCTGGGCAGTTTTTTTCGCTGAAGGATGGCTCCTAATGAATTGATAAGTAAAAGCCATTGAAAACTCATGAAAATAAGTAATGGAATAAGAAGACAAGTTGTACTAAGCAGTAGCTATGCCCGAAAGTGTTACCTCAAAACATTTACACAAAGTCACTTCATCAACTCCACTTAGAACCATGTTCTTCCGATATTTGGTTAGATATGCCTGAGGATCACCTCGCCCATCATATAAATATAGCCGAGGTACTCTAGAGTCTGGTGGGATTGGAGCATTTCTGATGGTTGAGACAAAAGGATCCTCATCATCGACAGGAGTTCCTGACAAATGAGTCCATACTAGCTTTCGCAAGATCTGCTACTCTATTTGGTCCATCTTTTAAAATAATTTTTTAAAAATAAGGTCTGCATGGCCGCCATCATGTTGACAAGGAGAGGGGGAAGTCTGGCAGGCAAACTTCCATTTCGGAAATGCTAGACCCTTCTCATTATGGTCACGCTTCAAGTTACAAAATGGTAAACTTTTAACATGAGACTCATCTCACATGCTACTTTCCGACATAGAAAGGGAACTTTTTGCCAGGCTTTCAGATTTTTTTGATGCGGTTTTTCTCTTGGGAGGCCTCTAGGGAGTATGTTGACTAAAATGCTGAGGTATTTTAGTGACTATCATATGTTGGAATTTACATAGGAACCTTATCATCAGTGTCACCTGGCGATCATCCTTGGGCAAGATGGTTTGGTCATTTTTTTTATCCTCCGGTAGGGGTGGAGTTTTCTCTAGTAGGGAATCTTGGCAAAACTTGTTTTTGGATAACCAACTAGTCACCCCGGTGATGTGACATCTTGGTCACCTGAGTTCTGCATGAAGGCCTTTGGATATTCGTACTTCGGTCAGCTATAGCCTTTGAAGACACTAGAAAAAAGAAAGAAGGGAATCCCCAGAGTGTTTTTCGAGGGGAAATCTCTAACGTCCAAGTAAGGAAGTAATATAGCTAGAAGTATGAGAAAAGCTCAAGAAAATTGTCTTATGTGTGTAGTTGGAGATGTCTCCTTTTATACCTATTTCAAAGGGTAGAGCTCCCAAATCTATTGTCCACGTGTTTGGTGAGATCAGAAAGTAGGGGTCTCTTCCATCCTAACTGCCTTTGCAGCCAGTTGTCTTAACACAGGGTTGAGTGAACGCTTTGCATGCACTTAGAATTACTTCTCTAATGGTATTTCTTAGTATTCAAGGGAACTTCGGTTCACTGGTGCCATGGCCTTATCTGTCCCTTGGTCAGGCTGGGTAAATGACTCCTCAATACTTCCAGACCTCCCAACACCTGATGTGCCATAGTATTTCTAAAGTACTACTACTGAGCTTCTTGAGAACTGAGGTTGGGACACTCAAGGGAACTCTGAGGCTTTTAGCCTTCGGCCATCACTCAGGATTGGTGAGGGGTTTATATAGCCAAGGCATGCTCCGGGTAATATGCCTTTGGGATAAGAATCCCATAACTTGTCCTGTGTTTGTGGGATATAATTTTCTTCCAAGAGGGAGTTGCCTTTGGGTCTATTTTGGGCCTCCATAAATGGCCTAATACTTCCGGATTTGGGCCCTTTAGGTCCATTCCTTATCAACCTCATAACCAGTTTGCTAACTTTGCATAGAAATTTTTAGGGCCAGTCTTTTCTGAAAACCTCCACATCATATGGTTATGTGTTGTAGAAAATGAATCCTATGCTATCTTCAACAAACTACAATCTTCTTCAGACCAAGATGATAAAACCCAATATTTTGCATCCAAATTTTGTTTCAAAGGACCATTCAAGTCTAATATATGGAAATAATGATGTATTCAAAGTTTGAAACCCTAACTCCTTCTCAAACACCAAGTCAACCATGAGGTCAAACATTATCAAAAGACAATTTTTGGTTAAAACACCCTTTCACATAGAGCCTTAAGCTTCCACGTTGCTAAACTGTGGGCCCTTTATCTACTACCCCAAATTACTAGTACCCACCATTGCCTATAGCAACGATGTACAATGTTAAACCATAACCACATTGCTTCAGTTAGAATCCCAGATAACAATTCTGTTCCCCTGGCAACTAGCATGATCAGGTTCAATTTTCAAAATCAATACCAATTCTGATAACTTGAGTATGTCTAAAATACAGAAACATACTTTCCCATAAAATTTCAGTTCTAAAATCCTTCAAATGCTCAATTTCAATAGTGTGGTCAAGATTCATAGTTGCAAATCGGTCTTCAGAATCCTAGTACCACAACAATCCTTAATGGGGAATTTAGAACATAATTCATAACTATCAAGCACTCCTTGAGCAAAAGTTAATTAGCATCAACACCCACAGTTACTAAGTTGGTTTAGAAACCATAACTTATCAATCCTGCAACTACTATAACCATTCATCAATCTTGAATTTAATGATACCAAATTGAGGTACACAAAGGATATTTATTTTAAACTTTTGATTTTGTTGCTTTAACCTAAAGAAAATTGTTCACTACCTTAGGTCATAGCTTGGCAAGCTAGATCAAACTATGACCCTCACATTCCATGTTAATTAACTCAACCTGTAAAAGTATATTTCCTCTGCATTTTCTCTTTTGACCAACATTTTTTTTCTCTACATAATATGCACTCAAGAGGTTCCATTTCACTCCTAGAACTTATATATAAAATCTCAACTACAAATACTTTCCTATCTAAAAGCAAAACAGCAAGTCAAACTTGCTCATTTTGGATGTTACTTTTGTACACTTTAGCAATTCTATGCCCAAAGTCAATTTTAAATTTCTTGAACAAGTCTATATTGTGAAAACACACCTTCTTGGTAAATCTCAACTTAAAATTGTTCCTCTAACTCAGAATCAACTCTAAAGTTCAACTTAGTAAATTCTATACATTTTAGCAGAATGCTTAGGTTTTTGCTCAATAGGAAGAGGAATTTTACCCTAAAGTTTATCCATTTCAGTATTAGCTCAAAGCCTCAGTACCTGACACCTATTAAGTTGATTCAATAGCTTCCTTTCCAATATGATAGTGCAATCTTTTGGAATTAGGAGCCTTTCAATTTTGTATTTTACAGGAAAACATTAGTTTAAAAGGTCACCATGTTTCTACAAAAAAACAATAAATCACATTTTTTAGTCCAGTTTCTCATTCTTAAAGAAACTTGTTCGTAATAAAAAACTTCAAAATAAACTCGCAAATCAAAATCTAATCCATCAACCCCATATTTCTTCAAAATTCTATAATCTCTGGCTTCAACAACAATTTTTCCACCAAATTCTAGTAGCTTCAACCCCAAGAATGCTCAAGTTAGTTTTAAATAACTAATGAAACTTGCACAGTATAATTCAACTCCAAAAGCTCTCCCTAGCTAAAAGTCAACTATTAGGTCAAACTTGTTGATAGCCAAACGCTATCGCCTCTATCTGGCCGAACTCCCTGCCACAGTAATGGCCAGAAGAAGCTGGCGCTACCCGAGAAAAGGTGTGATCAGGCACCTCGGGAGATAGCCGAAGAGCTCCGAGCCCGGCACACCAGGACACTACTCGCCCCCCCTAGGGTCGTGAACAGATCACCTTCGGAAAAGTGGCACCAAACATAGCGAGCCGAACACGATATCCCCGAAGGCGGAACTCCCTGAAGTTGGGAACCCCCGAACTCAGGGCTTGTTTCCCGAAGAGGCTCCGTCCGTACCAAAGGACGACCTCACCCAGGGACCTCGGGAGTACGGCAGGGGTATTTATGGAAGCATTTAAGGAAGCCTCTGACACATCCAATCACAGACGCCACAATCCGCCTCAAAAGGCGCTCTGCCACGCTGACGCCATCAAAATCACATCATGGCCCGTCTCAGCACATGGCTCAAGGTAACCTACTATCTGTCTCCTATGCCCAGAAAGTCAGGAACGTCCGACCGAACACGTGTCGTGATCTGAACGGGCTAGGCACTCCTATAAATACCAGGAGTTAGTACCAGACAAGTTGGTGGGTTGGTTAGCTGGCGAAATACGGCTCCCATTACCAGGCAAAACTCCTCAGCCCTTTGTGCTATTTTCTCTGCCTTTCTCTCAGCCACCACTGACTTGGGCGTCGGAGGCTCCCCCCCCCGGAAAAACACTCCGGGGGCCTCCTAACCGTTTTGTTTCTGAGCTTTCAGGCACTCTCCTTTGGGCTGTCCAGTCCACCAGGCGTTCTTCCTCCCAGAAGTCCCTCCACCAGTCACTATGACTATAAACGATGAGGCCCCTGGCCATCATTTGGCGCCGTCTGTGGGAACCCGCTCTGAGATCGCCGTCGTTGAGACTCGGCGTTCTAAGGACAAGGGACTCCCGAGGTCCCCGTCCGCGCCTGAGATACAACCGGCTGCTGAGCAAACACTCCCAGGACTTCTGCGCCCGAGGAAGACCACCCTCTGGTAGTCACCATGAGTTTCTTAAGGGACTTTCAGCGTTCGGTCGTGTCTGAAATGACACAGCAGATCGGCCGAAGGTGGCCACAGCAAGCACAGGCCCAGAGACCCCCCTCAGTGACACGCCCTCGGGAGAGGAGCCCCAAGCCCACACATCGCAGTTCGGGGAATGGAGACCCTCGCGAAGAATCATCCACAGAAATTATGGCCCTCGGGAAACGTTCTGTGGGACAAACCAGGTCCAAGCAGCCGAGAGTCTCACAGCGAAGCAGTTCGTCACCTGAGGCGAGGTCCTTGTCCCCTCAGCGCCGAACTCGCCCCCCGAAGAGGCGCCGACGATCCCCATTCCCTGAAGAAGGCCCTAGCGCCACAGTGCTCATGGAGAAGATATTAGCACGGCTGGACAGAGTGGAAAAACAAGTGGCCAGAAAATCCGTTTGGGCCAGACCCTCGGGAACATCCTGCGAAGATGACTCCCCTTTCACTCAGGCCGTCGTTGAGGCAGCCATGCCAGGCGAGTTCAGAGTACCTCGGTTGGAAATTTATGATGGCCGTACTGATCCGCAGGCCCACCTGACGAAGTACAGACGGAGCATGATAATACACGGTGCTGATGACGCTACCATGTGCAAGTGCTTCGAAGTCACCCTCACAGGGCCAGCCACGGCGTGGTACAATTCCCTGCCCCCAGAGACCATCACTGAGTTCCGGGAGTTGTCCACAGCCTTCACCCAGCAGTTCATTGGAAGCAGACCTACTGCGAAGATGCCTGTACAGATGTTCGACATAGAGCAGAGGAACGGAGAAACCATCCGAGACTATGTCGAAAGATTCAACAGAGAAGCTCTGAGCGTCCCAGACTTCCGGCCCGAAATCCGCATTCTTGCCATGACACGGGGCCTTCGGCGAGACTCACAGCTGTTCTATGAGTTCTCAAAGGACCCCCCGGAGACCCTCGGAGAATTTTACCGTAGGGCGGAGCAACACATGACAGTCGAGGAACTGAGGATGGCTGGGCCAGAATCTGATCATCACCACGTCAAAGGGTCCAGTCAACAAGCTCGGCATCCTACCGAACAGGCAGGACGACCTCGGAGGATGCGGGGAAGGAAACCCCAAAGTTTCACACCATTGAGCACTACACGGACCAACATTCTCATGGCGCTGGAAAGGCAGGGGAAGCAAATTCGGCGGCCAAGGGCCATGGCCGCCGATAACAAAAAGAATGCCAAGAAGTTCTGCCAGTTTCATCGCGACCACGGCCATGACACCGAAGATTGCTTCCAGCTGAAGAAGTACATAGAGTCGCTGATAAAACAGGGCCAACTTCGGAAATACCTGAGGATGCAACCCCCGAAAGGCAGAAAAATGGAGGAAGAAAGGGCTGAAGATGAGGACTATGACTCCGACAGGCGGAGAAACCGAAGTCCAAAAAGGCGCCCCCCACCTCCAGCAGGGGTGATCCAAACCATCACCACGGGGCTCCCATCCTCGGAAAGAAAGCGGAAAGCCAGAGAAATTGCAGTCATGGAGTATCAAAAGTCCATCAAAGAAACTGGCTCGCAAAGATAGCTCCACCGTCGTCTTCCCCCCACAACGATCCGCTGCTGATCACGACAAAGATAGGGAACTGAGGCGTCAAAAGAGTGTTGCTTGATGATGGCTTAAAAGCTGACGTCCTATTCTCGCACCTGCTGCCGAGCTTGGGCATCTCCAGCAGCGAACTAAAGCCTGTCACCTCGTCCACTTTTGGGGTTCATTCATCCGAACTCCACGACCTCGGATAGATCGATCTCCCGTTGACGATGAAAGGGACTTCGGTAAGTGGAGCAGCTGAATTGTACGCATCCACAATGGCGAGATTCATCGTCATGGACGTACCATCCTCGTACAACGTCATCCTTGGAAGACAGACAATGGGGAGCCTGCATATTCGCCCTGATGTGAAGTACTTGACTGTCACATTCGCGACCAAGGATGGAGATGCAGAGGTCTTCCTAGACCAAGCCGAGGTAAGAAAGGTGTTTGTAAAAGCACGAAAAACTCCGGCGAGCAACCTCGCGCAAACGATGGAGGCAAAGGTGCTAGAAAAAGGCAAAGAAGAAGATCTCGCCAAAGCAGAAACGGAAGCAGTAGAGCTTGTCCCAGGTCAATCCACCCAAATAGGGAAGAGCTTGGCCGAAGGTGACAAGGAAAATCTTGTATCCTTTTTGCTAGAAAATAAAGATCTGTTTGCCTGCTTGCCAAAAGACATGCCGGGGGTAAGCCCTGGCATAATACAGCACAGCCTCAAAGTAAGCCCGGAAGCAAGGCCTGTCTGGCAAAAGAAACGAAGCATCTCATCCCACAAAAGCAACTTTGTCGAAACCGAAGTCCAGCGTCTCCTAGATGCTGAAGTTATCAGGGAGGTCAAGTACCCCGAATGGTTGAGCAACGTGGTCATTGCCCCAAAAGAAGGTAGCAGCAAACTCCGGATGCGCATCGACTTCAGAAACTTGAACGATGCTTGCCCAAAAGACTCATACCCTCTGCCGCCAATAGATCAACTGGTAGATTCAACTGCTGAGTATGGGCTCCTAAGTTTCCTAGACGCCCTCAGTGGCTACCATCAGATAAGGATGAACCCCGAAGATGAAGAGAAGACTGCCTTCATCACCGAGGGAGGAACATATTACTATATCAGGATGCCCTTCGGGCTCAAAAATGCAGGAGCCACCTACCAGAGGTTGATGAACAAGGTCTTCAAAGACCAAATGGGGACAATCAAGAGCAAGCTGCCCGGCTACCACGTTGCAGACTTAGAGGAAACCTTCCAAAAGCTCAGAGCCTTCGGGATCCGCCTTAATCCTGAGAAGTGCATCTTCGGGGTGACCTCGGGAAAATTCCTTGGGTGCATGGTATCCGAAAGAGGCATCGATGCTAACCCCGAGAAGATTGAGGCTCTGCTTGAGATTCCGAACTCCTGCCACAGTCAAAGATGTGCAGAGACTCACCGGAAGAATAACCTCTCTGAGCAGGTTTTATTTCCAGGTACGGAGATAGGTGTCGACCCTTCCTCAAAATCCTCACAAAGGCAGCAAAAATGGAAGGCGACCTCGGAAGGAATGATCATCCTTGGGATGAAGATTGCCAAAAGGCCTGGGAAGAACTCAAAGTCTACCTGGCCAGCCTGCCGACTCTGTGACAACCTCGGGAGGGAGAGCCCCTCGTACTCTACCTCGCCGTTACAGAAAAGGCTGTGAGCTCGGTCCTCGTGAAAGAAGAAGGGCCAAAGCAATGGCCGGTCTACTATGTCAGCAAGTCCCTGCATGGCGCCGAAGTCAGGTACCCTTTGCTTCAAAAAGCTACATATGCCTTGGTGCTTGCAGGGAGAAGGCTGCGACCATACTTTCAGGCTCACCCCATCATCGTCCGAAGTAGTCTGCCGCTACGGGATGTCATGAAGAGGGATGATCATTCGGGAAGGCTCTCCAAGTGGTGCATAGAGCTGGGCGAACACGAAATCACGTATGAGCCTCGGAAGGCCGTAAAAGCTCAAGCACTGGCATATTTTATCGCCGAAATACCCATCACTGAGGAGAGCCATTCAGATCCAAAAGAGGGTGAGCCAGAATGGACCTTGCACGTAGATGGAGCCTCAGGATCCGAACACCAGGGAGCTGGAGTAATTATCAGAGGCCCCGAAGGCCCTAGAAGTAATGAAGGCCATCAAGTTCAGTTTCAACGCCACCAACAACATGGCCGAGTATGAGGCCCTGATAGCAGGATTACGCCTGGCCAGAAAAATTGGCGTGAGAAACTTGAAAGCCCATAGTGATTCCCAGCTGGTGGTCCGGCAAATGGCAGGGTACTATGGCGCGAAAGACCCGACCTTGGCGAAATACCATGAGTTGGTAACAAAGCTCATTCGGGAGTTTGACGCCGTACGAATCGAAAATGTACCTCGGCGGAATAACACTGAGGCAGATTGCTTGGCGAAGTCAAAAAAATATATACCGAGGTGCTAGACCATCCGAGCATCAGTGCTAAGCATGACGACCTCGGGAGCAGGGTGGAAAGACCAAATCAAAAGATACCTCGCAGAGAATTTGCTCCCCGAAGACCCCGGCGATGCTGCAGGACTGCGAAGACGCTCCGGAAGATTCTTCCTGATTGGCGAAGAGTTATACCGACAGGGATATGCGAATCCGCTGCAAAAATGTGTGGATGAAGAGGATACTGAAATGGTCCTTGAGGAAGTTCACGAAGGCATGTATGGTTCACACATTGGAACTGATGCCCTTGCAGCAGTGATACTCCGCCAAAGGCTACTCCTGGCCTACCCTGGGAAAGGACGTAAGGCAGTTCGACCGAAAGTGCGGTAGTTGCCAGAGACATGCAAAAATCCAGAGGGCACCCTCGGAAATAGTAACCTCGGCAGACTATCCTTGGCCCTTTGAAGTCTGGAGCATAGACCTTATTGGTTCACTCCCCACAGCACCCGGAGGCATGAAATTCTGCGTGGTAGCAGTGGACTATTTCTCAAAATGGGTAGAGGCAGAACCACTAGCAACTATCTCGGCAAAAGAAGTGCAAAACTTCGTATGGAAGAACATCGTATGCAGGTTTACTAGTGGCTGATAATGGATCCCAGTTCATAGACAAAGGATTCCAAGAATTCACCAGCGACCTCGGAATGAAGATGCACTTCGCCCAGTAGCTCACCCACAAAGCAACGGGCAGGTGGAAGTATCGAATAGGACCATAAAAGATGGCCTGAAATAGAGACTGGGGGAAGCCAAGGGGAATTGGCCAGGAGAACTCCAAAGTATATTATGGAGCTACCAAACGACGCCCCGAAGAGCCACAGGGGAAACTCCTTTCTCACTCATCTCCGAAACGGAGGCCATTATCCCAATAGAGATAGTTCGACCTTCGGTACGGGTGCAAGTATTTGATGAAGGTGGTAACGACCTCGGCCTAAGAACCAATCTCGATCTGGTGGCCGAACACAGAGAAATAGTCGAGCTGAGAAGAAAAGCTTACCAACAAAGAGTGGCCGTGGCTATAAACTTACGGGCCAGGCCAAAAGAAATCAAGAAGGGAGACCTCGTTCTCCGAAAGGCCGACTTCGCACCCCGAAGGCCATCCCATGGCGTACTTGGCGCAAACTTGGAAGGACCCTATCTGGCCCTCGCCGAAACAACGAAAAGGCGTGTACAAGCTTGGCGACGTCGAAGGCATAGAATTGAAGAACAATTGGCACTCGGGCGCCTTGAAAAAATTCTACGCTTAAGGTTGAGCGGAGGAGGTATGTTGAACAAAAAATGTTCTAAATATATAGTAGTATCTTGAGAAAATTTCTTAAGTGCAGAAATGAACAATATTCCGTGAAAGATGCTCGCCATGATAAAGCGTAGATATGGCTTTCCAAAGTCCCTTGAGCCGCCACGCTCGGGAAAGATGGAAAACAAAAATCTCGCAGAAGTACTCGCCGTAGCCAGCGCTGAGATAATTTCCCGAGCTCCCTTGAGCGAACGTGCTCGGGAAAATGGGAAGTGAAAAAACATCTCGCGGAAGGTTTTCCGAAGTCCCTTGAGCAAACATGCTCGGGACAACTGGAAAAACAAAAATTTTTGACTGAAGGTTTGCCGAAGTCCCTTGAGCAATCATGTTCGGGAAAAATTGGAAATGCAAAAAGCCTGCAAAAAAGACTTAGTCAAATTTTCTCAGACTTTCCAGAATGTCTCTCGAGTAAAACGTACTCGGGACAAAGGAAGGTAAAAAAGTTTCTTTGATCGCAGGTTTTCCGAAGTCTCTTGAGCGAACGTGTTCGGGACAATGGAAATAAAGAAACTTGAAGAAACACTTAGCCAAAAAATCTCCGTTAAGAGCAAAGCTGCCTTACAATAAAGAAGTGCCCGAAGAAGGAGTACAAAAAAGAAGGGAAGGAAAAGGGGCCCTAAAGAAGCCTAAGGGTTCGCGGCGTCCTGAGAGCCACTCGTTTGTCCACCCTTTTCCGCCACCTTCCGCGCTGGAATTGGAGGAAGCTTCAGATGTTCGATCTTGGACCATTTCCACCGAGGTCCCCCAGGAATGTTTAGACCCTCTAGAAAAGAGAGGTCCAGACCTGGGAACCTCTGGAGAACCTGGTGCCGAGCGAGGCAGAAGCCGTCCTAAAACGCGACCTTGTTCATTTGATCAGACTTGTTCTTCTTAAGCTCAAGGTCGTCAAGCTCGTCCTTCAGATCCCCGACCTCCTCTTCCAGCACCTTTATCCGCTCCTCCCCCTTCGGCTCCTTCTTCAAAGACTGGACCTCGGCTTGAAGGGTTTTCTTCTCAGACAAGAGTGTGACTATGATATTCTCTCTTTTTTTGCCTTGTCTTGGAGAAGGTCTTGGTTTGCAGCGCGCAGCCCCGCCACATGATTGCGGAGGTCGGCAATCTTCAGGGAGGAGTCCGCCATCAAAACTTCCTTCTCCTTTCGGAACTCCTCCCGAAGGGTGGCAGCTTCCTCCTTCGCAGCATCTGCCAGCTGCTGGTTCTTGGCGGTCAATTCCGAGCACGTCGCTTTCGCCTTTTCTAGGGCCTCTGAGGCCGAAGCTCGGAATGCCGTCTGCCTGGCTACCCGAACTCGGAGAAAGCCGGCGTACCCCAGCAGCTGCAAAGGAGATAAAACGCAAGGTCAGTAAGAGCCAAACACTTAGGAAAAAATTGAAGGGGAAGAGTTGTGAAGGATATACCTGAGCAGCATGCTCGGTGATCTTTGCGGCAAGGGTGTTATCCCCTAGATGGGCCGCCGCTATAGCCTTGAAGGAGGCCTCGGTGAGCACCCCCTTCGAAATCTGCTTCACCATTTCAGGACAGTCCTCGGAGTACAAGTTCATGTCCTCCGTGAATGTCCAGAAAGGCTCCTTTGGTATCTTCCCTTGCGGGACTTTGGCGTCGCGACGGGCCCTCGCCTCCGCGTGTTCGGCCGCCCAGTTCGGGGTAAGTAACTCCCCTGCAGGGCGAAAAAGAAAAACAGGTCAGAGACAAAGGCAATTCCAGAAAAAACAAAGGAAGTACACTTTGTCTGGAAACAAACCTGGTGGGACCTCGGCAACATCGTCCTCGGAGTCCTCGGCCTCCTCGGCCGAAATGCCCTTACCCTTCCGCTTGCGCCGCTCCTCGGCAGAAGGTACTTCTACCACTACATCAAGGAGGGCCTGCGATGCAGTAAGACTTTGAGGAGGGACGTCGGTTGGAGGAACCTCGGAAGCAGCAGCCTCAGACGCCGGAACCTCGGCTGTCCCAGGCTCCTCGGCAGTCTCCTCGGGTATTTCTTCTAGAGGAACCTGAGTAGCTCTCTTTGCCCGTTTCCTCGAAGGACCCGCGCCAGTAGACTTCCGCCTTCGGGAAGCCGCCTTCTTCGTTTGATCGTCCTTCTCCACTTGGCCGGAGAAGAGGGACTTGTAATAGGCGGCAGTGTCGTCGCCCATCTCTGAAAAAGGAGAGAAACATCAGCGTAAGTCCGAGGAAAAAACAGCAAAGGAGTAGAAGATAACTCACTTTCGGCAAGCGTTTCGAAAGAAATCTCCTCCTTAAGAAGCTTGACCAACCAGGAATCTTTCCCGGCAATGGCAGGAGCTGGCATCCCGAGGTCAGTCTTGTGCTCCTTTACCACCTTTAGTTCCCGAAGGACCTCTTCGGTCATCAACTTCCAGTTGATTGGAAAAGGGTAAAGGGCGCGCGGAGAGACCTCGGGATCCCAGTCAGAGACTGCCCGAATGCGGGCGTCGAAATCCGCGAACACGGGAGCCAACTCTGGGGTCAGCAGCATCCTCGGATCACCAACGTCCGCATCCAGTGTTCCCTGAGCCCATTCGGTCGGAACATACGACCAGGACTCAGCCTTCTTCATGAAGAAGAACTTCTGTTGCCACCCCCGCCAGCTATCCTTGGTAGCGAAGGTGAACATGAATTTCTTGCTCCCGGATCCCCGAGGTAGCATGAAATAGAAGCCACCCTTCGGGACCACAGAGAGCTTGTAGTACTACATAAAAATCCTGAAATGGGGTTCTATCCCGAAGACGCCACACATGCAGAGAAAGGCGTTGAAATAGCAGAACGAGTTCGGGGGAAGCTGGTTCACCGCAATGCCATGAAATTGGCAGAACTCGCACACCATCTTCGAGGGGGATATCGAAGACCGGCCTTCAGTTGGGCTCGGAAAACGGTAACCTCCTTACTATGGTTTGAAAATGCATAGTGGCTAGAACGAGGCAGCCTGATAACGGCGTAAGAGGGAAGAAAGAATTTTTGCTTCCACCTCTCTAACTTCTCAGGGGTGGTGCAACAAGGATGGGCTAAAAGAGGCTACCAGCTCTCAGGAATGGGCATTTTCGACGTAAAAATGAGTTTGAAAACGGAAGAAAACAGTTTCCAGAGAAAAACTCAGAAGAACACAGGGATCAAAACGCGCTGGAAAATAAAAACCCACCAAAAGATTTGCCAAAATCTGAGGACGCCATCGTGAAAGTTGGCTGGAAAAAAGACTTTGATTACGGAAGCTCCGCCACAGAAAGCAAGAAAAATGCAAGAACAGAGGCAAAGCAGAGAAAAGAGCAAAAGAGTGAGCAAAAGGAACTTATGATGAAATGAGCTATTTATAAGCCAGAGGTGGGTAACCGAAACGTCGTCATAAATACCCTTTGGAGGCGAACCGACGCTGTAACTGCTCTCTGCACTTGAAAAGGCGTGCCCTCTGTAACCGACGCGACTCTCCTCCAATGGCAAAGCGCCACGTGTCAACTCCTGCGCAAAAATAAGGGACACGTCCTCCAAACGTCCCTTGAAAGCTGGGACACGTCTTCTGACATCCCTGGAAAACTGGGACGCGCCGCTCAGACTGACACGCTTGGCCGAACAGACCTGCAGAAACAAAGAGCAGGCCAGAGGACACCAAGAGACAGGCTATGGCCGAACCCCATGACGGGCAAGAGGTGTATCTTCGGCACAGGCTCCAAAGACACCAAAGAACAGGCCAAGGCCGAAGAGCCCATGATCTTCGGGCAAAAGGCACATCCTCGGAACAGGTTATGCTTCCAAAGAGACTCCCATAGACAACCTCGGAAAGAGATGCAAAACCGAAGTCTTCACTTCGGCTTTCCAAAGGGGGGCATGTGATAGCCAAACGCTATCGCCTCTATCTGGCCGAACTCCCTGCCACAAGAATGGCCAGAAGAAGCTGGCGCTACCCGAGAAAAGGTGTGATCAGGCACCTCGGGAGATAGCCGAAGAGCTCCGAGCCCGGCACGCCAGGACACTACTCGCCCCCCCCAGGGTTGTGAACAGATCGCCTTCGGAAAAGAGGCACCAGACATAGCGAGCCGAACACGATATCCCCGAAGGCGGAACTCCCTGAAGCTGGGAACCCCCGAACTCAGGGCTTGTTTCCCGAAGAGGCTCCGTCCGTACCAAAGGACGACCTCACCCAGGGACCTCGGGAGTACGGCAGGGGTATTTATGGAAGCATTTAAGGAAGCCTCTGACACATCCAATCACAGACGCCACAAGCCGCCTCAAAAGGCGCTCTGCCACGCTGACGCCATCAAAATCACATCATGGCCCGTCTCAGCACATGGCTCAAGGTAACCTACTATCTGTCTCCTATGCCCAGAAAGTCAGGAACGTCCGACCGAACACGTGTCGCGATCTGAACGGGCTAGGCACTCCTATAAATACCGGGAGTTAATACCAGACAGAAGGTGGGTGGGCTGGCAAAATACGGCTCCCGTTACCAGGCAAAAGTCCTCAGCCCTTTGTGCTATTTTCTCTGTCTTTCTCTCAGCCACCACTGACTTGGGCGTCGGAGGCTCCCCCCCGGAAAAACACTCCGGGGGCCTCCTAACCTTTTGTTTCTGAGCTTTCAGGCACTCTCCTTTGGGCCGTCCAATCCACCAGGCGTTCTTCCTCCCAGAAGTTCCTCCACCAGTCACTATGACTATAAACGATGAGGCCCCTGGCCATCACTTGTTTTTTCCATAGAATTTTGCTACATACTTTAGCATTTCATGCCCTGACCACATCTCAAAACTTATTAACACAAATATTTTCCAATCATAATTGTGTTGTTCCAACCAATTTAATTCAAAAGGAAGAAGTTCTTATGTTTTAGTTCAATAAGTTAATCCAAATTTAGAATTTTTACTTCCAAAGTCAGACTTGAGGTGTTGAGCAACAACAATATAGAAATTTTCTTTCCTGCAAATTTTTAACCTCAAAACCTCACTCAATCATTAAGATCAAGTCCTAGTTTATTATGGCCCTCTAGGCAATGGGTCCACAGCAGCCAGGTTTGACTTTTAATTAAGTTAAAATCCTTAGTTTAATGCCTCAATTAGTTCACATAAGCTAGTCAAGTAAGTGTTTTAAAGGGTAAATGGTTCCTAAGTTATTTTGGCACCTATGCATCACTGGGGGCAAAATGATCATTTTGCACCACCAGGTGATAGGTTCGATTTTAAGCTCATAAGTTGGCCTGTTGGACCTAAGTGATAAAAAACCAAAAATTTGGACAAAATTGCATCAGCTATTGTTAGTATTTGAGGATGAGATTCTTTTGTAAAAATTAATGTAGTTGTGAGGCCGAAAGAGGGAGGAAGACTTTTTCAACCATTTTGGAAGGTTTGAGAGGCATTATTCATTGTCTTTAACCTCTTAAACCTATAGCTTTCCATCTCCCCTCAAAATTCATGGCCAAAACTCCATCTTTTTTTAAATTCTTGATAAAATTAAAAGGCCACTGGTGTACCCATGCATGAGAAAGCTTACCTTTTTTTGGTTTTGTTGCGGATAGCCTTGGATGGCTTTTTTTAGCTTTACAAGCTTTGGGTACATTTTGAACTTATTTACTCTTAATTGTTCTTGGTTTCTTGAGTTGTTTTGACCTTAGGTCTAGCTTAATTGAGCTTAATTTGGTGCTTAGTGCGTTTATTTCTCTTGGAATCGTAGGAGGGCCCTAGAAGAGATTTTTGTGCTTTATCTTGTTTTTACTTGCAAATTGAGGTCAGGGATTTAGTTGTTTATGTGCTTAATTGATTTATATGGTTTGTATATGGTCAATGGAGCTCATTTTGGCAAGTTCATGCACAAATTAGCCCAAGGAAGGCATTTTAATGCACAACTTAGCCCAAGGAAGGCATCCTATAGGCATAAATATTATGAGGAAGCACAAAAATTGGCTGTAAGAGGTGATGTGATCGCATCCTATGCATGGTGTGATCCCATTGAGCTAATTTAGTGAGAATAATGGCCATAAATGCTAGGTGCGATTGAACTGGATACGATGCAATCGCATCATGCCAAGTTGCCTGCTTGGACACCCTGTAGTATTCTCAGCATAAAATTTCACTTGGCAACTCAATTCAAGCGATTCAAGAACCCACGTGAATCTAAGAGAAAGAGCTACAACTTTCGTGCTTTAATCAAATCCTAAATCTATCTAGAAAAGACCAAAATTTTGCCTTAAAGCAAGTGCTATGAACTTGGAGTGTGCTTATGGGTGTCTTAAGGGGCTCGGAGGCCTTGGGTCCCTAGTGAAACTTACTAGGTGCTTCCATGGATAGTTTATACCTTAATTTAAAAGTGTGAATCAAGTAATGGTGGATAGTGGATCACATAAGGTGAAGGCTTAGTGCAATTGTAGCACAGGCAAGTCATGGCTTAAGGCATAAGTGAAGTCCTAGTGGACCTTAAGTGTGGTTTAGGTAAAAGTTTAGTACACTAGTGACCTAGGTGAGCCTTTCAGCTCAAGGCAGATTGTGGAAAAGTAGTATGTTGAATACGGGCAAGGCTTAGTGCTTTGCTGGCCTAAACGAGCTTGTTGCTTGAGGCACTAAGTCGGAATCTCAGTAGTTGCATTCACTATACATATGTATGCTAGTTAGTCTTTAATGTCTCTAGGTCGAGTAATGTTTTTAGTTGCTTTTGGGCATATGCATAGTTTTTATTTATGTAATGATGCACATGCATGGTTATTACTTGTAGATAATACACTTATGTTTTCTACTTTGACTTGTTGTTTGTTTATGTTTAATAAGAGTTGTGATAATGTTTTGATTTATTTTCTAAAATAAAAAAAATTAAGTTGAAGGAAGTGCATGCATAGTGCATTTTAGGTTAATAATTAAATGCATGAAAGGTTTTAAAATGCGACAATTAAATAACTAGCCAACTATAACTAATGTGGAGCTTTCTTTTATAGTCTTCCTAGAAGGACCCATTTGGGGTAGAGTTGCTACAAGTGGTATTAGAACACAACTCTGGCCTCGATTAGGAGATGTTGGAAGCTTAAGTGACTGAAATCAGGATGTTGTCCTTATGATAGGATAGTTAGCACTAGCTAGTAGTTTTTGTATTTTGTGTGCATTGTTTGAATTTGGTTGCAGGTTGTGATGGTGAAACTAGGTTAGGTACAGTTTTGGACACCATTTTTCTAAAAATGGTTTCGAGCAGTCTAGTGGGGTGACATTGGGGCAAGTAGTTTAGCTTGCTCCAAGGTAAGGGTGGCACCTTGGTGCAGGTAATGGGATGTGACCGCCATCTTAGGGAAAGTCTTTCAAAGCATTAGAATGAGGTAGGTGACATGATCCCTAGGACCAGGAGGTGTGGACCTCCAAGGTGGGAGCTAAGCCATAGTTTTAGAAGTTGAACCCACCAACCTTGGATTGGTTAGGCTACTACAAAATGAGGCAAGGATGCGTTGACTAAGATGGAGAACTCTTGGTCAAGCAAGCCACACAGCAAAGTAAAGGAGTACTCTCGTATCCTTAAGCTTGTACTATGGCTGTTCTTCATGAGCATGGAGGTTGAGTTGCCAACAAATGGTTTGGCAAGGTGTCGACTCTCCAAAGTATTAGTGTAGTTAAAGACATGAAGCGACATGGTGGTGGTTGGCCTACCCAACCTAGTAGTGGCATGGCCAACATACTCATAGTGTAGAAGTCATCTAAAGATCAAGAAATGGATCATGAGGAAGACGTGCTTATGCCTAGGGTGCTAGAAGTTCTTAGTTTTCTACCTTGCACCTAGGAAACTGACTTTATTGTTCCTAGTGGCCATAATACTAGTGTTAGTGTTGTGCCCAAAAGCCAATCATGAGATGATTGTATTTTTGTACATTGAGTCATTATATTTTATTAAGGCATTAATCCAGCAATTATGTTTGTTGTTCCTGCGTAACTTAACAAACATAATTGTAACCCTAGAATAATGATATTCATAAAAGTCCCTGGTCTAGTATTATTGTGGAGTGGGTTGCAATGATACATAACGACTAGCATATGTGGAGACTAATATGAGATATGTAGTCTACATATGGGTACAAGTTGGAGAACTTGTGTACTGGACCGACCCACCATGAGAACACTACATGGATCGTTATATGAGTGTCATAAGTGACTCCCATAGTGATCAGGGTATATGTAGTCCTTCGACCTAAGATCATCAAGGTTCCCTACATGTGAGTCACATACTTTGATACTTTCCTTTGTTGCTCATAACTGAGTGAACTTGAAGGAGGTCATTGGGTATGTCACATATCATGCGGAGGGATTTGTATGATCAAGATGGGATTTTTCCCTCCTATGTAACGGGAGCGATATCTTCGGGCCCCTTGATAGAGTGAGACTTAGAAAATGCATGGCCATGCTCGGATGAGTTGATATGCGATATCAATGTCATCAGTTTAAGTTAGTCTACTCGGTAATCAAGAAACCAAAGATTGGGCTATACGAGAGTGACACATTCCATGTCTCGTGCTTAGTCTTGATATCTTGGACAAAGGGACAATGGCATATATCGGTGATGATCATAAAGGTATAGTCGAATCATCGACAATTTTGTCACTTGGGTAGCAATGATGTGTTGCTAGACACCGCTCATTGCTTATGATCATAAATGTGATTTATGATCATTGCCAACGTGATAAGAGCCTATTGGGTCGCACACATAGAGCAATTTGGATCATTAGAGTGCATGGGCTAATTATTTGGGTTATGGTTTCACTTTAATTTCGTATTAATAATGGGCCCAAGAGTTGAGCCATTATTAAGCCCGAAATTAAATCCTAATTGGATTAGGGCTTTGAAACCCATTAGGCCTGGAAGTTGAGTCTCACTATAAATACAACTTTTAAGTGAGAAATTCGCAGGTCTCCTTGCCCTAGCCTCCAAAAAGGACAGCCGCACTCTTCTCTTGCAATTCCTTGGAGGACGCAAGCTAGCACTGCGAGCGCAAGAGAAACGCATCTACTAGGACGTGGTGGAAGCGTGGTGATCCCGAGAGGCTCGTGTGGATACCATAGAGAGCCTGAACACGTCAACTGTTCAGGTTTTGTGATTCGGCTCTACAGTTGAGTGAGAGATCTCAATCGAAAATTAGGTATGAAAATTTTCGAACACCCGGTTTACCCAATTTCACTTGGATCCTGGAGGGTTTCGGTTAAATTCTGCTGCGCTGTTTGGCTCTCGAAACCCAACAACTAGAAATAGTCATGGGCTTACTTTCGACAAGCTGGCCTAGGAACAAATCTTCAATAGTAGTTACCATAGGGAGTTGACCTAATACATCAGAGTAGTAGTTCAGGTTTTCAAGTTGGCCAATTAAGAGGTCAAGTTAGCCAACCACCATGTAAGAACGACACTTTATGGGTAGCCAGAGTGAATGCATAAGCATGCAGTAGCTAGTGCAATGTAAGTTCCAAACCTTTCACTTGCAGTTTAACTTCATTTTTTGTAGTATCCGGCATCACTTACAGGCACAGTCTTGTTGGCATGTCCAATAGTGTCCTCGAATAGGAGTAAGGGTTAGCTTGAGTACATTAGGAACAAAAAAAATGCATTAAGTTTTGGGGCAGTACCCAGAACCCTAGGACCCACTTGTTAGTGCTTAAAACTACACAAATAGAGGCTCAAATGCCTTAGATTAGAGGTGTCCAGAGGTTCCATAGGCTACATTCTTTCATGAGTTAGTTTTGGTTGGCTTAGTTGATAACAATTACTGGCTATATAGTTGGATGAGTTCCTTAGAACTGCTGAGTAGTGGAGCTATTTAGTTAGATGCTGAAAAGGTAAGTCGGCACTTTTCAATTTTCATTTTTAAATGGGAAATGCAGGTAGAGGCTACAAAAAGGGCGAGAAGTAAGGAACTTGTCTGGGGGTAAATGAGTGAATAAGATCATTCATTCATTAGTTATATACCCTAGTATATATCAAGCAGAAGCAAAAAGTTGCTAAGGATTGGTTTCAGCTACAGAGTAGTAGTAAAAGAACTTGAGTAATATGAACAAGTACCATGGATCGAAGGATAGCCGTGACCTGTATTCATAATCCTAAGGTTAAGTGGAGTCAAGGGTCACCAAGATGACTTATGGGAAAAAATTGCTCAACTAGTTAGGCTAGACATGTAAGTGAGGGTTAGAATCTTGAGTGGAACCAAGGTAGTTATGGTAGCTGTTGGTTGCTTTTGGTGTCAGTAAGCTAGTAAAAAGTTGAACAACCTGTCGAGAATGACCAAGTGATGCCTAGAAAGAGAAAGTTTTGCCTAGACCTTTTAGGCTGGGGTTTGGTAGGCCCCTGAGGAAAGGTTGACTATGACTAGTCAAAGGATGGCTTGAGATAGCAATAGTTGATCTCCCACCTAGTTAAGTGATTTACTTAACGATCAAAAGTGCCAAGTCTAGTATAAGTACAGTGTACTTAAGTGGTCAAGCTATGACTTTGGTAGTTGTTGGTGTTCACCAAAGTAGAGGAAAGCAGAAGGTTGAAACTATTACCCACTACAGGGTAATCCAGTTATGGTGCCAAAATTGTGCATTTGAACTCCCAAGATTGGTGTGTCCTGTAGGTCACCAGAACAACGGCCCTAGTGTACATACTCAAGTGACCCTCTTGAGTACTGTGTAAATACATGCATATTGGTCTAACTATAAAACACATATTCACATTTATGAACACTGTGGTAGCTAATAATTAAAACACTAACACAAGTCTTAGTTTTGGCTTCCACGTATTAAGCATTCTTATTAGGTTCAAAAATTCCAGCCACTGCATCCAAACTTCCTCCAATAAACTGTACCATTCTAGCCATGTGACCCCATTATTTTCTTTCCTCCATTATCAAGTAGAGACTTAGATCAAACCAGAAAATTTTGTTTTACATCAATAGCCCACCTATGGACTAAGTTATGGATTTTTGAACTTGGTTACAAAATTTTGACCAAATGAACAGTAACTTAGCTAATTTTGAAACATCATATCTTTGGCTACAGGGCTCCAAATTCAAAAATTCTAAATCTCAGTTCAACCTCTAGATGTGCTCTAAATGTAGTCAAAATTTTATACCAAGATTCATTCTACACAGGGAGATATAGAACTTTGAGTGTATAGTTAAAATTCTGATCACTTTATGACCATTTTGCCCATACAAAATTTTATAAGCATGCAAACACTTCATTCACAAGGGGCAAGCCACTCAAGGCTATTCCATACATGTCCAAGATACCTGGGAATTACATTCCCTTGCAGCTAGTATCTTTATATAACCAATACCAAAATTTACAAACAAGCAACAGCAACCTATATTGCACACTTAGGCAGCCTGTGCATAGCTTCATCATACATAGCAAAACAGCCTACAAATATTCACCTACATGCATCCATGCACTACATAATGTTCTTAACTTAGTTAAAACACACACTCTAGTTACAGGAGAGCGTTAGACACAATGCACTCTAGAAACAGAATGCTAGACAACTGCTACATAACACAATAAGCACCATCACTAAAAATACCAAATGTGCTCCTAAAATCACCAAACTTTCCAGATCAAAACTAGACACATGGAAGTTCATGTACCTGAAATTTTAGATCAAAACTCAAATGATAAAGATTAGTTTGAATGTGATCTTTCTGCTGGACCTGAAATGGACAAAAAGGGGGTAAGTGTCTTGAATGAAACTTAGTAAGTGCTTATCAATAAAATCTTCAAACTCTAGTCATATACTTGAAATCCAAATACACTAAAACACAAAAGTACAGTACAAATACACAGCAGCAACAAATAAATGTAATGTTGGCAGCAATAAACACATTAGGGTTAGTTCATAAACAATCAAATAAACATTATGTAATCAATATGGCAGCCCTCCTCAAGCTAATGCTTGGCCTTAGGAGATTAATTGGTCTTAGTTAGTACTAACTTAGGCTCTAGAAACCCCTGTAAACACCGTCATCTTAGTGCATGAAAAACAGTAAGGCTGGAACCTTGTTCATGCACTCTCCCTTAACCCATACTTGGTTCCTTGAGCTTTTTGCTCTCTTCCAAGCATGGTCTTAGCTTCATGGATTGTTAACCTAAAACTAGCTTGTTTAGGTAGAAAAAAAACATTTCAATTTGATGAAATACGAGCTTTAACAGTTAAGACCTGAAATTTCAGTATTTACCAACAGAAATGTAGTTTGCTGACAAAACCCATAGTTTGACTTGGAAAACCAATCCTTAAAGTTTAGACATGCTATAATCATCATAAATGACTTGTATACCAAGTTTGGTGCCCAAACTAAGTCAAAAAGCAATAAGTCAAACTTTAGTCAACAAGTTTAGTTCTTAAGCCATATTTTTGCAGAATTAACTGAAAACCAATTTGGATAACTTAAGGAGCTGGAAATTATATTGTAAATCCATATAAAATCATAATAAATCATTTCAGAAGCTCCACGTCTATCATAAGCAATAACAACCCTTTGTATTTGTTTTATAGCCTAATTAACAAAATCAGCTGAAATAGAGCGGAAACAATACAATTTAGGCTGAAACCTAACTGACTACCTAAAATACAATTAAAAAAAAGACCTAGGGTTGAGAAACCCAATCCAGGACTTTTCCTAAGTAAAAAAAATGCTTTAGAGAGGTCAAAATCACCATCATTAGCCTTGCCACAGCTCCGAGTCTGAAACTCAATTACAATTTCATTAGTGTTCAGCTAGTAAATTCTAGAACTAAAAAAAATTTACTGAACCAAGGTTGTTCAGTAATTCTCACCTGTATCACCAAAATAGTAAGAGTAGACAAAATATAGTGTTGGGCTAGCTCTCATGATTTCTTGCAAAAAGAGTCAATAGGGGTGAGTTTCCTTGGAAACTCAGTAAGAGACACTCAATGACCATTAAGATCCCAATATGGTCTAGAATAACAATAGCTTGCTAGCTCAGCAGTAACTAATTACCTGCAACCAAAATCAGAAAACAAACGCAGGCAAGCACAATAATAAAACATATACAATATTAATATAATCTACATGATGCATATTATGAAAATGATACAAATGATGCAAGCAATACCTACTCAATCCAATAACCTTTTCTGGTTCAATAAACATTCCAGTAACCCTTTCAGGTTCAATAAGCAATTCAATAACCCTTTCGGGTTTAGTAAGCAATCCATTAGCTAGGGCTATTTCTTTTTAGCCATCATTAGCTACAAATAGCAAGCATAAATACAAACAACAATAAGCTATTGGGGATTCAAACAATCGATATGGCCATCTGTCCTCCCGGGTCAACACTTCCCCTTGCTTGCTTTGATTGCTTCAATCATCATTCAATAATCCAAAAATGGATTTAATCAAACAACACAATTAGTATATCAATAAGGCTAAAGTTTGATTACCTTAGAGCATCCTTCTTACTCTGGCTAATAGGAATCCATTAGCCTTATTCCTATAGAGCTTTAAATCGTACTCTGGCCATTAGGAACCTTGAACAATTCAATACCCCTCTAGAAACCATGATCACTCATATCAATTCAATGCCACATGGTTTCCTAGCCTTTCTTACTTTACATGTTACCAGACAATATCAATACATGCTTAACAATAGCAAGTAAGGCTAGTGTCCCTTACCTTAAATTCACCTTTATTTACATAATTTCCAGCACTTCAATTTTGTTCCTACAGCCCCTTCATCAACTCAGCTTGGCTGTGAAGAAAAACTAAACTTTGTGCAACCCGAGCCCCCTATTCATCTTAGCCAGACGTAAACAGCCAATTCCAAGCTTACTTGGCTGTACAGGACACCTTCTTGAACCTCTGAAATTCGCCATGAACTAGGGACCTATGACTTAAATCAACAAGGAAAATACTTAGCAAGTAATAAACCTGCTTACCCATTAGCCCGAGACAACCGGCTAGCAACTACGATCAATTCAGCCAATTTAACCTTCAATTTTGGCACTTCCTCTCTGTTTCTAGGTGAAAACCAGTTTGGAAGAAGTTCTAGACGAAGAGCAGGCTTATTCTGTTTCAAACAAACAAGTGCCCGAGCACCTGTTTCGCTTTAGCGTTGAGTGGGGCTTAATCCCTCACTTAACTCCTTCAGTTGTTATTTTGTTTACATTTCAGGCCATAGGTAATTAATCTGACCAGATTCTCAAGCTTTTCCAATTATTTCAATTCAGCCCCTAGCTTTTTGTTAGGTAAAACCTCCAACTCCTAGATTTCAGGCAATTAGGTCCCTCAGCACTTGGCTAGTACCAATCTTACTGATTTTTATTTTTTTCCAAATCAGTCCATAACCTTTCAAATGCTTCTGATAGACTTTGCAATTAAGTCCTTGCCTTTATCCTAACAATCAATTAAGCCACTACCTTAGTAGCTTAACTAGGCTCGGTTACACCAATTAAATCACAATTCAACGTCAATAGGTGAATTAAACAATAAAGGGTATTTCTTAACACAATTACTAATTTAAATAATTAGGCAAATAAGTCATAATTACCTCATAGCTTAAGCATGTCTCTAACAGTTCCTCCCCCCATAAAAAATTTGGTCCTACAAATTCCCTTGGTACAGTTCCAAACTGCAACCATAATATAGATTTATTTCAAGTCTATGACAATTCCATAATTGCTTACCGGCCCACACTTCATACTATAGGCTTTGTTTCAGTGGATTGACTCTTAGTCCTCTTAACCATCATACTGAAACAATCACAATCATCAGTAAGCAATTCTTTACTTAGGGGAGTTAGGAAAATGTTCATCCCTACATGCTTATGCTCATCCAAACAGTATTTTTGTCCGTAGTTCATGTTCATAGCAGATACCTTGCAAAAAGTCAACCACCGGTTAACTTACAGAAACATGAACTTTTTGCCACTTCCTATGATTCATTCACTTAGTTCCATGGAGTTCCAATAATCGCAGGACCATCCATTTTGGTTTCTTACTTCATTTTGGACACTTTTGCACAATGCAGAACCATTTATGATCCGTAACCTTGATGTTTCAGTCATCACCACCAGGTCTCACTTAGTTCTGCTTCTAGTGTCCATTTTATGTCTTATGGACTTTAGTTTCTTAGCCAAATTCTGATCCTTAGTTCAACGCTTGCAGCAAGTGTTTTCCATGTCACAATAATCTTGTTCAGATTCATGGAAAATACAATACTTTGCTGCTCTTTAAAGACCACAATAGTCGAAATGCCATGACCAAAATTCCTGCTGGACTTCTTCCACAAGTTCACAATATGGAGTCTTAGAAGCCCTCAAAATCTTGGGTTCAATTCGCTTGTCAATTACAAAGTCAACTCTCAGTCAATCTTGTATATTCATAACTAGTTCTGCAGGAGTTTGAACTCTCTGCAGCTTTGCTTCCTGTTTTTTTTTTTCTCCAGGTAGGTTCTCATTATCTATTTGAACCTTGATACAAAGTTTCAGCTCAATCAGATTATTCTAACTCAATGTCAACCCTCGGTCAAAGGGGACAATTTGAGCCAAAACACAGCAATCTTTTCTCTCCTGCCATTCCTGATCTTCATTGTTTAATTTTCTTAGTAGGTAGCCCCTCTTTCATCTAGGACATCATCAACATTTTGGAACCCCTTTTCCACTGTGTAGGTCCTAGACAAATTCTTTTTGGTCTGCTTTCAAGTTCTGGTGCACAATGGAGCAAGCTCTCATCAAGAACTTGTCATTTCACTGCTATAGCACCAAATCTTTCATCCCTTTCTGTTTAGCATTTAGGATTGTGCATTTTCATCACCGTAACCATAATATAGCATGCTAATCTCAGCTGATTTTATTCACACAGTAGCTATACTCACTGAAAATCTGATCAGAACACTGCTCATGAGCCTCCATAGAGCAAACCTGCCCTTGTCTTACTACCATAGGCAAAAACTAGATTTCTATACTGAAATTCTGGTTTAAATTCATGAGCAAGTCCATTTTATGAGTAGGAACCAAGCCGCAAAATCTTATTCCAAAATTCCATCTCCTTTGTCAAAGTCAAACCTGAGTCAAACCTGCTCCACTCAGCCTCTTATGCAGGTTTTGTAATTTTGCAGCTCTACCTCAGGGGTCCCTTTTATGTTTTACTAGTCTAAACTCGGCCAAATTATGCATATATGTTCGTTAAGTCATTTAAGACTTGTTCCAGCTTCAACCTCTCAAATTTGACATCTTCCTTGAAGAGTTTGAAGCATTTTTTGTTCTGCTGGTTGTCTTAGCAGAATTCTTGGTTTTGAGGGGTGTATTGAGTTCCAGTGCTCCAATTAACACCAAAATTTCCAGTTACCATAAATTAGTCATATTAAACTTGTCTCAGCACTAAAAAACCAATTTATAAGTCATCTTCCAAGAGTTTGAAGTAGTTCTTTTCTGCAGGTCATTTGGGTGAAATCTTTGAACTCAAAGGGTCTTATTGGGTTCCAATGCTCCAAATGACACCAAATTTTTCAGGAAGCTTATCATACACATTTTAAAGTATTATAAATTCATAAAAATCCAGTTGGAGGCCATTTTCCCAAAGTTTGAAGAGCATCATGTTCTGCAGGTTGCCGTAGCAGAAATCTTGATCTTATGAGGCCATCTTGTGTTCCAGAGCTTCAAAAGGCACAAAAAATTGCAGTCACTGTCATTAGGTCATTAGAAACCTATACCAACATCAAAACACCAATTTGGAAGCCTTCTTCAAAGGTTTTGAAGCACTTCTTTTTCTACCGGCAGTGTTAGTAGAAAACTGGAACATAAAGTGTCTTCTTGAGTTCTAGTACTCCAAATGGTATAATTTTTCAGGAAACTTTCATTTACCTTTTGAAGGTTTTATAAACCCAGAGATACCAATTTTGAGGCATGCTCCCAGCAGTTTGAAGCATCTCTCCTTCTGCTGGTTTTCATGGCATAAACATAGGCTTGGGGGGGTCAATTTGCCTTTTTCTGCAATACCTGGCACCAAATTTTGTAATCATCCTTTTATAACCATTATAAACCTGTTCCAATCCAGGAAATTCAATTTGGAGACCTGATTCAAAATCTAGCACTCCAACTCACTTGAAGCTAGTCATTAGCTTGCAATTTCAGACTTCAAGTGCATTTTTACTGTTAACCAAGTTATTTTCAACTCAGTAAGTGCTTCACAGGTTTCAAATTACTGTCAAACACATGGCTAGAAAATCTCAACTTCAAAATCCCTTCCTAGCCCCAAAGTCAACATTTGGTCATACTTGGCAATTTATGCCATGTGGTTGCAAAATCTTCCAATAAATTGTAATTTCCACAGTATTTCTTCACAATTAATGTTGGATCACTTTCTGGTCTCACTACTGTGTTCAGAAATCCCAGAGAATACCATGCGATTCCAAGACATCAATTTCTGAAACACTATGTTCTCACACCAACTATTTAATTAACTCCAGCAGCTACAGCATCTTAATGCTCCACTGCATGGGTTAATTTCGTTCAAAACAAGCAGAAAAGTTCCAAATCTACATTTGAACTTAGCTGCAAAGTTCCAGCCCATAACTCCATTCCATTCTCAAAGTCAAACCCCAGGTCAAACTAATTCATTTTCCTTTGGACAGATTTTTCTTTCTTGGAGCCAACTAATTCCTGCCCCACATCACTCCTTGTTGCTGCAAGAGTCACAAAAACAATTCATAAAATTTTTGCAGCATCTTAGGGAAGAATTAAAATAGTCTCAAAGTCATCAAAACCTCAAATTTCAAGCCACCATTTTAACCTGTCCGGTGCTGTAGGTCTTAGTGGCTTGAAGTTGGGGTTCAAGGGATCAACTTTAGTTCTACAGCTCCAAATGCCTCCAAATTTCACAGTCAACATATTTGCATCATATGAAACATGTTCCAAGCCTTACAGCTCAATTTAAAGGCCATCTTTCAAGAGTTTGAAGCATCTTTATTTCTGCTGGTGTTCTTAGCAGAAATCAATAACTCAATAGGTGATCTTAAGTTCTGCTGCTTCAAATTTAATCAAATCTTGCAGAAGTCTTGTAATATTCATATTAAAATTTTTCAAACCTTTAAACCCCAGTTCAGAGGTCTTATTCCCACATTTTGAAGCATAACTTCATTTGCTGGCCATAATAGTAGAAACTTAGACTCAAGGATGTCATTTCCGTTTATACTGCTTCGAATCCAACCAAACTTTGTAGTATCCTTCATTTTTCCATAGGAAAATTGCTTAAAATAAGAAACCTCAATTCAGAAGCCTTACTCTCAAAGTTTGAAGCATCTTCAGTTCTGCAGGATTCAAGAGTTGAAAGTCTTAGTTTTGTTGAGTTTTATGCCTTCTACGTTTCATAACCCAGCAAAACTTCTAGACATGTTTATGTCCACACTTCAGTTCCCATAACAGCCTCTTTGAAGCTGCAGATTCGGTTGCAACAGCACTTTGCTTCAAAATTTGGAGGTTTTAATTCAATAAGCATGCCCACAGGTCTCTTTCAACCATAGAAACATGCTTGTAAAAAAAAATCAGGTCCATAAGGTTTACCTAGCAAAAAGTCAATGGCTAGGTCAACCTTTGCAAGTTTATCAACTTCTAGCAGCACCATTTCCATACCCTGCTGTCCTCATTGTTCAATACCAATGCTGCATCTCCTCCATATACTCATAACAATAGAGGAGACCCACTTCTGGCTTCTAGTACTTTAATCTGTCCGTCCACTATGTCACAGAACTGAATTCCTTAGAAACATACATCCCCTACAGGAACACATATCCTTTCCAGAATTTCACTAGTGAATCATACACTAATGAACAAAACAATCCAATAGCTGCAGCAAATGGCTAGGGTGATCTCTCTAAATTCAATAAGCCCTGTAATACCCGCTCTGATACCAACTTGTCACAGACAATTCCAACCACTGTATATGCGTAATTATAACTCAAATAGGATTTGAGACCAACAATAGCCAGGTTCAACCCTCGGCTCCATGCAGAATGCATATAACGGTAGGAACTTCATACTGTTTATAAGGAAACCTTAGTATATTTCCATATAAACAGCCACATGTAGGATTGTTAACCTAAAATTAACTTGTTTAGGTAGAAAAAAAAAACATTTCAATCTAATAAAATACGAGCTTTAACAGTTAAGACTTGAAATTTCAGTATTTTCCAGCAGAAATGCAATTTGCTGACAAAACCCATAGTTTGACTTGGAAAACCAATTCTTAAAGTTTAGACATGTTATAAACATCATAAATGACTTGTATACCAATTTTGGTGCCCAAACTAAGTCAGAAAGCAATAAGTCAAACTTTAGTCAACAAGTTTAGTTCTTAAGCCATATTTCTGCAGAATTAACAGAAAACCGATTCGGGTAACTTGAGGAGCTGGAAATTATATTGTAAATCCATATAAAATCATAATAAATCATTTGAGAAGCTTCACATCTATCATAAGCAAAAACAACCCTTTGTATTTGTTTACAGCCTAATTAACAAAATCAGCTGAAATAGAGCGGAAACAATACAATTCAAGCTGAAACCTAACTGGCTGCCTAAAATACAATAAAAAAAAAAGACCTAGGGTTAAGAAACCCAATCCAGGACTTTTCATAAGTAAAAAAAATGCTTTAGAGAGGTCAATATCACCATCATCAGCCTTGCCACAGCTCCGACTCTGAAACTCCATTACATTTTCATTAGTGTTCAGCTAGTAAATTCTGGAATTAAAAATAATTTACTAACCCAAGGTTGTTCAGTAATTCTAACCTGTGTCACTGAAACAGCAAGAGCAGACAAAATATAGTGTTGGTCTAGCTCTCGTGATTTCCTGCAAAAAGAGTCAATAGGGGAGAGTTTCCTTGGAAACTGAGTAAGAGACACTCAATGACCATTAAGATCCCAATGTGGTCTAGAATAACAATAGCTTGCTAGCTCAGCAATAACTAATTACCTGCAACCAAAATCAGAAAACAAACGCAGGCAAGCACAATAATAAAACATATACAATAACAATATAATCTACATGATGCAAATGATGCAAGCAATACCTACTCAATCCAATAACCTTTTCGGGTTCAATAAACATTCCAGTAACCCTTTCAGGTTCAATAAGCAATTCAATAACCCTTTCGGGTTCAGTAAGCAATCCATTAGCTAAGGCTATTTCTTTTTAGGTATTTTCTTAACACAATTCCTAATTTAAATAATTAGGCAAATAATCCATAATTACCTCATAGCTTAAGCATGTCTCTAACATTATTGCTGCCTTCCTTCATGGTGATCACAGCGTTACTTAGCCAATATGGATATTCAACTTCCCTTATTACCTCCACTTTGAGGAGTCATTGAATTTCCTATTTGACAGAAGCTCTCTTCTTTAGGTGATGTTATGTTTCTTTTGCCTTATCAGTCGTGCCTCGGGATAAACGTTTAAGTTATATTGGATGATGTCCGAGCTAATCTCGGGTTTATCTTCAATGAGTAAGCTAAAAGATCTTTATTCAAAGTAAAAAATGGTACAAGTTCGGCCTTTTCTTCCTGAGGCAATTTTTTTCACAATTTTAGTACTTCAGCACTCAACAAGCTCTAAGCTCTCTATTTCTACATCCATCTCTAAAACTCCACCATCTTTAGTAGCCTAGGAATCCTTTGGGGTCGACATAGTTGACACCTCGATATGCCTCTTCGAGGGTGCCTGATGAGCTTTAGTGAAGACTTTTGTGACTTTAGCTGGGTCAATGAAGATAGCTGTATCTCCTTTTTGTCTTTCAAATGTGAAGGCCAAGTACTTAATGTCTGATCACTTGTAGAGGCTCCCCTGGGTTTGCCTTCCAACTATAGCATTGTAAGGTGAAGGGACATTAATGACAATAAACTTTGCCATTATAGAAGTATAAAGCTCCTTATAGCCTTCGGCAGCTTATCCTTTTAGCATGAATAGGAGATTAGTACTCCTGAGGATAGGCAATTCATTTGGTCCCACTTCATAGAAAAGGGAGGTCATCGATTTTAGCTTTTCCATTGTTGTCCCCAACTTTGGCAATACATGTGTGAACAATACCAACATTGGACCCGTCGTCACAAAGGACCCTTTTTACATCCTAGTTTGATATTCAGGCTATAATTAACAATGCGTGTCATGGCCTAAACCATCTATAGCCAATTCCTTTCAAACATTTTTCATCAAAACTCAAACAAACAGCACTATCGGGTGGCTTGGGACATGTGTCCCAGGACACTTATACTAATCTAGCATTTAATGTCTCGATTTTCAACTAAAACAACAAAAATTAATTAAGCTAGTTAAGAGAGTCTCTTTTGTGCCATCTTTTGAAAACAAGCTAGTTTTTTTTTGTAAAAATAAGTAAAAAATGGCCTGGGCAACAAATACTTTACATACAACAAGAACCAAGTTCATCCGAGTCAAACATACACTGGAAGGTTCCAGCGTGCCTAGGTAGGCCTACCAGTGGCAACCCTCAGCTACACATCCAAGTACATGTACATAGCAACCAACAAGCCAAACATAAAAAACAATATGTACATTCACTGGATCCATGAACAAGCTATCCTAGGCACTAAATAGAGACTCATATCTTTATCTAGTTCCACTATTCCAGCAACTTATTGCCTGCAAGCAAAGTAATACCAAGCTTAACCTTTAACAAAATTGAGCATTGCTTCATTAAATGCCTTTAGGGTCCAAATGATACTTGAAAGTCAAAATATATACATAAGCCTTCAATGTTAGTCGGCTAAACCCTTCCCTGTAAAGAAAACAGCTAGGGCATGAGTTTTTCAACTTAGTAAGGATCAATACAACATTGAAGGCTTATGTATATATTTTGACTTTCAAGTATCATTTGGACCCTAAAGGCGTTTAATGAAGCAACAACATATAAGCCAACTTAGGTATTATTTTCATAACATAACCATTTCTTCCAAGCCCCTGCAAGTAAGTCATGAGGACACAAAAGCATAGAGCAATATATATATAAATGTAAACATTAAAAGGTCAGCACATGCATCCAAAGCAACAAAGCACACAAACACACACACCACAACATCAGCTATAATTAACAGCCTCCAAGGTCTAGCAAGCATTCCCTACATCCAGATTCATTTTTGTTAACCATATTAGTGAAACTAACCTAAACCATAGAACTCTAGATCCTGGAATAGGTTGGTCTAACCCAAAACAAAATCCTAATGCTTGCTCTACCATATCTAGCTTGAAATCTTTTAGATCCCTGAAGGTATTCCTTAGCCCTTAGTCAACTCTTAGGCTTACTTGGCCTAGAGTCATCATTTAAGGCCAATAATTCCACATGAACCACAAGTTTAGCTTATGATTCTACATGAAACCAAACATATTGATCCTAACCATAAAAATAGCTCCAGTAGAAGCCTGTTGAAGCCCTTTTGACCTTGATTCCTAGTTGCTTGAGGTCGAAGCAACCTTCTCCCTTGAGTGTTAGCGTTAAATTTTGACCCTCCTCCTTCCTACGCTTTAATTTTGCTAGGAAAACACCAAGAACTACCAGAAATCTTTATGACTCAAATGGTTGCTTAAACTTGATTCAACTTGGCTATTGAGAGTGGAAGCATGCATAACTCTGGCCAAAGACATGTGGCATTAAAAGGATTCAAATGTGCATCACGTTCTTGCATGGCACAAAAAAAGCCATTGTCTTTCATAGTTGATCAATTTCCTCACCTGATAAGCTTTTCAATTAAGTCAATTAAGTCCCTGAATTAAAATTAGTCTTAAGCCTAAGAAATGACCTTATTACCCATATGACCTGATTAGAAAAAAACCACATTATCTCTACTTCAAGCCTCCAAACTCTCCTTTCTGTAGTCCTAACCTTTTTATTCCTTGCTTCAAAAACCACTTTCTCTTTTTTACTCCCAGCTAGAAGCTTATGAAAATTAAGAGCCTGACAGTGGATCATTATGTGGAAATTAGACAACGAATCCATCGGCTTTAGTCAATTGCTTTGTGGCTTTGCCAAAATGGAGGGTAACTATTTCCCTTCTCTTCCTCTTTCTTTTTGCCAAAGGAAGTCTGGTGGTAATAGTCTAGATAACCCTAGGAGAAGGAAGTAACTGTTTTTGGGGGCTCCTGTTGTTCCTTGGGTGATCAGAATCATAGTCATCTTATCATATTTTGAGTCTTCATTCTTCTACACATTCTTCAGGGAAGGAAACTAGAGGTATCTCCTCAATTGGCCCTACTTGATGAAAGTCCCAACATATTTCTTCAGCTGATGATAGTCCTTGGTATCATGCCCATGATCACGATGATATTGATAATGCATTTTGATATTCTTTTTATTGTTTGAGGACATCACCCTTTTCTTTTCAACTCCCCTTTGCCTTTACAGGGGAACAAGGACATTGGCCTTAAAGCTATTCAAGGTAGTGAAAACTAATGGTTCTTTCTTTCCTCGATTCTTTTAAGGTTGCTTACTACCACTAGCTTCACCCCGTTATGAGAATTGGTGCCCATGATCACTTTTCCTTGTATCTACCATTTCATCATTAGTAGTCATTTCTTCGGCTATCATGTAGTACTCAGCTAATTGATAGAGCTCCCATGTCATGGTTGGCATTTGCTTAGGGAGCTAAAATGCCAAGTTGGAGCCTTTTTGAAGTCCCCTTATAAGTGCTAAGACCCAAACTTTGGGTGATAGGTTAATTACTTTAGAGCTTCTTGATTAAATTGGTCAATGTAATCCAAATAGTCTTATTTTCTCTTTGGGTTACAGCAAATAGCTTTGCATGATTTTTAGTTAAAAGGTGACTTCTGATGAGTTTGTATGTCAAAATAGTGGATAGTTCATGAAAGGAAGCTATGGAACAAGGATGTAAGGAGTTGTACTAGGCTGTTGCTGGGCCAGAAAGGGTTACCTCAAAACATTTACACAGTGTTGCTTTGTGAGCTCCACTTGGTACCATATTCTTGTGATATTTTAAGAGATGTGCTTGTGGGTCCCCACTTCTATCATATGAATCTAGTCGACGGGCCCTAAAGTCATGAGGAAATGGAGCATCTTTAATGGCAAGCACAAAACAGGCCTCATCCTTGAATGATCTCCAGATAAATGTAACCAAACTGGTTTTCGAGCTATCTACTCGTTCATCTTATGCATTCTCCCTTGAAGCGTCATTATGAAGAAGCTAGATGTCCTTTCTTCATGTTGGCGAATGGTGTCCTTGGGGCTCTTGGTCACCTAAGTTTTGCATTAAAGCCATCAGATATTCGTACTTTAGTTAGCTACAACCTTGAAAAACACCATAAAATGGGGGAATGGCGTCCCTAGAGTGTTTTCTGGGGGGCAAACTCTTTGATGCCCAAGTAAGGAAGCAATATAGCTGGGAGTATGGGAAAAGCTCCACAGAATTGTCTTGTGTATGTTCCTAGAGATGCCTCCTTTTATACCTGTTTCAAAGGGTTGAGCTACCAGACCTACCTCTGATGTGCTCAGCAAGATTAGAAAGTAGGGGTTTATTCCATCCCAACTGCCTCTGCAACTAGCTATCTTGACAAAAGTCTGAGTGACCACTTTGAAAACACTTAGAAGTTCCTCCCTAATGGTATTTGTCAGTATTCGGGGGCACTTCGGTTCACTGGTACCGAGGTACCTAATGTGTCCCTTGGCAAAGCTGGGTACATGACTCCTTGATACTTCCGGACTTCTCAATGCCTGACGTGCCTCTATATTTTTAAAGTACTATGATCAAGCTTCTTAAGAATTGAGGTTGGCACACTCAGGGGAACTCCGAGGCTTCAGGCCTTTGGCCATTAGTGGGGAGAATGAGTTCTTCAATGGGGGAATTTTTGTCCTGCGGATATGGAATCTTTCTCCTTTTGGTATTTCTTTTAGCCACGAGGTGGCAGATCTTCAAAGAGGGACTCAACCTGTGTAATTTCCTTAGAGGTCTAGGAGGAAATTTTGTTGGACTCATAGGCTTTTTTTATGAAGGTTCCCTCTTAGTAGACCCCAAAGGTAATCACTACTCAAATTGTTGCGTGATTTCTATGACAATGGTTGTTATAGCCCTCCAAGTACTGGACAAGGGATGGTCAAGTAAGACTTGGTTATGAGGTAAGAAATACCTTATTAAACATTTATTATGCATTTCAAGCATGTAGCAAATGTTAAAATGGTTCCCATAGCACAAATGATAGCTAAGTGTCACTAGTGGCATTTTGGTAACTTTGCCCTTTGTGAAGGGTAAAACTACACCTATTTTAGGTTCAAATTCTAAGAGGAATAAATGACCCATTAAATCAAGATTAGAAGATTTAAAGTTCATTCAAACCATTGAACCAAGGGTATCAACGTAAATTGCACTATGTTATTTTAGAGGCCTTATGTGCTTTAGATGCATAGGTGGCCTCAAAACCTAGCTTGGGACTTAGGCAGAATTGTGTAACTCTTATTTATGACCTTAAGTGGTGGTATAAATGGCTAGAGGGGTCTAAATGAGAGTAAACAAGGCTTAAGGGCAAGTTGGACAAGGAGCAAAAGTTGGAGTTGGGATAAGGTTGGATAAGAATTTTGTCAAAGAGATAGAGTGGGCACTATTCACCCACCTCTAACCTTTCATTTTCGTGCCTCTCCCTCTACCTCCATCAAAGCACATAATCAAGCTTGCAAAGAAGCATTTCATGGTGAAATCAAGAGTCCCCAAGCAAGTATATCAAAACCCAAGCTAGGTAGAGCTCATTGGAGGTGCATTTTTGAGTTTTTAAAGACTTCTAGCTTAAGAACTCTAGGTAAATACATACCCACAAAATTTGCATGGTTCTACGTTCTTTTTAAGCTTGTAAATGGTCTTGATTTAGCTTCCTTGGTTCCCATTTGTGAAGGAAACTTGCTTGGAACCTAGGAAACTCCTAATGGATCCTTTAAAGCTTATGTGGATTTGCTTGCTTGATTCTTGCATAATTGTGTTTAAGGTAAAGAGATTTATTGTTCTTGATTGTTTATTAATGCATTAACATCATATTTGGATTTGGGGATGAGTGATTGCAAGCCTAGAAGTGATGGGAACCATGTTAGAGGCAATTATGCATAGTTTTCATGGAGATGGGCAAAGCTGGTGAGTTTGGGGCACCGTGGCACTGTTCTGGCATTAAGGCACCAAGGAAATACATGCCTAAGTCATGCTCTGGGAACTACAGTGGCAGGATGCCCATTTCCAAATAGTTTGAAATCAACTATGGCACCGCGGCCACCAGGTTGGGCGCTGTAGCCCCACAGTTGCTTTGGTTTCAATTAAAGAGGATGTTTTTTTGTCCTAAATGATTCTAAAATAACCTAGACATCTTTACCATTGTTCTTGAAGCCTAGGAATTCTCATGAAATCAAGAACAAGTGATAAACGGATCAAACAAAGCAAAGAGAAGGTGGTGTGTTCATAATTGAACCATGTGTGTCAGTAGGGGTATTTTGGTACCCTAATTGAGGCTTGTAGTCATCCCTAAGATAGTTTGAATGCATTAATAGTGAGTAACCAAGTCTTTTAATCACGAATCCTGGTGTACTAGCATTAGTGAAATAGGACCGTCGCCTAGTTAACAAAGAGTAGTGCATGTGTGCAAAGGTGCTATTAGTGTGGCCAACTTATGGCACAACTTGATGTAGTTTGGAAACATGATTTGGGTTAGTACTTCATGGACCCAAGGGTGGTTTATGAGCAACAAGAACTACAGAAGTTTAATGAAAGCACCTAAGGGCTAAGGAAGGCACTATGAGGCGAATAAGGGCACATAAGTGCATTTGGGCGCAATGTGAGCTCTAGGGCCCATGGGAGGCCTAGAATGGATAATGTGTTGGCATGGCTTAGAAGGTTGCTTAACACCCGTGTAACGACAAGCTACCCCAAGGAATCAAGAGACACATTGGGAGCCCTATGTAGGTAAGTTATTTAGAGCATAGGCTAAGTTACTAGAACACTTTGGGAGGCCTTGGAGGTGCAAGGTAGTTAGGCTACCCTAGTGCATGCAAGGCCTTACTATGTGCTAGAAAACACAAGGAGCACTTAGAGAAAGTATGATTCATAGTAATGGGCGACCAATTAAGGTGTAGTAAGTGTCAAGCCTGGCATCATTCCAAGTTCACCAAGGATAGTAGAGGCTTAGCAACACTCGGTTGCCTAGTCAAGTTTTAGACCTGAGGGGCTAAAGTGGGAGCTAGTACATCTAAGGGTGAAGGTTTAGTATACCTAGTTACCTAGCTAGGTCTTAGGCCCGAGGAGCTGGAACTGGAAACTAGTACACCTAAACTAAATTGGCCATGTGCTAGTCAGGGTTCATCATAGGAAGGGTGAAAGGTTAGTAACACCTAGTGACCTAGTTAGGATCCGGTCTTGAGGCACTAGTGTGGGACCTTAATGCTCCCAACTTGACTTTACCAAGTAAACTTGGATAACTCCTGCGCATAGTATTTGATGGCCAAAATCCATAAGCCTTGGAGTTCCCTCGAGGGATCGCAGTACTTCAGAAATTCCAAGGCACATCAAGCGTGGAGGAGTCCGAAAGCGACAAGACGTCATTAATCTAGACTAACTGTGGGACATGTTAGGTACCTTGGTGCCAGTGAACCGAAGTGGCCTTGAATACTGGTAAATACAATTAGGAAGGTACTCCTAGGTGTGTACAAAGTGCTCATTCAGACATTTGTCAGGACAACTGGCTCCAAAGTTAGTTGGGATGGAGTAGGCCCCTTTGAAACAAGTATAAAAGGAGGCATCCCCAGGTACACACACAAGACAACTCTGTTGAGCTTTGCTCATACTCCAAGATATAATACTTCCTTACTTGGGCATCAGAGTATCCCTTACTGGAAAACATTCCAGGGACTCCCTTTCCCCTTCTTTCTGGTGTCTTTTAGGGCTATAGCTGATTTTAGAGTGACTACTTCAAAGTCTTGATGCAAAACTCAGATGATCAAAAATCCCTAAGACATTAAATGGCACCGTCTGTGAGAACCCAAGCATACATTGCCATGGTGACTACTCGGAAATCCAAAAGCAAGTTTGGCAAGATCCCTCACAAGAGAAAACTCCACCTCTACCAGAGGATCAAACTAGTGACCCAACAGTCTTGCCCGAGCATGATTGCCCGGTGACACTAATGATGGGGTTCCTACGTGAATTCCAACGTATGATAGTCACTAAAATAGCTCAACATTTTGATCAACACACTCCCATAAGGCTTTCCAGGAATAAACCCTCACTAAAAAAATCTAAAAACCTGACAAAACATTCTCCACCGGTTTCGGAAGGTAGCATGAAAGATGAGTCTAACATTGAAAGTCTACCACTTCGTATCCTGAAGCGTGACCGCAAGGAGAAAGGTCTAGCCTTCTCAAAGTAGAAGTCTACTCGTTGGACTTCTCCCTCTCCCCGTTGGCATAATGGCAACCATCCAGACCTCATTTGGAAAAACTTTACTGGAAAAGATGGACTGAATGAAGGAATAGATCACACGAAAGCCAATATGGACTCATTTGTCTAAAGCTCCTCCCGTCGGCAATGAGGCACCTTTTGTCCCGGTCATCTGGAACACTCCAATCCTTCTAGACTTTAGGGTACCTCGGCTGGATTCGTATGATGGGAAAGGTAATCCTTAGGCACATCTGACCAAATATAGGAAGAACATAGTGCTAAGTGGAGCCGATGAAGTGACTTTGTGAAAATGTTTCGAGGTAACACTCTTGGGCCCAGCTACTACTTGGTACAACACCTTATCTCATTCTTCTATTAATTCTTTTCATGAGTTGTCTATGGCTTTTACTCATCAATTCATTAGGATCCATCCTTCAGCGAAAAAAACATCCCAACTATTTACTGTAGTTCAAAAGGGGAACGAATCTCTCCAAGACTATATCAATAGGTTCAACTAGGAGGCCCTGAAAGTCATTAACTTATCCCCTAAGGTCCGTATCCTTGTGATAACAAGAGGATTTCGGAAAGGTTCCAACCCGGATTTTGAGCTATCAAAGCAGATGCCAACCACAGTTGGAGGAACTTTACTAGCTGTTTGAGCTGCACATGATCACTGAAAAAATGACTGCCAATGAAGAGAAGGTGGATACACAGAGAACGGAGCACTGGTGCCAGAACCTAACCCATAGGGAGGTCAGAAGCAGCAAATGGTCTAAAAGAAGTAAAGGAAGAAGAAAGTCACCAACCTACTCTGCTCTGAACACTTCAAGAGCTAACATTCTAGTGGTCCTAGAAAAGTAGCGAAGGGTGCAATGGCCTAGGCCACTGGCTACAAAAAACGAAAGGAACATCAAAAGAACTTGCTAGTATCATCAGGACCATGGCCATGACAATGAAGACCATCACCAACTCAAGAAGTATGTTCAAACACTCATCGAACAAGGTTAATTGAGGAGATATCTTTGATTCCAATTGTTGACGGTAGAAGGCAAGGACGAGGAAGCAAAACATGAGAAGGATGAGAATGATTTTGACCAGTGAAGGAACTACTGAAGTTCGCGAAGGCAGCCACCCCCTCTCGTAAGGCTAATCCAAACTATCACTATGGGTCTTCCCTAGTTAGAAAATAAAAGGAAAAATATATAAAAACTCTCAACCTCAGAAAGATGCAAAACTAGCTGATGAGATCTGACGGATCCACCATCAACTTTTCTCACGACGATCCTCTCCTAATCACTGATCGAATAGCAAACTGGAATGTGAAAAGAATCCTTTGTGATGATGGGTCAAATATTGATGTTTTGTTCACCCACGTACTGCCACAATTAGGAATATAGGTTGAAGCTTTGAAAACGATGGTGTCCTTAACATATGGGGTATGCCCTAATGAGCTCCTAGTTTTGGGCATCATAGATCTACCATTCATGGTTAAAGTGAGAGCCATTGGGAGTGAGAATGAGCTGTATACCTCAATGATGACACAATTCATGGTCATGGACATGCCCTCACCCTACAACGCCATAATTGGGAAGGAAACTATGGGGATGTTATATATTAGGTTAGATGTTAAGTACCTAACTGTGACCTTCAAAGTTGATAAAGGGGATATAGTTATTTTCATTAACCAAGCTGAGGTCAGATATGTCTTCCTTAAGGCACGCCTAGCCCTAAATAAAATGTTGATCCTCTAGCAAAACCTGTAAGGCAAAATTCAACATAGTTTGAATGTTGATCCTCTAGCAAAACCTGTAAGGCAAAATAACCAAAACATAGCCCTAAATAAAAGAGCCTTCGGACGCAATGGCTTATTGAGGCAGGGGTAATAAAGGGAAGTTGAGTACCTAGGCTGGTTGAGCAACATAGTGATTGCTATGAAGGAAATGATAAACTCCGAATGTGCATCGAGTTCACTAAAGTGAATGATGGATGTCCAAAAGACTTGTTCCTACTGCCTTCAATAGAGCAACTGGTAGACTTGACTTCTAGGTACATAATATTGAGCTTTCTGGATGCTTTCAACAGATACCATCAAATCCAAATGAATCCAACCAATGAAGAAAAAATGTTGTTCATCACCAATGAAGGAACCTTTTGTTATGTCTGAATGCCTTTTGGCCTAAAGAATGCATGGAACACATACCAGTGATTCATGAAAAAGGTGTTCACAAGGCAGATTGGTAAGGACATGGAAGTATACATTGACAACATGATAGTCAAAAGCTAAAGCAATCTAGATCACATTGATGGCCTATATGAAACATTCTAATAGTTGAGGAAGTTCGGCATATGTTTGAATCCATAGAAATATGCCTTCGGTGTAAAGGCAGGAAAATCCCTAGGCTTCATGGTTTTAGAGCAGGGCATAAAGGCAAATCCAAATAAAGTCAAGGCTCTCCTCGTATCCTGAGCTCTGAGGATGGTCAAGTATATCCAGAGACTTATGGGAAGAATAATGGCCTTGACTTGTTTTATCTCACGCTATGGTGACAGATGTAGACCATTCTTTAAGACTCTTACAAAAAAAGCCAAAGGCAACCTCAAAGTCGAAGGTCCTTCAAATCCTTAGAATGAAGAGTGCTAAGCGGCCTAGGAAACGCTTAAGTCATACCTTACTAAGCTACCCACTCTTAGATAGCCCAATGAAAGTGAGCCCTCTGTCCTCTACCTTACTATCAGTAAAAAGGCTGTGAGCTTTATCTAGGTATATGAGGATGAGGTCAAAAAACAATGGGCTATGTACTATGTAAGACAATCGCTCCATGTAGCCAAGGTGAATTATTTGGTGCTACAAAAGGCCATATAGGCCTTGGATTTGGTGGGACAACACCTTTGGCCTTCCTTACAAGGCCACCCAATCATAGTCCAAAATGACCTCCCCCTCGGGGACAGGATGAAAAAAGTAGATCACTTGAGGAGACTTTCCAAATGGTGTATAATGGTCGATGAGTATGACATAAGTTATGAATCAAGGAAGGTGATAGAAGTGCAGCCACTCTCAAATTTCATCACCAAACTAACGCCAAATTTTGAAGAACAGGTCTCCGCTGATGAAGATGGTGAACTGAAGTGGCATTTATTCATTGATGGAGTATCATGCCTGAAGCATCAGGGATTAGGTATAATCTTGAGGGGGCTAGAAGGGATGGAAACATCTAAGGCCATCAAATTTGGTTTCTAAGTCATAAATAATGTGGCCTAATATGAAGCCCTCATTGTTAGACTATGGCTCGCCAGAAGGATAGGCATTAAGTTTCTTTGAGCTTGGAGCGACTCTCAATTGTTTGTTTGGTAATTAAATGGGGAGTATAAGGTCAGGGAGCTAAGACTTAGGAAGTATTTCGAGCTCACAAGGAAAAGGATGGAAAAGTTTGATAAAGTGTTCATCGAAAAGGTTCCTCGACGAGAGAATGCATGAGCGAATGCTTTAGCTAAGTCAAATAAATGTGCCAAAGAGGAAAAAGTGCTAAGCATAGATACAATTCACATAATGAACATTCAAGAAGGATGGAGAGCACCACTCTAGAAATTTCTAGTCGAAGGAAAGATGCCTAGTGACTTACTCAAAGCTTCAAAGGTCAAAAGATATGCCAATAGATATTTCCTCATCGGCGAAGAACTTTATCGGCAGGATTACTCTGGTCCCCTACAAAAATGTGTTGGAGAAAGGGAAACAGAGCCCATCTGGAGAAAAGCACATGAAGGAAAGTGCGGTTCCCACATTGGTAGGGATGCTTTAGCAGAAGTCGTACTTCGGCATGGCCATTTATGGTCAATCTTAAGACAGGATGTTCGTATGCTCATTAAGAACTGTGATAAGTGCCAATGTATCATGCCTTGACAAAGAGTATGATCCAAGGCTGTAAAAGTGGTGAATTATCCTTGTCTTTTTGTCATCTAGGGTATAGACCTCATAGGCTAGCTCTCCCCCACCCTAAAAGGGTGAAGTACTGAGTAGTAGCAGTATATTGTTTCAAAAAATTGATGGAAGCGGAGCCATCAACGTCCAAATCAGCAAGAGAAATAAAAAAATTCCTATGGAAAAACATCATATGCAGGTTTGGCTATGTGAAGGTGCTAGTTGTTGATAATAGAACATAGTTTGCCGATAAAGGATTCCAGAAGTTTGCCAGTAATTATAGCATCAAGATACATTTCACCCCATTAGCATACCCCGAGAGTAATGGTCAAGTTGAAGTCTCCAACTGAACTCTAAAATATGGTTTAAGGAAATGACTAGGGAAGCCAAAAGGAAAATTGCATGAAGAGTTGCTTTCCATCTTATGGAGCCATTAGATGAGTTTAAGAAAGGCAACTTAAGAGACTCCGTTCTCTCTCATGTATGGAAGCAAGGCTTTGATTCTTGTCAAAATAACACACCCATACTTAAGAGTGTAGATCTTTAACCAAGAATCTAATGAAGCGAGCTTAAGATCTAAGCTGGATTTATTGGAAGAGCATAGGGAATTGGCCAAGCTTTATAGAAGGGCATTCCATCAAAGAGTCACCGCTTCTGTAAATCGGAAGGTTACGTGGAAAGGAATCAAGGATAAAGACATGGTACTTAACAGCATCGAGGTTGAACCTCAAAAACCTACGCAAGAAGCACTAAAGGCAAACTGGGAAGGGTTGACACCGAGGTCAAGCCCGGAGTCTTCAAATTCAAAGATGGCCTTAAAGAAAGGCTAAAAAATACATGGCACACATATTATCTAAAAAGAAATTTTGCTTAATTTAGCCAAGGAATCCTTTTAAAAAAAATTAGTGCAAGAAAAATATGGTAAACGAAGAACTTTTGTGGGAGAAACACACCCGGACTCATGAATCAAGTATTCATACTTAGAAAAATTATGAGAATAAAAAAAGTTCATAGTATGGCCGAAGTAGATAAAATGGGACCAATGTACTATGGAAACCTCGGCCACTAAGCCAAACGATGAAACTCAAATGAGTAACTCTTTAAAAAAAGAAAAAAGAAGAAAGGGGGGAGATTGAAAGGAGAACTAAAGGCTTAGAAAATTTTTCTAACTCCAGAAGGCACTTGAAAAGGCAAAATGATGTGTTGTGCATTGCTGAATAAGTGAGTTTACCACAAAGTTCTTTAAAGTAGAGACGCCTAACAAGCAAAGGTACAAAGGCAATAAAAGGCCAAGGGCTATTGCCTGAAAAGTGAGAATAGCCGCATAAAGGTCTAATTATATTAGAAAAATCAACCTATTGCTGAATGAGGTACACAAAATAATAGCAATAATACAAGCAAACAAAAATAAAAAGGGAAGAAGGAAAACAATAGTGTAAAGGAGCAACAAATTCAAGGGTCTACACTCACATTGTCTTATGTTTCTTTTTCTTCGTTATCTTTCTCTTCCTCCTTTTCCTCTTCCTTGGTTTCTTCATCATCTTGTAAGCCATCAGGCTCACTGAGGTATTCATCCTTAGACCATGCCAAAGCTTCGCCCTCAAGCCTCTAGAAGCCATTCAAATAAGAAAGGTTAAGATGGGGGTGCCTCTTAAGAACTTGATGGCGGGCAAGGCGAAAGCCATCCCGAAGCACTGAGATGGCAGTGTTAGTAATCTTTTGGAGCCCCTCCCTTTTCCCTTTCTCCAGCTTTAGCTCCTTAATCTGCATTTTTGCTTCATGGAGCTCCTTCTGAAGGTCCTTCTTGTCCTTCGAGTATAGCTTTAACTTACTGTCGAGGTCATCATTATTGACCTTGATGATGTTGTGATCGATGGATACAAAGAAAAGCTGGTGATCAAAGTCCTCCACATGAGAATTGGCATCTTGGCCAATGGCTTTCACCTTCTTGCCGACCAACCTCTTTAGCTCCGCGAGCTTGATAGTAGCCTTTTGCTTCAACTCACCAAACTTGAAGGCCATTCCGGCAAGGGCTCCCTTAGCCTTCACTAAACTCTCCTCAGCGTAGTTTCAGACATCCATCTACTTCATAACAAAGTCCCAAAAGTATCCGAAGATGATGAAGAACTGCCAAAGAAAATGACTTAACTGTTAGCAAAAGCAGGGGATGAGACAAACTTCCAATTATGAGGATTGAGGCTCAGAAAACTTAAACTAAGAGAAGGAGTCTATCAAAGCTGCAACAATACATTCCTTATTCGGGTGTTGTTCCTTGAGCTCCTGAAAAATGGCATTAACTATCACTCCCTAAGAAAACTAGGGGATTATCCTCCTAAAGACATCATGAGCAAACAAGGACACATCCTCAATGACATCCTAGATAGGTGACTTCGAAATAGTCCTCTTTGGCAAGCGAGCATTTCTTACTACACAGAGAGACTCATGGTCTGCCATCCACTCAGGTGCTGAGGTTTCCCCTGGATGGTCACATTGAAGTTCATTAACTACGTCAATCCTCAACCAATCATTAATTAAATCATAGGTCAAAAGTAATCAAGAAAGATGGGAGTTAAGGTGGCTAAACCTTGTGGAGGAACTTCAGAATGACGGAAGGTGCTCTCACTGTCCGAAATCTTGATAGTATCCTTAACTACCATAGTGAGCTCTTTGCCTTTATTCTTCATGTTTTTTTTCTCGGCCTCCTTTGCAGCTAAGGCTTCTTCATTAACTGCTCCCAATAAAGCCGCATTAGTGCATGAACTTGATGGCTGGTGGAGAATTCCATTTCAAAGTCTTCTAGCTTAGTGGCCTTGGAATCCTTTGGAAGAAGGATCCTAGTGTCCTGGGTGGCACCTTGAGTAGGGGCAACTTCTATAGCAGCAACATCTATGGACTAAGATCCCATGTGAGCCTTCTTGGGGAAAGGGCAACTAGTGTCTTTCCTTCTAGGCTTCCTCTTCACAACTTTCTTGTCATCCTCCTTCTAAGCCTTGGTAAGAAAAGGCCATTCAATATAATTGGGCGCTAAAATCTTGACCCATCTCTGTTAAAAAGAAGGAATCAATGTGAGTCACTAAAGAAGAAAAATAGAAATGGAAAAACATTTATGAGAAACAAAAAAAGAATATGAAATATCCCCCTGAAGTAGTTGTAGTAGAACTGGGGCCTTAGGGAGATTGTTTGAAGGAGGGGGTAGATGTGAAGGGCACACAGAATCTCCACTAACATTAAGTCCTACTTAATGGGAAATGAAAAAGGATCAAGTCCCTCACCCAAGTTCCCCCAATCTACCATTGTCCGTATCCAAACATCAAAATCAAGAAAGAGCATTTTCAATTTCTTTTCTAGAAGCATTGAAGGGTCATCCACATCCACCTCCAGACTCCCGACAGGCCAGTTGCTGATATCCCTAAAGGCTTTAGTATAGACAAGAAAAAGTACTTTTGCCAGTTGTGCCAACCATCATTGGTGTTGAACACGAAAAAGTATTTCTTACTCTCATAGCCTCATGGGAGCATGTAGTAGAAAAACCCTTTCAGTGAAATAAGTAACTTATAGTACTACAAAAAAATGAGGAAATGCAGCTTCAGCCTGAACACACTACTCATGCATAGATGGGCGTTGAAGTGAGCGTAGGAGTTTGGGGGAAGCTGATTGACTACGATCTCGTGGAATTCATCGAAGTGCTTCACCACGGGATGGGGAAGATATCGGAGCCCAACCTTTAGCTAAGTCTTGAAAATGGTGATCTCACCCTCACAAGGCTAGTAGATCATTTCTCCCTTGTTTGGCACCCAAATAGAAATGTCGGCTGGAAGAAAATACTTTGCCCTTCATTTCTCAACCTTTTCCAGTGTAGCACAACTCAAGTGAGCATATAAAGACTCCCAACTACCCCTTGATGTGACAGATACTTTGGCCATTGATTTACTTTGGTGGAAGAATAAAGAGATAAGGAGAAAAAAATAAGGGATTAAGAACAAGGCCCACTTGAGAATAGAAGTAGGACAAGAAAAGTTCATCGAAAACTTGTTGGAAAACTAGAGAAACTTAAAAGAAAAAAGAAGTAAGTCAAAGCGAAAAGCAAGAAATGAGTCTCTCACTAAAGAGAGAGGGTATATATAGCTCTGAAGAAGTGAGAGAAAGTGTAGCATTGAATGGAGAATGTAAAAAGATAAAAATGCTCTTCTGCTAACGACAAGCACGTGCTATGGGGTAGAACTGATCTTTGAATGCTATGTGTGCCTTGAAACCCCGATCGAGGCAATGATTAATGAAAGGACATAAAGCTACTAGCTCATGAACCGATGTCATGCATGCCAGTTGAAGTGACTAACTGACACCTTTAAACGAAGTGATGTAACGTAACTCTAGCGTAAGTAATTGTCACTTCAAGGAAACCGAAGTGACGCATCAGAAAGAAATGGAAGCATTGGAGCCAAGGACACGCAAGAAGTGCAGGGTCGAGAGAACTACACATCCATAGGCAATTTGAAAAAGGGCATGTGATGGCCAAAGGCCATAGGCCTTGGGGAAACCTCGAGCTTCAAGAAGTTCAATCACAACACTTTGGAAATTCCAAGGCATGTCGAGCGTGGAAAAGTCTATAAGTGCTGAGGTGTTACTAACCTAGCCTAATTAAAGGACAGGTTAGGTACCTCAGTGCCAATGAACTGAAGTGCCCCTGAATATTGATAAAATACCCTTAGGAAGGTACTTCCAGGTATGTGCAAAGTGCTCACTCAGACTTGTGTCAGGACAGTTGGCCATAGAGACAATTGGGATGGAATAAACCCTTGCTCTCCGATCTCACAGAACACGTGCATGGCAGATCTAGAAGCTCAACCCTTTGAAACAGGTATAAAAGGAGGCACCTCTAACTACACGTACAAGATAACTTTATTGAGCTTTTTCCATACTCCTAGTTATACTACTTCCTTACATGGGCGTCAAAGACTCCCTCTTTGAAAAACATTCTGGGGATGCCCTTCCCTTATTTTACCAGTGTCTTTCTGAGCTATAGTTGATTAGAGTGTGGCTATTTTAAGGTCTCAATGCAGAACTCAAGCGATCGATAATCCTTAAGGCACCAGTATTTAAAGGGTGGTTGTTAGGTGCTTAGGTAGTGACCTATCACAATTGGCAATCCAAGGCTTTGCTAAAGTGAGTTAGGGGCTATAACTCACTAAGCATGGGATAACATCCTATAGAAGGAGTAGGATGAGGAGGGGGCTAAGGGATCCAAATATATGCACATATGTTAGGCCACAAACTATGATGAGCTCATAGTAGATTTGTTGCATTTATTGTCCAGTGTCCTCTAGGGTTTTATTTGCAAGTAGCCCAAAGGCCTTTTACTGAGAATCTATAATTCTCACCCCTTAGTTTATGTGTGCAGGTTTGGGTGGTTCAGCTGATAACCCAAGATGGTTGTTGAGCTAATTAAGCAAGTACAAGTTATACTTGCTAGTTTGTATTTCTTTAGTTGGTTGGTTTTTTATGTACGAACTATGTTGGATTAACCTTGACTAGTTGTTAATCTAGAAGCACAAGGGGAAGTTGAGGCTAAAAGCACTTGAGAAGTAAAGCTTAGGTGGTTAGCCTAGTATGCTCATATCAGTAGGTTGTGCTTGAGTACTTAATTGTACTAGATGCCTTTAGCAAGTTTTACAATTGTTTTTAAATGTAGATCTGCCAATGTTTTGAATGTTTTATCTTATGTTTAAATTTTTGTCCCAAAGCTACTCAAGCATTATTTGTTGCCAGCATCTACATTAGTAAGCTTAGGTGTTACGACCCTCCAAGTATCGGACCAGCAATGGTCAAGTAAGACTTGGTTACAATGTAAAAAAATCCCTAGCTTAAGACCTCAATTGGTTTAATTTAAAAACTCAAGCAAGTTCTTCAAGGGTTAGAGAGGTTCCTCGAGCATAAATGGCACCTAAGTGTCACTAGGGGTAAAATGGTCATTTTATACCTTAGGTGATAGGATTGGTTTTAAAGCTCAAAGTAATTCATTTGGACCTAGGTGACAAAAAACCAAAGTGGGCGATGGAAGTGCCAAAGTTAGAGGCACTATTTGGAGGTGGGGTTCTTTTGGCAAATTTAATGAAGTTAGAGGAACCATATAGGAGAAGGTTGGATTTAAACTAATTTGGGAAGGTTTCCTTTCACTATTCATCATCTTCTCCAACTCAAAACCATAGCTCTCTATTCTCTCACAAAATTCATGCCCAAAACTCATCCATTTCTTCAATTCTTGGTGAAATTGGAAGCCTCATGGAGTATCCAAGTGAGAGCAAGCTTCTTCTTGCTTAGTTTTGGTGAATTGAGCTTTGGAGAGGCATTTTTGGTCTATGGGAGTGTGTTCTTGGTTTATTAAGCTTCCTAGAGGTTGGGTCAAGCTTAATTGAGCTAAAAATTATGCCCATTTGTGATGAATTTGCCTAGGAACCATAGAAAATTCATAGTGGAGCTATGGGAGCTTTAGTGTTCAACTTGCATGATCTTGCTTGGATTGTGTTTAAGGTAAGGTGATTTCTTATTTTCCATGTTATGTTAATGCATTTCTATCATATTTAGCATTGGGGATGATTAATTACAAGCCTAGAAGTGATTAGAATCAAGTTTGGGTCAATTGTGCATGGATTTTGCAAAGAACGATGAAGTTGGCCAATTTCTAGCGCCTAGGTGCCATTCTGGGCACCTAGGTGCCAAGGGGATGCTTGACCATGTCATGCTCCTGAGGCCTAGACGCCAGTTGGGGCCTAGGCACTAGGATACTCATTTTTGGACAGCATCAAGTCAACTTTGGCGCCGCGGTGCAAGGCTCATGCTGCAGCGCCACAATTGCTTTGGAACTCATCCAAGAAGATTGTTTTTGGTTCCTAATTGGTTCCTAAACATGCTAGACATGTTCCTAAGGTTGGATAAAGATTTAAAATGGAAATAGAATGAAGAACAAGTGACAATTGGATTAAATGAAGCAAGGAGAAGATGGTGTGTGCATAATTGAACCATGTGTATCTCTAAGGGTATTTTGGTGCCCTAGTTGAGGCTTGTAGTCATCCCTAAGGTAGTTTTAATGCATTAATAGTGAGTAACCAAGTATTTTAAGCAAGGAGCATGGTGAACTAGAACCATGGCCTAGGCAATTAAGGGAAGTACATGTGCACTAAGGCTCGATTAGTGTGGGTAACTTGTGGCAAAACTTCTTGTAGCTTGGTAAGATGATTTGGTTAGTATTCCATTGACCCTAGATTGGTTCAAGAGGTAGAATAACTACAAAAAGTTAATGAAAACATCTAAAGGCCAAAGAAGGCACTATAAGGCTAATAAGGGCACATAAGTGCATTTGGGCACAATGTGAGCTCTAGGCCCCATAAAACGCTTAGATTGGGTAATGTGGGAGCTTGGCGTGGCTTGGGTGTTGCTTAATACCCAAGTAAATGCAAGCTAACCAAAGGAATCAAAAGGAACACTAAAAGCTCTAAGTAGGTGACTTAGCACTCAAGCTAAGTTACTTGGGCCCATTGAGAGGTCTTTGAGGAGCATGGTAGTTAAGCTAACTTTGTGCATTTGGGACCCTAATATGTGCTAGGAAACACAAGGAACACTTAGAGCAAGCATGATTCCTAGTGATGGCCAACTCATTAAAGTGTAGCAAGTGCCAAGCCTAGCATTATACAAGGTTCGCTAAAGAAGATAGAGGCTTAGTAACACTTAGCCACCTAGTTGGGTCTTAGACCTGAGGGACTAAAGTGGGAGCCTACTTTACCTAGGGGTGGAGGTTTAGTACACCTAGCTGCCTAATTGGGTCTTAGGCCTGAAGAAGTAGAGCGGCAACCTAGTACTCCCAAACTAGATTGGTCATGTGCTAGCCAAGGTTCACCATAGGAAAGGTGAAAGGTTAGTAACACCCAGTGGCATAGCTTGGTCCTAGACCTGAGGCACTAGTGTGGGACCTTAGTGCACCCAACTTGGCTTTGACAAGAAGACTCGGATTACTCCTGCACATAGTATTCAAAGGGAGGCCATTATGAGCTTAGGTGACAACCTGACATAGTTGACAAGTCAAGGCTTGCTAAAGTAAGTTCAAGGCTAGAACTCGCCAGGAGAAGACTGGGACTGGGATGAGGAAGGGTCCCAAGGGACTTGAGTATATGTGCATATATTAGGCATCAGACCGTAATGAGCTTGTGGTAGAATTGTGATATTTATTGTCCAGTGTCCTCTAGTGTTTTCTTTGCAGGTACCCCAAAGACCCCTTACTGGGAATCTATTATTCTCACCCCTTAGTTTGTATGTGAAGGTTTAGGTGGTTCAACCAGCAACCTGAGATGGTCGTTAAGCTAATTAAGCAGGTACAAATTATACTTGCTAGTTTGTATTTTCCCATTGATTTATTGATTATGCTATGTATTAACTATGTTGGATTAACCTTGAGCAGTGGTTGATCTAAAAGCACATGGGGAGATTGAGGCTAAAGGCACTTGAGAGGTGGAGCTCAGGTGGTTAGCCTAGTAGGGTCATCTTAGTAGGTTATGCTTAAGTACTTAATTGTACTAAATGCCTCTAGCAACATTGGTTAGTTTTATGTTTTGGTTTGTGATTCATGTACATAATTGAATAATGTACATAGGGTTAATACTTGTAGGAAATGTATTTATGACTTTGGCTAGTTTTACTATTGTTTTAAGTACAGATCCATCAATGTTTTTAATGTTTTATTTTATGTTTAAATTTTGTGCCAAAGCAAATCATGCATCATTCAATGCTAGTATCAAGGTTAGTAAGTTTAGGCCACATGCATTACTTGTTATCACAAGTAGAGAAACCAACAATTATGAACCAAAACTTGGGAATTCCCCGAATTCCTAGTGATCCTGGGCAGCACAAGCAGTCGCAGATGACCAGGGCTGCGTCATTAGGTCACGTGCATTTGTTCTTATCACAAGCATTGAAACCAACAATTGTAAACCAAAACTTAAGAATTCCATAGATTACTAAAGATCCTGTGCTAGAACATAGTTAGTACTAACCAATAAGTTGTGTACTATAGTGTTACGCTTGACAGGTAGACATGGTGAACTAATGGGCAGTTATGATAAGCAAGAACTAAAAGATGTTTTCGTAGGCCCTGTTTAGGGCAGGAAATGGCTAGTGTGAGGTAAGGATTTAATCTATCACTAGTAGTTTAGTATTTATTTTGGAAATTTTGGCATTAATTTGTTGCCATAGTTGTTGCTTTGGCTTGTGCGGTAATGGTTTCTTAAGACCTACTTGCTTGTCATGGAACCATAAATGAAGACCTAAAGGCCTTAGATTGGATTGGCTAAAAATAGTTCCATAGGTTGAATCTCTTTCTTAGGTTCACTTAGTTGGTCTAAGTTGTAACAATAGCTAGGGAAGTTATTTAGATGAGTTCCTTAGAGTAGCCAAGTAGTGGAGTTGTTTAGTCAGGTGCCATAAAGGTTAAGAAGAGTTGAGGGCCCCACCAAGATAGCCAAAGAAAGAAGAAAGATTAGCTAATAAAGCTAGCTAAGAAAGTAAAAGGAACTAAGTCCTAAATGGGACCAAGCAAGTGAGGTTAACTTTTGTTGCTTTAGTGCTAGTAAGTTAGTGGAGAGCTGAGTCATGGGTCAAAAGTGACCCCATGATGCCAAAACAAAAGTGGCTTTTCCTAAACCCAGAAAGTAGAGCTGAGTAAAGCCCATAAAGAAAAGTTCACTATGACCAGTCAAGAGACGACTTAAAATAGTCATAGTACATGGTAATCTCCCACCTAGTTAAGTATTATACTTAGTAGTAAAGAGTGCCAAGTCTAGTGTAGGTAAAATTGTCCTTAGCTTTCCGCTTTGTGACTTTGGTAATTACTGTGTTCACCAGAGTATAGGGAAGTTGAGGGAGGGAAACCTTATCAAGGATGATTTTGGTTGAGCTAGCTTAAGCCTAAAGTTAGAGCATTTCACTTGACCTTAGTGCCTTGAAAAAAAAAGGTAGGTGACTTGTGAGGTTGGATTGTAGGCAAGCAAGTATGGCTCACAACTCCAAGGGATAAAACTAGTCTCGATGTGTATAAGTACATGCACTAAATGAAGTTGTAGCAGACAAGCTACTTGAGGAATTCTTCATGACTAACCACTTCTTGATAATTAACTGAAGTAAATGATAAGGTTAGTTCCCCCCCAAGTAAGTTGGTTGATGTAGCAAGAGCCATAGTTGCATTGTTCGGACACATAGATGGCAAGTTATAGTGCATGGTATGGTAGTTGACTGTATAAGTAAAGGTAGTCCCCTGTGGCCATAGATCAGATAGTGTTACCAAGGAGGTGTTGTTGCAGACTAAAGGCCGGGAAGCCTAGGATGAGGGTGAGAAGTAGAGTAACACTGGAGGCATAGCAGAGCCTAGACAAAGGAGCTGAGGTGTCTAGTTAGCTACCAAGCCAAGAACACATAGGTTGGCTGCATGAGCCCTCAAGGCCCTACCTAGGAAACCTATGAGAAGAAGTCTGATGCTGGTTGTGATTGGCTAATTAATTATATGCATCCTTGTTAAAACCTTATGCTGCTAGTTATTTAGCCTAGAAATGCAATCATGCATGCAAGTGTTACTTTGACTTGGACAAGTGGAAAGCCATAAAACAATTATATAGCCTAGGCATTTTCCATAAAATTGATGTTCAAATAGTCAAAGCATACAAAACCATAATAGTGTCATCATAAACCTACACATAATTAACCGCATGTGGGCATCCAAACCATGGAAAACTATGCCCTAAACCCAAGAATAACCCTAGAGTCCATAATCCATTCATACACATTGGAGGCCACTGCCATACATCAAGTATATACAAAACTAGTACTATTGAGATCCAATCAACTAGGGTCCACCTTAGATGATAAATCCTGGTGGCAAGCTTTAACAATCCTTCACGTGCTCACTAGCCTCTGTGGCCAAGAAAACTGCAGTTAGTACCATAACAACTTAAATATCAAGTAGCCAAATAACTAGAATCTTAAGGATTCTGAATGCAATGTACTTAAAATGAAAACTACCATGACAATCCTTAATGATTGTTAGGTCCATCAACCTCAGTATCAGCACAACATAAAACTAAAGGGGTAAGAATCTTATAATTCTCAACAAGGGATCTTCAACCTACAAGGAAGACACTAAGGACACACACATATATATATGTAATCTATCATGAGCTCATACAGTGTAAGGCTAAACCTATGTGCATATATTTCAGTCCCTCAAGACTTGTCCTCTACCTAGTCTTTAAACTACAAGGCAAAGCCTTGTCTACTAGCAAGCATTGCTTGCTAGCCTAACTAGTGAAATTCATCACTAGTTCCGACGTCCCTTACATTGTACAGGTGAACATGGTGGATGCGCTCCATTTGAGTTATGAGAAACTTACTAGGTGTACTAAGCCTTCACAAGTGCCTCAAGTCCTTAGACTTTCCTAGGTCATTTGTGTACTAAGCTTCCATATTAAACCTTTACCAAGAATGCACTAGGTTTTCATTTTCACCTTAAGTAATCTTGCCAAGGCTGCAAGTGCACTAAAACTGCACTCAAGGCATGTACCTATCCACCATTACTTGGTTCACACTAGTGGAGTAGCAATGACCATGGTTGGACTCATTTACTAGGTTTGTTAGAACTTACTTAGGTGCACTAAAGTTCCCACATTGGTGCCTTAAATCCAAAGGCCCAGCTAAGCTTCTGATGGTACTAAACCATGCACCTTAACTAATGGTGCTCGATTGTGGCTAAACATGCCTTCACTTTGAAATAAAATAAAACTAAAGCTAGGCACATCCAGGCTTGGGTAAAACATGTAAATGGTAATACTCCCTCTTAGCTTCACATGGAAACTTGAACCACTTCAATCGAATACCCAAGCAAAAAGTTATGACAAAATACTACCGGGTGTCAAAGATGGCTGATAGGCTTATGGGGCTGCGGTGTTGAGTAGGACTGCACAGTCACAAGCCATCCATTCTAGCCTCCCATGGCCTGTTATGGGTGCTGTAGCATCAACTGGCACCACGCATGCCCAGAACTTGTAAATGGTGCCCAAAGCACTTTGGGAAGCCTCCAAAGTCCCCCAAACAAGTTAGGAATTCCTTCCCACTTTGTGAACCTGCAAAACACACTTCCTAGGCCACAATGTGTTAGTGATGTGCCCAAAAGCCAATCATGATATGATTGTATTTTTGCACATTGAGTCATGATATTTTATTAAGGTATTAATCCAGCAATTATGTTTGTTGTTTTGTTTCTACGTAACGTAATAAACATAATTGTAACCCTAGAATAATGATATTATTAAATGTACCTGGTCTAGTATTATCATGGAACAAGTTACAATAATACATAACGACTAGCATATGTGGAGGCTAATATGAGATACGTAGTTTATAAGCTTGGCGACGCCGAAGGTGGAGAATTAAAAAATGCATGGCATTCAGACGCCTTGAAGAAATTCTGTACTTAGAATTTTGGTAAGAAATTGTACAAGTTAGAGAAATTTTTCTAAGTACAAAAATTTTCTTCCACCAAAGGATTCTCGCCGAACAAGGCTTAAGTAAGAAGCTTGCGAAGGTTACGTGTTCCTTTTAAAGTTGATTGGATCATTTAACGAAAACGTGAGTCCATTGTAAGTAGGCCAAAATTTTGCTTAAGGGAACTCGTCGAAAGTGAACTTTTTTCTGAACACGGCTAGCAAAGCAAGCAGTGCCTATTTTCTGAAGTCCATTGACCGAAAGTGGTCGGGATAATTGAGAAATAAAGGTCACCACTCAAAGACTTAGCCAAATTCTGGAAGAAGGAAAATTTTCATTAAACAAGGCCTCGCTACAAGGAGAAGGTTACAAGAAGAAAGATTACAAAGAAGAAGAAAATAAGGCAAAGGCCCTAAAGACATCTAAGGGACCCCGACGTCCTGGGAAACTCCCGCTCCTGCGTCCTTCGGTGCCGAGGGAGGGGCAAATGGCAGGTTGAGGAACTCGATCTTAGACCAGGTCCACCGAGGCCCCTCGGGAATGTCCAGGGCAGCCAAAAAGGAAGGGTCGAGATCCGGGTACTTCTTCAGAACTTGGTGGCGGGCTAGGCAGAAACCATCCTGGAATGCAACCTTTGTCGCCTGGACAGCCTTGTCTTTTTCGAGGGACAAGTCCACCACCTCGTTCTGAAGGTCAGCAACCTTCTTCTTCAATGCCTTCACCTTTTTCTTCTTTGGCTCCTTCTTCAAAGCCTCGACCTCGGCTTGAAGTTTGGCATTGTCAGCAAGCGCCTTCGCCAGGAGAGCAGAGTCTTCCTCTTTCCCCTTTTGATAGGCCTCATTGGCCGAAGTTAAGCTCACCACCTTCGCCCTGAGGTCGGACATCTTCTAGGAAAAATCCTTTAAGAGCTCTTCTTGGCCCTTCAAGAATTCTTCCCGAAGATTTGCAACCTCCTCATTGGCAATCCAACTCAACTCTACATTTTTTACAATAGAGTTGGCACAGAAGACCTTGGCCTTCTCCAACCAATCCTCGACCCAAGCTCGAACCGAAGATTGCTTTGCTGCCCAAGCTCGGAGGTATCCACTATACCCCAGAAGCTATAAGAAAGGAGAAAATTCTTAGTCAAATATGCATACGGAGAGCCAAGTACTTAGAAAAATGGGAAAAAAAATAAAGGGCCTAAATAAGTACCTGGGCAGCATGCTCAGAAATTTTTTAGGCGAGGGTCTCCTTATTGGCGCACTCTTCGGCAACCGCCTTGAAGGAAGCCTGGGTGAGTACACCCCTCGCCATTTGGGGAGCCATTTCATGGCAGTCCTCAAAGAACAAATTCATGTCCTTTGTGAATGACCAGAAAGGCTCCCTCTGAACCTTGTCCTTCGGGACATGAGAGTCCCGAAGAGCCCGCCTACGGGTGTGTTCCACCATCCAGGATGAGGGCACCAGTTCTCTTGCAAAGTTAAAGTACGAGTCTCGATTAAGGCAAAGTAGACAAAGTCTCTTATATCAACAGAGATTAAGAGTAAAAGTGTCTAAGAGACAAACCTGGCACAACCTCAACAACGTCGTCGTCGGAATCCCTAACCTCCTCCACCTCGGCAGGGATGTGTTTGCCCTTAGTTCTTCGGCACTCTTCGAGCTCCTCAGCAGATGGGTCCGCTACCGAAGAGCCCAAAAGATCTGCCGAGGTGGCGGGACTCTAAGAGACCACACTAGTGGCCACCTCGGTCGGTAGGACGGCTAGGACTTCGGGCTCACCACCAACCTCCTCGACGTCTCCCGGCGGTAGGGGAAGGGCATCCTTCTTCACCCTCTTAGCTGAAGACGGCCCACTCCCGGACGTCTTTCGCCTCCTGGAGGCGCCCTTCTTTGTCTGTTCCCCCTTTTTCGGCTTGGCCAAGAAAGAGGGACTTATAGTAGGCAGCAGACTCGTCGCCCATCTCTGAAAAAGGAGGAAAACATCAGTGTAAGTCCAGAGGGGTACTTATACTGAAAACTTTGAAAAGAAGCTTACTTTCGAAAAAGGCTTCATAAGTGAGCTCCCCCCGAAGGAGCATTACTAGCCAGGACTCCTTCCCGTCAATGGTAGAAGCTGGCATGGCGAGGTCCGTCTTGTGCTCCTTAACTACCCCCAACTCCCAAAGGACCTCCTCGGTCATGAGCCTCCACATTATGGGGAAGGGGTAGAGGGAACGTGAAGGGACCTCGGCATCCCAGTCGGTGACAGCATGGATACGTCTGTCGAAGTCCACAAACCTCGCCGCCAACTCAGGAGTTAGCAGCTTCTTGGGGTCCACGACATCCGTCTCCAGCTTTCCCCGAGCCCACTTGGTCGGGACGTACGACCTGGCCTCCGCCACCTTTAGCAAGAAGAACTTCCTTTGCCACCCTAGCCAGCTATCTTTAGTAACGAAGGTGAACATGAACTTTTTGCTCCCAGATCCCCGAGGTAGCATGAAATAAAAGCCACCCGTCGGGACCGGATAGAGCTTATAGTACTACATGAATAGGATGAAGTAAGGCTCTATCCCGAAGACCCCGCACATGCAGAGGAAGGCGTTGAAATAACAATATGAGTTCAGAGGAAGCTGATTCACGGCTATGCCATGGAATTGGCAAAAGTCACAAATCATCCTCGGGGGAGGAAACCGAAGTCCAGCCTTCAATTGGGCTCAACCTCGTCACTTTGGTTCATAAAACTAAAATGGCCGAGACGAGGTAGCCTTGTAACGGCATAGGAGGAAAGAAAAAATTTGGTTGTCCACTTCTCTAATTTCTCCGAAGTAGAGCAACAAGGGTGAGACATGAGAGGTTGCCAGCTCTCAGGGATAGGTGAGATAGACATAAGGGGAACAGGTGAAGACATGGTTGGCAAAAAGTGACTTCAGAAAAAGAATTGAGGAACTCGGGAAGAAGAAAAATAACAAAATGACTTTGGGAAGCTAGAAAATCAAGAAACCGAAGGACCCTTAGAATCAAAACCCACCAAAAGTTTTGCCGAAATCAGGGTTTGAAGACGCCGTCGTGAATGGTGGCCGAAAATTGCTCCGCCGTTAGTACCGCCTCAAAGAAAGAGGAGAAAGAACAGAAACAGACGAGAGTAAAGTGAGAGCAAAGAGAAAGCAAGAGAGGATTGTGACGGAGGAAGGTTTATATAGACCGAGGAAGGGTAGCCGAATCGACGTTATAATTGCTCCGCGAAGGAGAATTGTCGCCATAACTGCCCCTCGCATGCGAAAAGATGCAGCGGGTGTAACCGACGTGACTGCCCCCCAACTAGCGCCCGCCACGTGTCAACTAGCGCGATAAACTAGGACACGCTTTCTGACACCCCGAGAATCTGGGCATGTTGCTCCAAACTGACACGCCTGGTTACGAGGTGCGACGGTCCACTAACCTGGATTGGGCACCTCGAGAACACCAAAGGGCAGACAGTGACACCTGGCTGGACAGGGCAGGCCTTCGGACAACGAAGTGCCTTTTCCGAGAATGTCACACTCCGAGTCCTGAGAAGCGCCTCCAGAAGGTCTGCAAGCCGAAGTCTCCACTTCGGCTTTCCGAGGGAGGGGCATGTGATAGTAGAAGTGCTGTCGCCCTTGCATCCTGTGAACTGTGGTCAAATACCGCCTTCGGGAAGTCAAGCGTCACCCACAAGGAGTGCTAGTACCGACCTCGGAAAGGATGAAGTCTGACCCCTCGAGCATACGACTTTGGAGGCTAACCAACACCCCTGAGGATGACAACTCTGACCTCGGCAAAATAACGCGTCGCCTCCCTCGGAAAAGTGGCCAAGCCACCTTCGAGGAGTGTAAAGGCTCTCCTAGTATTTCCTCTGCATTAAATGTCGAGGTAAGTGAATCCCAAGTATTTTCCCTCAAATAAGTAGTATTAAGCAAGGAAAGCAAGCTAGTTGAGGTTAAATTGAGTTCCAAAGGGTAATTGGCACCTAAGGGGCAAAGAAGGGCAAAATGGTAATTTTGGCCCGAGTTAGTGGCATGACCGTAATTTTGGAAAAATTAGGTCCATGCAAGTGTTTTGAGCTAGTTAAGTTAAGACCATAGGTATTTATAGCCATTTGAACCAAAAGCTTAAGTTAAGGGTGAAAAATGCACTAAGTAAGAATTTAAGCTATTATGTCTTATAATGGCTTAGGTGACACGAGGGCAGCGTGTTTAGGTAAGAATAACCTTTCTTTGGGACCAAGGAGTGATAGAAATGAGAGTGTTTAAGTGGCCTAAGTGATTCAAAATTTAGTTTGAGGGCCAAATTGACAAGAGGAAGAAGTTGGGCTAAATTGGTTTAAATGGAGGAGATGACACTATTCATCATCTCCCCCATTAGCCATTTTCGTAGCTCTTCTTTCTCCCTTGCTTTCTACCCCCCCAAACCTCCCAAATCACTCAAGTTTTCATGGAATTCGAAGGTCCCGAAGCAATCCCAACAAGCCCTTAGCTCGTTTTTGATGGAATTGGTGCATTTGGAGTTGTTTTTGCAAGTTTTGGTTCAAACCCAAAGGTAAACGTGTTTGATCCTTATGGGTTAGTTTTAAGGTTGTTAAATGTTTAGAAATGGTCTTAACTTCGTGCTATTGGTGTCCAATTTGGTTGATTTCAAGCTTGGAACTCAAGGGAACCCATTGGAGCTTGGAGGTGCTCATAGATTGTTCTTGCTTTCAAGATGATTTGAGGTAAGGGATTCAAGTTAATTAAGCTCAAATAATGCATAGAAATGTAGTGTTTTGTGTGGGAGTGAGTTAGAAACAAGACCCAAGTGATTTGAGTTTGGGATGAGAAAGTTTGAGCAGTTTTCGTGCAAGGTCGCACGCTGTCGCGCAACGCTGGAAAGCGTTGGCGACGCGTCACCAGTGTCGACGCCATATTGGCGACGTGTCGCCGGTGGAGACGTGTCGCCGAGAAATGCAAAATTTTTCCGAACGCTGATGCCTTTGGCGACGCGTTGCCAACGGCGCCGCCAAGGCATTTTGCCCTCAAGCTCCGGGCAGCCTAAGAGTGTCTCAAACTCTCGGTTTCCATCCCTATGCTAAGTTAAGACGTTCCGTAGCCTCAATTGGGTCTAGAACTTGTTCCTAAATCGGGAATTATGCATTATATAGGTAGTAGCTAAGTGGTGTGGTTAAGGAAGGGTAAGTAGTGGTGGCTAAGGAAGTTAAAGTGCTTCAGTTCTCAAGTGAGCACTAAGGGGATTAAGTCAGGTTTCAGACTCTTCGTTGGCCGAGTAGGATGTCATAAACCTGGTCAATGAAAAGGAAACCTAAGGGAATCCCAACCAAACTTTATAGTTTGGTAAGTAAGCCACTAAGGGGCCCTAAGCTAAGCTTCAAAAGCTTGGTAAGTTGAACCACATAAGGTAGCTACTCTGCACAATAAGTTAAGGGAAGAGACGGGTAAGGAGTGAGTAAGTGGAAACTTACTCTAAGTAGCTCGTCAAGGCGGGTAAGGTTGAGTAAGCAAGGTCTTACTCTAAGGTGCCCGTAAGAGGACTTCAAGGGGTTAGTAGTTAAGTGCTAGCATAGGATACGAGGGCCAGTATCCAAGTACCCCAGTCGTAAGAGCTCACGACAAGTCCAGCACCTACGGGTGTAAGGAAGTCCTAAGTGCATTTGCATGTGCATAACTCATTCATCCATCCATCCATCCATCCATCACTTGCATTGTTTGTTGTTTATTTTCTTGCTTCTGGTTATCTTGTTGATTGCTTGTTTTGTTTTGTATGCTGTCTATTTATATGCTTGTTGTGCTTGGTACGCATGCATTGCTTCTCCCTGCAGGTACTAATCCCTTACTGAGTACTTTGGAGTACTCACCCCTTAAGTGTTGTGCAGGTTTAAGCAGTTTTGTTTGGGCTTAACAGTTGGAAAAAGGGGCAGCTGTTAAAGCTAGGTTCTTTTGGTTAAAAGGTATTCTTTAAGTAGGAACTCCAAGTTACCTCAGTTACTTATGGCATAAGTAAGTACTGACCAAAGTGTTACATTTGGGTGCCTAATAAGTTAGAAATGTATGCACAAAGTTGTTACTTGAAGTTAAAGCAACTAAAGATTTATGTCTTGGCTTATTTGATTTATGTTTTCAGTAATTGCCGCGGCACTATTTTCAATGAAGTTTTAATTTAATTATTATTACATAGCCAGGACAACGCATGCATATTTCTTATGTAGGGTAGGCTAAGTAACTAGTTGCACGTAATGATTTAAGGTATTTTACGAGTAATAACTAGCCAATTGTAACTTAAGTGGGATCATAGTTCCCTAGAGCCTACCAGTGTTAGCAATTCAGGGCACTGGGGCCCTATTCCGCCACAAGGAGAAGGACCAGTCACCTTCGGTAAGAGAAAATCCCCCGAACGAGGAGCTTCAGTGCTAGGGAATCCCCCGAATTACTGGCATGACTCCGGGAGAAGGGTTCTCACTCTGAAGGACGACCTCGACCAAGGGGACCTCGGAGGTACGGCAGAAGCAATTAAGGAGCCTCTGACAAGTCACCCGCACACGCTACATGCCGCTCTCATATGCGCTCTGACACGCCGGCGCTGTCCACGTCTTGTCATACAGGGCTATTCCTTCCCTAGCCTGTGGCCCGATAAGCCTACAAGCGGCTAAAGGCCCCCACGCCCAAAAGGCACGGATTACATCCGACCGAACACGTGTCACGATCTGAACGGGCCATACCCTCCTATAAATACTTAGGAAACGGCCTCAACAGGGGAGGACGCTCTCTACTCCCCCGAAAAAAGACAACAGGCAAGAATCCTTGGCCCTTAGTACTTCTTCTCCACCTCCTAAACACTGACTTGGGTGTCGGAGGCTCCTCCCTGGAAAAAGACTCTGGGGACCTCCTAACCCCTGTTTTCTGAGTGTTTCAGATAGGTCCTCCTGGGAAATATCCACTTCAGACGTTCTCCCTCGCTGGAAGCCCCTCCCAGTCTCACCATGTCACACAACAAAGATGCTACAGGGCATCAGAAGTGAGTAAGAGTAAGGAATGGGAGAATGTTAAAAATCGATCCCTACCTAGAAACTTCTTTCAAGTATATGGGGGGCAATTGTGGAGAGAACCGTTTGGCATAGGTAAGGGAGATTTAGGCATGTGGACAACCTAATTTGGGAAACCTTCAGTCCATACCCAAAGAGGGGTGTCTCCAACTGGTGTGAGGCTAGCCCGTGGTTAGGCTCTAACAGCAAATCAAGAGGGATGTTGGTGGCTTTTGTCAGTGTTCCTGAGGGACTATATATCTAGCCTTTTTCTTCTGAGGTCCCTTTAGTGTGTCTTGTTGATGTCGCTGAGCTCCCCCACTTCCTTTGCTTCCAAGGGTGGTTGGCTTATTTCCTGAGAATGGTGGTTAAAGGCTTTTTCTAAGGTCCAAAGGGTTGATAGCCCTTTGGCTACCATTAGTGAAAAGTTGCTCAAACAACCAAAACTCTCAAGTTATAAAACAACTCACTCAATGTACACAAACATTTTTAAAATACTTCAAAACCTTTCAAAATCCTTCTTGAAAAAAATATTAAAAAATGTTTAGAAAATGTAGAAAATGTAGAAAAAGTGCTTTAATAATCCAAATAATAAAGGATGGGGGCTTTGTTGTAATAAAAATAAAAAAAAAACAAAATGGGGAAGTAAGATGGGACTCTAGGCCAGCCATAATAAAAATGGTAAATAATTAAAATAAGGTTAATCATCCACATAAAGAAAAATAAATTGCAGAAAAGTAAATAAATTAAAAAATAAATAAAGTGGGGCGCTTAACCATCCACGTAAAAAAAATGCAGAAAAATTAAATAAATAAAGAAATAAGTAAAGTGTAGAAATTAGATAAAGAAATAAATAAAGTACAGAAAAATAAATAAATAAATAAAGTGGGGCGCTTGGCCGTCCACGCAAAAATAAAGTACATAAAATAAAAAAAATGGAGAAAAGTAAATAAAGAAAGAAAATAAATAAAGTGCATAAAGTAAATAAATAAAGAAAAGTGCATAAAGTAAAAAAATAAAGAAAAGTAAAATAAATAAAGAAAAAGTGGGGCGCTTGACCGTCCATTTAAAAAAAATAAAAGTGCATAAAGTAAATAATTACAGAAAAGTAAATAAATAAAGAAAGTTGGGCGTTTAGCCATCCACATAAAAAATAAAAGTGCATAAAGTAAATAATTGCAGAAAAGTAAATAAATAAAGAAAGTGAGGCGTTTAGCCATCCACTTAAAAAATAAAAGTGCATAAAGTAAATAAATGCAGAAAAGTAAATAAATAAAGAAAGTGGGGCGTTTAGCCATCCACATAAAAAATAAAAGTGCATAAAGTAAATAATTGCAGAAAAATAAATAAATAAATAAGTGGGGCTTTTAGCCATCCACATAAAAAAAGTGTATAAAGTAAATAAATGTAAATAAAATGACAATAAATAAATAAAATAAATAAATAAAAAATAAATAAGGTGGGGCTTTTGGCCATCCACATAAAAGTAGGAGGTATAACCTTCCATGGAAAAAAAATAACAAAAAAGAAGAAAAAAAAAAACAAATAAATAAACACACAAAAGTTTATTGTTAGTTTCTGCAAAGAACAAAAAAAAGGTTAGTGACTTGAATGAAATAATATGAGAAGATGAAGGTCTAAAAGAGGGTTATACCAAAAAATAAAATTTTTGAATTTGACGGGTCGGGTCGCGCGAAACAACTTCGTTCCTCTTCTCCGTTTACCGGCGACGATGACGGAGGAGGGCCCTGGGCTGGCTTCGTCGGCGGCGGGCTGACGGGACGGAGGCGTTGGACGGGGGCGCGACGGAGGCGAACTACGTGGAGGACGAAGCCGTCGGACGCGCGAAGGGGGCAGTGGAGCTAGAACGGTGGGCTGGAGGGAGAAAACTTGAGGATGACGCGGCGGCGCGAGACGGAGAGAGGGACGGAGGCGATGGCGGCGGAGAGAGAAGGAGGCGTGACTGGGACGTCTGGGGGTGACGGCAAACGGCGACGGGAGGAAAATGGGGATAACGGCGATGGCTGGCGAGGAGGGAGGAGGAGAAACGGAGGGTGACGGCGTAGTGGGGAAGCAGCTAGAAAAGTTTAGAAATTTCTGGGGAGAGGGAGGAGAGGCCAGGGACCTAAGCTACAGTTTTTGCTTTTTTAATTTAGGAGCTCTAATCTTGATGTTTTTTCGTTTTTCCTTGCATTTTTGGACCCCTCTTTATAGGGGGAATAGCATTGGATTCCTTTGATTTAAAAATAATTCGAAATTTAATTAAAAACAGATTTATCTCATAATTTGGTCAAAATGACAATTTTAGTGCTTCAGATTTCTTTAACTATTGGTCTGGTCCCAATTTTTTCAATAAATTACTGAATGGCCGAAATTTGTCTGTTCTGTCAATTTGGCCCAAAATTGACTGTTTGGCCCAAAAATCATGCGAAAAATTACCAGATTTCCCTGGAATTTTCAGATTTCGTCATATTTTTCCCAAATTTCTCAATTTTTTCATATTTACCCCAAACTTCTTATTTTTTTCAAAAACTTCCCCTTTTATATATATATATATATATATATATATATATATAAATTTACTATCTAACCTTACGAAACAAAAATACCCCCTAAACTATTTAATTTAATTTTTTTTCCTTCTTTTTTTTAATTAATTAATAATAATTAATTTTAAATTTTTTTAAAAAAAAATTTAATTTTTTTATTTTCAATAGTCAGACGAAATTGGGTGTCAATAGGGATAGCCTTGAGGGACTTACCCATTGTGAATAAAGTGTTTGCATGGTTTGGAAAATTTGTATGGGCAAAATGGTCCAAAAGTAGCCAGATTTTTGACCCTGCATCTAAAGTTTAATATCTCCTTGTGTAAAATTAATCTTGGTACGAAATTTTGGCCACATCTAGAGGTTGAACTGGAATTTAGAATTTCTGAATGTGGAGCCCTGTAGCCAAAGATATGACGTTGCAAATTTAGCTAAGTTACTATTCATTTGATCAAAATTTTATAATCAACTTCAAAAATCCATAACTTGGTCCATAAGAGGGCTATTGATGTAAAACCAAATTCCTTGGTTTGCTTAAATACTCTACTTGATAATGAAGCAAATAAAATAGGGGGTTACATGGCTAGATTGATACATTTTTTTGGAAGGAGTTTCCGGTGTAGTGGCTGGTCGCTTACACTTATTCAGATTGCCTAATGTATGGTAGCCAAGATTAAGACTTGTACTAGTGTTTTCTTTCCTTACTGTCATGGTGTGTATAAAATGTGAATACGGTTGTAATGGTTGGACCAATATGCAAAGCATTTATATAGTGCCCAAGAGGGTCACTTGGGTATACACACTAAGGTTATTGTTTTGATGGCTTACAGAACATACCGACCCTAAATGCACAATTTTGGCACCATAACTAGACTATCCCAAAGTAGGTAACAGATGTTGGTGTCAGAGCATGGTTTATACATGTACATATAGTTGCATTTGCATGCTAGGTACATTCATGAACTCAGTGTGGTCAGCTGCTAGTGTCAAATACCATTAAAATACCTATGATCTTTATATGTGCTCTATGATGAATCATCAATGCAAGAAGTAAACATGGTTGCCACAAGGAGAAGGGAACCACCCCTAAGGCCTCCTACTGAATCTGGGCAATAATGAAATGGATAGAATAGATGGAATAAGGGCCAATAGGGGGCACTAAACCCTGAAGTGCCTTAGGTTTGGTTAGAGCTTCAAAGAAACTTAGCTCTAATCAATGAAAACTTAGTAAGGCTGATTCAAGCACAATATCAAGGAGTCCTAGTAGTAGAGGCAAAAGCAGTTCAGGATCCACAGCAGCAACCAAAAGAGGAAGCTAAGAACATATCTGAACATGTTCCTTCTAGAAGAACAGAAAACAGAAATGATGAAGCTGATGGGGTGGAAGATGAGGATAGAAGAAATCCAAGAAGAAGAATAATGAGATCTAAGATTGCTCAGGTATCTAGAACCAATCCTTCAGTCTATGACTATTCCTCTACTAGGAATGAGATTGAGGAAGATCTTGAAAGAAAAGGTAGAAGAAGACATATAGACCATAGAGAGCATCACCATACTAAAGGTTCTCATAGATCCAAAAAACATAAAGCTGAGGATCTAAAGGGCCTAAATGTGGACAGACTACTAGAGAGGTTCCAAGGACTCAGGCCTCTACAGTTTAATGGAAGAGCTGGGCCTGAAAGAGATAGGGAGTGGTTAATCTTCATAGAAAAGATGTTTGAGATGATGCCACCTAACTCTACCAAGAAGGTGTCACTGGCTACTTACAATTTGGTAGGCAGTGCAGACATGTTGTGGAGAAACACCAGAGATAGATATGTTATCCAGAAGGGTAAAAGGCCAGGAAGAGATATAGAAATGAGTTGCTCAGAGTTTAGTCAGCTTTTTCAAGAGTAATATGTCAGTGATACTATCAAGGACATGAAGCAAGCTAAATTTGATGCTCTAAGGTAGGACAACTTGAGTGTCCTAGAGTATGAGCACAAATTCAATCAGTTGGTGAGGTATACTCCTCAGTATCATCGACTGGAGGAGTTAAATGCCAAAAAGATTTGTCAGAGGCCTAAGGTCAGACATTAGAAAAGCTGTAAGACCTTTTGGAGCAGTCACATACTATGAAGCAGTGCAGAAAGCTCTATTAGTAGAGTAAGAGGAGTATGAGACTAGGCACTTTCCCAGTGGACTAAGGGAAAGCAGTCAGATAGGAAACAAGCAGAAGAAGCCACCACATGGCAAAAGAATTGTCAAGAATTCCCCTTCTGGTGGTGAGGGCAAGGTTAAGGGGAAGTCCCCTGGCCTAAGGTGCCTAAGTGCAAGAAGATTCATGGAAAGAAACCTTGCTATTTTGATACTCAAGCTTGCCTAAAGTGTGGTGCAATGGATCATTGGATTAAAGATAGCCTAAATGTGCGAGTAAAAAGGCCATAAGACCAAGGTCCAGTGAGACCTACTGGAGCAGGACCCATAGAGGCAGCACCCAAGGAGGGACATTAGAGATCAGTTCCTTCAGTGTAAAGAGCTGGCAGAGTGTTCCAAGTGAAAAGGCCAGAGACATCACAGTAGGCAGGAGCACTAAGAGGTAACATTTACCTTAATGGTATACCTATTAGTGTTCTATTTGATACTGGTGCATCTGTGTCTATAGTGGCTAGGAAATTTGTTGATGCCATGAATTTGCCTACTGAAATCATGCCTAGGATATCCTTAGTGAAAACAGTAAGTAGTCAATGTCTTTTCACTAATGACCTAGATAAGGATTATGAGCTAGTAGTAAGAAAGACTAATGTTATGACTAATTTGCTAGTGTTGGACATTCCTAAGTATGATATAGTGTTAGGTATGAATTAGCTTGCTATGCATAACATAAGAATTGATTGTGCTAAGAGAGAAATCACATTGCCTGATGGTGAAGTGCATGCATTAGTGAATTCTAAGGAATTAGTGTAAGAAATCCATGGCTTGGAACTAGAGCTACTAGATGAGATAACTATGATTTCTGAGCATGATTGTTGTTATGCATTGAATGAATTGTACTGTGATGATAAAGTTGACAGAATACCTGTAGTGAGAGACTTTCCACAAGTCTTTCCTAATGACCTTCCAGGTATTCATCCCCCAAGGGAGATTGAGTTTGAAATCAAGTTATAATCAGAAGCTAGTCCAATATCCATTTCTCCTTACAAAATGCCTATCACAGAGATGAATGAGCTCAAGAAACAACTTGATGAACTTCTTAAAAAAGGGTTCATAAGGCCAAGTGTTTCACCGTGGGGAGCTCCAGGGCTCTTTGTGATGAAGAAGGATGGATCATTGAGACTATGCATTGACTACAAGAAGTTTAATGCAGTGACTATCAAGAACAAGTATCCACTCCCTAGGATTGAGGATCTATTTGATCAACTCAAGGGAGCTAAGATCTTTTCCAAGATAGATTTGAAATCTAGATACTTCCAGTTGAGAGTAAGATATTCCTAAGACTGCATTCAGGACCAGATATGGGCATTATGAGTACACAGTCATGCCATTTGGTTTCACTAATGCCCCAGCTGCTTCTATGGACCTGATGAACAGGGTGTTCAGACAACATCTGGAAAAATTTGTGGTTGCATTCATTGATGACATCCTAGTGTATTCCAAGGATGAGAATGAACATGAACATCATCTAAAGATTTTGTCTTAAAGGCTCTGTTGGAATATCAGCATTATGCCAAGTTATCCAAGTGCCAATTCTAGATAAAGGAAGTGTCTTTCCTATGATACATCATAGATGCACAAGGCCTTAAGGCAGACCCTGAAAAGGTCAAGATAGTGCAAGAATGGGAAACACCAAAGACTGTAAAGGAAATCAGAAGTTTCCTAAGATTAGCTTACTACTACAAAAGATTTGTATCAGGTTTTTCCATGATTGCCTCAGTTTTTACTCATTTGACCAAGAAGAGTCAAAGGTTTGAGAAGATTGAGAAATGTGAAAAGAGTTTCGAGGAGCTCAAGTAGAGGTTTATTAAAGCTCCAGTATTGATTCTTCCTGATCCAAGTAAGCCTTACATCATCTATACAGATGCATCTAGATCTGGGTTAGGTTGTGTACTTATACAAAATAGAAATGTCATTGCTTATGGGTCAAGGCAGTCGAGACTTCATGAGCAAAATTATCCTACCCATGACATAGAACTGGAAGCAGTGATTTTTGCTTTGAAGCAATGGAGGCATTACTTGATGGGTAGTTCCTTTGTGATCTACACTTACCATAAGAGCCTAAAGTACTTGTTCACTCAGAAAAAGTTGAACATGAGGCAAAGGAGATGGTTAGAGTACATCAAGGACTATGACTACAGTATAGAGTACATAGAGGGAAAAAACAATCTAGTAGCAGATGCCTTAAGCAGGAAATACACGGGTCATCTGAAAGGAGGATCCATAGCTGATCATGATGATCAGAATAGTCTGCTATGCCTATGGCATAAGTGGGAGGAAGCTCAAATATTCACATTGACAATCTAATAAAAAAGGATTGAAGAGGTCAGAAAAGCACAGGAGACAAATCCTGAATTGAAAAGGATTTCTGGAGATTAAAAAGTTCATTGTATGAATCCTTTGACTACAAGCAAGGATAATTGTACTTCAAGGACCGAATCTATGTGCCTAAAGGACCAAAAGCTCAGGGATGAAATACTTGAAGAAGTTCACACAAGCAAGTTGAACATCCATCCAGAAAGTGAGAAAATGTATAAAGACTTAAAGACTCACTTCTAGTGGCCAAATATGAGGAGAGACATAGATACTTATGTCTCTAAATGTACCACATGCTAGAGGGTAAAGGTAGAGCACCAGAAGCCAGCTAGTACCCTACAGACTCTACCTATACTAGTGAGGAAGTGGGGTAACATAACCATGGACTTTTTTACTGGGTTGCCTATGATCAGATTAAGGCATGATACAATTTGGGTCATTATGGATAAGCCAATCAAATGCGCCCACTTCTTACCTATGAAACTCACAAATTCTCTAGAAAAGTTGGCTCAGATGTATATCCAAGAGATAGTGAGAGTACATGGAATACTAGATTCCACTGTATCTAATAGAGATCCAAGATTTACAGGTCAATTTTGGAGTACTTTTCACAAAGCACTAGGTACCAAAATCCACCTAAGTATTGTTTATCACCCTCAAACTAATAGGTAAATTGAAAGGGTGATACAAATACTGGAAGACATGCTCAGGAACTGTGTGTTGGATTTCAAGGGTGAATGGGACCAACACTTGCCAATAGTGGAATTCTCATATAATAATAGTTATCAAATCACCATTGGCATGGCACCTTATAAAGCATTATATGGAAGAAGGTGCATGACACCCCACTATTGGGTGGAAGCCTCAGATAGGCTAGAGTTAGGTCCTAAAATTATTGAGGAAACTATTGCCAAGATCAAGAAAATTCAATGAAGATTAAAGGCGGCCAATGAAAGAACCACAGCCTATGTGAATAAAAAAAGGAGATATTTGGAGTTTGAGGTTGTTGACAATGTTTGGCTGAAAGTTACACCAACCAAAGGCACTGTCAGATTTGGCAGAAGAACCAAGTTAGCTCCAAGATATATAGGTCCTTATGAGATCTTGGACAGAGTTGGCAAGGTAACATACAGGTTAGCTCTACTGCCAAGCATGTCAAGTGTTCATAATGTTTTTCAGATCAGTATGCTTAAAAAGTGTCTATTGGACACAAAACATGCTATTGTAATGGAAGACATACAGTTGGAATCTAACTTGACATATGAAGAGAAACCTATAGCTATCTTAGCCAAGGATACCAGAAGATTATGAAACAAGCTCATTCCCATGGTTAAAGTTCAGTGGTCACACCACTCAAAAAAGGAAACAACCTAGGAAACTGAAAAAGACCTTATGGAAAGGTATCCTATAGAATACACAAAGTTAAAGGCAATTTTGGAGGACCAAAATTTTTAAGGGGGAGAGGATTGTCACCACCTCACAAAAATGGGAGAATTACAAAGTGTGGCATAATGGTAAAAAACCATTATATTGTGTAATTCTCATTATAGTAGTTGAAGTGTGGGGATAAAATGCATGCTCAACATCTCTTTAAAAGTGTTCTAAATTGGTAACTTGGCCCCCAAGAAAGCCTTAAGGATTGCTTTTTTGTTAAGCAATGAATGGACTTTTTTGTAAGATTTTGGAAATTTAGGTACTCAATTGCAAAAATTTCACAAAAGAGATTTGGAGAGTTATAGGATGGATATGAATGGTATGAAAGTGCTATTGTAGGACCAAACTGCTTATGGAAAACAACTAAGGACAAAGAAAACACAAAAAGGCATAAAGGACCTAAGTGTTCTAATGTGGGCCTTAAGATGTGTATATCTTTGACATAAGTCAAATGGTGAAATTATGGGGTTATCCCATACTAGGAAGGGCAGCTAAAGCATGAGATAAGGAAGTGAAATGTGGGCTAAAAAATTAAGGTTAATAAACCATGGTGTGGAAGTAAGGAAAATGACATAAAGCAAGGTTACGGCTACTTAAGTGTGTTTAGTGTACTTTTGACCACTTAAGTAGTCAAGACCACATTTTCTTCTCTCATATTCGGCCATACTAGCCAAGGGATGCAGCCCACCCTCCTCCACACTTCCTCCATAGCCACCATACCTTCAAACTTAAAGCTAATTGAAATTAAAGGCAAAAGGAAGCAATTGGAAGCAAACTAGAGCTATTGCTTGGGTGATTCAAGGATCAAGCTTAAAATCTAACCTACCCATCTTGGTAAAGGTTCTCTTGCTCTCATGGATTGTTTACTATATTTTCTAGCATCCATGGAGCTAAGGCTAAGCTTGGAAGAGAGCCAAGAGCTTGATAGACCAAGCTTAGTGAGGAGAGTGCAATTATTAAAGGTTTTGTGACCTAATGTGAAGTGCACAATGATGGCAACAAATTAAAGGGTTTCTAAAGCCCAAAGTTAGTACTAACTAGTGTTAAAACTCTCCTTAGACCGAGCTTAAGCTTGAGGAGGGCTACCATAGTGATTTACTTAAGTTTATTACATGTTTTATGGACGAACCTATGGTTTATGTTACTGCCACATTTCATGTGTTTGTTGGTTGTGAATGGCTATTACATTTGGTATTTTTTAATGATGGTGTTTATTGTGTTATGCAGCAGTTGTCCAGCATCCTATTTCTAGAGTCCATTGTGTCTCAGGCACCCCTGTAACTAAGGGTGTGTATTTAACTAAGTTAAGACCATTATGTAGTGCATGTATGCATTTATATGTAGTATGTGTAAAATGAGACAAGTATGTGAACTTTTAAGTAATGTTTTGCCTATGTATGTGATGTGGTGCAAAGCTGCCTAAGTGTGAATGATATGTTGCTTACTTGTAAATTCTGTTTTGGCCATATATTGTTGTTAAATGCAAAAGCATGTATTTCCTACGTGTATTGGACATATATAGGATAGCCTTGGGGGGCTTACCCCTTGTGAATGAAGTGTTTGCATGGTTTGGAAAATTTGTATGGGCAAAATGGTTCAAAAGTGGCCAGATTTTTTACCCTGCACCTAAAGTTTAATATCTCCCTTTGTAAAATGAATCTTGGCATAAACTTTTGACCACATCTAAAAGACATCTAGAGGTTGAACTGGGATTTAGAATTTCTAAATTTGGAGTTTTGTATGCAAAATATATGATGTTGCAAATTTGGCTAAGTTACTGTTTATTTGGTTAAAATTTTGTAACCAACTTACAAAATCCATAACTTGGCCCAAAGGTGGGCTATTGATGTGAAACCAATTTCCTTGGTTTGCTTAAAGACTATACTTGATAATGAAGTGAATAAAATAGGGGGTTACGTGGGTAGATTAATACAGTTTTTGGAAGAAGTTTTAGGTGCATTGGCTGGACACTTACACTTAATAAGATTGCCTAATGTTTCGTAGCCGAGATTAAGACTTGTGCTAGTATTTTCCTTCCTTGCTGCCATGGTGTGCATAAAATTTGAATATATGTCTAATGGTTGGACCAATATGCATGCATTTACATAATGCCCAAGAGGGCTACTTGGTTATGCACACGAAGGGTATTGTTCTGATGGCCTACAAAACATACCAACCTAGGAGTTTTAAATGTACAATTTTGGCACCATAATTGGACTACCCCAGAGTGGGTAGCAATACTTGGACCGAGAATTCCTTGACTATCTAAAGGAGTGTGGTATAGTATCACAACTCACTCCACCTGGTACACGTTAATGGAATGATGTATCTGAAAGGAGAAATCAAACTCTGTTAGACATGGTTCAATCTATGATGAGTCAAGCTAACCTTCCAAACTCCTTATAAGGACATGCTCTAGAGACAGTTACTTTTACACTAAACCGAGTTCTATCTAAATCAGTTCAAAAGACACCATATGAGGTATGGAATGGAAGGTGTCCCAGTTTGTATTTTATGAATATTTGGGCCTATGAGGCTTACGTGAAACGACAATCTTCTAACAAACTATGCCCAAAATCTCATAAATGTCTTTTTGTTAGGTAAACAAAGGGTTGCTTTTCTACAATCCATCCGAGCAGAAAGTGTTTGTTGCTCGGACTTGTGTCTTTCTAAAGAAAGAGTTTATCTCTAAAAGAACCAGTGGAAGGAAAGTAGAACTTGAATAAATTCAAGAACAACAAGGGGCCATCAACCTGAAATGGAACCTGAGCAGACACCACAAGATGTTGTGGTTTAGGAGTCTATTCCTATAGCATAGAGCTCACGTAGGCCTGGTAGGATTCGGCGTGAGCTTGAGAAATATGGATTTCTCATCACTCACACCGATGATGTGATGCTCATAGATCAAGATGAGCCCACAACCTACGAAGAAGCTATGTTGGGACCAGATTCTACGAAGTGGCTAGAGACCATGAAGTCTGAGATGGAATCCATGTTTGAAAACCAAGTATGGATTTTAGTTAATCCACCTGAAGGGATAAAACCTATAGGGTACAAATCAGTTTTCAAGAAGAAAACAGACATGGATGTTAATGTGATTACCTTTAAGGGACGATTGGTTGCAAAAGGTTTTAAGCAACTTCATGGTATTGACTATGATGAGACTTTTTCACCAGTTTTCATGTTTAAGTCCATTCGAATTTATTGGCTACTGCTGCACACTATGATTATGAGATATGGTAAATGGATGTCTGTTCACACCCAATTTCGTCCGGCTATTAAAATAAAAAAATTAAAAAAAATTATTAATTAATTAATTAAAATAAATTTAAAAAAATTAAAAAAATTTAATTTAATTAATTAGTTTAGGGGGCATTTTTGTTTCGTAAGGTTAGTTGAAAAATAATAAATTTATATATATATATATATATATATATATAGAAAGGGGGAATTTTTTTTAAAGAATTGACAAAACTGAGAAGTTTGGGAAAAATCTGACGAAATCTGGAAGTTCCAGGGAAATCTCGTAAGTATTCGCATGGTTTTGGGCCAAATTGACAGAACAGACAAATTTGGGCCAATCAGTAATTTCGTGAAAGATCTGGGACCAGAGTAGTAGTCAATGAAAGATGAAGGACTAAAACTGTCATTTTTGATAAATTATGTTTTAAATCTTTTTTTAATTAAATTTCAATTTTTTTTAAAATCAAAGGAATCAATGCTCCTCCCCTATAAATAGGGGTCCAAACCTGCAAATAAAGACACGAAATTAGCAAGCTTTTAGCGTCTTATTTAAAAAAGGTAAAACTGTAGCTATAGTCCCTGGCCACTCCTCCCTCACCCAGAAAAATCCTAAACTTCTATCCCTGTTCCCTGCTGCCGTCCGTTATCCACCGTTTCCAGCCAAAACCACTTTTTCGTCAATCCTTTCGCCGTTATCCTCGCACCGGCCACCATCCTCCTCCTCCCTGGAACCGCCCTAGCCGCCGCAGCCAAGCACCGCCGGGTTTAGACTCCCATCGTCGCCGGAATTGAAGAATTGGAGCGAAACCACTTCTGCAGAAAAAAAGGACCCGACCGCCGGACTTAAATTTCTTTCCCTTTGAGTATAACCCCTTTTTAATCCTTCTACTTCTCATATTCATCCACATAAGTCACTAACTTCTTTTTCTTTTCAGAACTAATTATTAACAACAATTTTTCTTTCTTTCTTTTCTTTTTCTTTTCTTTTCTTTTTCTTCTTTCTTGTTATTTTTTTTATGGAAGGTTATACCTCCTACTTTTATGTGGATGGCCAAATGCCCCACCTTATTAATTTTTTTATTTATTCCTTTTATTTATTATCATTTTATTTTCTTTTATTTACTTTATGCACTTTATTTTTTTACGTGAATGGCTAAACACTCCACTTTCTTTATTTATTTACTTTTCTTCATTTATTTACTTTATGCACTTTATTTTTTCTACGTGGATGTCTAAGCGCCCCACTTTATTTATTTTTTTTTTTTTAACACATCAACAACACATTATTATTACAAAACCTCAAGGAGGCTCAAATTGTACATCCAGCAAGCATTGAAGGGCATAAACATAAGAGGGACAAGTTGTCCACTTTATTTATTTATTTACTTTTCTTCATTTATTTACTTTATGCACTTTATTTTTTTTACGTGGATGTCTAAGCGCCCCCACTTTATTTATTTATTTTTTTTTTTGAACACATCAACAACACATTATTATTACAAAACCTCAAGGAGGCTCAAATTGTACATCCAGCAAGCATTGAGGGGCATAAACATAAGGGGGACAAGTTGTCCAATTTTTTCTCTTTTGTTCCTTTGCCCACTTAGCTATATAGAAAGCACACATATTTGCTTTATCAGAAATCTCCATTATAGAGCAGTAGGAGAAAAACCATTTCAGCACCTTAATATCAGACATTAACGTGCCTAATTTCCAGTCTCCCTTATCCTTTAAGCTGGCCTTAGCCTTTTTGTCCGAATACTCAATTTCAATTGCTGTGTGTCCCAGCTTCAGCATGTCCTGGAGGCCTGTTCTAATCGTTTCTGCTACTGCTACCTCCTTGTATCCTTCAGCTTCAGCCTTGGCCTGATTTCCCATTGAATTCCCCTGCCAGTCTCGCACCAGATAAGCCATTCCTGTAGTTTTCCCACTGCAAACAGCCACGTTGAGCTTTATCCTCCCCCTCACTGGCTTGCTCCATTGGTCCGAACTAGTAGCTGTATGTATATTATGATTTTTTCTTCCCATTTGCTGGTGGGCTTGGTAAAATTCAGCAACAGTTCTCTGAATCCTGCATATAACTGTTTCAGGAGAAATGTTTTTCTTTTGAAACACAGCCTCATTTCTTGCCAACCAGATAAACCAGCAGGTATAAGCAATAAGTGATCTAACCATCTCTTTTTCCTCTTGAGCATGCTTTATCGAATGACAGACCTCAATAAACCATTGGTCAAAAGTTCGAATTTCAGAGTTTTGGGGTTTATAGTCCAAGCAAGCAAACCAAATTAAGTGAGTCCACTCACATTGCAAAAGCATATGTTCCACTGTTTCAGCATAAGAATAGAATGGACAGCTACTATTAATTTTGGTACCTTTTTTTGCTAAGTTCATCCGGACAACAACAGCATTTTGACAAGCTCTCCACATGAAGTTCTGAACTTTGGGAAGACATTTAGTTTTCCAAATTAAATTCCAGATACCATGGTTTATTTGATGCGAGGTTGTAGGAGATGAGGTATTAGAAATAAGGCACTTTTGAATTCTGTAGGCTGACTTCACTGTTACATTACCTGTCTTTTCATAGGGCCAAATTAGTTTATCTATTCCTGGAAACAAACTAATGGGGATCTGTAAAATAGCTTGTTTTTCTTTTTAAGAAATCAAGTCTGAGATCTTGTCTAAGTTCCATGTGTGAGTGCAGGGATCTATGAGATTTCTTACAGTCATACCTCTTATTTCCAATGGAATGTCTATATTCGGCTGAAGTTTAAAACCCCTTATATTTGGAATCCAAGCATCATTCCAAATGGATATAGATTTGCCATCATGAATTTGCCAGAATACATTACTTTTCAAAAAGTCCCTTCCCTCTACAATACTAGCCCATCCCCAAGAAGAATTAGAACCTTTTTTTGCATTCCAAAGATTTCCATCTGGGAAATAAATCCCTTCAAGAAATTGAGCTAAAAAGGATTTTGGGTTCTAGATGATCCTCCAAGCAAGTTTTGATAAAAGACCAATGTTCATAGCCTCTAAATCTTTAAATCCCATTCCCCCTTTTTCCTTTGGCATAGTTAGATACTCCCAGCTTTTCCAATGAATACTAGACTCTGAAGATTTACCCTCCCACCAGAATTTTGCCATTAGAGAATGAATGTTATGACACCATTTCCTAGGGAACTTAAAACAAACCATAGCATATGAAGGTAAGGAAGAAACAACAGATTTCAAGAGAACTTCCTTACCTGAATATGACAGTAACGCTTCCTTCCACCCTTGGAGTCTTTTGATAATTCTATCCCTCAGGAATGCCAACGCTTCACATTTTGAGTGACTCCACAAAGTAGGCAGACCAAGGTAATTTCCTGGATTTTCTTCCTTAGTGATTTTCAGAAAAAGGCTAATCTTATCCTACTGCAGGCGATGCCCATTCTTGATACTAGCCTTAACAAAGAAGAGAGAATCATCTTGCTTAAAGAAAGCTTGGACTGTTGTGGTGACACTTTCCCCAACCTCATCCCAATATTTGTGGAAGAATATTCCTGAGTAGCCATCAGGCCCTGGGGCCTTTAACGGGGCCATTTGAAAGGCAGCTGACTTAATCTCCTCATCTGACACATCCCTTTGGAGATTTTCTTTCAGCTCCTCCTGAATTACTGTTTTGACATGAGCCAGAGCTTCATTCATGCCAACCAACCCTTCTAAGGAAAAAAATCTGTATAGTATTTTTTAAACATATTTATGATGTCCTCCTCATTTTCCTTCCAGCTGCCCTTCTCATTCTGGATTTTCAGAATCTTGTTTGATGCTCTTCTCTGAATGGTCACATTGTGAAAGTAGGCCGTATTTCTGTCCCCCAGATTTAGCCAGTCCACTCTACTTCTCTCATGCCAGTACATTTCTTCTCGACTCCAATATTCCTCAATTTGTTTAATTAATTGGCTTTCAGTTCTACTATCCAAGGGCTCAATGCTGTCTTGCAGATCAACCAACTTCAAATTCAAATCTTCAATTGCCTGTCTGTTATTCGGATAGTAAGCTTTACTCCAATTTCTCATAGCTCTACTGCATCCTTTTAAATTTCTCTGCAAAGCATAGCTGTCATTGCCTACCTTCATATCCCATGATTTTTTAATAATCTCCCTACATGCTGGTTCTCTAGTCCACATGTGCTCAAATCTGAATTTTTTCCTACCCCTACTGTTTTCGCATTCTGTTTTTAGGATTATGGGACAGTGGTCATAACCTATCCTAGGGCAATGATATACTTGCGTATCCGGATACATCCTTCTCCAGGAATGGCTTACCAAAGCTCTATCAATTCTTTCTTGGACTATCCCCTCCTTTCTACCATTTGACCAGGTGTATTTTTGTCCTTTGAAGCCAACATCTTGAAGCTGGGTTTTAAGCAGCATTTCCTGAAACTCCATAATTTGATCCTGTGCTTTCAGCCTACCACCAATTTTTTCATTTTGAGCAGCAATGTCATTCCAGTCCCCTATGCATAACCATGGCAGGGAATTTTTAGCAGCTAGCCTTTTTATACTTTCCCAGTTTCTCCTCCTGTCAGGGAAATTTGGGTCTGCATACACCCAAGTAATACGACTGTTGTTATTCTTCTCATCTGTAGCTGTCGTATCCAGCATATTCTTTGTCTTCATACTCACCCTAACTTGAACAACCTCAGACCACCAAAGAGCAAGCCCTCCAAACATTCCAATAGGATCTATATAGCAGGCATTTTTATACTGAACCTTCCTTCTCACCTTTTCCAGCTTCTCCTCTTTATTCTTTGTCTCCATTAAGAAACATATCTGCGGTTTGTACTTCTTCAAGAGCCAAGTAAGATTCTGAACTGTCAGAGTTGGCCCTATCCCTTGACAGTTCCAACTCATGAGAATCGTGGCTCTCAGGTGACTGAAGGGCAGTCACCAGACCCATTCTCAGGCGTATTGTTCTCTTTCAGCTTTTTGTCAGCATTTTCCTCGACCAAATTCTCCATTTCAGCTGTTTTCCTCTTTGGAGGTCTCCCTCTCTTCCTGCCCCCTTTCTGAAACATCCAAAGCCTCATCTTCCTCTATCCCAGTTGTATTCATCTCCTCTGGATTAATAGTCTCTTGACCTTGATGAGTTAGCCCCATTCTCCTTGAATATATACGCTCCATGTTGGAATGAAGAGGTCCAGACAGGGAGGTAAACATTTGTTGGGAATCCTGACTAGCCGGGGATTCAGTTGATGAGTCAGACATGTCTTTCATTCTCTTATCATGTTTCACTAGAGTTCCAGGCAATAAATGTTCTGGCCTTGGTGGAAAAGATTTTGCAATTTCCTCTGTATTCCTTGGTATAGAAGCTCTAATCCAGGGGCCATACATCTGCTGACCAGTACTCATCAAGACTGGTTGGGTAGCCGTTCTACAACTAATGTCAGAATGTCCCAGCCTACCACATATATAACAGAAATCCCCTAGTATTTCATATTTCGCAGCTATCCATTTTTTGCACCCAAGAGTCTTCTTCTGCCAAAACCCTGCTTTGATGGGATCCTTGACATTTATTTTTATCTTGATCCTAAGATAACCTTTGCAGAATTTCCCCATATTTCCTGGGTCCTCTATCTCCAGCACTAGACCAAACTGTTTGCCAATTGCTCTTCCATTTTCCATGGTCATTAAATTCAAGGCCAAACCATGAATTTGGATCCAAAATGGAACTTCTGTGAAGCATAAATCTTGCAAAGACTGTGTTGGCATCCATTTCTGTAGTGAAAGTATACATCTTCCAAGGGCCATCAGACAGAACACGGTCAATCATCTCTCATTCCTTAAACACACAGTGAACCGTTTTGTCATCCAGAAAATTAATCACATGAATTCCATAAATTTTCCAGATCTTCAACAAGATATTCATAATTCCTTTCTGATTCAACTTTTTATCTGATATGATTTTTCCAACAAGAGATATAGCCTGGTCACCTGTTTCCAAATCAGGCTGAAGTTCCAGAACTAATTCCTCCGTCTTTTCAGACTCTTGATTGGGGAAAGAATCACCCTCAGTTGCCACTTCCATCAATTTTGTGAACTGCAGCCAATAGAAGTAGCAATTGTTATTCTACAGCAAAGCTACTCATTTATAGACGCAATGTTAGCAAAACCTAGAAATACCAACTACTCCTGTAAGCCATGGATCTAGCAAAGAACAAGAGTCAAGAAATCGAATCAAGAACTTGAAGAAGGCGATCTGGCTTTCGCCCCTATCTTACCGACAAAACTAATCAACCATTCAATCGCAAATCACCTGCATTGTTCAATAACCTTCAAAACAAAAATACAATTGACTTTGAACCCCAATCTGGATCAAGACTTACTTCAATCGAACTGCTGAGTTGAAAGAAAGTCGTATTGTCGAACCGATTGATTTGAGGCTTCTAATCTACTTCGAGAACAGAAATCGCAACCAAGATCAATCAGGAATCAAGCATCAGAAAGTCGTATTGTCAAACCGATTGATTCGAGGCTAGCAAATATTGAAGGAATCTGAAAGGAATTTTCAGGGGAAACTCTCATAGAGAGAGGGAAACTCTCATAAAGAGAGAGGTCTTCTTTTTTTTTTCACAAATATATTGATTTATGAAAAACTAATCATATTGACCTGTCTTTCTTTATTTATTTACTTTTCTCCATTTATTTACTTTATGCACTTTATTTTTTTACGTGGATGGCTAAACGCCCCACTTTATTTATTTATTTACTTTTCTTCATTTATTTACTTTATGCACTTTATTTTTTTACGTGGATGGCTAAGCGCCCCACTTTCTTTATTTATTTACTTTTCTCCATTTATTTACTTTATGCACTTTATTTTTTTACTTGGATGGCTAAACGCCCCACTTTATTTATTTATTTACTTTTCTTCATTTATTTACTTTATGCACATTATTTTTTTTTACGTGGATGGCTAAGCGCCCCATTTTCTTTATTTATTTACTTTTCTTCATTTATTTACTTTATGCACTTTATGTTTTTTACGTGGATGGCTAAGCGCCTCACTTTCTTTATTTATTTACTTTTCTTCATTTATTTACTTTATGCACTTTATTTTTTTTCGTGGATGGCTAAACGCCCCACTTTCTTTATTTATTTACTTTTTCCATTTATTTACTTTATGTACCTTATTTTTTTAAGTGGACGGCCAAACACTCCACTTTCTTTATTTATTTACTTTTTTGCATTTTATTTATTTATTTCTTTATTTTTCTACACTTTATTTTTACGTGGACGGCCAAGCGCCCCACTTTTCTTTATTTATTCATTTTTCTGTACTTTATTTATTTCTTTATTTATTTACTTTTTGCACTTTATTTATTTCTTTATTTATTTACTTTTCTGCACTTTATTTTTACGTGGATGGTTAAGCACCGCACTTTATTTACCTTCTTTTTTTTTATTTATTTACTTTTCTGCAATTTATTTTTCTTTATGTGGATGATTAACCTTACTTATTTTTATTTATTTACCATCTTTTTATGGCTGGCCAAGAGCCTCATCTTACTTTTTTATTTCTATTACAACCAAGCCCCTCCGTCCTTTATTTTTCCGTCATTCTTAACATTATTTGGAGTATTAAGACACTTATCTTTTTTTTATTATTCCTTTTAAATAAAAAAATTTAACCTTTTATTTCTTTTATTAAAAATAAATTAAAAAAATCCTAACCAAATGATCCAATAAAAATCAATGGTTTTGAATAAATATTTTTTCAGATCTATGGATTAGATAATTATTTTTTAAAAAAAAATCTTTCAAAAAAAAAATAAAAAGGAAAATAATATTAAGTTCATTAAAAATCCATATTTGGATAATTTGATAAAAAAAATCTATGACATAAATTAATAATTAATTAAATAATTAATAATAAATTAAATTAATTAAATTTCATTAAACTCCACATCCGGGTTGATAGCCGAAGTGCTATCACCCTTTAAGCCTATGAGCTTCGGTCGAACACCGACCTCGGAAGAAGGGGTGTCTGACGCCTCGGGCACATAACCTCGGCAGTCCGACAACACCCCTAGGAGTGACAGCACGGACTTCGGAAAAGCCACTGAACTAGCTTCAGGGGAAAAGGGCCAGCCACCTTTGGCAGGAGAAAATCCCCCTCAAAGGAGGAACTCCCGAACTACTAGGACAACTTCGGAGAAGGGTCCTTATTTCAAAGGGTGACCTCAACCGAAGAAACCTCGGGAGTACAGCAGAAGCAATTAATGAGCCGCTGACATGTCGCCCTCATATGCGCTCTAACGCGCCGACGCCGCACAAGTCTTATCATGTAGGGCTATTCCGGCCCTAGCCCTTGGTCCGAGGAGCTTGTAGACGGCTAAAGGTCCTCACGCCTAAAAAGTGCAGATCACATCCGACCGAACACGTGTCGTAATCTGAACGGATCACACCCTCCTTTATATACTAAGGAAATAGCCTCAATGAGGGATCTTCTTCTCCCTCAAAAGAGCACAAAATAGGCAAGAATCCATTAGTTCAGGCCTTTCTCTCGACCTCCAAAACACTGACTTGGGCGTCGGAGGCTCCTCCCCGAAAAAATACTCCGAGGACCTCCTAACCCTTATTTTCTGAGTATTTCAGGCGGCCTTCTCCTGGGAAATCTCCACTTTAGACGTTTTCCCTTAGTAGAAGCCCTTCTCGGTTCTACCATGTCACGCAACGAAGATACTGAAGGGCATCATTTGGCGCCGTCTGTGGGAAACCACTCCCAGGTCGCCGTCGTTGAAACTCGACGTTCCAAGGACAAGGGACTTCCTAAGTCCCCGTCCGCGCCAGAGGTTCAACCGACAACCGAGCAGCCCGCAACAGGGACTTCCTTACTTGAGGAAGAATGTCCTTTGAATATTACCATGGGCTTCCTGCGTGAGTTTCAGCGCTCCGTTGTGGCTGAAATAACGTAGCTGCTGGACCGAAGATGGCCCCAACCGCCTCCGGGTCGGAGACCCTCTTCACCGATACCTCACAGGGAAATGAGCCCGAAATCAACCCACCGGAGTTCGAGAAGTGGGGATCAGAGAGATGAGTCCTCAACGGAGAACATACCCCCCAGGGTTTTGCCTACGGGAGAAGAAGGGCCCAAAAGGACCAGGGCGCCCCGCCAAAGAAGTTCTTCACCCGAGGAGAAGTCGCAATCCCCTTGGCGCCGAAGTTACTCCCCAAAGAGGAGGCTTCACTCCCCACTGCCGGAAGCCTCCAGGCAGCAGGAAGAAGAGCCCAGCGCAACGCTCCTCATAGAGAAAATGCTAAAGAGACTAGAAAGGGTGGAAAGACAGGTAGCTCGGAAGCCCATTTGGTCCAAGTTGTCAGAAACTTTCAATGGAGACGAATCACCGTTTACCCGAGCAGTAGTCGAAGCACCTATGCCAAGTGACTTTCGGGTTCCTCGTCTGGAGACCTACGATGGCAAGAGTGACCCCCAGGCCCATCTAACCAAATACAGGCACAACATGGTGTTGCACGGTGTTGATGATACCACCCTGTGCAAATGCTTTGAGGTCACCCTTGCTGGACCAGTTACAGCATGGTACAACTCATTGGCTTCAAGAACCATCATGGAGTTTCAGGAGCTGTCTACTGCCTTCACCCAACAATTCATTGGAAGTAGACCAACGGCAAAGATGCCAGTCCAAATGTTTGACATAGCGCAGAAAAATGGAGAAACCATTTGCGACTATGTCGAAAGGTTCAACCAAGAAACCTTGAGCATCCCAGACTTCAGGCCAGAAATACGTATCCTGGCCATGACACGGGGACTTCGGAAAGACTCCCAGTTGTTCTACGAATTCTCCAAGGATCCCCCGAACACCCTCGGTGAATTTTACCAAAGAGTGGAACAACACATGATTGCCGAGGAGCTGAGGATGGGAGGCCCAAAGCCTGATCATATTCGCACCGAGGGACCGAGCTAGCAAACTCGCTACCCAACCGAATCAGGGGGACGCCCTCGAAAGCTTAGGGGGAAGAAGTCATTGGCTTTCACTCCCCTAAACACCACAAGGACGAACATCCTCATGGCCATGGAGAGGCAAGGAACTCAGATCCAACGACTGAACGCCATGACCTCGGACAACAAAAAGAACATGAAGAAGTTCTACCAATTCCACCGGGACCACGGGCACGATACCGAGGATTGCTTCCAATTAAGGAAGTATATAGAATCCCTAATCAAGCAAGGTCAACTCCGACATTACCTACGGATGCCCTCCCCAAAGGGAAGAAGAGAAGAGGAAGGGAAAGGAGACGACGAGGAGTACGACTCTGACAGGGGCCGGAACCGAAATCCCAGAAGGCGTCTGCCACATTCAGCTAGAGTAATTCAAACAATCATCATAGGACTGTCATCGGCAGAGAGGAAAAGAAAAGCTAGGGAGATATCGGTGATGGAACACGGGAACCCATCCAAAAAGCTTGTTCGGAAGGATGGGTCTACCGTAGTCTTCCCTCATGATGATCCGCTGCTGGTCATGGCAAGAATAGGAAGCTGGGACGTCCAAAGGGTATTGCTTGATGATGGTTCTAATGCTGACGTATTGTTCTCTCATTTGCTGCCAGGTCTCGGCATTTCAAAGGGCGACCTCAAGCCTGTCACTTCTCCTACTTTTGGAGTGGGACCATCCGAACTTCCCGTCATTCGATGGATTGATCTTCCCCTGATGTTGAGAGGAACTTCACTGAAAAATAGTAACGAGTTGTTTGCCTCCACAATGACAAGGTTCATCGTCATAGATGTCCCTTCGTCATATAATGCCATTATTGGGAGGCAAACGCAAGGAAACCTGCACATCCGCCCGGATGTGAAGTACCTGACCGTCACCTTCACCACAAAAGATGGAGATGCTGAGATCTTCATCGATCAATGGGAGGTGAGGAAAGTATTTGTCAAGGCAAGAAAGACCCCGGCCACAAACTGCACACAGACTATGGGGGCAAAGGCACTAAGGGAACTCCCGAACTACTGAGACGACTTTGGAGAAGGGTCCTTATTCCGAAAGGTGACCTCAACCGAAGAAACCTCGGGAGTACGACATAAGCAATTAATGAGCCACTGACATGTCGCCCTCATATGCTACACGCCGCCCTCATATGCGCTCTGACGCGCCGATGCCGCACAAGTCTTATCATGTAGGGCTATTCCGGCCCTAGCCCTTAGCCCGAGGAGCCTGCAGACGCCTAGAGGTCCCCACACCTAAAAAGTGCAGATCACATCCGACCGAACACGTGTTGCAATCTGAACAGATCACACCCTCCTTTATATACTAAGGAAATGGCCTTAATAAGGGATCTTTTTATCCCTCAAAAGAGCACAAAAAAGGAAAGAATCTATTAGTTCCCTCATTTCTCTCGACCTCCAGAACACTGACTTGGGCGTCGAAGGCTCCTCCCCGGAAAAATACTCCGGGGACCTCCTAACCCTTATTTTTTGAGTATTTCAGGCGGCCTTCTCCTAGGAAATCTCCACTTTGGATGTTCTCCCTCAGTAGAAGCCCCTCTCGGTTTTACCATGTCACAGAATGAAGATGCTGAAGGGCATCACGGGTGATTCGATAGAATCCATGGTTTGCAAAAATATCAAATTTATAATAAAAATGAATAAAAAAATCAAGTACCAAGATAACAAAAATCCATATTCGGATAATTCGATAGAATTTATGATATGGATTAATAATTAATTAAAATATTCAATAATAAATAAAAATTAAATTTCATTAAATTCCATATCTGGGTGATTCGATAGAATCCATGGTTCGGAAATATTAAATTTATTAAAAAATTATAAAAAATTAATTACCAAGATTTAGAGGTCCATATTAATTTTAAAGTCCATATTGGATGATTCAGTTAAAATTTCTGGTTGGAAAATTAACTGAAATTATTTAAAAGCAAGCAAAACAAAATTAAAATCAACTAAGGTACCAATTTTGGGCTTTAGAATAGAGTTATTTTAACGTAACCGTACTCCCGAACCCTCGAACTCTCGTAGACCATTTTTAGGTGTCCAATCGACCTAGGTGAAACCGATTGGTGGCGACTCCCAAAAACCCTCACGTTGCCATAGCTTGGCGACTCCGCTGGGGAATCCTGAGTTAGTGAGTCAAGCCTAAAAGTTGATCAGTTTTGTTCTGCTTTGCTTATTTTTATGTGGATTCATGTGCTATATGTACTTATTGTAAACATGCATTATGCATTCACGACATGAAGCTCTATACTCGAGCTTCCTCAATTCAACCATATTCTTTCAAAGCGGAATTGGTGTTGTTGTCCTTATGAGACTATGGTCTCCAAGCCTTCACAGGTTTCAAGTAGCAAAGTAGTATATTGCCTCCTGAGATGGATAGTCTCTGCATGAGCCCACGAAAAGCTACGACCCGAATTAATCCTTTCCTTACATAGACCCTCGTGGGTAAGGAATTGAGCTGTCACTATAATTTAGTGATGGGATTCGGGAACTACCCTCGACCTTTTTGATAAACCACCCTATGCATATAGAACTCCCCACTTTGCCATAGAACCAATCATAAAATTCCTATGTTTCAATTTTCATCACCATAGGCATGAATTTTTTTATTTGCTTATATTGTGAAATTTATGATTCTGTGTATTACTTTTTGCTGACTCCATTTTTCCTTGTTCATTTTTGGCACATTCATATCATTTATTAGGTTAAGTAGTCGGTGAAGGAATTATTACCATGTAATCAAGAATTTCCATCATAGTCCTTCTTTCACCGAGTACCTACAACATTCATGCATGCATGCATTAAATTAATAATCCAAGGCCTAATAAATTTCACTTTAAAAAAAAAAAAGGTAAAGAGAAAAATTGGCACTCAACATCGATATTCAACTTGGCTTCAAACAAGACTTATGGTAAAGCAAACCGAAGGACGTCTCACAGATATTGAGTCCAAGATAGAAAGCATGGCCGAGCAAATGAAACAATTAATGGAGCTAATTAAGGGGAAAGCAACCCAAGTCCCCGTCAAAGAGCCACAAGATCCCACTTATCCCCCGGGATTCACCCCACAACGGATCTCAGTTCAGGAAAATCTTTTTCAGGAATCAGGTCCGTCCGCTAGCATTCACCTGAAACAAAATACTGCCTATGAAGACAAGAGGACACTATCAAAGGAATAAGGAGAATCTCAAAAGCTTGAGACAATAGAGAATAGGCTTCGGGCCATTAAAGGAGGCACTGTATTTGGATCTCTCTCGGTAGATGATCTTTACTTGGTGCCAGATGTTGTGATTCCCTCGGACTTTAAGGTGCCAAACTTTGTGAAATATGATGGAACAGGTTGCCCCATCACTCACATTACACTGTTTCTAAGAAAAATACAACCACTCACAAAAGACGAGAAGGTGTGGATAGTACTTTTTCAAGAAAGTCTTACAAAGTCAGCACTACAATGGTATCTAAGTCAAGGTCCAAGAAACATCAAAACATGGAATGACCTCGCTCAGGCTTTCATCAATAACTACAAACATGTTATGGACCTAGCCTCGGATTGTCAAACTCTCCAGAATATGGAAAAGAAAAAGCAAGAAACCTTCAAGGAATATGCTCAAAGATGGAGGGACTTAGCCGCACAAGTTCAGCCACCCATGATGGAGACAAAAATAGTAACTTTATTTGTGCAGACACTGAAGTACCAATACTACGACAAACTTATTGGCAGTTCGGCAACCAATTTCTCAAACATTGTCATGTCTGGAGAAAGAATTGAGCACGGGATTAGGACTGGGAAGATCACTGAATCCTTTAATGATGCCATGAAAAGAGGAGGACCATCCAGAAGAAAAGATGAGGAAGTACAACAAATAGGACGCGGAAGAGGGATTCCCCTCATGGGTACTGTGGCTACTGGGCCTCGCCTATCCTATCCTACCAATAGGCCCAATAATTATCCTCCCAACAGGCCTAATCAGTTATGGCCACCTGTTCCGACCCCTTCAGTGCCCATACAAAGACAAAGAGAATTTTTTGCGTCAATTCCTATGACTTACACTGAGTTATATCCAAAGCTCATTGAAAGTCAACTTATCCGCCCAATTCTTACAAAGCCAATAGAACCCCCATATCCAAGGTGGTACGACCCCAACATAACTTGTCCATATCATGATGGCGTTGTGGGCCATGGTCTAGAAAATTGCGTAGCTTTGAAATGCATAGTCCAACAATTAATCGAGTCAAAATGGTTGGACTTTTCTGATGAACCGAACGTCACTCACAACCCATTGCCGCCTCATCAAGCTAAACCAATTAATATGATAGAGGAACATTGACTGATAAAGAAGTCAGTCAACGACATTACAATCCCTCTTAAGCATGTATACTCATGGCTTGTGAAAGAAGGGGTCATCATTGGAAAGCCTTCCCTTGGACATAAAGAAATCAAAGGTGAAGAATGGTGTGATTTTCATGATAGTAAGGGTCATTCCATTCAGGAATGCTCAGAATTCCATGAGAATCTACAAAGACTCATAGACTCATCCCAACTCAGCATTTTTATGTCAGATAAAGATGTTGATGCAAATGTAATCATTAAAGAGTGAGAAGTCAATGCTATGCCAAGACCACTAGTCATACCAATTTCAAAACCTACTGTCAAGCCTTTAAGGATTCAAGTCCCGACTCTATTCCCCTACAAATCAGATAAGGCTGTTCCATGGAAGTGTGATTACACCTCCAACATTACATCAACTCCGTTAGAGGTTGGGAGTATGACTAGAAGTGGTCGATGTTATTCGCCAGAGCAGATGGACAAGCTCCAACAAGATAAGAATATCACAGACCCAACAAACACAAATACAACAGAAGAGCAAGGGGTGCCTCAAGTGGTAACAGATGAACAAGCTGGCGAGTTTCTCAAACTCATAAAGCAAAGTGAGTATAGTATCGTGCAACAGTTAAACCGCCTACCAGCAAAGATTTCCATATTCTCACTACTCTTAAGTTCTGACGCTCATCGAGAAACCCTCCTTAAAGTCTTGAATAAGGCCTATGTTGAGCAAGATATTTCTGTGAGTAATTTTGACCACCTCGTCAACAACATCACGGCACAAAATCTCATCACATTCACTGACGATGAGATACCAGCAGAAGGAAGAGGTCACTCTAAGGCTCTACATATTTTGACTAAGTACAAAGATCGAATTATGGCTAGAGTCCTTATCGACAATGGGTCAACTCTAAATGTAATGCCACTTGAAACCTTACATAAGCTTGGTATAGACCCATCATACCTCAACAACAGTCACATCATCGTTCGAGCATTTGATGGGACGAGGAGAAACGTTGTTGGAGAAATAGAGCTGCCGATAGGGATCGGTCCCTATGTCTTCATATCACATTCCAAGTTGTGGACATTAACCCTTCTTATACTTATCTGTTGGGAAGACCATGGATCCATATGGCCGGGGCAATTCCCTCTTCATCACATTAAAACTAAAATTCATCATTGAAGGAAAATTAATAACAGTCTTTGCTGAAGAAGACATTCTGCTATCTAGACTTGCGGATGCTCAGTATGTCGAGGTTAATGAAGATGTACCTTATTGCTCTTTCAGGTCTTTTGAAATTGTTAATGCTACTTATGTCAGTGAATATGGAGAATAACCCGTGCCTAGCATCTCCAAAACGAGTCACATGGTCGCCAAACTCATGATGAAAGAAGGATACTCACCGGGGTTAGGTTTGGGACAAGATTTACAAGGAATCTCGGAGCCATTGAAAATCTCTACAAATGAAGGGAAATACGGCCTAGGTTTTACACCGACAAAGCAAGATAAAATGAAGACGATAGCTGAAAAGAGAGAAAAGAGGATTGCACGACTAAAAGGACATCCCCTAGAGGGAAGAAATCTGGATATCCCTGACACCACTGAAACATTCGTGAGTGGTGGATTGATTCCGAAAAATGACAATGAAGGCGCGTTGACCATCAGCATCGACAAGTCTTTTGAATATCTTTCGATTCAGGCAATAATCAGTGATTCACCCGAAAAAGAGGAGCTCGTTCAACCCTGTAGCTCACGGGATGTGCTGAAAAATTGGGTGGCGATAGAACTGCCTGTTGTAATCGAGAGCTTTTCAAAGTAATCTAATAGTAAAAACCTCCTAAAGAAAGGTTCAAGCAATAAGGTGTATTATTTGCTTAAGTGAACCTTTTAGTTATTGCTTTTCATTCCAATAAAGTTGTGATTTATGCACATTATAAATAAAGCACCAATTTGCATCCATCTCATTCTCGCCATTTTCTCTTCTCTCTTTTCTCTCTGGCTAATGCAGACCTGAAACTCTCTTTGATGACAATGAAAGAATGAACTTTGATAATCCTGTAAACACTGCTGACTCGGATGACGAAGATCTTCAAATATCTCCTAAGTTATTAAAAATGATCGAGCATGATGAAAAAGAAAGAGCAACAAGTCAAGAACCAACTAAGACATTCAACTTGGGAGCCAATCAGGATGTAAAGAAGTTAAGATTGGCACTCTATTTCCTCCTGAAGAGAAAGAATAACTAATCCACATATTGAGAGAATATGTGGATGTATTTGTTTGGTCATACCAAGATATGCCCGGCTTAAGCTCGGACATAGTGCTACATAAAATACCATTGAAGCCTGGGGCGAAGCCCGTCAGACAGAAGTTACGAAGGTTAAAGCCGAACCTGATCTTGAGAGTAAAAGATATTCGAAAGCTTTGGGATGCGGGATTCCTTAGAGTCGCTGAATATACAGAATGGGTTATCAACATAGTTCCAGATGAAAAGAAAGAGAGTGGGAAACTAAGAGTTTGTTAAGACTATCAGCCCTTGAACGAGGCCAGCCCTAAAGATAACTTCCCACTTCTTCATATTGATACATTGGTGGATAATACCATAGGAAACTCTTACTTTTCTTTCATGGATGGATTTTCTAGATACAATCAAATTAACCTCGATTCAGATGATATGATAAAAACCGCTTTTGTTACCCTTTGGGGTACCTTCTACTATAAGGTGATGCCTTTTGGGTTAAAGAATGCTGGTGCTACATATCAAAAAGCCATGGTCGCCTTATTCCATGACATGATGCATAAAAAAATTGAAGTATATGTAGATGACATGATTGCCAAAACTTTCACTGCTGGGGGGCATCTAAATGTACTGAGAAAACTATTCGATAGACTTCGCAGGTATCAACTAAAATTGAATCCTGCCAAATGTACTTTTGGAGCCTCTTCAGGAAAGTTATTGGGTTTCATGGTAAGCAAAAATGGGATTCGAGTTGACCCAAGTAAAGTCAAGGCAATATAAGAAATGCAACCCCCAAAAACTCCAAAAGAAGTAAGAAGTTTTCTGGGCAAAATCAACTTCATAGCAAGATTCACATCACAATTGACGTCCAAATGTGAACCTCTTTTCAAATCACTAAAGAAGAACAATCCGATTAAGTGGAATAATGAATGCCAAGAGGTATTTGAGAAAATCAAGCAATACCTATCAAATCCACCAGTCTTGGTACCACCCCGATCTCGAGAACCGTTGATTCTATACTTATCAATACAGGATTCTTCATTAGGATCTGTATTGGGTCAACGCAATGAGACAGGCAAGAAAGAGCATGCAATTTACTACTTGAGCAAGAAGCTTACCACATATGAGGCAAAATACTCAGTAGTAGAAAAGTCTTGTTGTGCCCTTGCATGGGTAGCAAACCGACTATGACACTACATGCTCAACAATACCACATTGCTGATCTCCAAGACTGATCCCATCAAGTACATCTTTGAGAAACCCGTTTTATCAGGAAGGATCGTAAAATGGCAAATGCTGTTGTCTGAATGCGACATACAGTATGTCACCTAGAAGGCCGTAAAAGGGAGTGCGATTGCCGAATATCTGGCTGATAGAGCGTTGGATGATTATGAACCAATGAAAATGGACTTTCCTGATGGAGATATAATGACGATTGAACAGTAAGTCTCTGAAGATGATGAAACATGGAAAATGGCGTTTGATGGAGCATCTAATGCTTTGGGACAAGGGATTGGAGCTATACTTATCTCTCCAAGTGGAGAATAGTTCCCCTCACAGTGAAAATCACATTTCCTTGTACCAACAATATAGTAGAATATGAGGCATGTGCTATGGGACTCTAAATGGCACTAGGACTGAAGGTACGAAATGTCCGAGTTTATGGGGATTCCGCATTGGTCATATATCAAATAAATGGAGATTGGGAGACAAAGGATTCAAAATTGATCCCTTACCAAAAGCTCATACTAGACTTGGCAGCAAAATTTAACAGTATAAGCTTCCATCATCTTCCAAGGGAAGATAATTAAATTCTAAATGCCTTAGCTACTTTAGCTGCCATGTACAAGATAAGAAACCCTGAGCATACTCCTGTTTTCGAAATAAAAGTACTAGATTCCCCAACTTATTGCATGAGCGTGGAGGAAGAATTGGATGGGAAACCTTGCTATCATGATATCAAGAAATACCTCCAAGAACAAGTATATCCACCACAAGCATCAGAAAATGACAAGAAATTTTTACGAAGGTTGTCAATGGGTTTTCTTTTGAACATAGACATACTTTATAAGAAAACCCCAGATTCGATGCTACTTCGCTGTATAGATGCTCATGAAGCACGAAAGATCATGGAAGAAGTTCATGCTGGAATGTGTAGAGCACACACTAGTGGTCATACCATGGCTAGACAAATAATGAGGGTGGGCTACTATTGGCTCACATTAGAAAGTGATTGCATCAATCACATAAGAAAATGTCATAAGTGCCAAATATATGCCAACAAGATCCAGGCTCCACCTGATCCTCTTAATGTAACGGCAATACCTTGGCCTTTCGCTATATGGGGGATTGATGTCATTGGAACAATTACCCCCAAGGCCAAATTCATTCTAGTGGCAATAGACTACTTTCCCAAATGGGTAGAAGCTGTGTCTTATGCAAGTATAACACAAAAGGTGGTATGCCGATTCATTAAAAAAGAAATCATTTGTCGGTATGGGTTACCAGAACGTATCATCTCAGACAATGCCACGAACTTGAATAATGAAATGATGTAGATTTTGTGCTGACAATTCAAGATCAAGCATCACAATTCAGCACCTTATCGACCGATGATGAATGGTGCAGTGGAGGCGGCCAATAAAAATATCAAAAAGATTATTGAAAAGATGATTGTTACTTATAAGGACTTTCTTGAGATGTTACCCTTCGCACTACATGCTTACAGAACTTCTATCCGCACTTCTACTGGAGCAACACCTTTTTCTCTGGTATATGGTATGGACACTGTATTACCCATTGAAGTTGAAATCCCATCATTAAGGGTACTAATGGATACCCAATTGGAAGAAGCGGAATGGGTTAGGGCTAGATATGACAATTAAACCTAATTGATGAAAGGAGAATGATTGCCCTCTACCATGGGCAACTTTATCAAATGAGGATGATCCGTGCATACAATAAAAAGGTTTGCCCATGACAATTTCATAAAGGTAACATAGTGCTCAAGAAAATTCTACCCATTCAGCATGATTTTAGAGGAAAATGGACACCAAACTATGATGGACCATATGTGGTGAAGAAAGCCTTTTCAGGAGGGGCCCTAATTCTGACAGAAATGGATGGATGAGAGCTACTAAAACTAGTAAATTCAGATTCAGTGAAGAAGTATTTTGCATGATGATGAAGTTTTCGGAAAAAAGGGAAAAAGTGGGTACAAGGTTGTCATAGCTTGTTCGATCAAAGTTGTCAAAAAAAAAAAGCATTCTTCTCTCAGACCTTCATTGTTCTTCATTACTCATAAATGAAAAGTCAATTCTCTCTAGCTTTTTTTCTTCTAATCTTACATTCAACTTTTATATTCCCTTACCTATAAATGAAAAGCCAATTTTCTCTAGCTTTTTTTTTTCAAATCTTTCATTCTTGCTGGCCTCTAGTGTGCAATAAATTGTGACTTTGTAGGAAGGGTAGTAATAATTAAAACTCAGAAAAAGCAAATACCATAGATTACTTTGATAATCTTTATGAATTAAAACGGGTAAGATCGAGGTCCTCCTTTCCGAACGGCACAAAACATTTGCTAATAGGGAAAAAGGAGTAACAAATCTTCGGGAGATGGCCTTGGTGGTTGCCTGGATGATCGCTTCAAAAGTCTCATAATTGAGAATAGGAACATGTTTGTATCAACAAGAAGGAAGCATACTCACGAATGTTTCAACAGGGACGAGTATCCAAAGAGACATAAAGTATGATGCGGGAAAACATTAAGGAAGTTGAGGCCAAAATTCAAGAACAAGTCAAGAAAAACTTCTTTGAAGGGGTTTTCGAAAAGAATTGAGCTTTTGAGGCAATGGACAAGAGCTGTGAAGCATAAAGAGATTCAATGGTAGTCCGAGAAGGCAATCACAAAAAGGATCCAAAAAAGCAAAGACATGAAGAACTAGATCCATGCAAAAAATAAAAAAACAAAAAAACAAAAACAAAAAAAAAATAAAAAAAAAACCATCAGTTACACATGCACTGCATTCATGCATTTCGCATTATGCATGCATGGCTTTTGCATAACAGGAATCAAACTGAAAACATATCCACGGCATGATTGAGACTTCAACTTCATTAACTCATTTCATTCTATCACTGGATGCACAGCTAATACGCTGGACCAAACTGCGTCAAGAATTCAACATTATGGTCAAGGATAAGGTAGACATCAAAAAAATATTGTCGTTGACAATTTGTCAAAAGATGGCAATGGATTCGATAATCGAGGCTACATCCATAAGGACGGGATTAGCGTCAGCTCAATGGAATATAAAAAATAAGAGATAGCTATGGTCAAGGATAAGGTAGACATAAAAAAATATTGTCGTTGACAATTTGTCAAAAGCTGGCAATGGATTCGATAATCGAGACTACACCCATAAGGACGAAATCGACGTCAGCTCAATGGAATATCAAAGATAAGAGATAGCCATGGTCAAGGATGAAATAGACATCTAAATTGTTGTCATTGAAGATTTATCGAAAGCTGGCAATGGATTCAATAATCAAGGCTGCACTCATAAGGACGGGATGGATGCCAACTCAATGGAGTATCAAAGATAAGAAACATCTATGACATCAAAATATTGTCAAAAAATAGGATCCATTTTTCCGGTTAAGTGGCGGATACGGTACTCTGTGACTCTCAAGTCGGTTGTCTCAGTTGCCCATAATAACTGATTTCTTTCTCCCTTCTTTCTTTTATTTCCTTCTAAAAAAATGGATTCTACTCTTTCTGTCCTGTGAAAATACTTTCCTTCCCTCCCAATGAATGTTCTTAAAAGGATTTACCAAGTTCTATGTGAACAATTAAGAGTTTTGATGCACAAAGGAATCCCTGAAGATGTGCGGTGGTTAATTGAAGCTAAGATCCGTCTGGCAGGCGAAGTCCCAGATGCATTTATGTCTCACATGCCTGGCTTAGGCAAAAGCTCTTATGCCAAAAAGCAAAGAGCGAAAAGGTTACAAGTCTGTCATAAATATGGTCGATGGACTTGTGGTACAAAATGTCGTTCTTTAGAAATGATCTCCGATAATCGAGAAGATAAAATACAATTCATCAAAAATGGCCTGAGTAAGGATTCTTTGGATGATATCCGATTGACTCTTGAGACGCATTCTTGTGGATCAGTACAACGCGAACTCCTTGGTTTGTGGAATATTTTTCACAAAGAACGAGAGCGTTATAGTCTCGGGAATCTGACTTTAAAAGACCCTATTTGCCAATTTGTAAGAAAACTAGATGGGAAGCAAATCCCCGACTCTTAGAAGGCGTTGAAGCCGTTACGGGACGTAGAACCAATGGAAGACGTGAGCCACAGTCACAATTACTGTACATACAAGTTGTCATATTTGCTTTTGACAATAATGCACTTACTCCTGTAAGCATAATTAACACGTTATCCTTTTATCGCTATAAATGCATATTCTTTTTTCCGGTTAAGTAGCGGATACGGTACTCCGTGACTCTCAAGTCGGTTATTGTAGTTTCCTACAATAACTGATTTCTTCCTCTCTTCTCTCAAATTTTTCTCTCATCAATGGATTCTACTCTTTCCGCCCTACGAAAATACTTTTCTTCCCTCCCAATAAATGTTCTTAAAATGATTTACCAAGCTAGATGTGAAAGAATCAAAGTTTTTATGCACAAAGGCATTCCTGACAATGCACGGGGGTTAATTGAAGCTAAGGTCCGTCTGGCTGGTGAAGTTTCAGATGCATTTATGCCCCATATGCCCGGCTTAGGTAAAAGCGCTTATGCCAAAAAGCGAAGAGCAAAGAGGCTAGGCGTTTGTCACAAATGTGGACGATGGAATTGTGATACTAAATGTCATTTTTTAGGGATGATGTCCAAAAATTGTGAAGATAAAAGAAAATTCATTAAGAATGGTCTGCGTAAGGAATCTTTGGATGATATCCGATTGACTCTTGAAACGCATTCTTGTGGAATAGTGCAACGTGAAATTATCAGTTTATGGAGGACTTTCTATGAGGAACGAGACCGTTACAGTCTTGGGAATCTGACTTTAAATGACCCTGTTTGCCAGTTTATAAGAAAACTGGATGGGAAGTAAATCCCCGACTCATAGAAGGCGTTGAAGTCGTTACTGGACGTAAAATCAGTGGAAGACGTCAGCCACAGTCACAACTATTGTACATGCTAGCTGTCACTTTTGAAAATTTTCCTTTTCTTCTGACAATAATGTACCTACTCCTATAAATGTAATTGACGTGAGCTACAGTCACAACTACTGCACATGCTAGCTATCATTTTTGAAAATTTTCCTTTTCTTCTGACAATAATGTACCTACTCCTGCAAATGTAATTATTGCATTATCTTTTTATCTCTACAAATGCATGCCCTTCTTTTCATTTCTCACAGGTGTAAGGATAGGAATGGATAGAACCTCAACTCATAAATTGTGAAGTATTTGTGTATTATGTGGGGCTTTTCCTGGAAAAGATGAAGAGTATTTGAAGGAAGCCAACCATTTGGGTAAAGTATTAACTGAGCGAAAGATACATTTAGTTTATGGGGGAGGTAGTGTCGGATTAATGGGAGGTGTAGCATCAGCAGCATCTCTAGGAGGAAGCCGAGTTTTGGGTATTATCCTTGCACCTTTGAAATTGATTTCTGGGGACACAATTGGAGAAAAATTAGTAGTTAAAAATTTGCAAGAGCATTTGTTACAAATGCTTTTTAACTCTGATGCTTTTATTGCTTTACCAGGAGGTTTTGGCACATTGGGAGAAATTTTCCAAATTGCACCAGGCCCAACTTAATTTGCACAACAAACCCATTGGGCTGTTGAATGTTAACAATTTCTTTGCAGGTCTGATATCTTTTATGGATTACACTGTGCAAAAGAAATTTATCTCAGTGGTGGCACGACGAATCCTAGTATCCGCATTAACTGCTGAAGAATTGCTAGATAAAATGAAAGCTTTTATTCCTGAACCAGATCTAGCAGTGATTAAGATAGACTGGACACAACAGTCTTTCCCGACCAGTTCCATCCCATAAATGTCCTTTACTCGGCCTGTTGAAGCACTGTGGAAGAAAAAGTGATTGGACTTATGAATCTGTTTATCTTGTCCTTTAGTTTTATTATCAGCATTTTTTTTTGTTTTCCAGTTTTTTTATTATTATTCAGGGAATTTCTTCTTTCTTTTAATCTTTTAGGATAGTTTTGTTCATGCTAATATTAAAAGCATTGGACAAAGCCTTTAGTTTGGAATGGCTGAGTAAGGAGTAATTTTACTCTTGAGACGCATCCTATTAGGAATGCTAGTCATAACATTTTGGGGTAGCTAAGTTTCAACCCTATTTGGATGACATATCTCACAAGGGAATCTATATTTTCTAAAGAAAATATTAGATGAAACCTGGATATTGATTCCAAACATCCATTTCCTTGCATAATTTGTCAGTTTTATTGCCATTTCTTATCATCAAGATTCACTCATTTCATGGAATTTTAAATTTTTGCACTCACCTATTATGAAGATTTGCATTTCTGAAGAAACTATTCCAAGTTTGATTGTCTTTATAAAAAAAAAAATTGCTAAAGGTACTAAGGAAAGCTCATTGACCTCAAAAAGGAGGAAAGAGTTTTTCTCCTTTGTCTATTTTTCTTAAACGATAGGAGGGTTCCTGTCGTAGAGGTACTAAGGAAAGCTCCTTGACCTCAAAAAGGAGGAAATTTTTTTTCTCCTTTGTCTATTTTTCTTAAACAATAGGAGGGTTCCTGTCAAAGAGGTACTAAGGAAAACTCCTTAACCTCAAAAAGGAAGAAAGAGTTTTTCTCCTTTGTTTATTTTTCTTAAACGATAGGAGAGTTCCTGTTGTAGAGGTACTAAGGAAAGCTCCTTAACCTCAAAAAGGAGCAAAGAGTTTTTCTCCTTTGTTTATTTTTCTTAAACGATAGGAGGGTTCATGTTGTAGAGGTACTAAGGAAAGCTCCTTAACCTCTAAAAGGAGGAAAGAGTTTTTCTCCTTTGTCTATTTTTCTTAAACGATAGGAGGGTTTCTGTCGTAGAGGTACTAAAGAAAGCTCTTTAGCCTCTAAAAGGAGGAAAGAGTTTTTCTCCTTTGTCCAATTTTCTTAAACGATAGGAGAGTTCCTGTCGTAGAGGTACTAAGGAAAGCTCCTTAACCTCAAAAAGGAGGAAAGAGTTTTTCTCCTTTGTCCATTTTTCTTAAACGATAGGAGGGTTCTTGTCATAGAGGTACTAAGGAAAACTCCTTAACCTCAAAAATGAGGAAAGATTTTTTCTCCTTTGTTTATTTTTCTTAAACGATAGGAGGGTTATTGTCATTGAGGTAACAAGGAAAGTTCCTTAACCTCAAAAAGGAGGAGGAAAAGGTTTTTCTCCTCAAAGTTTAGGCAGCGAGAAAGTTCTCAATGCCTAGCTAAGGTCAGACGAAATTTGGTAATGGCTTTGCATGCATCATGTCCCATGAAGCATGCAAAGGGGGGCAGCTGTTGACACCCAATTTCGTCCGGCTATTAAAATAAAAAAATTAAAAATAATTAAAAAAAATAATTAAATTAATTAGTTTAGGCGGCATTTTTGTTTCGTAAGGTTAGTTGAAAAATAATATATATATATATATAATATAAAGGGGGAATTTTTTTAAAGAATTGACAAAATTGAGAAGTTTAGGAAAAATCTGACGAAATCTGGAAGATCCAGGGAAATCTGGTAATTATTCGCATTGTTTTTGGCCAAATTGACAGAATAGACAAATTTGGGCCAAATTGACAGAACAGACAAATTTGGGCCAATCAGTAATTTCGTGAAAGAGCTGGGACCAACTACTAGTTAATGAAAGCTGAAGGACTAAAAATGTTATTTTGACTAAATTATGTTTTAAATCTGTTTCTAATTAAATTTCAAATTTTTTTAAAAACAAAGGAATCAATGCTCCTTCCCTATAAATAGGGGTCCAAACCTTCGAAGAAAGACACGAAATTAGCAAGCTTTTAGCTTCTTGTTTATAAAAGGTAAAACTGTAGCTATAGTCCCTGGCCACTCCTCCCTCACCCAGAAAAATCCTAAACTTCTATATCTGTTCCCTGCTGCCGTCCGTTATCCACCGTTTCCAGCCAAAACCACTTTTTCGTCAATCCTTTCGCCGTTATCATCGCACCGGCCACCATCCTCCTCCTCCCTGGAACCGCCCTAGCCGCCACAGCCAAGCACGGCCGCGTTTAGACTCCCATCGTCGCCGGAATTGAAGAATTGGAGCGAAACCACTTCTGCAGAAAAAAAGGACCCGACCGCCGGACTTAAATTTCTTTCCCTTTGAGTATAACCCTTTTTTAATCCTTCTACTTCTTATATTCATCCACATAAGTTACTAACTTCTTTTTCTTTGCAGAACTAATTATTAACAACAATTTTTTTTTCTTTCTTTTCTTTTTCTGTTCTTTTCTTTTTCTTCTTTCTTGTTATTTTTTTTATGGAAGGTTATACCTCCTAATTTTATGTGGATGGCCAAATGCCCCACCTTATTAATTTTTTATTTATTCCTTTTATTTATTATCATTTTATTTTCTTTTATTTACTTTATGCACTTTATTTTTTTACATGGATGACTAAACGCTCCACTTTCTTTATTTATTTACTTTTATTCATTTATTTACTTTATGCATTTTATTTTTTTTTATGTGGATGGTTAAGTGCCCCACTTTCTTTATTTATTTACTTTTCTTCATTTATTTACTTTATGCACTTTATTTTTTTAACGTGGATGGCTAAACACTCCACTTTCTTTATTTATTTACTTTTCTCCATTTATTTACTTTATGCACTTTATTTTTTTACATAGATGGCTAAACGCCCCACTTTATTTATTTATTTACTTTTCTTCATTTATTTACATTATGCACTTTATTTTTTTACGTGGATAGCTAAGCGCCCTTACTTTTCTTCATTTATTTACTTTATGCACTTTATTTTTTTACGTGGATGGCTAAACGCTCCACTTTATTTATTTATTTACTTTTCTTCATTTATTTACTTTATGCACTTTATTTTTTTTACATGGATGGCTAAGCGCTCCACTTTCTTTATTTATTTACTTTTCTTCATTTATTTACTTTATGCACTTTATTTTTTTTATGTGGATGGCTAAGCGCCTCACTTTCTTTATTTATTTACTTTTTTCCATTTATTTACTTTATGTACTTTATTTTTTTAAGTGGACGGCCAAGCACCCCCACTTTCTTTATTTATTCACTTTTTTGCATTTTATTTATTTATTTCTTTATTTTTCTGCACTTTATTTTTACATGGACGGCCAAGTGCCCCACTTTTCTTTATTTATTTATTTTTCTGCACTTTATTTATTTCTTTATTTATTTAATTTTTGCACTTTATTTATTTCTTTATTTATTTACTTTTCTGTACTTTATTTTTACGTGGATGCTTAAGCACCCCACTTTATTTACCTTCTTTTTATTTATTTATTTACTTTTCTGCAATTTATTTTTCTTTATGTGGATGATTAACCTTACTTATTTTTACTTATTTACCATCTTTTAATGGCTGGCCAAGAGCCCCATCTTACTTTTTTATTTCTATTACAACCAAGCTCCTCCGTCCTTTATTTTTTCATCATTTTTAACATTATTTGGAGTATTAAGACACTTATATTTTTTTGATTATTCCCTTTAAATAACAAAATTTAACCTTTTATTTCTTTTATTAAAAATAAATTTAAAAAAAAATCATAACCAAATGATCCAATAAAAATCAATGGTTTTGAATAAATATTTTTTTAGATCTATGGATTAGATAATTATTTTAAAAAAAAAAATCTTTCAAAAAAACTAAAAAGCAAAATAATATTAAGTTCATTAAAAATCCATATTCAGATAATTTGATAAAAATCTATGACATAAATTAATAATTAATTAAATAATTAATAATAAATTAAAATAATTAAATTTCATTAAACTCCACATACGGGTGATTCAATAGAATCCATGGTTTGGAAAAATATCAAATTTATAATAAAAATGAATAAAAAAATCAAGTACCAAGATAACAAAAATCCATATTCGGATAATTCGACAGAATTTATGATATGGATTAATAATTAATTAAAATATTCAATAATAAATAAAAATTAAATTTCATTAAATTTCATATCTGAGTGATTCGATAGAATCCATGGTTCAAAAATATTAAATTTATTAAAAAATTATAAAAAATTAATTACCAAGATTTAGAGGTCCATATTAATTTTAAAGTCAATATCTGGATGATTCAGTTAAAATTTTTGGTTGGAAAATTAACTGAAATTATTTAAAAGCAAGCAAAACAAAATTAAAATCAACTAAGGTACCAATTTTGGGCGTTAGAATAGAGTTATTTTAACGTAACCGTACTCCCAAACCCTCGAACTCTCGTAGACCATTTTTAAGTGTCCAATCGACCTAGGTGAAACGATTGGTGGCGACTCCCAAAAACCCCCATGTTGCCACAATGTCAAAACTACATTCCTTAATGGAAAGCTACTTAAGGATGGATGTATGACACAGCCTGAGGGCTTTGTCACTCTAGAGAATGCCAACAAAGTGTGCAAGTTGCAAAGGTCTATTTATGGACTAAAGCAAGCTTCTTGAAGTTGGAATCCTCATTTTGATGAGGCAATCAAAGAGTTTGGTTTCATAAAAAATGAAGATGAACCTTGTGTTTACAAGAAGGTTAATAGGAGTGCTATTGTCTTCTTAGTGTTGTATGTAGATGACATACTAATCATCAGGAATTACATTCCCAAGCTACAGTCTATGAAGGCTTGGCTAGGGAAATGTTTCTCTATGAAGGACTTGGGTGAATCATGTCATACTCAGCTTAGCCCCTGGCCCATTCAGGCTCAATTACATTACCATGCAGCGGAATTTCATAAAGGGACATTTATTCCTTATCAAAATATATGGGCATGTTCCCAGGATATTACCAGTACTAGCTCATTAATTAAATACTTAAATGTTTATATTGTGCTCTTGGAAACAAGCTAGTACGTATGTGGAACTTGTGTGTTCATTTCAAGTTCGTTATCAAACATAGCCAAGTATATGCATGGCAACCAAAACACCAATCCAAGTTTTGGAACTTGTTTATTATGCACATGTTTTTCATAAACAAGCATAGGCTTATAAACATACTATTATGCAAATCCATCATCAACATTACTTAGGCAAAAAATGCTCATGACCACCAAAAGTCTAATAGTCCATGTGCAAGCCATTAACACAAGTTTGGTTATTTAGACAAGACCAACATCATAGCGCATGTGTAAACATGGCAAACCACACAAAGAGACAAAAAACACACTTTCCACCTTAGAGACTTTGTTCCCACAATCTAGACTCCAAGTCCTGCACATAAAGTCCACGCTTATTAGCTTTTTATACAAGCAACCTAATGCCCGTCAGCATTTTCACTGTATGACATGGTGAGCTTGGAAGGGACTTCTGGTGAGGGCGGAACATCTGAAGAAGAGACTTCCTGGGAGAGATTACCTGAAATACTCAAAGAACAAGGGTTAGGAGGTCTTCGGAGTGTTTTTCCGGGGGAGGAGCCTCCGACGCCCAAGTCAGTATTTAGTGAGATGAAGAGTGGTAAGTAGAGAATAGAAAATGTGTTTTCCTTAAGAATCCAGTCCCCTTACTGAGGTCATTTCCCAAGTATTTTTAGGAGGATGTAAGGAGAAGTCCGCCTGACATAGCCCACTCAGATCATGACACGTGTTCGGTCAGATGTAGTTCGTACCTTCGGGAATGGAGACCTCTAGCTGGCCCTAGGCCATTTTGGCCCTAGGCCATTTTGGCCCAAAGCTAGGGCCATAGTAGGTTTGCGTGTCAGGGCGTGTACGAGGGCGTCATGTCAGGACATGTGCAAGGGTGGCGTGTTAGAGGCTTCTTAACCATTTTTGTCGTATTCTCGAGATCCCTTCAGTGGAAGATACCTCTTCGGAATAGGAGGGTTTTTTGCTGAGGTCGCTTCAGTTATCTACGAGTCCCTGCGGCACTGATGAACCCCTTCGGGGATGTTTTCCCTTGCCGAAGATGGTGAGTCTACCTCCTCTGAAGCTGGTTAGGTCATCTTACCGAGGGTGGTAGTGCATCATATTCCCGAGGTCAATACTGTCACTCCCTAGGGGTGATGGTGGACCACCGAGGTCGAGGGTCAAGGTGTCAGACCCTACCTTCCCGAGGTTGGTGCTTTATCCCTCGGGGGTGACGCCTACCTTTAACGAGGGTGGCACTTTGCTCGAGCTTGTGGGTTTGAAGGGCAATAGCGCTTTGGTTATCACATGCCCCCCCTCGGAAAGTCGAAGTGGAGACTTCGGCTTGTAGAATCTTTGGGGGCACTTTGTAGGACTCATAGTAGGACACTATGTAGGAGGCACTTCGCCCCCCGAAGGTGTGCCTTCCCAGTCGGGGTAGCCTGTAAGTGTCACTTCTTGCCCCCTGGTTGGTCCCTTGGCGTTTTCGAGGTGCACGCTCCCTTTCTTTACTTTTTCTGCTGCAAGTCAGTAGAACGTCACGTCTCGTAATTAGGAGCGTCACTTCGGATATGTGTGCCTAGGTTTTTGCGCTGTCAGAAGGCATGCCCTCATTTCTTGCGTTGGACGACACGTGGTATGCGGTGATTGGGGGGCAGTTGCATCGGTTACACCAGCCGAGTCCTTTTGCCTTTGAGGGGTAATTATGGCGATGATTCACCTTCGCAGGATAGTTATGGCGATGATTCGGTTACCCCTCTTCGGTCTATATATACCTTCCTTCCCCTCATGGCCCTCATTTCCTTTCTTTTGCTTCTGTTTTGCTTTCGTCTGCTCTCAAGCTCTTCTTTCTCTTTTGCGGTGGTGCAAACGGCAGAGCAATTTCCGGTGACGTTTTACGACGGCGTCTACTAATCCTGACTTCGGCAAATATTTCGGTGGGTTTCCCTTCTAGAGGTCCCTCAGTTTCTTTCGTTTCCATTTTTTCTAGAGTCCGAAGTTGTTTTCTTATTCCCGAAGTCCCCTGACATTCTTTCCCGAAGCTGTTTCTTTTAGCCGAACATGTCTTCCTCTGTCCCCATCATGTCCGCCCAAACTACTCCCGAGAGCTAGCTTCCTCTCATGTCTCATCCGTGTTGTACTACTTTGGAGAAGTTAACAAAGTGGATACCTAAATTTTTCCTTCCTTCTTATGCCATTATCAGGCTACCCCGTCCTGGCTTGTTCAGCTTCATGAATAATGAGGACGAGGTTACCATTTTCCAAGCCCAACTAAAGGCCAGACTTCGGTTTCCTCCGCTGAAGATGATTTGCGACTTTTGCCAATTCCATGGCATAGCCGTGAATCAGCTTCCTCCCAACTCCTATTCTTACTTCAATTCTTTTCTCTGCATGTGTGGGGTTTTCAATATAGAACCCCACTTCGTCATTTTTATGCAGTATTACAAGCTCTATCCGGTCCCAAAGGGTGGCTTCTATGTCATACTACCTCGGGGATCTGGGAGCAAAAAATATATGTTCACCTTCGACACCAAGGACAGTTGGCGAGGGTGGCAAAGGAAGTTCTTCTTCCTGAAGGTGGCAGAGGTGTGGTCATACATGCTGACTAAGAGGGCCTGGGGGATGCTGGAGACGGATGTTGTTGATCTCAAGAAGTTGCTAACTCCTGAGTTAGCAACGAGGTTTGAGGATTTTGACAACCGTATTCGTGCTGTCGCCGACTGGGATGCCGAGGTCCCACCACGCTCCTTGTATCCCTTCCCCATCAGGTGGGACCACATGACCGAAGAGGTTTTTCGGGAGTTAGGGGTGATTAAGGAGCACAAAACTGACCTCGGCATGCCAGCCCCTGCCATTGGCGGGAAGAAGTCATGGTTGGTGATGCTCCTTCAGAAGGAGCTCACCTATGAAGCCCTTGTTGAGAGTAAGTTGCTTTCCAAATTTTTGGTATAAGTATCCCCTTGGACTTAACACTAATATTTTCCTTCTTTTTCAGAGATAAGCGACCAGTCAGCTGCCCTCTACAAGTCCCTCTTCCTCGGTTAGGCCAAGAAGGGGGAACAGAAGAAGAAGGCCGCCCCGAAGAGGCAGAAGGCATCTGGAGAGGGGCCATCCTCGGCCAAGAAAGCAAAGAAGGACCCTCTTCCCCCCCCTCTGGAAGATGTTGAAGAGGTCGGGGACCAGCCTTTGGTCCACGCCGACCCGCTATCAAAGCTGGTCATCAGCTCCACTCCTCGGAGTCCTGTTACTTTCGCGGATATCCTGGGCACTTCGGTAGGAGGCCCTTCTGCCGAGGAGCTCGAGGAGTGAAGACGAAGCAAGGGCAAACACGTCCCTGCCGAAGTGGAGGAAGTCCACGATTCTGACGATGACATTGCCGAGGTTCCGTGAGGTTTGCCCCTTAGCCATTTCTTTATAAACTCAGACATTTTTAGCATTCTCAATCTTATAGACGTATGGCTAAGGGACAATGTGCTGATGGAACTGCGGCGTGACTTTGCAGAGGAACTGGCGCCCTCGGAATAGATGATGGAGCACGCCTGGAAACGGGCCCTTCGGGACTCCCATATCCCGAAGGATAAGGTTCCGAGGGAGCCTTTCTGGTCTTTCACGGAAGACATGAACTTGTTCTCTGAAGACAGCTTGCAAAATGGCTCCCCAAATGGCGAGGGGCATGCTCACCCAAGCCACTTTCAAATCTCTAGTAGATGAATGCCCGAATGAGGAGGTCCTCACCGTAAAAATGTCCGAACACGCTGCCCAGGTATTCTTCGGACCCTTCATCTTTTTTCCAAATTTTTCTAAGTGTTTGGTTTTCCTTGTAAAGCTTCACCAAATGTCCTTCTTCCTTTTTTTTTTTTTTACAGCTCTTAGCGTACAGCGGATATTTCAAAGCTTGGGCAGCAAAACAGTCTTCGGTCCGCTCTTGGGCCGAAGAGCATCTGGAGAAGGCCAAGGTATTTTGTGCTAACTCGGTCATCAAGAACGCCAAGTTGAGCAAAATAGCCAAGGAGGAGGTTGCCAAACTTTGGGAGGAGTTCTTGAAGGGTCAGGAAAAGCTCTTAAAGGATTTCTCCCAGAAAATGTTTATCCTCGGGTTGAGGGTCGTTGAGCTGACTTCGGCCAACGAGGCCTACCAAAAGGAGAAGGAGGAAGACTCTGCTCTCCTGATGAAAGCCCTTGCTGACAATGCTGATCTTCAGGCCGAGGTCGAGGCGCTGAAGAAGGAGACAAAGAAGAAGAAGAAGATGAAGAAGCTCGAGAAGGAGGTCGCTGAGTTGAGGAACAAGCTGGATGACTTATCCGTCGAGAAAGACAAGGCAGATCAAGCAACCAAGGTCACTTTTCAGGATGGCTTTTGTCTGGCTCCGCACCAAGTCTTTTCAAAGATTGATCATCTCTGCTCTTCCTTCGGCACCGAAGGTTGTAACAAAGGGTGTTAGGGATGGGGCATCTCACGATGGCGGGGTCCCTTAGGTGTCCAGGGCTTCGCTTTTTCTTTTTCTTTTTCTTTGTAACATTCTTCTTGTAATTCCCTCCTTGTAATAAGGCTCATTTTAATAGAATTTCTTTTTTTCTTCTAAAATTCGGCTAAGTCTCAAGACAAATTTCTCCTTAAATAATCTCCGGTTCTAAGAGTTAGTTTGACCACTTTTGGTCTAGGACCCTTGGGAAGATATTTTCCGTGCCTTTTATCAACCATGTTTGGCACAACACCGGTTTTGGCAAAGCTTTGCCCATTTTTATCAGCCATGTTTGGTTGATGCACCTTCGGGGAAAATGTGTGATTTTCGCAAGTAAATACTCGCGCTTTGTTCGGTTAGATTTCTTAGGTGGGGCTATTTTTCCCAGAAAGCTTTTTTGTACTTGAAATTTTTCTAAGTGTACAATTTCCTGAAAAATTTCTAAGTGTAGAATTTCTTCAGAGTATCTAAATGCCATGTGTTTTTCAATTCTCCGCCTTCGGTATTGCCGAGCTTATAGACCCCTGGCCGAACCTCGCCAAGGAGCAAATAAGGCCCTTCCCAGTTTGCCCAAAGTACTCCGTGATACGGTCTTCGGGGTTCAAACTCAGCCTTTCAGAGAACAAGGTCTCCCTTCTTGATTCCTTTTCACCTGACACACAGGTTTGCAGCTATGGCTACCCTTTGCTGAAAAGCTTTTCTTCTAAGCTCAGCTACTTCTCTATGTTCGTCAATTAGGTCGAGCTTAGTTCTCAACCCGAGGTTGTTTCCTTCTTTGTCGAACACTTGTATCCTGATCGATGGCTGAACCACCTCGATAGGGATAATGGGCTCCATGCCGAAGATGAGTGAAAAAGGTGTCTCACTTGTGGCCTTTCGGGGTGTTGTCTGATAGCTCCATAGCACACTAGGAAGTTCTCCTGGCCATTTTCCTTTTGCTTCCTTCAATCTTTTTTTCAAACCATCTTTTACGGTTCTGTTGGACACCTCTACCTGTCCATTGCTCTGAGGATGAGCTACTGGGGCAAAGTGCATTTTTATCCCGAGGTCGGCAGTGAACTCTTAGAATCCCTTGTCAACAAACTAGGAACCATTGTCGGCCACTATCACCTTCGGTATGCGGAATCTGCATACAATGTTCTTCCAGACGAATTTTTGTATGTCCTTCGCCGAAATGGTTGCTAGGGGCTCTACCTCAATCCATTTAGTGAAGTAATCTACCGCGACCACGCAGAACTTTTCTCCTCTGGGTGCAGTCGGGAGTGGCCCGATGAGGTCAATTCCCTATACTGCGAATGGACAAGGGTAGTTAGTCGAAGTTATCATTTCCGAGGGTAGCCTTTAGACGTTGGTGTGTCTTTGGCAATTATCACATTTCTGGACAAACTGCCTCGCGTCCTTTCTTAGGGTGGGCCAAAAGTACCCCTGGCAGAGTAGTACTCCCGCAAATGCGTCAGTTTCTATGTGGGAACCACAGGCCCCCTTGTGGACTTCTTTGAGGACTGTCTCTATGTCCTCTTCACTGACAAATCTTTATAATGGACTCGTGTACCCCTGTCGGTATAACTCTTCCCCGATTAGGAAATATCGTCCGGAACGTTTTTGTACTTTTGCTACTTCGCGAGGGTCTTCGGGAAGCATCGAGGTTGTAAGATTTTTTTTTATGGGATTTTTCCATCCTCTTTCCAGGGTTGCTATGCTCATTATTGCTATGCTCGGGTGGCTTAGTACTTTAGTGGACTTTTTTGACTTGGCCAGACTATCTGCTTTAGCATTGTCTTGGCGAGGCACGTTCTTAATGTGTACTGCGTCGAACTCTTGAATGAACTTTGATACAAGCTTGTGATACTTCTCCAAGGTTGGGTCCTTCGCGCAATAGTCCCCTGCCATTTGTCGGACCAGTAGCTGAGAATCGCTGTGGGCCTTTAGGTTTCTTACACCAATTCTTCTAGCAAGGCGCAACCCTGCTATGAGGGCTTCATATTCTGCCATATTGTTCGTGATGTTAAACACGAATTTGATGGCTTTCATAACTTCCATACCTTCGGGACCTCGAAGAACTACTCCAGCTCCTTGATGTTCAGAGCCGGAGGCCCCATCGACAAACTGAGTCCATTCAGGTATTCCCGAGGTCGGGTTGACTTTCTTCTGCAATGGGTACCTCGGCAATGAAATCCGCCAATGCTTGAGCTTTTATTGCCTTCCTCGGCTCATAGGTAATATCATACTCGCCAAGCTCGATGCACCACTTCGAAAGCCTTCTCGAGTGGTCTACCTTCCTCATGATATCTCGAAGAGGCAGGTTACTTCGGACAATAATGGGGTGGCCTTAGAAAAATGGGCGTAGCCTTCTACTTGCAAGCACCAGGGCATAAATAGCCTTTGGTAGTAAGGGGTAACTGACTTCGGCACCATGTAAGGACTTGCTTACATAATATACTGGCCACTGCTTTGCCCCCTCTTCCTTCACAAGGACCGAACTTAGCGCCTTTTCGGTGACGGCGATGTATAGTATGAGGGGTTCCTCTTCCCATGGCTGCCGGAGTGGCGGTAGATGAGTTAGGTAGACCTTAAGCTCTTCCCAGGCCTTTTGGCAGTTTTCGTTCCAAGGATTCACTGCGGTTCCGTGATCACCACCGTTTTTTGCTGCCTTGGTGAGGACCTTGAAGAACGATCAGCAATGATCCTCATATCTGGAGATGAATCTGCTGAAGGACGTGATGCCCAGCAACATCTTCGTCGAGTGACATTATGACTTCGGGAGGGACTTCCTGAAGGGAAGAACGTCTGGAGCAAAGGTTTCCCAGAGGAGCGTGCCTGAAATGCTCAGAAAATAAAGGGGTTAGGAGGTCCCCGGAGTATTTTTCCGGGGAAGAACCTCTGACGCCCAAGTCAGTGTCCTGAGGGGAGATAGAGGAGGAGCACTAAGTGGTTAGAAGGCCTTGCCTGCTTGTGTTTTCTCAGGGAGAGAGTGACGGATCCTTTGCCAGGACCTGTTTCCTGGCATTTATAGGAGTGCCCAGCCCGTTCAGATTCTGACACGTGTTCGGTCGGATACTTTCTGTACTTTCGGGCGTAGGGGACAAGTAGCCGTTTGTAGGCTCTTTGAGTCTTGGTCCGAGACAGGTTGTGACAAGACTTGGGCAGCGTCGGCGTGTCAAAGGCTCCTTAAATGCTCATCCGTACTCCCGAGGTCCTCTGGGCGAGGTCGTCCTTTGGTACGGATGCCCTTCTTTGGGGACTGTGCCCGTAGTTCGGGGAGTTCCCTGGTCCAGGGGTTCCGCCTTCGGGGAGATTATCTCCTGCTTGCAATAGCTGGTTCTTTATTCCCGAAGGTGATTCGTTTGGTCCCCCGAGGGAGCCGGCAACGTCCTTGGAAAATTCTTGACGTACTAGCCGGAGTCCCGAGTTTGAGGTGTTTGACTTCGCTCCTTTCGAGGTCAGTGATAGCGCCTCTTTCGGGTGACGCCAGGTTTCCTGACTACACTTTGGCAGGAAATATGTACTGAGAGAGGCAATAGCCCTTCGGCTATCACAAGCCCCCCTCCGGAAAGCCGAAGTGGAAACTTCGGTTTGTCAGCTTTCAAAGGGAGTCCTTCGAGGCCTTGGGTGTAACACCTTCGCCAAAGATGGGCCTTTTATCCGAAGACATAGGCTATTCGGCCATAGCCTGTCTTTTGGTGTCTTCGAGGTAACTAACCTATTTTCCTTTTACAAGTCTGTGCAACGTCGCGTCTCGTAACCAGGTATGTCAGTCTGGAACGGTGCGCCCAGGGTTTAGGGGTGTCAGAAAGCGTGTCCCTCTTTTAGCGCGATGGTTGACACGTGGCATGTTTGTGGTACGGTAGGCGTGACTTTTTATGCGCAATGAGCAGTTATGGCGACTGTTCGCATTTGCGGAGTACTTATGACGCCGGTTCGCCTACCCCCATCGGCCTATATATACGCTTGTTCCATCATAATCTCCTTTTGCTTCTGTCTTTGCTTCCCTCCTGCCTTTTAACTGTTTTTGCGCTCCCTTCTTCTTTTCGCGGCGGTGCTGTTAACAGAGTTTTTTCCGGCAACTTTTCGTGACGGCGACTTCAAACCCAGATTTCGGCAAAACATTTGGTGGGTTTTGTTTTTCAAAGTCCTTTGATTTTAAAGGTTTCCCGAAGTTGGTTTTTCATCAAAAATGTCTTCGCCAACTGTTTCCCTTATCCCGGAAAGTTGCCTTCCCCTTCTCGGTCATACTTGCTATACGACCCCAGAAAAATTGGAAAGATGGACCGAAAAGTTCTTTCTTCCTTCTTACGCCACCACCAGACTTCCTGGACCTCAGGAGGTTAGTTTTATGAACCGCCAAAACGAGGTTACCGTTTTTCGTGCCCAACTAAAGGCCGGACTTCGGTAACCTCCCTCGAGGGTGATTTGCGAGTTTTGCCAATTTCATGGCATTGCCGTAAATCAAGTTCCCCCGAAATCGTACTGTTACTTTAATGCCTTCCTTTGTATGTGCGGCGTTTTCGAAATAGAACCCCATTTCATTCTTTTTTTACAGTACTATAAGCTTTATACGGTCCCAAAGGGTGGCTTTTACTTTATGCTACCTCGGGGATCAGGGAACAAAAAGTATATGTTCACCTTTGCCACTAAGGACAGCTGGCGAGGGTGGCAACAAAAGTTTTTCTTTCTGAAGATGGAGGAGGCCTGGTCATACGTTCTGACCAAGTGGGCTCGGGGAAAATTGGAGATGGACGTCATAGACCCGAGGATGCTGCTGACTCCTGAGTTGGCATCCAGATTCGCAGACTTTGACAGACGGATCCGAGCAGTCTCCGACTGGGATTCCGAGGTCCCTTCACACTCCCTCTACCCTTTCCCCATCATGTGGAAACTTATGACCGAAGAGGTCCTTTAGGAACTAGGGGTAGTGAAGGAGCATAAGACGGACCTCGCGATGCCGGCTCCTGCCATCGCCGGGAAAGACTCATGGCTGGTAAAACTCCTTCGGAAGGAGGTTACTTACAAGGCTTTTTGTGAGAGTAAGTTATCCAAAAAATTCTTGTTATGGATACCACTTAGACTGACACTGATATTTTCTTTCTTTTTCAGAGATGGGCGACGAGTCCGCTGCTTACTACAAGGCGCTCTTCCTCGGTCAAGCCGAGAAGGGCGAATAGACGAAGAAGGCCCTCTCCCGAAGGCGGAAAACATCTGGGGGTGGGCCATCCTCGGCGAAATGGGCGAAGAAAGACGTGCTTCCTCCTCAGCCGGAAATTCCCGAGGAGGCGCGCGAAGAGCCTGTCGCCGTTGACGTCCCTCCTCGGAGTCCTACTTCCTCAGCGGCTCTTCTGGATGCCTTGGTGGAAGTCCCATCTGCCGAGGTGCGCCGCAAGAGCAAAGTCAAGGTGATGGCCAGGGGCCTCATCGTTCAGAGTCATGATGACTGGAGGAGAGACTTCTGGGAGGAAGAACGCCTGGTGGATTGAATCGCCCAAAGGAGAGTGCCTGAAAGCTTAGAAACAAAGGGTTAGGAGGTCCCCGGAGTGTTTTTCCGGGGGGGAGCCTCCGACGCCCAAGTCAGTGGTGGCTGAGAAAAAGGCAGAGAAAATAGCACAAAGGGCTTGAGGAGTCTCGCCTGGTAATTTTCTCAGAGTGTGGGAGCAGTGTTTTTCTAACCAGCCTCCTGCCAAGTATTAATTCCTGGTATTTATAGGAGCGCTTAGCCCGTTCAGATCGCGACACGTGTTCGGTCGGATGTTCCTGAATTTCTGGGCGTAGGGGACAGATAGCTGGTAGCAGGTTGCCTTGAGCCATGTGCTGAGACGGGCCATGATGTGATTCTGATGGCGTCAGCGTGGCAGTGCGCCTTTTGAGGCGGATTGTGGCGTCTGCGAATGGATGTGTCAGAGGCTTCCTTAAATGCTTCCATAAATGCTCCTGCCGTACTCCCGAGGTCCCTGGGTGAGGTCGTCCTTTGGTACGGACAGAGCCTCTTCGGGAAACAAGCCCTCAGTTCGGGGGTTCCCAGTTTCAGGGAGTTCCGCCTTCGGGGATATCATGTTCGGCTCGCTATGTCTGGTGCCGCTTTTCCGAAGGCGATCTGTTCACAACCTTGGGGGGCAAGTAGTGTCCTCGGGTTTTCCTGGCGTGCCGGGCTCGGAGCTCTTCGGCTATCTCCCGAGGTGCATGATCACACCTTTTCTCGGGTAGCGCCAGCTTCTTCTGGCCATTCTTGTGGCAGGGAGTTCGGCCAGATAGAGGCGATAGCGTTTGGCTATCACATGCCCCCCTTTGGAAAGCCGAAGTGAAGACTTCGGTTTTGCATCTCTTTCCGAGGTTGTTTATGGGAGTCTCTTTGGAAGCTTAACCTGTTCCGAGGATGCGCCTTTTGCCCGAAGATCATGGGCTCTTCGGCCTTGGCCTGTTCTTTGGTGTCTTCGAGGCGGAGCCTGTGCCGAAGATACACCTCTTGCCCGAAGGTCATGGGCTGTTCGGCCATAGCCTGTCTCTTGGCGTCCTCGAGTTGGCCTGCTCTTTGTTTCTGCAGGTCTGTTTGGCCAAGCGTGTCAGTCTGAGCGGCGCGTCCCAGTTTTCCAGGGATGTCAGAAGACGTGTCCCAGTTTTCAAGGGACGTTTGGAGGACGTGTCCCCCATTTTTGCGCAGCGGTTGACACGTGGCGCTTTGCCATTGGAGGAGAGTCGCGTCGGTTACAGAGGGCGCGCCTTTTCAGGTGCAGAGAGCAGTTACGGCGACGGTTCGCCTCCAAAGGGTACTTATGACGATGTTTCGGTTACCCACCTCTGGCTTATAAATAGCCCATTCCATCATAAGTTCCTTTTGCTTTTTCTTCTGCTCTTTTCTCTGCTTTGCCCCTGTTCTTGCACTTTCTTGCTTTCTGTGGCGGAGCTACCTTAATCAGAGCTTTTTTCCAGCCAACTTTCACGACGGCGTCCTCAGATTTTGGCAAATCTTTTGGTGGGTTTTTGTTTTCCAGAGCGTTTTGATCCCTCTGTTCTTTTGAGTTTTTCTCTGGAAACTGTTTTCTTCCGTTTTCAAACTCGTTTTCATGTCGAAAATGCCCATTCCTGAGAGCTGGCAGCCTCTTTTAGCCCATCCTTGTTGCACCACCCCTGCAAAGTTAGAGAGGTGTAAGAAAAAATTCTTTCTTTCCTCTTACGCCATTACTAGGCTGCCTCGTTCTAGCCATTATGCTTTTTCAAACCATAGTAAGGAGGTTACCGTTTTCCGAGCCCAGCTGAAGGCCGGTCTTCGGTTTCCTCCCCCAAAGATGGTGTGCGAGTTCTGCAAATTTCATGGCATTGCTGTGAACCAGCTTCCCCCGAACTCGTTCTACTATTTTAACGCCTACCTCTGCATGTGTGGCATCTTCGGGATAGAACCCCATTTCATAATCTTTATGCAGTACTACAAGGTCTCTGTGGTCCCGAAGGGTGGCTTCTATTTCATGCTACCTCGGGGGTCCGGGAGCAAGAAATTCATGTTCACCTTCGCCACTAAGGATAGCTGGCGGGGGTGGCAACTGGCGGGGGTGGCAACAGAAGTTCTTCTTCCTGAAGATGGACGAGGCCTGGTCGTACGTTCTGACCAAATGGGCTCAGGGAACACTGGATGTGGACGTTGTTGACCCGAGGATGCTGCTGACCCCAGAGTTGGCTCCCGTGTTCGGGGATTTCGACGCCCGCATTCGGGCTGTCTCTGACTGGGATCCCGAGGTCGCTCCGTGCGCCCTTTACCCTTTTCCAATCAACTGGAAGTTGATGACCGAAGAGGTCCTTCTGGAATTAAAGGTGGTAAAGGAGCACAAGACTGACCTCAAGATGCCAGCTCCTGCCATCGCCGGGAAGGATTCCTGGTTGGTCAAGCTTCTTAAGGAGGAAATTTCTTTCGAAAAGCTTGTCGAAAGTGAGTCATCTTCTACTCCTTTGCTGTTTTTTCCTCGGACTTACGCTGATGTTTCTCTCCTTTTTCAGAGATGGGCGACGGGACTGCCGCCTATTACAAGTCCCTCTTCTCCGGCCAAGTGGAGAAGGACGATCAGACGAAGAAGGCGGCTTCCCGAAGGCGGAAGTCTATTGGCGCGGGTCCTTCGAGGAAACGGGCAAAGAGAGCTGCTCAGGTTCCTCTAGAAGAAATTTCCGAGGAGACTGCCGAGGAGCCTGGGACAGCCGAAATTCCGGCGCCTGAGGCTGCTGCTTCCGAGGTCCCTTCAACCGACGTCCCTCCTCAAAGTCCTACTGCGTCGCAGGCCCTCCTTGATGTAGTGGTAGAAGTACCTTCTGCCGAGGAGCGGCGCAGGCGGAAGGGCAAGGGCATTTCGACCGAGGAGGCCGAGGACTCCGAGGACGTCGTTGTCGAGGTTCCACCAGGTTTGTTTCCAAACAAAGTGTACTTCCTTTGTTTTTTCTGGATTGTCTTCTTTGTCTTTAATCTCCCTCTCATTCTTACCATGCAGGGGAGTTGACTACCCCTGACTGGGCGGCCGAACATGCTCGGAAGCGAGCTCTTCGGGACGCCAAAATCCCGCAAGGGAAGATACCAAAGGAGCCTTTCTGGACGTTCACGGAGGACATGAATTTGTACTCCGAGGACTGTCCTCAAATGGCGAAGGAAATTTCGAAGGGGGTGCTCACCGAGGCCTCCTTCAAGGCTATAGCGGCGGCCCATCCGGGGGATAACACCCTCGCCGCGAAGATCACCGAGCATGCTGCTCAGGTATATCCTTCACAGCTCTTTCCCTTCAATTTTTTCCTAAGTGTTTGGCTCTTACTGACCTTGCGTTTTATCTTCTTTGCAGCTGCTGGGGTACGCCGGCTTTCTCCGAGTTCGGGTGGCCAGGGAGGCTGTGTTCCGAACTACGGCCTTAGATACTTTAGAAAAGGCGAAGGCCACACGCCTGGAGTTGATCGCCAAAAACCAGCAGCTAGCGGATGCTGTGAAGGAGAAAGTTGCTGCCCTTCGGGAGGAGTTCTGGAAGTAGAAAGAAGAACTTGAGAAGGACTCCTCCCAGAAGATTGCTGACCTCAACGAGCAGATAAATGGAATGCTGGCCGCCAACGAGGAGCTTCTAAAGGATAAGTCAGAATCTAACAAGATCATACTGGCGCTGATAGCTGAGAAAAACATCCTTGTAGCCGAGGTCGTGTCCTTGAAGAAGGATCCGAAGGGGAAGGAGCAGATAAAGGCGCTGGAAGAGGAGATCGCAGATCTGAAGGACGAGCTTGACGACCTCGAGCTTGAGAAGAACAAGTCTGATCAAATGGCCAAGGTTGCCTTTCAGGACGGCTTCTGCCTTGCTCGGCATCAACTCCTCCAGAGGTTCCCAGATCTGGACCTCTCTTTTCTGGAGGCTCTAAACATTCCTGGGGGACCTCGGTGGGAATGGTCCAAGGTCGAACATTTGAACCTTCCTCCTTCAATTCCAGCGCCAAAGGTGGTGGAAAAGGGCGGGCAAGCGAGTGGGTCTCGGGACGCCGCGAACCCTTAGGCTATTTTAGGGCCCCTTTTCCTTCCCTTCTATTTTGTATTCCTTCTTCGGGCACTTCTCTATTGTAAAGCAGCTTACTCCTTAATGAAGACTTTTTTGGCTAAGTGTTTCTTCAAGTTTCTTTATTTCCATTGTCCCGAACACGTTCGCTCAAGAGACTTCAGAAAACTTGCGATCAAAGAAACTTTTTTACCTTCCTTTGTCCTGAGTGCGTTTTACTCGAGAGACATTCTAGAAAGTCTGAGAAAATTTGACTAAGTCTTTTTGCAGGCTTTTGCATTTCCAATTTTTCCCGAACATGATTGCTCAAGGGACTTCGGAAAACCTTCAGTCAAATTTTTGTTTTTCCAGGTGTCCCGAGCATATTTGCTCAAGGGAGTTCGGAAAACCTTCCGCGAGATTTTTCACTTCCCATTTTCCCGAGCACGTTCGCTCAAGGGAGCTCAGGAAATTATCTCTGCGCTGGCTACGGCGAGTACTTCTGCGATATTTTTGTTTTCCATCTTTCCCGAGCGTGGCGGCTCAAGGGACTTTGGAAAGCCATATCTACGCTTTATCATGGCGAGCGTCTTTTCCCGAGCGCGGAATTTCTGTTCATTTCTGTACAATTAAGGAATTTTCTCAAGATACTTCTGTACTTAGAATATTTTTTGTACAATATACCTCCTTCCGCTCAACCTTAGGCGTAGAATTTTTTCAAGGCGTCTGAGTGCCAAGTATTTTTCAATTCTACGCCTTCGGCGTCGCCAAGCTTGTACACGCCTTTTCGTACTTCGGCGAGAACCAGATAAGGTCCTTCCCAGTTTGCGCGAAGTACTCCGTGGGATGGCCTTCGGGGTGCAAAGTCAGCCTTTCGGAGAACGAGGTCTCCCTTCTTGATTTCTTTTGGCCTGGCCCGTAAGTTTATAGCCGCGGCCACTCTTTGCTGAAAAGCTTTTCTTCTCAGCTCGGCTATTTCTCTTTATTCGCCGACGAGGTCGAGCTTGGTTCTGAGGCCGAGGTCATTTCGACCTTCATCAAATACTTGCACCCGTACTGAAGGTTGGACTATCTCTACTGGGATAATGGCCTCTGTACCGAAGACGAGTGAGAAGGGAGTCTCCCCTGTGGCTCTTCGGGGCGTCGTTCGGTAACTCCATAATACGCTTTGGAGTTCTCCTGGCCATTTCCCTTTTGCTTCTCCCAGTCTCTTTTTCAGGCCATCTTTTATGGTCCTGTTCGATACTTCCACCTGCCCGTTGCTTTGGGGGTGAGCTACTGGGGCGAAGTGCATTTTTATTCCGAGGTCGCTGATAAATTCCTGGAATCCTTTGTCTATGAATTGGGATCCATTATCAACTACTAGTACCCTCGGTATGCCAAATCTGCATACGATGTTCTTCCATACGAACTTCTGCACTTCTTTTGCCGAGATAGTTGCTAGTGGTTCTGCCTCGACCCATTTGGAGAAATAGTCCACTGCTACCACGCAGAATTTCACGCCTCCGGGCGCTGTGGGGAGTGGCCCAATAAGGTCTATACCCCAGACTGCGAAGGGCCAGGGATAGTCAGCCGAAGTTACCATTTCCGAGGGTGCCCTCTGGATGTTCGCATGTCTCTGGCAACTACCGCATTTCCGGACGAACTGTCTTGCGTCCTTTCTCAGGGTAGGCCAGAAGTATCCTTGGCGAAGTATCACTGCTGCAAGGGCATCAGTTCCAATATGTGAACCACACATGCCTTTGTGGACCTCTTCAAGGATCATTTCAGTATCCTCTTCAGCCACGCATTTCTGCAGCGGATTCGCATATCCCTGTCGGTATAACTCTTCGCCAGTCAGGATGAATCTTCCGGAGTGTCTTCGCAGTCTTACAGCATCGCCGGGGTCTTCGGGGAGCAAATTCTCTGCGAGGTATCTTTTTACTGGGTCTTTTCGCCCTGTTCCCGAGGTCGTCATGCTCAGCACTGAGATGCTCGGATGGTCTAGCACCTCGGTGTATGTTTTAGACTTCGCCAAGCAATCTGCCTCAGTGTTATTCCGCCGTGGTACATTTTCGATCCGTACGGCGTCAAACTCTTGGATGAGCTTTGCTACCAGCTCGTGGTATTTTGCCAAGGTTGGGTCCTTCGCCCCATAATCTCCTGCCGTCTGCCGAACTACCAGCTGGGAATCGCTGTGAGCCTTTAAGTTTCTCACGCCAATCTTTCTGGCCAAGCGTAATCCCGCTATGAGGGCTTCATACTCAGCCACATTGTTGGTGACGTTGAAGCTGAACTTGATAGCCTTCATTACCTCCAGGCCTTCGGGGCCTCTGATAATTACTCCAGCTCCCTGGTGTTCGGATGGTGTTCGGGCCCTGAGGCTCCGTCTTTGTGCAAGGTCCATTCTGGCTCACCCTCTTTTGGATCTGAATGGCTCTCCTCAGTGGTGGGTATTTCGGCGATAAAATCTGCCAGTGCTTGGGCTTTTATGGCCTTCCGAGGCTCATACGTGATTTCGTGCTTGCCCAACTCTATGCACCACTTGGAGAGCCTTCCCGAATGATCAACTCTCTTCATGACATCCCGTAGTGGCAGACTACTTCGGACGATGATGGGCTGAGCCTGAAAGTATGGTCGCAGCCTTCTCCCTGCAAGCACCAAGGCGTATATAGCTTTTTGAAGCAAAGGGTACCTGACTTCGGCGCCATGCAGGGACTTGCTGACATAGTAGACCGGCCATTGCTTTGGCCCTTCTTCTTTCACAAGGACCGAGCTCACAGCTTTTTCTGTGACGGCGAGGTAGAGTACGAGGGGCTCTTCCTCCCGAGGTTGTCGCAGAGTCGGCAGGCTGGCCAGGTAGACTTTGAGTTCTTCCCAGGCCTTTTGGCAATCTTCATCCCAAGGATGATCATTCCTTCCGAGGTCGCCTTCCATCTTTGCTGCCTTTGTGAGGACTTTGAAGAAGGGTCGACACCTATCTCCGTACCTGGAAATAAACCTGCTCAGAGAGGTTATTCTTCCGGTGAGTCTCTGCACGTCTTTGACTGTGGTAGGAGTTCGGAATCCAAGCAGAGCCTTAATCTTCTCGGGTTTAGCCTCGATGCCTCTTTCGGATACCATGTACCCAAGGAATTTTCCCGAGGTCACCCCGAAGATGCAGTTCTCAGGATTTAGGCGGATCCCGAAGGCTCTGAGCTTTTGGAAGGTTTCCTCTAAATCTGCAACGTGGTAGCCAGGCAGTTTGCTCTTGACTATCATATCATCAACATACACCTCCATGTTTCTCCCCATTTGGTCTTTAAAGACCTTGTTCATCAACCTCTGGTAGGTGGCTCCTGCATTTTTTAGCCCGAAGGGCATTCTGACATAGCAGTATGTTCCTCCCTCGGTGATGAAGGCAGTCTTCTCTTCATCTTCGGGGTCCATCCTTATCTGATGGTAGCCACTGAAGGCGTCTAGGAAACTTAGGAGCCCATACTCAACAGTTGCATTTACCAGTTGATCTATTGGCGGCAGAGGGTATGAGTCTTTCGGGCAAGCATCGTTCAAGTTTCTGAAGTCGATGCACATCCGGAGTTTTGCTGCTACCTTCTTTCGTGGCAATGACCATGTTGCTCAACCATTCGGGGTACTTGACCTCCCTGATAACTTCAGCATCTAGGAGATGCTGGACTTCGGTTTCGACAAAGTTGCTTTTGTGGGATGAGATGCTTCGTTTCTTTTGCCGGACAGGTTTTGCTTCCGGGCTTACTTTGAGGCTGTGCTTTATTATGCCAGGGTTTACCCCTGGCATATCTTTCGGCGAGTAGGCAAACAGATCTTTATTTTTCAGCAGAAAGGATACAAGATTTTCCTTGTCACCTTCGGCCAAGCTCTTCCCTATTCGGGTAGATTGACCTGGGACAAGCTCTACTGCTTCCGTTTCTGCTTTGGCGAGATCTTCTTCTTTGCCTTTTTCTAGCGCCTTTGCCTCCATCGTTTGCGCGAGGTTGCTCGCCGGAGCTTTTCGTTTTTTTACAAACACCTTTCTTACCTCGGCTTGGTCTAGGAAGACCTCTGCATCTCCATCCTTGGTGGCGAATGTGACAGTCAAGTACTTCACATCAGGGCGAATGTGCAGGTTTCCCTGTGTCTGCCTTCCAAGGATGGCGTTGTACGAGGACGGGACGTCCATGACGATGAACCTCGCCATTGTGGAGGCGTACAACTCAGCTGCTCCGTCTACCGAAGTCCCTCTCATCATCAGTGGGAGGTCGATCCATCCGAGAATGGGCAGTTCGGATGGTCCAACCCCGAAGGTGGGCGAGGTGACAGGCTTAAGTTCGCTGCTGGAGATGCCCAAGCTCGGCAGTAAGTGCGAGAATAGGACGTCAGCATTTGAGCCATCATCAAGCAACACTCTTTTGACGTCCCAGTTCCCTATCCTCGCCATGATCAGCAGCGGATCGTCGTGGGGGAAGACGACGGTGGAGCCATCTTTGCGAGCCAGTTTCTTTGATGGACTTTGATACTCCATGACTGCAATTTCTCTGGCTTTCCGCTTTCTTTCCGAGGATGGGAGCCCCGTGGTGATGGTTTGGATAACCCCTGCCGGAGGTGGAGGGCGCCTTTTTGGACTTCGGTTTCTCCGCCTGTCGGAGTCATAGTCCTCATCTTCGGCCCTTTCTTCCTCCACTTTTCTGCCTTTCGGGGATGGCATCCGCAGGTATTTCCGAAGTTGGCCCTGCTTTATCAGCGACTCTATGTACTTCTTCAGCTGGAAGCAATCTTCGGTCTCATGACCGTGGTCGCGATGAAACTGGCAGAACTTTTTTGCATTCTTCTTATTATCGGCGGTCATGGCCCTTGGTCGCCGAATCTGCGTCCCTTGCCTTTCCAGCGCCATGAGAATGTTGCTCCGTGTAGTGCTCAATGGTGTGAAACTTTGGGGTTTCCTTCCCCGCATCCTCCGAGGTCGTCCTGCTTGTTCGGTCGGATGCCGAGCTTGCTGATTGGACCCATCGGCGCGGTGGTGATCGGGCTTCGGCCCTGCCATTCTTAGTTCCTCGGCGGTCATGTGCTGTTCTGCCCTTCGGTAAAATTCTCTGAGGGTCTCCGGGGGGTCCTTTGAGAACTCGTAGAATAGCTGTGAGTCTCGCCGAAGGCCCCGTGTCATGGCAAGAATGCGGATTTCGGGCCGGAAGTCTGGGATGCTCAGAGCTTCCCTATTGAATCTTTCGACATAGTCTCGGATGGTTTCTCCCTTCCTCTGCTCTATGTCGAACATCTGGACAGGCATCTTCGCAGTAGGTCTGCTCCCAATGAATTGCTGTGTGAAGGCCTTGGACAACTCATGGAACTCAGTAATGGTCCCTGAGGGCAGTGAATTGTACGAAGCAGTTGCTGGCCCTGTGAGGGTGACTTCGAAGCACTTGCACATAGTAGCGTCGTCAGCACCGTGCATTATCATGCTGCGTCTGTACTTCGTCAGATGGGCCACTGGATCAGTACGACCATCATAAATCTCCAACCGAGGTACTCTGAAGTCACCTGGCATAGCTGCCTCAACAACGGCCTGAATGAATGGGGAGTCATCTTCGCAGGATGTTCCCGAGAGTCTGGCCCAAACGGATTTTCTGGCCACTTGTTTTTCCACTCTGTCCAGCCGTGCTAGTATCTTCTCCATGAGCACTGTGGCGCTAGGGCCTTCTTCAGGGAATGAAGATCGTCGGCGCCTCTTCGGGGGGCGAGTTCGGCGCTGAGGGGACAAGGACCTCGCCTCAGGCGACGAACTGCTTCGCTGTGAGACTCTCAGTCGCTTGGACCTGGTTTGTCCCACAGAACGTTTCCCGAGGGCTATAATTTCTGTGGATGATTCTTCGCGAGGGTCTCCACTCCCCAAACTGCGATGTGTAGACTTGGGACTCCTCTCCCGAGGGCGTGTCACTGAGGGGGGTCTCTGGGCCTGTGCTTGCTGCGGCCACCTTCGGCCGATCTGCTGTGTCACTTCAGACACGACCGAACGCTGAAAGTCCCTCAAGAAACTCATGGTGACTACCAGAGGGCGGTCTTCCTCGGGCGCAGAAGTCCCTGGGAGTGTTTGCTTAGCAACCGGTTGTATCTCAGGCGCAGACGGGGACCTCGGGAGTCCCTTGTCCTTAGAACGCCGAGTCTTAACGACGGCGATCTCAGAGCGGGTTCCCACAGACGGCGCCAAATGATGGCCGGGGGCCTCAACGTTTAGAGTCATGATGACTGGTGGAGAGACTTCTAGGAGGAAGAACGCCTGGAGGATGGTTCGCCCAAGGGAGTGTGCCTGAAAGCTCAGAAACAAAGGGTTAGGAGGCCCCCGAAGTGTTTTTCCGGGGGGAGCCTCCGACGCCCAAGTCAGTGGTGGCCGAGAGAAAGGCAGAAAAAATAGCACAAAGGGCTGATGAGTTTTGCCTGGTAATGGGAGCCGTATTTCGCCAGCTAACCAACCTCTTGTCTGGTACTAACTCCTGGTATTTATAAGAGTGCCTAGCCCGTTCAGATCACGACACGTGTTCGGTCGGACGTTCCTGACTTTCTGGGCATAGGAGACAGATAGTAGGTTACCTTGAGCCATGTGCTGAGACGGGCCATGATGTGATTTTGATGGCGTCAGCGTGGCAGAGCGCCTTTTGAGGCGGATTGTGGCGTCTGTGATTGGATGTGTCAGAGGCTTCCTTAAATGCTTCCATAAATCTCCTGCCGTACTCCCGAGGTCCCTGGGTGAGGTCGTCCTTTGGTACGGACAGAGCCTCTTCGGGAAACAAGCCCTGAGCTCGGGGGTTCCCAGCTTCAGGGAGTTCCGCCTTCGGGGATATCGTGTTCGGCTCGCTATGTTTGGTGCCGCTTTTCCGAAGGCGATCTGTTCACAACCCTGGGGGGGCGAGTAGTGTCCTGACGTGCTGGGCTCGGAGCTCTTCGGCTATCGATTCCTATATCCCGAAGGGGAAGATCCCGAGGGAGCCTTTCTGGTCGTTTACGGAGGACATGAACTTGTACTCCAACCAAATTTCTAGGGGGATCCTCACCGAGGTACTCCCAGCTAATTCAGGCCATATCCAAAAGATTTTTCTGGTCGTTTACGGAGGACATGAACTTGTACTCCGGCAATCCTCACCGAGGGGGATCCTCCGAGGCCTTTCAAGGCCATTTCCGAGGCGTGCCCGGACGATGAGTCCCTTGCTGCCAGAGTTTCCGAGCACGCTGCCCAGGTATACTTCACGCCTTTGTTTTTTCCTTTTGATTTCTTCTAAGTTCTTGGCTCATTTTTTTTGTCTTACTGAGTTTGTTCTTACTTCTTTGCAGCTGTTGGGGTACACTGGCCTCCTCAGAGTTCGGGCAGCGAAGCAGGCGGCGTTCCGAGTCTCGGTCTTAGACTGCCTGGAAAAATCTAAGGCCATGTGCTCTGACTTGGTCGCCAAGAACAGGGAGATGGCTCAAGCTGCGAAGAAGGAGGTTGCTGCCGTTCGGGAGGAGTTTTTGAAGGAAAAAGAGGAGCTTTTGAAGGACTCCTCCCAAAAGATTTCTGACCTTGGCTCCAAGGTGGCGGAGCTGACTTCGGCAAACGAAGCACATCAAAAGGAGAAGTCAGAGTCTGAGGCTCTCCTGGCGAAGGTGCTTGCTGAAAAGGCCGCGCTCCAGGCCGAGGTCGAGTCTTTGAAGAAGGAGCCGAAGAAGAAGAAGACGAAGGCACTGAAGAAGGAGATCGCAGATCTGGAGAAGGAACTTGACGCTTTAGGGGTCGAGAAGGAGAAAGCCGACGAGATGACAAAGGTCGGTTTTCAAGACGGCTTTTGCCTCGCTCGGCATCAAGTTCTGCAGAGGTTCCCAGATCTGGACCTCTCCTTTTTGGAGGCCCTAAACATCCCTGAGGGTCCTCGGTGGTCTTGGTCCAAAATTGAGCACCTTAAACTGCCCTTCCCTCTTCCGGCGCCGAAGGCGGTGGACAAGGACGCAGGAGCTGGTGGCTCCCGAGATGCCGAGATTCCTTAGCTTGTCTTAGGGTCCTTTGCCTTCTTTTTCTCCTTCTTTGTACCATTTTGGCGAGCTTCCTTCTTTGTAAGTAGATCCATCTTAATAAAAATTCTTTCTTTCTTTTGAAAAATTTTGGCTAAGTCTTTTGTACTTAGAAATTTTTCATATTGTCCCGAACACATTCGCTCAAGAGACTTTGGAAAATCATATCTACGTTTATCACGGCGATCACCCTTGCGAAATCCTAACTTGTACAATTTACGTTCAAGAATTTTGGCTAAGTCTTTTGTACTTAGAACTTTTTCATTTCCCATTGTCCCGAACACATTCGCTCAAGAGACTTCGGAAAATCATATCTACGCTTATCACGGCGATCACCCTTGCGAGAAGGTTGATAACCTTTGTAAATAAATTCTCTTAAACCATGCTCGGCGACGACCGCTCTGGTGAAAAGAAGCTTTTTGTAAAAAAAAATTTCTTGTACAATTTTCCCACCAAAATCCTAAGCATAGAATTTTTTCAAGGCATCCGAATGCCATGTATTTTTTAATTCTATGCCTTCGGCATCACCGAGCTTGTAAACTCCTTTTCGTACTTCGGCAAGTACTAGATAAGGACCTTCCCAATTTGCGCGAAGTACCCCGTGGGATGGCCTTCGGGGTCCAAATTCAGCCTTTCGGAGAACGAGGTCCCCTTCCTTTATTCCCTTTGGCCTGGCTCGCAAGTTTATAGCCGCGGCCACTCTTTGCTGAAAAGCTTTTCTTCTCAGCTCGGCTATTTCTCTGTGTTCGCCGACGAGGTCAAGCTTGGTTCTCAGGCCGAGGTCATTTCCCCTTTCATCAAACACTTGGACTCGCACTGATGGTTGCACTACCTCGATTGGGATGATAGCCTCCGTACCGAAAACAAGTGAAAAAGGTGTCTCCCCTGTGGCTCTTCGGGGTGTTGTTCGGTAGCTCCATAACACACTTGGGAGCTCTCCTGGCCATTTCCCTTTTGCTTCCCCCAGCCTCTTTTTCAGACCATCTTTTATGGTCCTGTTAGATACTTCTACTTGCCCATTGCTTTGGGGGTGAGCTACTGGGGCGAAGTGCATCTTTATTCCGAGGTTGTTGATAAATTCTTGGAACCCTTTGTCTATAAACTGGGACCCATTGTCGGCTACTAGTACCTTCGGTATGCCAAATCTGCATACAATGTTCTTCCATACGAACTTCTGCACATCTTTTGCCGAGATAGTCACCAAGGGTTCTGCCTCGACCCATTTAGAGAAATAGTCTACTGCGACTACGCAGAACTTCACGCCTCCAGGCGCTGTCGGGAGTGGCCCAATGAGGTCTATGCCCCAAACTGCGAAGGGCCAGGGATAGTCAGCCGAAGTTACCAATTCCGAGGGTGTCCTTTGGATATTCGCGTGTCTTTGGCAATTACCACACTTCTGGACGAACTGCCTAGCGTCCTTTCTTAGGGTAGGCCAAAAGTATCCTTGGCGAAGTATTACTGCTGCTAGAGCGTCGGTTCCAATGTGCGAACCACAAGCACCTTCGTGAACTTCTTCGAGGATCATTTCAGTATCCTCTTCCCTGACACACCTCTACAGTGGATTTGCATATCCCTGCCGATATAACTCTTCTCCAATTAGGAAGAAACGACCGGAGCGTCTTCGTACTTTTGTAGCTTCGTTGGGGTCTTCAGGAAGCACATTGGTTGCGAGATATCTTTTTATCGGGTCTTTCCAGCCTTTTCCCGAAGTTGCTATGCTTAGTACTGCGATGCTCGGGTGGTTTAGTACCTCGGTTCATGTTTTCGATTTTGCTAAGCAATCTGCCTCAGCGTTATCTCGACGAGGCACATTTTCGATTCGTACGGTGTCGAACTCCCGAATGAGCTTTGCTACCAATTCATGGTATTTTGCCAAGGTCGGGTCTTTCGCCCCATAGTCCCCTGCTGTTTGTCGAACTACTAGCTGGGAATCGCTGTGGGCTTTCAAGTTTCTTACACCAATTTTTCTGGCTAGGCGTAACCCTGCTATGAGAGCTTCGTACTCAGCCATATTGTTGGTGACGTTAAAGCCGAACTTGATGGCTTTCATTACTTCTAGACCTTCGGGACCTCTGATAATTACCCCAGCTCCTTGGTGTTCGGACCCCGAGGCTCCATCAACATACAAAGTCCATTCTGGCTCGCCTACGCGGGGATCCGAATGGCTGTCCTCGGTGATGGGTACTTCGGCAATGAAGTCTGCCAGGGCTTGAGCTTTTATGGCTTTCTGAGGTTCATAAGTAATGTCGTGTTCGCCAAGTTCTATACACCATTTGGAAAGCCTTCCCGAATGATCCACTTTCCTCATGACGTCCCGTAGAGGTAGACTACTTCGGACGATGATAGGGTGAGCCTGAAAATATGGCCGTAGCCTTCTTCCCGCCAGTACTAGGGCATATATAGCTTTTTGTAACAAGGGATACCTGACTTCGACGCCGTGCAGGGACTTGCTTACATAATAAACCAGCCATTGCTTCGGCCCTTCCTCTTTCACAAGGACCGAGCTTACTGCTTTTTCTATGACGGGGAGGTATAACACGAGGGGCTCTCCCTCACGAGGTTGTCGCAGAGTGGGCAGGCGAGCTAAGTAGATTTTGAGCTCTTCCCAGGCCTTTTGGCAGTCCTCAGTCCAAGGATGATCATCACTTCCGAGGTTGCCCTCCTTTTTTGCTGCCTTAGTGAGGACTTTGAAGAATGCTCGACATCGGTCTCCATACCTGGAAATAAACTTGCTAAGAGAGGTTATCCTTCTGGTGAGTCTCTGCACATCTTTTATTGTGACGGGAGTTCGGAATTCGAGTAGAGCCTTAATTTTTTCTGGGTTAGCATCAATGCCTCTTTCTGATACCATGTACCCAAGAAACTTTCCCGAGGTTACACCGAAGATGCATTTTTCGAGATTAAGGCGAATCCTGAAGGTTCTGAGCTGGTGGAAAGTTTCCTTTAGATCTGCGACGTGGTCGGTAGGCAGTTTGCTCTTGACTATCATGTCATCGACATAGACTTCCATATTCCTCCCTATTTGGTCACTGAAGACCTTGCTCATCAACCTCTGGTAGGTGGCTCCTGCATTTTTGAGCCCGAAGGGCATCCTGGTGTAACAATACGTTCCACCTTCCGTGATGAAGGCAGTTTTCTCCTCGTCTTCGGGGTCCATCCTTATTTGATGATACCCACTGAAGACGTCTAGGAAACTTAGGAGCCCGTATTCGGCAGTCGAGTCTACCAATTGGTCTATTGGTGGGAGAGGGTATGAATCTTTTGGGCAGGCATCGTTCAAGTTTCTGAAGTCGATGCACATTTGGAGCTTCCTGCTCCCTTCTTTTGTGGCAATAACCACATTGCTTAACCATTCGGGGTACTTGACCTCCCTGATTACGTTAGCGTCCAACAAGCGCTGGACTTCGGTTTTCACAAAGTTATTTTTATGGACTGAGATGCCCCATTTCTTTTGCCGGACAGGTTTTGCTTCTGGACTTACTTTAAGGCTATGCTGTACTACACGAGGGTCTACCCCCGGCATATATTTCGGCGAGTAGGCAAACAGGTCTTTATTCATCAGTAGAAAGGATACAAGTTTTTTCTTGTCACCTTCGGCCAAGTTTTTCCCTATTCGGGTACTTCGGCCTGGGACAAGTTCTACTTCTTCCATTTATACCTTCGCAGTATCTTCTGCCTCGCCCTTTTTTGGTTTTCCACATGGCAAAGCCTCTGCCTTTACAGTTTGCGCGAAGTTGTTTGCTGGAGCTTTTCGTGCCTTGACAAACACTTTCCTTACTTCGCCCTGATCAACGAAGATTTCTGCGTCTCCATCCTTAGTGGCAAAAGTGATAGTTAAGTATTTTACATCAGGGCGAATATGCAGATTTCCCTGTGTTTGCCTCCCAAGGATGGCGTTGTATGACGAAGGAACATCCATGACAATAAACCTTGTCATTGTGGAGGTGAATAGTTCAGCTGTCCCGTCCACCGAAGTTCCTTTCATCATTAGGGGGAGATCGATCCATCTGAGGACGGGCAATTCGGATGGTCCTACCCCGAAAGTAGGCGAAGTGACGGGCTTCAGATCGCTGTTGGATATGCCCAAGTTCAGCAGCAAATGTGAAAAGAGGACATCAGCGTTTGACCCATCGTCAAGCAACACTCTCTTGACGTCCCAGTTTCCTATTCTCGCCATGACCAGAAGCGGATCGTCATGGGGAAAGATGACAGTGGAACCATCATTGCGGGCCAGCTTTTTCGTCGGACTTTGATATTCTATCATTGATATTTCTCTGGCCTTCCTCTTTCTTTCCGAGGATGGGAGTCCTGTCGTAATTGTTTGTATTATTCCCGCCGGAGGTGGAGGACGCCTCTTCGGACTTCTATTCCTCCGTCTGTCGGAGTCGTAGTCCTCGTCATCTGCCTTTCCCTCTTCCTCTTTTCTCCCTTTCGGGGAAGGCATTCGCAGATATCGCCGAAGTTGGCCTTGTTTTATCACCGACTCTATGTATTTTTTCAATTGAAAACAGTCTTCGGTGTCGTGGCCGTGGTCGCGGTGAAACTGGCAAAACTTCTTCATGTTCTTTTTATTATCAGCAGTCATGGCCCTTGGCCGTTGAATCTGGGTCCCCTGTCTTTCCATAGTCATGAGGATGTTGGTCCTCATGGTGTTCAGGGGTGTGAAGGTTGGGGGTTTCCTTCCCCTAATTCTTTGAGGTCGTCCTGCCTAGTCGGTTGAATACCGCGTTTGCTGGCTGGACCCTTCGGCACGGGTGTGATCGGACTTCAGTCCACCCATCCTCAGCTCTTCGGCCGTCATGTGCTGCTCGGCCCTTCTGTAGAATTAGCCAAGCGTGTCCGGAGGGTCTTTGGAAAATTCGTAGAACAGCTGTGAGTCCCTCCGAAGGCCCCGTGTCATGGCGAGAATGCGTATTTCGGGGCGGAAGTCTGGAACACTTAAGGCTTCTCTTTTAAACCTTTCGACATAGTCGCGGATGGTTTCCCCGTTCTTCTGCGCTATGTCGAACATCTGGACAGGCATCTTCGCCGTCGGCCGACTTCCAATGAATTCCTGTGTAAAGGCCGTAGATAACTCCTGAAACTCCCTGATGGTTCCTAGAGCCAACGAATTGTACCATGCTGTTGCTGGTCCTGTGAGGGTGACCTCAAAGCATTTGCACAAGGTAGCGTCATCAGCACCGTGCATCATCATGCTGCATTTGTATTTTGTTAGATGGGCCTGTGGATCAGTTCGGCCATCATAGGTTTCTAGCCGAGGCACCCGGAAGTCACCTGGCATGGCTGCCTCAACTACTGCTCGAGTGAACGACGACTCATCCCCACAGAAAGTTTCAGACAGCCTTGCCCAGACCGGTTTGCGAGCTATCTGTTTTTCCACTCTTTCTAACCTCGCTAATATCTTCTCCATAAGGAACGTGGCACTAGGCTCTTCCCCTTGATGCTTGTAGGCTTCTAGGAAGGGAGATTGTCGGGGTCTCTTCGAGGAGTGACTCCGGCGCCGAGAGGATGGGGACTTCGCCTCAGGTGATGAGCTCCTTTGGCGCGGGACTTTAGGATGCTTGGACCTCGTTTGTCCCGTAGGTCGTGTGCCGAGGAGCATGTTTTCCCTCAAAGACTCCTCGCGCGGATCCCCGCTTCCCGAACTGTGGTGGGTTGGTTTAGGGCTTTTTTCCCAAGGGTGTGCTGGCGAAGGAGGCCTTTGGGCCTGAGTTGGTTACGGCCACTTTCGGTCTATTTGCTGTGTCATTTCAGCCACAACAGAGCGCTGAAAGTCGTGCAGAAAACTCATAGTTACGACTAGAGGACGCTCTTCCTCAGGCGAGGAAGTCCCTGGAAGGGTTTGCGCGGTAACCGGCTGAGCCTCAGGCGCGGACGAGGACTTCGGAAGTCCCTTGTCCTTTGAACGCCGAGTTTCAACAACGGCGACCTGAGAGTGGTTTCCTACAGACGGCGCCAAGTGATGCCCAGCAGCATCTTCGTCGGGTGACATTATGACTGCGGGAGGGACTTCCTGAAGGGAAGAACGTCTGGAGCAAAGGTTTTCCCGAGGAGCGTGCCTGAAATGCTCAGAAAAAAAGGGGTTAGGAGGTCCCCGGAGTATTTTTTCGGGGAAGAACCTCTGACGCCCAAGTCAGTGTCCTGAGGGGAGATAGAGGAGGAGCACTAAGTGGTTAGAAGGCCTTGCCTGCTTGTGTTTTCTCAGGGAGAGAGTGACGGATCCTTTGCCAGGACCTGTTTCCTGGCATTTATAGGAGTGCCCAGCCCATTCAGATTCTGACATGTGTTCGGTCGGATACTTTCTGTACTTTCGGGCGTAGGGGACAAGTAGCCGTTTGTAGGCTCCTTGAGTCTTGGTCCGAGACAGGTTATGACAAGACTTGGGCAGCGTCGGTGTGTCAAAGGCTCCTTAAATGCTCATCCGTACTCCCGAGGTCCTCTGGGCGAGGTCGTCTTTTGGTACGGATGCCCTTCTTCGGGGATGGTGCCTGTAGTTCGGGGAGTTCCCTGGTCCAGGGGTTCCACCTTCGGGGAGATTCTCTCCTGCTTGCAATAGCTGGTTCTTTATTCCCGAAGGCGATCCATTTGGTCCCCCGAGGGAGCCGACAACATCCTTGGAAAATTCCTGACGTACTAGCCGGAGTCCCAAGTTCGAGGTGTTTGACTTCGCTCCTTCCGAGGTCAGTGATAGCGCCTCTTTTGGGTGACGCCAGGTTTCCCGACTACACTTTGGCAGGAAATATGTACTGAGAGAGGCAATAGCCCTTCGGCTATCAGGACGTGATTCTCCCTATGAGTCTCTGCACATCCTTAGTTGTCATGGGAGGTCGGAGTTCGGAATCCGAGTAGGGCCTTGACTTTTCTGAATTGTCGTCGATACCTCTTTCTGACACCATGAATCTGAGGAACTTACCCGCGTTCACTCCAAACACGCATTTTTTGGGGTTAAGACGGATTCCGAAGGTCCTTAGTTGGTGGAACATTTCCTCTAAGTCTGTGATATGACTACTAAGAAGTTTTCTCTTAACTATCATATCATCGATGTAAACTTCCATGTTTCTTCCGATTTGGGAGTTGAAGACCCTGTTCATCAACCTTTGGTACGTGGCTCCTACATTCTTAAGCCCGAAGGGGATTCTAATGTAGCAGTATGTACCAACTTCGGTGATGAAGGCGGTTTTTTTCTCGTCTTCGGGGTCCATCCTGATTTGATGATACCCGCTGAAGGCATCGAGGAAACTTAGGAGGCTATACTCGGCGGTTGAGTCCACCAACTAGTCTATTAGCGGTAGTGGATATGAATCTTTAGGGCAAGCATCGTTCACATTTTGGAAGTCGATGCACATTCGGAGTTTGTCACTCCCTTCCTTTGTGGCGATAACCACGTTACTAAGCCATTCGGGGTATTTGACTTCCCTAATTACACCTGCTTCTATTAAGTGTTGGACTTCAGTTTTAACGAAGTTGTTCTTATGCACCAAAAGGCTTCACTTTTTTTGTCAGACGGGCTTTGCCTCTGGGCGCACCTTAAGGCTATGTTGGATTATGCAAGGGTCTACCCCAGGCATGTCCTTCGGCAAGTAGGCAAACAGATCTTTGTCCATTAACAGGAAAGATACAAGTTTTTCCTTGTCACCTTCGGCCAATTTTTTCCCCATTTGGGTACTTCAGCCTACGACAAGTTCTATATCTTCTGTTTCTATTTTCTCGGGGTCTTCGGAGTGGCCTTCTTCTTTCTTTGCCTCCCCTGCGAGCACGGCCTTTGCTCCTGCAATCTATGCGTAGCTCTTCGCTGGGACCTTTCTTTCTTTGACAAAGACCTTTCTCACTTCTCCTTAGTCAATGAAGATCTCAGCATCTCCATCCTTTGTGGCGAATGTGACAGTCAAGTATTTCACATCTAGGCGAATGTGGAGGTTTCCTTGCATCTGTCTCCCAAGGATGGCATTATATGATGAAGCGACATCTATGACAATGAACCTTGTCATTGTGGAAGCAAAAAGCTCATCCTTGTTCTGTGGTGAAGTTCCCCTTAGCATTAGAAGGAGGTCGATAGATTTGAGGATAAGGAGTTCAGACGGACCCACTCCGAAGGTAGGGGAGGTGACAGGCTTGAGATCGCCTTTTGGGATACCCAAATTCGGCAGCAGATGAGAGAATAAGACGTCAGCGTTAGAACCATCATCGAAGAGTACTCTTTTGACGTCCCAACTCCCTATCCTTGCCATGATTAGAAGTGGGTCGTCATGAGGGAATACTATGGTAGACCCATCTTTCCGAATAAGCTTTTTTGATGGGTCACCAAATTCCATCACCGAGATCTCCCTAGCTTTTCTTTTTCTTTCTACTGAAGGTAGTCCAGTGGTGATCGTCTATATTATTCCAGCTGGAGGTGGCGGATGTCTTTTGGGACTTCAATTCCGGTGCCTATCAGAATCATATTCCTCATCATCTCCTTTCCTTTCCTCTTCCATCCTCCCTTTCGGGGAGGGCATCCGCAGGTAGCGCCAAAGTTGGCCCTGCTTTATTAGAGACTCTATGTACTTCTTCAGCTGCAAGCAATCCTTGGTGTCATGCCCATGATCCTGATGGAATTGGCAAAAATTCTTCACGTTTTTCTTGTTTTCAGAAGTCATGGCCTTTGGACGCTGGATCGGGTTTCCTTGCCTTTCCATGGCCAGCAGTATGTTTGTTCGGGAGGTGTTTAGGGGAGTAAATGATGTGGGTCTTTTCCACTTCTACTTCCGAGTTTTTCCACCGCGCTCGGCAGGATACCAAGGTTGATGGCTTTCGCCTTCGGGATGATGATGATTAGGCTTTGATCCTCTCATTCTCAGCTCTTTGGCTGTCATTTGCTGTTCGGTTCTTCGGTAGAACTCACCAAGGGTGTCCAGAGGGTTTTTCGAGAACTCGTAAAAGAGTTGTAAGTCTCGTCAAAGTCCCCGTATCATGGTGAAGATGCGTATTTCAGGACGAAAGTCTAGCACGCTCAGGGCCTCTCGGTTAAATCTTTCGACATAGTCGTGAATGGTTTCCCTATTTCTCTATGCTATTTCGAACATCTGGACAGCTACCTTTGCTGTCGGCCTGCTGCCGGTGAACTGCTGTGTGAATGCTGTGGACAACTCTTGGAAACTCATTATTGTTCCAGGGGCGAAGGAGTTGTACCACGCAGTTGCAGGATCGGAGAAGGTGACCTCAAAGCATTTGCAGAGGGTGGCATCATCGGCGCCGTGTAGCACCATGTTGCGTCTGTACTTGGTTAGGTGGGCTTGAGGGTCGCTACGTCCATCATAGGTTTCCAAGTGAGGGACTCAAAAGTCGTTTGGCATTGGCGCTTCTACTACCGTCCGGACGAAGGGTGACTCTTCTCCAGTGAAGGTTTCAGATAACCTTGACCATACTGGCTTTCGGGCGATCTGCCTCTCTACTTTTTCTAGCTTGTCTAGGATTTTTTCCATGAGGTTGGTGGCCCGAGGCTCTTCTTGCTGCCTGGAGGCATCCAGTAACTGAGAATGATGCTGCCTTTTCAGGGAGTGACTTCGGTGGCGAGGAGATTATGATCTTTCCTCCGGTGAAGAACTTTGCCGGTGGGAAGTCCTAGCCCCTTTTGACCCCATTTCTCCAGTACGTTAGACTCTGGGAGGCACGTCCTCCGTCGAGGATTCATCACGGATGTCCCCGCTCCCCAAACTCTAGTGGGTAGATTTCGGGCTTCTCTCCCGACGAGGTGTTGGCGAGGATGCCCTTCGTCCTAAAGGCTGTTGTAACCACCGTTGGTCCAATTGTTGCGTCATTTCAGCCACAACGGAGCGTTGAAAATCAAGTAGGAAGCTCATGGTAACGGTTAGAGGACGTTCGTCCTCAGGCGAGGGAGTCCCTGCGGCGGGTTGTTCGGTTGCCGGTTGAGCTTCCGAGGCGGACAGGGACTTCGGGAGTCCCTTGTCCTTAGAACGCTGAATCTCAACGACAGCCACCTGAGAATGGGTTCCCACAGACGACGCCAGATAATGCCCATTGGCATTTTTGCTGTATGACATGGTGAGCTTGGAATGGACTTTCAGTGAGGGGGGAACGTCTGAAGAAGAGACTTCCTGGGAGAGATTACCTGAAACACTCAAAGAACAGGGGTTAGGAGGTCCCCGGAGTGTTTTTCCAGGGGAGGAGCCTCCGACGCCCAAGTCAGTATTTAGTGAGATGAAGAGTGGTAAGTAGAGAATAGAAAATATGTTTTCCTTAAGAGTCCAGTCCCCTTACTAAGGTTATTTCCCAAGTATTTATAGGAGGATGTAAGGAGAAGTCCGCCTGACATAGCCCGCTCAAATCATGACACGTGTTTGGTCGGATGTAGTCCGTACCTTCAGGAATGGGGACCTCTAGCTGGCCCTAGGCCGTCTTGGCCTAAAGCCAGGGCCATAGTAGGTCTGCGTGTTAGGGCGTGTAGGAGGGCGGGATGTCAGGGTGTGCAAGGGCGGCGTGTCAGAGGCTCCTTAACCATTTTTATCATATTTTTTAGATCCCTTCGATGGAAGAGACCTCTTAGAATAGGAGGGCTTTTTGCCGAGGTCGCGTCAGTTATCCGCAAGTCCCCTCGGCGCGGATGATCCCCTTCGGGGGTGTTTTCCCCTGCCGAAGATGGTGAGTCTACCTCTTCCGAAGCTGGTTAGGTCATCTTACCGAGGGTGGTAGTGCATCATATTCCCGAGGTCAATACTGTCACTCCCCGAGGGTGATGATGGACCACCGAGGTCGAGGGGTCAAGGTGTCAGACCCTACCTTCCCGAGGTTGGTGCTTTATCCCTCGGGGGTGACGCCTACCTTTACCGAGGGTGGCGTTTTGCCCAAGCTTGTGGGTTTGAAGGGCAATAGCGTTTTGGCTATCACAACCCATAACACTTAGAATACTTAGAATATTGAGCAAACACGTATGTACACAAACCTTTACCAACAGAAAGAGTATAAAATACTCTTGACCTTAGTGCCTTTCAAGTAATCCTTTTCCCTAAAAAAAATAGAGAAGGGCGGGTAAGTTAGTCCAAAGTAGGTGACAAATTGGAAGACTTTGTTTAAAGTTGGGAGAATTTGTCAAAAGTATGGGACAAGTAGGTGGGGGAAGGAATCCTAAGTGATGAGTTGGATGGGAGGCAGATTAAAATAATGGAAAATAGAGGGAGGTGGCAGCCATGGCATCCAATGCCTTTAAAATTGGCTAATCCCCCTTTAGTCCTTTAATTCCTCGCATTTGGGCAATTGAGCCTAACCACCAAAAGTCCTCTTTGTCCAATTGAGTCCCTCACCTTAAGTTTTCATTGTTTTGCTAGGCCTAAGCCAAGATTAAATTCTAAGAGTGTCCAACACTCATTATACTCCCTAATCCCACTTAATTTAGTGTCTCCCGAACTCAATGAACTTAATTACCAATTTAGGAAAAAAAATTCTTCATATCTCGAGGTTTAATTACTTAGGATTTTACGGGCATTACAACACTTTCCTCCTTAAGAAATTTGGTCCTCCAAATTTCCTAAGAGCTTAGGGAATATATCAGGATAGCTCTTAATCATTTCAGCTTCCACTTCCCATGTGGCCTTTTCCTCAGAATGGTTAGTCCATTGGAATTTTACCATAGGTATCCATTTACTGCTAAGCTTCCTAGTGTCTCTTGCTACTACCCAAATTGGTTCTTCTTCATATGTGAGATTTTGGGTAATGGGAACACTGGTGACATGTACCACTTGTTTAGGATCAGAGACACTTCTTCAACAAGCTTACATGGAAGGCGTCATGTACATGTCTGAGTTTAGGGGGTAGCTCTAACTTGTAGGCTACATTTCCAACTCTTGCGAGTATTAGGTATGGTCCCACATACCTCGAGGCTAAGTTTCCCTTCTTGCTAGACCTCATTACTCCTTTCATAGGAGACACTTTTAACCATACTCGGTCTCCTACCTGGAACTCCAGGTCCCTTCTTTTCTTTTGGTTGGCATATGCTTCTTACCTATTGTTAGCAGCCTTAATCCTTTCCTGGATTAGCTTAATCTTCCCAGTAGTCTTTCTTAAAAGTTCTGGGCCTATTTTCAACTTATCTCCTGGCTCATTCTAACAATGTCGAGTTAAGCACCTCCTTCCATAAAGTGCCTTATAGGGTGCCATGCCGATCACTGAGTGATGGCTATTGTTGTACGAAACTCCACTAAAGGCAATTGTCTATCCCACTTTCCTTGGAAGTCAATGGCACAACATCTTAGCATATCTTCCAAGGTTTGAATAGTTCTTTCAGTCTGTCTATCCGTTTGAGGATGGCATGCAGAGCTGAATTTTAACTTAGTGCCCAAGGCATGGTACAAGGACTTTCATAATTTGGATACAAATCTTCGGCCTCTATCTGAGACAATGTCATCATGTATACCATGCAATCTTACAATCTCCTTAACATATAATTGAGCCAATTTCTCCAGTGAGTCTATAAGGTTTATGGTCAAAAAACGGGCTACCTTGGTCAATCTATCCACTATGACCCAGATTGCATTACACTTTCTTCGGGTCAATGGAAAACCCACTACAAAATCCATAGATATGGATCCCTATTTTCTTTCTGGTATAGGCAAGCTCTGTAGTTTACCACCAGGTCTCTGGTGCTCCACTTTGACTTGTTGACAAGTTATACACTTAGCCACGTAAGCACCAATCTCTTGCTTCATATATGGCCACCAGAAATGGGATTTCAAATCCTTGTACATTTTCTAAACTCTAGGATGCATACTCATCAAGCTATAGTGGGCTTTTTCTAGAATTTGTTGTCTGATTCCATCCTTATTTGGCACATAAATCCTATTCTGGAAGTATAATATTCCAACATTAAAGGAAAATCCTTGATACAATTTTCCTTGTTTCTGCCCAGAGATCCTAGGGATCTCCTCATCTTGAAGTTGAATTTCCTGAATTAGGTCTTTCCATTCAGACCTAATAGTTAGAACCTTTACATGGTCGAATTCCCATTTCCCCCATTCTTGGGCCAACTCAGTTAAACTGAGTACATCTGCCTCTGCAGGTTCTCTAGTGGCTTTGAGTACCCCAATATACTTTCTGCTAAGGGCATCAGCTACCACATTAGCTTTTCCAGCTGTATACTCAATGACGTACTCAAAATCCTTTAGGTACTCAAGCCACCTTCTTTGCCTTATGTTCAAGTCCTTTTGTGTAAATAGATACTTTAGACTCTTGTGGTCTGTAAAGACTTGAAATTTGCCTCCAAGTAGGTAGTGTCTCCACTGCTTAAGAGCAAATATCACTGCCACTAACTCTAGATCATGAACTGGATAATTCTTCTCATGAAGCCTTAGTTTCCTTGACCCATAGGCGATTGCTTGCCTCCCTTCCATTAAGACACAGCCTAAGCCCTACTCAAGAAGCATAAGTGTAAACTATATACTCCTTAGTAGGGTCTAGTAAAACTAGTATTGGGGCTGTAGTCAGTCTCTTCTTAAGCTCTTGGAAACTAGCCTCACATTGCTCACTGCACTCAAACTTTTGGTTCTTTCTTGTTAATTGAGTGAGTGGAGCTGCTAGTATAGAAAATTTTGGCACAAATCTCCTGTAGTAGCCAGCAAGTCCTAGGAAGCTTCTTATATCCCTCACAGTCTGAGGTTGCTTCCATTCCAAGGCAGCTTTAATTTTCTCAAGATCAACAGCTAAGACATGCTCATTGATCACATGTCCGAGAAATCTAATTTCCTTAGTCGAGAATTGGCACTTACTTAGCTTTCCATACAACTTATGCTTCTTTAGCAAGCTTAGCACTACTCTTAGGTGCTCTTTATGGGCCTTTTCCTCCTTCGAGCACACTAGTATATCATCGATAAATACCACAACAAAGTGGTCCAAATAAGCCTTGAACACTCTTTGCATGAGGTCCATGAAAAAGGCTAAGGCATTTGTGAGCCCAAATGGCATTATAGTGTACTCAAAGTGGCCATATCTGGTCCTGAAAGCTGTCTTTGGTATATCTTCTTCTTTGACTCTCAGCTGAAAGTATCCAAATCTGAGGTCTATCTTGGACAAGACCCTAGCTCCCTTCAACTGATCAAACAGATCCTCAATCCTCGGAAAGGGGTACTTATTCTTAATGGTTAGTGCATTGAGCTTTCTGTAGTCAATATACAACCTAAGGGTTCCATCCTTTTTCTTCACAAAAAGTACAGGTGCTCCCCAAGGAGATGTACTTGGCCTAATGAAACCCTTCTCAAGCAATTCATCCAATTGCTTTCTTAGCTCCACCATTTTAGGAATAGTCATCCTATAAAGAGCAATGGACATGGGTGCAGCTCCGGGCACCAACCTGATCTCAAACTCAACCTCTCTTATGGGAGGGAGTCTTGGGAGATCTGTGGGGAACACTTCAGGAAATTCCTGGATTATGCGTATTTTACCTAGCTCTATTTCTACTTCAGTTCCATTTAACCCCATGTATTCACCTTCAATTACCAAGGGTTTGTGCTCCACCACCTTTAACTGAGTCTCTAGGACTAACCCAGATGATCCTTCCAGAGATTGGGGTTTGTGTCCAGGCAAACAAATTTGCTTGGCATGGCAGTCTATGAATACTTTATTGGCACTAAGGCAGTTCATACCCAGTATGATATCATATCCATTTGCATCCAAGACTATCAGGTCTACTTTAAGTTCTATTTCACCAAGCCTAAGCATGCAATTTTTCACCATATGGCATGTAATCATAACCTCAGTCCCTGCAGTTTTAACTAGGTACATTTCATCAGTATTGCATACTTCAAGATTTAAAGCTCTAACAAGTCCAGCAGATATGATAGATAATGATGCACCGGTATCATATAAAACTGATACTTCATAACCATTAAGTAAAATGGTACCTATTAAAGTCTTTCTAACTGGCCTGGCCTAGTTCATTTCTTCTTCTTCACTCTCTACTCATTTAGCCTCTTGGACATCTTGGGCCCTTCTCGAGGTTTCTATCTGGAACATTCTTCCAGGAGCCTGATTTTGTCTTCTTTTGTCCAGACGCATGTTAGGGCCTAAATCCTTCCTTATTGGAGGCAGAGGTATGTTCTGCCTCTTCATAGGCAATTGCCCTTGTGCCCATCTATTACCGAACCTTCCAATGCTTCCCTACTCCCCTTTTCTGACAGGGCAATCTCTTACCTAGTGATCCTGGGCACCGCACTTAAGGCATCCATTTATGAGCCTATAGCATGGCTTTTGGCCATGGAATTTTCCACAAGTCTCACATGGAGGTCTATAACGAGCTGCCTTCTTTTCTCTGTTGTTATCCTTTCTTGGCTCATGTGCCAAGTTTTCTCTACCTCTCTTTTTGGATGCCTTTTGCATCTCGCTGGCATTACCAAGGCCTCTAAATTCTTGCTCTAGGGCCATAGTCCTCTGAACAATGTCATAATAGTTGTGGGCACCCACTGCCCTAAGTATTTGCCTCAATTCGGGCCTTAGTCCTATAAGGAATCTCTTAGCCTTCAAATCATCTTAGCCATCATATTGTGGGGCATAATGGATGAGGTTATTAAACCTTTGCTCATATTCCAGCATTGAAAGCTCCCCCTGCTCAAGCAGGTCAAACTTGACTTGCTTCTGGTCTGTTAGGGCTTCACTAATGTGCTGTTGCCAAAAAACTTGTAAAAACTCAGCCCACCTCATTGCCCTTCTTCTAAAAGTAGGCCTCCTAGCATTTTTGCTGGCATAAGTCCTATGGACTGTTCTCCACCATAGTTCAGCATTGCCTTCTAATCTGAAGGTTGCAAGCAAAACCTTTTGAGAAGACGAAACCTCCATTCTTTCGAAGATCTTCTCAACCTGGTTAATCCAGAATTCAGCTTCATTTGGACCACTGCTCCATTTGAAAACTAGGGGTTTTAAGGGAAGAAACCCCTCTAATTGACCTTCTCTTAGGCCTCTACCATTTCTTTTGGGGGCTATTTCATCTCTATCAGTAAGCTCTCCTTTAGGAGCCCTCATTGTCCCAGTGGTAGCAGTGAGGCAAGTTGGCCTCTCCATTTCTTCAGTGTCCAGTTCTTCTGTTTCTGAACTTTTCTCTCGCTCAACTCAGGCCTCTTGTCTGATTTCAAACCTTATTCTTCTAGCTCTTGGATTTCTCCTTTCATCATCATCATCTTCATCATCATTAATCTCTCTTCCATTCCCACTAGCTTGATCCCTAATCATGGGTTCCTTTCCTGGCCTTCTTCTGGCTTTAGGTTTTTTTTCTTGCCTAGTATGTTCTGGGACTTGTGCCTGACCTCTAGTTAGGGCCTGTACGCCAACTATAAGTTGGGCAATAGTGGCTTGCAACATTGCAATCATGTGTTCCATTTTCCCTTGATCATCATTACTAGGTCCAGCCACATTCGGCCTAACAGGCTCAATGGCCCCAACTTGTACTTCTGGTTTGAAACCAGTTTGCTCACCCTCTTCATGGGTGGCGCTATTTTCATTTTGGCCTCTAGCCTCCTTATCCATATTCCTAGTTCTCATCCTGTACATAGCAACAAGGAAGGTATACATATGCTCAATATTCATAAGTAGACACAATAGTGGACTTAACCTATGTGGGAACAAGTCTACACTATAAACAATCCATAGAAAAAAAATTTTGGTCCTGAGAGCATCCATGCTCTGATACCAAGTTGTCATGCGCAGCTTAGCCCTTGGTCCATTCAGGCCCAATTACATAACCATGTAGCGGAATTTCATAAAGGGACATTTATTCCTTATCAAAACATATGCACATGTTCCCAAGATATTACCTGATAGCCGAAGTGCCATCACCCATTAAACCCATGAGCTTCGGTGCGGCACCACACTCGGGAAATCAAGTGTCACCCGCGAAGAACACGAACATCGACCTCAGAAAGAAGGAGTCTGATGCCTCGGACATACGACCTCAGTGGTCTACCAACACCCCTGGGAATGATAGTACAGACCTCGGGAAAATAGCGCGTCGCCTCTCTCGGAAAAGAAACTGAACGAGCTTCGGGGGAGAAAGACCAGCCATTCTCGGCAGGAGAAAACCCTCCAAAGGAAGAGCTTCAATGCTAAGGGAACTCCCAAACTATTGAGACGACTTTGGGAGAAGGGTCCTTATTCCGAAGGGTGACCTCGACCAAAAGGACCTCGGGAGTACGGCAGAAGCAATTAAGGAGCCTTTGACATGTCGCCCTCATACGCTACACGTTGCCCTCATTTGCGCTCTGACACGCCGCCGCCGCATACATCTTGTCATGTAGGACTATGCCGGCCCTAACCCATGACTTGAGGAGCCTGCAGACGGCTAGAGGTCCCCACACCCAAAAGGTACAAGTTTCATCTAACCGTACACGTGTCATAATTGGAACGGGTCATCTCCTCCTTTATATACTAAAGAAATAGCCTCATTAAGGGGGGCGATCCCTCTCTCTCTCTTTTAGACACTCCAAGGAGAAAAAGAACCTCTCTAGTCTCTACTTTTCTTCCACCTCAAAGTACTGACTTGGGCGTCGGAGGCTCCTCCCTGGAAAAATACTCTGGGGACCTCCTAACCCCTATTTTCTGAGTGTTTCAGGCAGGCTCCCCTGGGAAATCTCCACTTCGGATGTTCTCCCTCACCAGAAGTCTCTCTCGGTCTCACCATGTCACATAGCGAAGATGCTGAAGGGCATTATTTCGCGCCGTCTGTGGGAACCCATTCCCAGGTGGCCGTCATTGAAACTCGGCGTTCCAACGATAAGGGGCTCCCGAAGTCCCTGTCCGCGCCAGAGCTTCAATTGGCTACCGAACAACCTGCAGCAAGGACTTCCTTACTTGAGGATGAACGTCCTCTAACTATTACCATGAGTTTCCTGCGTGATTTTCAGCACTCTGTTGTAGCTGAAATGATGCAGCAACTGGACCGAAGATGGCCGTAGCCTCCTCCGGGCCGAAGGCCCTCTTCCCTGACACCTCGTCGGGAAAAAAGTCCAAAGTTAACTCACCTGAGTTCGAGAAGCGGGGACCAACGTGATGAGTCCTCGACAGAAAATATACCTCCCAGGGTACGGCCTACAGGAGAAACGGGACTCAAGCGGCCTGGGACTCCCCGTTGAAGAAGTTCTTCGCTAGAAGAGAAATCACAATTTCCTCGGTGCCAAAGTTACTCTCCAAAAAAAAGGCGTCGCTCTTCATTGCCAAAGGTCTCGAGGCAGCAAGAAGAAGAGCCCAGAGCCACACTCCTCATGGAAAAAATCCTAAAGAGGCTAGAAAGAGTGGAGAGACAGGTAGCTCGGAAGCCCGTCTGGTCTAGGTTGTCAGAAACCTTCAATGGAGACGAATACCGTTCACCCGAGCAGTAGTCGAAGCACCCATGCCGAGTGACTTTCGGGTACCTCGGTTGGAAACCTACGATGGCCGAAGTGACCCTAGGCTCACCTGACCAAATATAGGCGCAGCATGGTGTTGCACGGTGCTGATGACGCCACTCTGTGCAAATGCTTTGAGGTCACTCTTGCTGGACCAGCGATGACATGGTACAACTCCTTAGCCCCCGGGACCATCATGGAATTCCAAGAGCTGTTTACCGCCTTCACGCAGCAATTCATTGGAAGCAGACCAACGGCAAAAATGTCGGTCCAAATGTTCGACATAGCGCAGAAGAATGGAGAAACCATTCGCGACTATGTCGAAAGGTTCAACCGAGAAGCCCTGAGCGTTCCAGACTTCAGGCCAGAAATACGTATCCTGGCCATGACACAGGGACTTTGGAGAGACTCCTAGTTGTTCTACAAGTTCTTTAAGGACCCCCCAGACACCCTCGGCGATTTTTGCCGGAGGGCGGAGTAGCATATGACCGCTGAAGAACTGAGGATGGGAGGCCCAAAGCTTGGCCATGTCCATACCGAAGGGCCGAGCCAACAACCTCGCTACCCAACCGAGTCAAGAGGACGACCTCGGAAGATCAGAGAGAAGAAGCCATTGACTTTTACTCCCCTAAACACCACAAGGACAAACATCCTCATGGCCATGGAAAGGCAAGGGACTCAAATTCAACGATCGAAGGCCATGACCTCAGACAACAAAAAGAACATGAAAAAGTTTTGTCAGTTCCATCGGGACTATGGCCATGATACCGAGGATTGCTTCCAACTGAGGAAGTACATAGGGTCCCTAATAAAGCTGGGTCAACTTCGGCGTTACCTGTGAATTCCCTCCCCAAAAGGAAAGAGGGAAGAGGAAGGGAAAAGAGATGATGAAGAGTATGACTCCGACAGACGCCGGAACCGAAGTCCCAGAAGACGCTCGCCGCCTTCGGTAGGAGTAATTCAGACGATCACCACAGGACTGCCATCGGCGGAAAGGAAAAGAAATGCCAGGGAGATTTCGGTAATGGAACATGGGAACCCATAAAAAAAGCTTGTTCGAAAAGATGGGTCTACCGTAGTCTTTCCTCATAACGATCCACTACTGGTCATGGCAAGGATAGGAAGTTGGGACGTCAAGAGAGTACTGCTTGATGATGGTTCTAATGCTGACGTCTTGTTCTCTCATCTGCTACCAAGTCTGGGTATCTCTAGGAGCGACCTCAAGCCCGTCACTTCTCCTACTTTTGGAGTTGGACCGTCCGAACTCCCCGTCCTCAGATGGATTGATCTTCCCCTGATGCTGAGAGGAACTTCACCGAAAAACAGAGACGAACTGTTTGCCTCCACAATGACAAGGTTCATCATCATAGATGTCCCTTCGTCATATAACGCCATCCTGGGGAGGCAAACGCAAGGAAACCTGCACATCCACCCGGATATGAAGTACTTGACCGTCACCTTTGCCACAAAAGATGGAGATGCTGAGGTCTTCATCAATCAAGGGGAGGTGAGGAAAGTATTTGTCAAAGCAAGAAAGGCCCCGGCGACAAACTGCGCACAGACTATTGGGGCAAAGGCCATATTCACAGTAAAAGAAAAAGGAACAGAGAATGCCGAAAAAGTAGAGACGGAAAATATAGAACTTGTCCCAGGCCAAAATACCCGAATAGGGAAAAAATTGGCCGAAGGTGACAAGAAAAGGCTTGTATCGTTCCTGTTAATGAATAAAGATCTGTTTGCTTACTCGCCGAAGGACATGCCTGGGGTAGACCCTTGCATTATCCAACATAGCCTTAAGGTGTGCTCAGAGGCAAAGCCCGTCCGTCAAAAAAGTGAAGCTTCTCGGCGCATAAGAACAACTTCATCAAAATCGAAGTCCAGCACTTAATAGATGCAGATGTAATTAGGGAAGTCAAATACCCCGAATGGCTTAGTAATTTGGTTATCGCGACAAAAGAAGGGAGTGACAAGCTCCGAATGTGCATTGACTTCTGAAACGTGAATGACGTTTGTCCTAAGGATTCATATTCTCTCCCGCCAATAGATCCGCTGGTAGACTCGACCGCAGAATATGGACTCCTGAGTTTCCTCGACGCCTTCAGTGGGTATCACCAAATCAGGATGGACCCTGAAGACGAGGAAAAAATGCCTTCATCACCGAAGTCGGTACATATTGCTATGTCAGAATGCCCTTCGGGCTTAAAAACACAGGAGCCACCTACCAGAGGCTAATGAACAAGGTCTTCAACGACCAAATAGGGAGGAACATAGAAGTCTATGTTGATGACATGATAGTTAAGGGCAAAATGCCTAGCAGTCACGTTGCAGACTTGGAGGAAACTTTCCACCAACTGAGAGCCTTCGGAATTCGCCTCAATCCCGAAAAGTGCATATTCGGCATAAGCGCGGGCAAGTTCCTTGGATTTATGATGTCGAAAAGAGGTATCGACGCCAACCCGAAAAAAGTCAAAGCGCTACTAGGATTCCGAACTCCTGTCACAACAAAGGATGTGCAAAGGCTCACAGGGAGAATAACGTCCCTTAGCAGATTCATTTTCCAGATATGGGGATCGTTGCCGACCGTTCTTTAAGGTCCTCACTAAGGCAGAAAAAAATGTTGGTGACCTCGGAAGCACTGTGCATTCGTGGAACGATGATTGCCAAAAGGCCTGGGAAGAGCTCAAGGTCTATTTGACTCGACTACCCACACTTCGACAACCACGGGAAAGGGAACCCCTCGTGCTATACCTCGCAATCACCGAAAAGGCACTAAGTTCGGTTCTTGTGAAGGAGGAGGGGAGGGAACAATGGCTAGTATACTATGTGAGCAAGTCCCTGCATGGCACTGAAGTCAGGTACCCGCTACTACAAAATGCTATTTACGCCCTGGTGCTTGCAAATAGGAGACTGCGCCCGTATTTCCAAGGCCACCCCATTGTTGTCCGAAGCAACCTACCTCTTAGGGATATCTTGAAGAGGGTAGACCATTTGGGAAGGCTTTCCAAATGGTGCATAGAGCTCAGCGAGTATAATATCACTTATGAGCCGAAGAAAGCAATAAAAGCTCAAGCTTTAATGGATTTCATCGCTGAAGTATCCATTGTCGAAGATGGTCAACCAGACGTCGGTAAAAGTGAACCAGAGTGGACTCTGTTTGTAGATGGGGCCTCTGGCTCCTAGCACCAGGGAGCTGGAGTAATTATTCGCGGTCCCAAAGGTATGGAAGTCATGAAAGCCATCAAAGTCGGGTTTAATGTCACCAACAATGTGGCAGAATACGAAGCCCTCATAGCAAGGTTGTGCCTTGCTAGAAAAATTGGCGTAAGAAACCTAAAGACCCACAGCGATTCCCAGCTAGTGGTCCGGCAAATGGCAGGGGACTATAGCGCGAAGGATCCAACTTTGGAAAAGTATCATGAGCTCGTATCAAAGCTCATTCAGGAATTCGACGTAGTGCACATCGAGAACGTGCCTCGTCGAGACAATGCCGAAGCAGATAATCTGGCCAAGTCAAAAAAGTCCACTGAGGTATTAAGCCAACCGAGCATAGCTGTAATGAGCATAGCGACCTCAAAAAAAGGATGGAAAAGCTCTATAAAGAGGTATCTTACAACCTCGCAGCTTCCCGATGACCCTCACGAAGCAGCAAAAGTGCGAAGGCGCTTCGGACGATATTTCCTAATTAGGGAAGAGTTACACCGACAGGGGTACGCGAGTCCACTACAAAGGTGTGTCAGCGAAGAGGACACTCAAACAGTTCTCGAAGAAGTCCACGAGGGGGCTTGTGGTTCCCATATCGGAACTGACTCCCTGGCAGGAGTAATACTCCGCCAAGGGTACTTCTGGCCCACCTTAAGAAAGGACGCGAGACAGTTTGTTCAGAAATGCGATAATTGCCAAAGACACGCCAACGTCCAAAGGTTACCCTCAGAATTGATAACCTTGGCCAACTACCCCTGTCCCTTTGTAGTTTAGGGCATTGACCTCATCGGGCCACTCCTGACGGCACCTGGAGGAGTGAAATTCTGTGTGGTTGCAGTAGATTACTTCACTAAATGGGTCGAGGTAGAGCCCCTAGCAACCATTTCGGCAAAGGACATACAAAAATTCGTTTGGAAGAGCATTATATGCAGATTCGGCATACTGAGGGTGATAGTGGCTGACAATGGTTCCCAATTTATTGACAAGGGATTCCGAGAATTCATCACTGATCTCGGAATAAAAATGCACTTCACCCCAGTAGCTCATCCTCAAAGCAACGGACAAGTAGAGGTATCCAACATAACCATAAAAGGTGGTCTGAAAAATAGATTGGGGGAAACAAAGGGAAAATGGCCAGGGGAACTTCCTAGTGTGCTATGGAGCTATCGGACAACACCCCGAAGGGGCACGGGGGAGGCACCTTTTTTGCTCGTCTTCGGCACAGAAGCCATTATCCCTATCGAGGTAGTACAGCCATTAGTCAAGATACAAGTGTTCAACGAGGAAGGAAATGACCTCGGATTGAAAACTAAGCTCGACCTAATTGACGAACACAGAGAAGTGGCTGAGCTTAGAAGAAAGGCTTTCCAGCAAAGAGTGGCCATAACCACGAACTTGCGCGTTAGGCAAAAAGGAATAAGGAAGGGAGACCTCGTCCTCAGAAAGGCCGAGCTCGAACCCCGAAGGTCATCCCACAGGGTACTTCGGCCGAACTGGGAAAGGCCTTACTGTAATGCCCTGAAAATCCTGAGTATTTAAGTCTTGGATTATGAAGATAAAAAGGGCTCAGAATTTTTTTTTTCAAAAAGGGAATTGAGCTCATTGAGCTTAGGAGACATTATTTAAGTGAGGAATTGGGTTTATGTGAGTGTTGGACACTCTTGAAATTAAGCTTGGCTTAGGCCAAGAATATTAGTGATGAAATGGTGGAATTTAAAGTTAAGGAACTCAATTGCACAAAAGGATTTTTTGTGGTTGGGCTCAATTGCCCAAAGTCATAAATATGGAGAACTAAAGGGGGAATTAGGCCATTTTAATGGCCTAGGATGCTATGGCCGGCCATTCCCCTCTATTTTCCTATATTTTATGTCACCTTCCTCCAAATCCCATTATTTTAATCCACCTCTCACCCTTAGTCATCACCTTGGATTCTTTCTTTACCTACTTTTGACTTTTTCTACCAAACTTACCCAAAAGTCTTCCAATTAGTCTTCATTTCTTTTAATCTTGTCTCCCACTCATTTCAAACACATTATTCACCCCCTATTATTTTAATCCACCTCTCATCCTTAGTCAAAACTTTGGATTCTTTCTTCACCTACTTGTCTCCTACTTTTGACTTTTTCTACCAACTTACACAAAAGTCTTCCAATTAGTCTTCCTTCCATTAAATCTTGTCTCCCACTCTTCCAAGCACATTATTCACTCCATAATTCACCCATATAGCCGACCATTCACTCCCACCCATTCATTGTTATTCTCTCACACTCAAACACTCAAAACACATTCCAATTTCTCTCCTTCTCTCATCAAAATTTGGCCATGTTCTTTCTCAAGCTTACAACTATTTCTTCTTCATCTAAATATTCGGCCATAACTAGAAATCATCCTTTCTCAAATTAAAACCAAGCATTCTTGGTAGAATTCAAGCTCTAAGACCATAAAGAGCAAAAATCAAGTGAAGAATTCAAAGAAAACCAATGAGAAAAATTCGGCCATTTCCATTTCTTGGAGGTTTTGAGCTTTACTCAAGGAGCTCTTTATGTGATTGAGTTTCTAAGTTCATTAGAAGCAAGAAATCAAGGAGAAGCTTGAAGAACATCAAGCACAGGAAATTGGCCTTAACTCTTCTGTGAGGTTCTGTAAGTGTACACCAAGTGTTCTTGGTATTTTCTGTTATTTGAGTTAATCACCAAGTGTTCTTGGTATTTTATGGTTACTAATAAAATTCGGCCCATCTTGGTTCTTATGCTAGAAAACAATTTCTAGAGTCAACAAGCAAGGAAAATGAAGGAAAATAAGCTTCTAAAGCTTTCGGTGTTATGGGTAAGGATTCCTATACTCACTCTATTGCATGGTATAGTTCCATGGCCTTTTTTGTGTGAGTATTCAGGCCCCTAGGTGATGGTCAAAGAACCATGTGATCCTAGAAGTGCTAAGAGGGCTAAGTTGTTTTGTTGCTTCGGCAACTCTGTGTGAGGATTTCTCATACTCACTTTGTGAGTATTCGGGCACATAGTGCTAAGTGGGCTAAGTATTATTGCTTCGGCAATTCTGTTTACTCATGAGTTCTGTGCAAGCATTTAAGGCTTAGAATTGAGTTTAGCCAACTCGATTCTCAAGTTAATGAGCTCAGTACGGTATAAGAAATGGTCGACCGATATTGTGTGACATGGAATATGCTAATGCTTGCTAAGCCCAATACAGAATGGTGTATATGGCGTGTTGTGTTGTGTGCTTCTATGAATTGCTTGTGCATGCTGACCCCAATTATTATTATATCTGCTATATGCTTGTGTTTTCTTTGTCTTAGTGTTTTCCTTTGCAGGAACATGGAATAATTCCCATTACGTTCTTGGCATAAGTAGGCCTTGGAGGCCATATGTTGGCTTTGAAAGCCATGTGAAATTCCTCACTAAGTTAGGCATTGGATGTCACCGGAATCTTTACTGAGTTTTATAACTCACCCGCCCTCCTCTACTTTTGTAGGAAAAAAGAGCTATAGAAAAGCATTAAGGTCAAGAGTATGTATACTCTTTCGGATGGTAAAGGTTTGTACATATGTTGCTCAATATTCTAAGTGTCTTATGTGATACGGATTGCTTGTGAATCAAGCTAATGTTGCGGACTTCCTTCTGCAGGCTTTTGGAGTCTAGAAATTCGTGGGAACAAGGTCTATTAAGGTGGAATGTGTTCTATGGAATTATGCATTATTTGCCATGTATCATGCTTTCGAATATCATGGCTAAGTTTTAAGTGAATATGTTCACTTTCAGTATAACACTACCTTTATGACTTGTAAATATGAACTCACGGGCTATGGTATGTTTTAGAATTCTTGGTGATATTACCATGTGCTTGGCATGCACTAAGATTGATATGCAAGTATGGAAGTTAAATTGTTTATGTTCAATGAGAATGAGCTCACATGTTAAGTACTGGCATAACTGCATGTTCTTAAAGCTATGATCATTAATGAGCATCCAACATTTGGCCTTGTATGTGCACCTAAGGAACAAATTACAAGTGAACTTGGAATAGTATGGAAATGCTCACATATGTGCTAAAATGGCATCTAATGATATTAAGTACATGTAAATGGACATGTGTACTTTTGGATGAATTAAGTATGTGAAGTGATGCCTATGATATTGTGTGCATAAGCGGAGAAAATACTAAAAGAGGCCTATGTTTGACTGTGTGCTATGGGATGATGTATGCATGTTTCTAAGGTAATATAAGAGTATGCAAGACATGAGTTCACAAACAAGTTTTCAAAATATGGATCTGGTGTTTTGGTTGTTATGCATGTACTTGGCTATGTTTGATAAAGTCCATAAAATGAACACATAAATTCCACATAGGTACTAGCTTGTTTCTGAGAGCACCTAAACTTCACCTTAAATAAGAAATTAACGAGCTAGTACCGGTAAGTATCCTGGGGTTCGTGCCCTTAAGTTGTAATAAGAAATTAAATGCCCCTTCTGTGAAATAAGACTTCCGTTGTATACTTTAAGTAATTTGGGCCCAGATGGGCCAGGGGCAAGTTTGGGCACGACACTTACTTGGTCCTTGACGAAGTTCGAAATGGAGTCTACAAGCTTGGCGATGCCGAAGGTGGAGAATTGAAAAATACTTGGCACTCAGACGCCTTGAAGAAATTCTATACTTAGAATTTTGATAAAAATTGTACAAGTTAGAAAAAGTTTCTAAGTACAGAAATTTTCTTCCACCGAAGAGTTCTCGTCGAACAAAGCTTAAGCATGTACTTGCGAAAGTCACCTTTTCCTTCTGAAGTTGATTGGGTTATCCTTCCAAAAAGTAAGCCCACCGAATACGGCTGACGAAGGTAGGCTAAAATTTGCCTAAGGGAATTTGTCAAAAGCGAATGTTTACCCGAAGTTGGCTGGCAAAATGAGCGAAACAGATCTTTCCGAGGTCCCTTGACCGAAAGTGGTTGGGACAACTTTGGAAAACAAAGATTATTGCCCAAGGACTTAGAAAAATTTTAAAGGGAGGAAAATTTTCATTGAGAAGGCCTTATTACAAGGAGAAGGTTACAAGAAGAAAAATTACAAGGAAAAAGAAGAAGACAAAAGCCCTAGAACATCAAAGGGACCCCGGCGTCATGAGATGCTCCAGCTCCTGTGTCTTTAGCCACCGCATTTGGTGCTGGATGAGGGGAAAATGGCAAGTTAAAAAGCTCAATCTTTGACCAGGTCCAGCGAGGCCCCTCGGGAATGTCCAAGGCGGCCAAAAAGGAGTGGTCGAGATGTGGGTACTTTGTCAAAACTTGGTGACGAGCCAGACAGAAGCCATCTTGGAAAGCGACTTTAGTCGCCTGAACAGCCTTGTCTTTCTCGACAGACAATTATTCCACTTCGTTCTGCAGATCAGCAACCTCTTCCTCCAGCTTCTTCATCTTCTTCTTCTTCTTTGTATCCTTCTTCAGGGCCTCAACCTTGGCCTGAAGCTCAGCGTTATCGGCAAGGGCCTTTGCCAGGAGAGCAGAGTCTTCCTCTTTCCCCTTTTGATAGACCTCATTAGCCGAGGTCAAGCTCACGACCTTTGCACCAAGGTCAGACATCTTCTCGGAAAAATCCTTCAAGAGCTCTTCTTGGCCCTTCAAGAGTTCCTCCCGAAGTTTGGCAACCTCCTCCTTGGCTATCCGGCTCAACTCAGCATTTTTGACAACAGAGTTGGCGCAGAACACCTTGGCCTTCTCCATATGTTCTTCAGCCCAAGCTTAGACCAAAGATTGCTTTGCTGCCTAAGCCCGAAGGTACCTGCTATACCCCAGGAGCTGCAAAAGAGGGAGAAGACACTTAGTCAAATTTGCATAAGGAAAGCCAAACACTTAGAAAAATGGGAGAAAAAATAAAAAGGTCTGAAGAAGTACCTGGGCAGCATGCTCAGAAATCTTGGCGGCGATGGTATCCTCGTTTGCACATTCTTTGGCAACCACTTTGAAGGAAGCCTGGGTGAGTACGCCCCTCGCCATTTGGGGAGCCATTTGCTGGCAGTCTTCGGAGAACAAATTCATGTCCTCCGTGAAAGACCAGAAAGGCTCTCTCGGGACCTTGTCTTTTGGAAAGTGAAAGTCCCGAAGAGCCCGCCTTCGGGCATGGTCCACCATCCAAGCTGAGGGCGCCAGTTCTTCTGCAAAATCAAAACACAAGTCTCATTAAGACAGAGTCCCTTAGCCATGCACCTATGAAGTTAAGAGTGCTAAAAATATCTAAGGGACAAACCTGGCGCAACCTCAGCAACGTCGTCGTCGGAGTCCCTCACCTCCTCCACCTCGGTAGGGATATGTTTGCCCTTACTCCTTCGGTGCTCTTTGAGCTCTTCAGCAGAAGGATCTGCTGCTGAAGAACCCAAAAGATCGATCGACGTGGCGGGACTCCGAGAAACCACGCTTGTGGCGACCTCGGTCGGCAGGACGGGTGGGACTTCGGGCTCGCCACCAACCTCATTAATGTCCTCCGACGGTGGGGGAAAGGCATCCTTCTTCACCCTCTTTGCCAAGGACGGCCCGCCCCCAGTGGTCTTACGCCTCTTGGAGGCCCCCTTCTTCGTTTGCTCCCCCTTCTCGGCTTGGCCAAGGAAGAGGGATTTGTAGTAAGCGGCTAACTCGTCGCCCATCTCTGAAAAAGAAAGAAAACATCAGTGTAAGTCCAAACGGATACTTATATTAAAAATTTTGGAAGGAAACTTACTTTCAAAAAAGGCTTCATAGGTGAGCTCCCCCCAAAGGAGCATCACCAGCCAGGACTCCTTCCTGTCAATGGCAGGAGCTGGCACGCCGAGGTCCATTTTGTGCTCATTTATTACCCCCAACTCCCGAAGAACCTCCTCAGTCATAAGATTCCATCTGATGGGGAAGGGGTATAAGGCGCGTGGAGGGACCTCAGCATCCTAGTCGGCAACAGCCCGGATACGCCTGTCGAAGTCCACAAACCTCACCACCAACTCGGGAGTTAGCAGCTTTTTGGGGTCCACGACATCCGTCTCCAGCTTTCCCCGAGCCCACTTGATCGGTACGTGCGACCACGCCTCCGCCACTTTTAGGAAAAAGAACTTCCTTTGCCACCCTCGCCAACTATCTTTAGTGTCGAAGGTGAACATATATTTTTTGCTCCCAGATCCCCAAGGTAGCATGAAATAGAAGCCACCCTTCGGGACCGGATAGAGCTTGTAGTACTGTATGAATATGATGAAGTGGGGCTCTATTTTGAAGACCCCACACATGCAGAGGAAGGCGTTAAAATAACAGTAAGAATTAGGTGGAAGCTGATTCTTGGCTATGCCATGAAATTGGCAAAAGTCGCAAATTATCTTCGGTGGAGGAAATCGAAGTCCGGCCTTCAGTTGGGCATGGAAAACGGTAACCTCGTCACGCCTGTTTATAAAACTAAAGTGACTGGGGTGAGGAAGTCTGGTGGTGGCGTAAGAAGGAAGAAAGAACTTGGCCGTCCACTTCGCTAACTTTTCCGAAGTGTAGCAACAAGGGTGAGACATAAGAGGTTGCCAGCTCTCAGGAATGGCTTGGACGGACTTCAGGGGGACAGGAGAAGACATGTTCGGCAAAAGAAAATGACTTCAGGGAAAAGAATCGAGGGACTTCGGGAAGAAGAAATACAACTTCGGACAACTAGAAGGGAAACCCACCGAAAGTCTTGCCAAAGTCGGGGTTAGAAGACGCCGTTAGGAAGGGTTGCCGAAAATCGCTCTACCACTAGCACCACCGCAAAAAGAGAGGGGAATGCACGAAAACAGACTAGAGCAAAGCAAAGGCAAAAGAGAGCAAATGAGGATTATAATGGAAGGAAGGTTTATATAAACCGAGGAAGGGTAGCCGAATGATGTCATAATTGCTCCGCGAAGGTGAATCATCGCCATAATTACTTTTTGAATGTGAAAAGACGCGGCTGGTATAACCGATGCAGCCACCCCCAATCGCTGCGTGCCATGTGTTAGCCAATGCGTGAAATGAGGGACACGCTTTCTGACACCATGAAAACCCGGGCACGTCGCTCCAGACTGACACGCCTGGTTACGAGACGCGACGGTCCACTGACCTGTAACAGAAAAAGTAAAAATAAAGAGACTGGGCACCTCGAGAACACCAAGGGACTAACCAAAGGACAAACAGTGACGCTTGACTGGATAGGGCATGCTTTCGGGTAACGAAGTATCTCTTCTCGCAAACGTCACACTCCGAGTCCTGAAAAGGTGCTTCCAAAAGGTCTACAAGCCGAAGTCTCCACTTCGACTTTCCGAGGGGGGGCATGTGATAGCCGAAGTGCCATCACCCGTTAAACCCATGAGCCTCGATGCGGCACCACACTCGGGAAATCAAGTGTCACCCGCAAAGAGCACGAACACTGACCTCGAAAAGAAGGAGTCTGACGCCTCGGACATACGACCTCGGTGGTCCACCAACACCCCTGGGAATGATAGTACGGACCTCGGGAAAATAGCGCATCGCCTCCCTCGGAAAAGCAACTAAACTAGCTTCGGGGGAGAAAGACCAGCCACTCTCGGCAGGAGAAAACCCCCCGAAGGAGGAGCTTCAGTGCTAAGGGAACTCCCGAACTACTGAGACGACTTCGAGAGAAGGGTCCTTATTCCGAAGGGTGTCCTCGACCAAAGGGACCTCGGGAGTACGGCAGAAGCAATTAAGGAGCCTTTGACATGTCGCCCTCATACGCTACACACCGCCCTCATTTGCGCTCTGACACGCCGCCGCCGCATACGTCTTGTCATGTAGGACTATGCCAGCCCTAGCCCTTGACCCGAGAAGTCTGCAGACGGCTAGAGGTCCTCACGCCCAAAAGGTACAAGTTTCATCTGACCGTACACGTGTCATAATCGGAATGGGCCATCTCCTCCTTTATATACTAAAGAAATAGCCTCATTAAGGGGGCGATCCCTCTCTCTCTCTCTTTTAGACACTCCAAGGAGAAAAAGAACCTCTCTGGTCTCTACTTTTCTTCCACCTCAAAGTACTGACTTGGGCATCGGAGGCTCCTCCCCGGAAAAACTCCGGGGACCTCCTAACCTCTATTTTCTGAGTGTTTCAGGCAGGTTCCCCTGGGAAATCTCCACTTCGGACGTTCTCCCTCACCGGAAGTCTCTCTCGGTCTCACCATGTCACACAGCAAAGATGCTGAAGGGCATCATTACCAGTACTAGCTCATTAATTAAATACTTAAATGTTTATATTGTGCTCTCGGAAACAAGCTAGTACATATGTGGAACTTATGTGTTCATTTCAAGCTCGTTATCAAACATAGCCAAGTTATGCATGGCAACCAAAACACCAATCCAAGTTTTGGAACTAGTTTACTATGCACATGTTTTTCGTGAACAAGCATAGGCTTATAAACATACTATTATGCAAATCTATCATCAACATTACTTAAGCCAAAAATGTTCATGACCACCAAAAGTCTAATAGTCCATGTGCAAGCCATTAACACAAGTTTGGTCATTTAGACAAGACCAACATCATAGCGCATATGCAAACATGGCAAACCACACAAAGAGCCAAAAAACACACTTTCCACCTTAGAGACTTTGTTCCCATAATCTAGACTCCAAGTCCTGCACATAAAGTCCACGCTTATTAGCTTGTTACACAAGCAACCCATAACACTTAGAATACTTAGAATATTGAGCAAACACATATGTACACAAACCTTTACCAACAAAAAGAGTGTAAAATGCTCTTGACCTTTGTGCCTTTCAAGTAAGCCTTTTCCCTAAAAAAAAATAAAGAAAGGTGGGTGAGTTAGTCAAAAGTAGGTGACAAATTGGAAGACTTTGGTGAAAGTTGGGAGAATTTGTCAAAAGTAGGGGACAAGTAGGTGGGGGAAAGAATCCTAAGTGATGAGTTGGATGGGAGGTGGATTAAAATAATGGAAAATAGAGGGAGGTGGCAGCCATGGCATCCAATGCCTTTAAAATTGGCTAATCCCCCCTTAGTCCCTTAATTCCTCGCATTTGGGCAATTGAGCCTAACCACCAAAAGTCCTCTTTGTCCAATTGAGTCTCTCACCTTAAGTTTTCATCGTTTTGCTAGGCCTAAGCCAAGATTAAATTCTAAGAGTGTCCAACACTCATCATACTCCTTAATCCCACTTAATTTAGTGTCTCCCGAACTCAATGAACTTAATTCCCAATTTAGGAAAAAAAATTCTTCATATCCCGAGGTTTAATTACTTAGGATTTTGCAGGCATTATAAATCAACCTGTGTTAGGCATTAGGATTTATAGAGATAGATCTAGAAAATTACTCGGCCTAAGTCAAAGTACATATATTGACAAGGTGCTAAAGAGGTTTAGTATGCAAGACTCTAAAAAAGGATTCTTGCCCATGTCACATGGTGTAACTTTTTCTAAATCTCAGTGTCTAAGTACACTTGAGGAGAAAGAGCACATGAGTAAGATTCCATATCCCTCAACAATTGGATCTATCATGTATGCCATGATATGTACTCGTCCCGATGTCTCATATGCCTTAAGCATGACAAGCAGGTACCAATCAAACCCCAGTGATAGTCACTGGACAACTATTAAGAACATCCTTAAGTACTTGCAAAGGACTAAAGATGCATTTTTGGTCTATGGAAGCGAAGATGAGCTCATTGTAATGGGTTACACCAATGCAAGCTTCCAACCCAATAAGGATGATTTTAGGTCACAATCTGGTTATGTGTCTTGCATCGATGGTAGTGCTGTGAACTAGAAAAGTTTAAAGCAAGAAATAGTAGCCAATTCTACAACAAAATCTGAGTACATTGCCGCCTCTGATACTGTGAAAGGGGTTGTTTGGATCAAGAAGTTTGTCACAAAACTTGGAGTGGTTCCAAGCAATGCTAACCCGATAAAGCTCTATTGTGACAATAATGGAGCAATCGCACTGGCTAAGAAACCTCAATCTCACCAGCGATCCAAACACATGCTCCAATGCTATCATCTTATCATGGAGATCATCAAAATGGGTGAAGTGAAGATATGCAGGACTTCAAAAGACAGCAACATTGCTGATCCACTAACAAAACCCCTTAAGCAGCAAAAGCACGATAATCATTCTAGGTCCATCAGTATTAGATACATGGATGATTGGCTTTAGTGTAAATAGCAGATTGTTAATGTTGTGCCCAAAAGCCAATCATGAGATTATTGTATTTTGCACATTGAGTCATGATATTCTATTGAGACATCATTCCAATAATTGTGTTTATTATTTGTTTCTACGTAACGTAATCAAGCATAATTATAACCCTAGAATAATAATATTCTTAAACGTCCCTGGTCTAGCATTATTGTGGAGTAGGTTACAATAATATATAAAGACTATGAGACTAATATGAGATATGCAGTCTGTGTAAGGGACAAGTTAGAGAACTTGTATACTAGACTGACCCACCATGAGAATGCTACATCGATCGTTATATGTCATAAGTGAGTCTCAAAGTGATCATAGTATGTGTAGTCCTTTAACCTAAGATCTTCAAGATTCCCTACATATGAATCATATACTTTGATACTTTCTTTTGTTGCTTGTAACTGACTAAACATGAAGGTGGTCATTGAGTATATCACATATCATGCGAAGGTTTTGTATGATTAAGATCGGATTTGTCCCTCTTATGTAACAGGAGTTATATCTTTGGGCCCCTTGATAGAGTGAGACTAAGAAAATGCATAGCCATGCTCGGATGAGTTGATATACGATATCAATGTCATCAGTTTAAATTAGTTAACTCGATAATCAAGAAACCATATATCGGGCTATACAAGAGTGACACATTCAATGTCTCGTACTTGGTATTAATATATTGAATAAGGGGACAATAGCCTATATGGCTAATGATCATAGAGGTTTAGTCGAATCACCGACTATCTTGTCACTTGGGTAACAATGTTGTGTTGCTAGACACCGCTCATTTTTTATTATCATAAATGTGATTTATGATCATTGCCAATGTGATAGGAGCCTATTGGGTCGCACACATAGAGTCAAGTGGGTTATTTGAGTGTATGGGCCAAATTGTTTGGATTTTGGTTTCATAATAATTTCGGATTAATAATTGGCCCAAATGTTGAGTCATTAATTAAGCCTGAAATTAAGCTTAATTGGATTAGGGTTTTGAAACCCATTAGGCTTGAGAGTTAAGTCTCATTATAAATACATCATATAGTGAGAATTTTATATCTCTTGCCCTAGCCTCCTTAAGGATGAAATCAGAAGGGTTCTAAAGGCTCTAGCTGCACTTTTCTCTTGTCATTCCTTGGAGGACGCAAGCTAACACTACGGGCATAAGAGGAACGCATCTGCCATGACATGGTGGAGGCGTGGTGATCCCAATAGGCTCAAGAAGTGTTGGCAATGTAGCATACAGGTTAGTTCTACCACCAAGCTTGTCAAGTGTTCATAATGTTTTTCACATCAGTATGCTTAAGAAGTGTCTATTGGACACAAAGCATGCTATTGTAATGGAAGACATACAGTTAGAACCTAACTTGACATATAAAGAGAAACCTATACCTATCTTAGCTAAGGATTCCAAAAGGTTAAGAAACAAACTTATTCCCATGGTTAAAGTTCAGTGGTCACACTACTCTAAAAAAGAAGCAACCTAGGAAACTGAAAAAGACCTCATAGAAAGGTATCCTGAAGAATACCCGAAGCTAAAGGCTATTTTGGAGAACCAAAATTTTTAAGGGGGGGAGGATTGTTACCACCACACAAAAATGGGAGAATTACAAGTGTGGCATAATGGTAAAAAAGTCATTATATTGTGTAATTCTCTTCATAGTGATTGAAGTGTGAAGGGTAAAAGGCATAATGAACACCTCCTTAAAAGTGTTCTAAGTTGGTAACTTGGCCCTCAAGAAAAGCCTTAAGGATTGCTTGTTTGTCAAGCAACCTATGGACTTTTTTATAAGATTTTGGAAATTCGGGTACTCAATTGCAAAACTTTCACAAAAGAGCTTTGGAGAGTTATGAGAAGGATATGAATGGTATAAAAGTGCTATTGGAGGATCAAATTGCTCATGGAAGACAAGTTTGGACAAAGGAAACACTAAAGGCATTAAGGACCTAAATGTCCTAGTGTAAACCTTAAGGTGTTCATGCTTTTGACTTAAGTCAAAATGTGAGATTGTGGAATTATCCCACCATGGGGGAGGCAGCCAAGGCTTGATAAATGGTTCAAAAATGTTGGGCACATGTGTACCAATGAGTTTAAGACAAAGAAACCATAATTAGTGAGAAGGAAAATGACATAAAGCAAGGTTAAGATTGTTTAAGTGTGTTTTGTACCCTTAAGCTCATTTAAGGCCATTTAAGTGGCCAATTCACTTATCTTTCTCCCTTTTTCAGCATCCTCTAGCCCAAGAACATAGCCAAACTTCCTCCATAGCCACCACACCTTCAAACTTGCAATTGATTGAAATTAAAGGCAAAAGGATCAAGCTTAGATACTTCAAGGATCAAGCTTGATTTTCGGCCTACCCACTTTAGTAAGGGTTCTCTTGCTCTCATGGGTTGTTTCTTGTATTTTCAAGCAACAATGGAGCTAGGGCTAATCTTGGAAGACAGCCATGAGCTTGATGAACCAAGCTTAGTGAGGGGAGTGCACTTATTGAAGGTTTTGTGACCTAGTGTGAAGTGCACAGTGATGGCAGTGAAAATTGGGGTTTCTAGAGCCCAAAGTTAGTACTAACTAGTTTTAAAATCCTCCTAATACCAAGCATTAGGTTGAGGAGGGCTTCCATAGTGATTTGGTTATGTTTATTATGTGTTTTATGGACTAACCTATGGTTTATGTTGCTACTGCATTTCATGTGTTTGTTGGTTGTGAATGGCTACTGCATTTGGTTGGTATATCTTGTATATATGTGTGGTTGTTTTTTGTGTTTTAGTGTCTTTAGATGCAGTTTTTAATGATGGTTACATTGCCTATTAAATCCAAGTGCTACCCTTACTAAGTTTCTCAATGAAACTTACCTCCCTCAATTATGTCATTTCAGGTCCAGTAGAAAGATCACATTCAAACTGATAGTTGTGGTTTGATTTTTGATCTGAAATTTTAGTTTCATGAACTTCCATATGTCTAGTCATGATCTGGAAAGTTTGGTGATTTTAGGAGTACATTTGGTATTTTTAATGGTGATACTTATTGTGTTGTGCAGCAGCTGTCCAACATCCTATTTTGGAGTCCATTGTGTCTCAGGCACTCCTGTAACTTAGGGTGTGTATTTGGCTGAGTTAAGACCATTTTTTAGTACATGTATGCATGTACATGTAGTGTATGTAAAATGAGACAAGCATGTGAACATTTGAGTAATATTTTGGCTATGTAAGTGATGTGGTGCAAAGCTGCCTAAGTGTGAATAATTGGCTGCTTACTTGTAAATTCTGTTTTAGCCACATATGGTTGTTAAATGCAAGATAATGTATTTCCCATGTGTAATGGACATATATGGGGTAGCCTTGGAGGGCTTTCCCCTTGTGAATGAAGTGTTTGCACACTTATGAAATTTTATATGGGCAAAATGGTCATAAAGTGACCAGAATTTTGACTCTGCACTTAAATTTCTATATCTCCCTATGTAGAATGAATCTTGGTATGAAATTTTGATCACACCTAGATAACATCTATTGGTTGAACTAGGATTTGGAATTTCTGAATTTGGAGCCCTGTAGCCAAAGATATGACATTTCAAAATTGGCTACATTACTGTTCATTTGGTCAAAATTTTATAACCAATTTCAAAAATTCATAACTTGGTCCATAGGTGGCTATTAATGTAAAATAAAATTCCTTGCTTTGCTCTAAGTATCTACTTGATAATAGATTAAATAAAATAGAGGGTACATGACTAGAATGATACGATTTGTTAGTGGAAGTTACAGGTACAGTGGCTGGTCACTAGAACTTAATAAGATTGCCTAATGTGTGGTAGCAAAGATTAAGACTTGTGCTAGTGTTTTCCTTCTTTGCTGCCATGGTGTGCATGAAATGTGAATATGTTTGTGATGGTTGGACCAATATGCATGTGTTTACATAGTGCCCAAGAGGGCCACTTGGGTATGCACACTAAGGCTAGTGTTCTAATGGCCTATAGAACATTACCAATCATGGGAGTCTAAATGTACAATTTTGGCACCATAATTAGACTACCCTTAAGTGGGTAACACCAACATTGGAGAAGAAGCCATAAGCCAAAACAAGCTGAAAAAGGAAGCACTAAAAGGAACCTTTATCTTTATGGCAAACTAATTTCTATACTTTATGATATTGGCGTACCTATATCCATTATTTTAGCTAGATTGATAAGGGAATTGAACTTAGAGATCACAAACTACCCCAAATGTATATGATCAAAACAACTAGAAATGAATTAATGTTTCACATCACATAGTCAAAGATTGTGTGATTAGACTAAATGAGTTGGAATTAAAGGCTGGTCTGATCATTTTGGAAACTATTGGGTATGATACAATATTGGGCATGAATTGGTTAGCTGAAAATAATGTTATTATAGATTGCCAAGGTAGAAGGTTGATACTTCCAGGGTCAGTAGAATATTCTTTAGAGGACTCAATAAAGTTGAATATTGGACAAATAAAGATAACGGATTGTATGCCTATATTGTCTCAAGAGGAATACATGGGCTTAAATGAAAAAGAAACTAAAGATGAACTAAACAAAATTCATATTGTGAGAGAATTTTTAGAAGTATTTCCTTTTGAGTTACAAGGGTTACCACCCTTGAGGGAGATAGAATTTGAGGTTAAATTGAGTTCAAGTGCTACTCCTATATCTGTTGCACCCTATAGGATGGCTATTCTTGATATGAATGCATTGAAGAAACAATTAGATGAACTTCTTGAAAAAGTATTCATCAAGCCAACTGTGTCTTCTTGGGGAGCACTGGTGTTGTTTGTGAAAAAAAAAAAGATGACACACTTAGGTTATGCATTGATTATAGAAAGCTCAATGCTATAATTGCAAAGAATAAGTATCCTCTCCTTAGAATTGAGGACTTATTTGACCAAGTTAAGGGAGCTACAATTTTCTCAAAGATTGATTTCAAATCTGGATACTTCCAACTAAGAGTGAAGGAAGGAGACATTCCTAAGACTATTGTTAGAACAAGATATGGTCACTTTAAATATACAATAATGTCTTTTAGGCTTACTAATGCCCCGACATTCTTCATGGATTTCATACAGAGGATATTCAGAACATATCTAGACCACCTTGTGGTGATCTTTATAAATGATATCCTAATGTATTCAAAGGATGAGAAAGAACATGAAATGCACTTAAGAATGGTGCTAGACTTGCTAATAAAACACCAATTGTATGGAAAATTGAGTAAATGCCAATTCTGGACAAATCGAATTGAATTCTTAGGCCATGTGATAAATGGGGAAGGAATGGATGTGGATCCAACAAAAATTAAAGCTATCTTACAATGGAAGCAACCTCAAAACGTCAAAGAAATAAGAAGCTTTTTAAGGTCAGTTGGCTATTATAGAAGATTTGTACCTAAATTTTCTATAATGGCAGCCCTATTAACAAAGCTGACTAGAAAAGGGCAAAATTTTGAATGGTCTAAGGAATGTGAAAGAAGCTTTCAAGAACTTAAGGATAAGCTCACCTCAACACCTATTTTAATACTACCTAACCCTAATAAACCTTTTAAGGTTTATACAGATGCATCTATTGTGAGATTAGGATGTGTATTAATGCAAGACAAACAAGCCATTGCTTATCCTTCAAGGCAACTATGACCACTTAAAAAAGAACTATCCAGTGCATGACCTAGAACTTGTAGCTCTGATCTTTGCATTGAAACAATGGAGACATTACTTACTGGATAATAAATTTCAAATCTTCACTAATCACAAAAGCTTAAAGTACATCTTTACTTAGAAAGAGTTGAATGTGAAGGAATGAAGATGGCTTGAATACCTTAAGGATTTTGATTGTACCATTAAGTACATAGAAGGCAAAGCCAATAAAGTAGCTAATACCCTAATCAGAAAATATACAAGTATCTTAAGACATGGAGGAGAAGAAGAACAAAATGAACTAAAAAGCCTGACTTGTTTGGCTAACAAGTGGCTAGAATAAGAAAAAGCTCAATTGAAAGTGGTAACCATTCAATCAACATGGAAAGGAGAAATATTACGGGTACAATAGCAAGATAAAGATCTTGCTAAAATAACTGGTCAAAGACATGGGAAACTATTTCAAGGGTTTTCTTACAGGCAGTTATTGTTGTATTTCCAAGATATGATCTATGTACCTAAAGGATTTAAGAGAACAAATCTTGAAAGAAGGCCGTTGTAGTAAAATAAGCATACACCCTAGAAATTTGAAGATGTATCAAAATTTAAAGGAACATTTTTTGTGGCATAACATAAAACAAGAAATTGGCACATTTGTGTCCAAATGTATTGTGTACCAACAAGTAAAGGTGGAACATCAAAGACCATGGGGTAAGTTACAAAGCTTACCTATACCAAAAAGAAAATGGAGATCAATTACCATGGATTTCTTGGTAACTATGCCTATGACAAGAAAAAAACATGATACCATTTAGGTGATTTTGGATAAACTTATAAAGTCAGCCCATTTCTTATCCATTAATCTCACTGATTCATTAGATAGGCTAGCACAACTATATATTAAAGAAATAGGGAGACTATATGGTATCCCAGATGATATAGTTTCAGATAATGATTTGAAATTTGTATGAAAGTTTTGGAAGTCATTATATCAAGCATTAGGTACTCAGTTGAAACTAAACTCAGCCTATCATCCCCAAACAAATGGGTAAACGGAAAAAAAACTATACAAGTTCTTGAAGATATGCTGAGATATTGTGTTTTGGACTTTAGAGGAGAATGAGATTAACTTTACATTTAATAGAGTTCTCATATAACAACAGTTATCATTTAGTAGTAAAAGTGGCACCTTCAGAATTAGGTCATATACATGATAATTTTCTTGTCAGCATACTCAAGAGGTATTTATCTGACCCCCATCAAGCAATACCAACTTCTGACATTCTAGTAACTCCTAATCTCACCTATAAAGGTTCTAGCTAAGGATTTGAGGAAGTTAAGAAACAGATGGATAAGTATGGTGAAGATTCAATGGTCTTACCATTCTGAGCAAGAAGCCACATGGGAAACTGAAGCTGAAATGCTCAGGAGATATCCAAAGTCATTTCCAAAGTTGCTTGAGAATTTAGAGGACCAAATTCTTTAAGGGGGAGAATGTCACACCTATGACTTGTATTGGCCATAGGCTTTAATAGAATGTACAAAAACTGTACCTAAGGTATGTATATAAATGATACAAATCATAGATGTGACTACAAGTAAGTGTATGAAGGTAGGTGCCTAATGAGGTACCCAATGGTGCCCTAAGTACACATAAGGGGAACATGAATGTGAGTGCCATGGTTGTGAACTAAAAATGGCTGGAACTGAGTGCCAAAGGGGGGATATTGAGATTAGGATTTGAAGTCAAGAAAAGTTGGCTAAGGGCCCCAAAGAAATTAAGGTGCACCAAAGAAGGGGCACAAGGTGGCTTATGGGCACACCTTTGTATGCATCCATGTGAATATGAAGGCTATAAGGCCAACTGTCTTATGGAAATTTTATAAGGCCAAGTGCCTTAATGAAAATTTTGTATGTTTGGTGCCTAGCTTTAAAATGAAGCTCAGAAGTCTAATATGGGCTAAGAAGAAGTGAAGGGCACATAAAAAGAACCATGTGCACCATCCAGTGCACTATGGGGCTCGTGAGTGGACCTAAGGGGTCTATAGGTTCATATGAAGGTTTGATGCCTTAGATGGCCAAATTAAGGGACAAAGTGGGTGCTAAAATTACCCCACAAAGTGAGTTGAATGTGTTAATCAAATAATCTAAATTACTCAAGTAACTTAAGGGAGGTTAAGACTAAGAGTTAGTAAAAATTCTTAGCTGCCTAGCATAAATGGCTTGACTCCTCCCCACCACTTGAAATTAGCCCAAATTAATGTAGCTTCCTAGTTGTTTCTTGAGGCTACCATACCCAGAAAACCTGGCCAAAATTCCAGCAAAACAGCTGAAGGGAGCCATAGAAGGGAGAATGACAAAAACCAAACATGGCAGCACCAAGGTAGGCTTACGGTGCTATGTTGGGCATGTTAAAGCGTTCCTGCCATTTAGCTATCAAATTTGAGCAAGGTAAGGGTTCAATTATGCTCCTTCACCTAGGTTTCTAAAGGAATAAGGCTGCCCTAGGTGATGGCTAAGGCAAGAGGATCCTAGGAGCTAAGAAAAGGGGGCTAAGTGTGCCAAGGCATATGGTAAGCTAGCTAGTCTACATATGGCAAGCATTAGGGTTATGATCAAGCTTGGTTGAACTTGTTCATTAACCTGGAGCTCTATGCTAATTTGACTAAAATAAAAGTGATCATTTGCTTAATTGAATGAAAGAAATGCTTGCTAAGTCCTAAATGGAAAACTGTGTATATGGTGTGTGTGGTTTGCATGCTTCTTTGTTGGATGCATATGCTAACCCCAAATTATGAATATAGATATATTGTATTATATTGTTCTATGTCTCTTTTGTGTCTTCTTTGTCTTTTTTTTACAAGTACTTAATGGAGAAATTACATGTTTATGTATAAGACAATGTTTTAAACATTGTAGGCACTAGATGCCATGTTGAACCCTTATTGAGTACTAGTGTACTCACGCCCTGTTTCTTCCCTTTTCAAGAAAGGAAGTGGAAGAATAGGTGCCAGTGAACCCCTTCGAGGTTTATGAATAAAGAGGTATGGCTCGGTTATGTTAGTCTATGAAAAAAAAATTTGAAAGGTTCACGTAAAGAACTAATGCCTCATGATGTAGACTATAATGGCTATTATGGGATTGGCTGCCTTTGGATCTATACTAGTGTTTGTAAAGGCTAGGAGATTTATAAGAAGAGTTTTACCTAAGAGCCAACTAAGAATAGATGTGAGTGTGAGTGTGGGCATTGAAACTATGTAGCCCAAGTTATGTAACATGCATGCCATTTAAATAGCTCAACTTTTGAGTACATATGTTTTGGCCATGTAATCTCTAGAATGCCTAATTTTGAACTTATAAATATATGTACATAGTGTTGGCATAGAGACCTAGAAAGGCTTAGTGACATGTGTCTCATTAAGGCATAGTAGGCTTAAAGGTAGGCCTTTGAGGCACACAGGTAGTGAGGAAAATGTTTTCTTCAAGTTTGTGAAAAAGCTATCTCATTTTGTTTCAGCTTCCAATATTTTCATCTTTTTACGACTACTGCCGTTGTTCGTTTTACCTTCATCTTTTTAAACCTTGGCAAATTAGGTTTGTGTTAAAGACTTGTTTATCTTCACCTATACCATTTTTGGCCAAAAAATGGATGGCTTTTTATAGATTTGGTTTCTAAGGTTTTGGGGAAAAGCTTTTTTCCTGAGAAAGATGAAAGGTTTCTTAGCTTTTAGATTCGGAGTGTCGGATGGATTGTGTATCTAGTTTGGATCCAAGCTTGAACGAACCCCGTCCTTCATACCTTTCTTACATTCTTTTTACGACCTTATTGGGAGGTGAATGGCTCCATCAGTGGCAGTTCCCTTGCCACTGGAAGAGCACATAGTCATGACACATCACCTTTCCTGACGGGCTTGCTTAGGAAAGGTAATTTCTACTATTGAGTTATCATTGTTTTTTTGTTTAAGTATAGATAACATCTACACTAGCCTAACTATTTTGTTTGTCCTCCCTTTTTTTTATGCATACAAAACTCAATGGTGTATCTGGTTTGGATCCCGGTGGGGCTTGCTCATGAAAGGTAATTTACTAAACTTATTCATCTTTTTCTTTCTCTTTAACCTTACCTAACTTCTACATCGACCTAACAAATTTTTTATTTCATCTTTTCTGAGGCTTACAAAATTGGATAAGTATAACAAATAAATCAAAAAAGAAGCTGAAAAGATGAACAAAAAAGGTATGCCTAAACCTTTCATCACCTAACCATTGTTTGTAATTGTTGTTGTGGATGTACATGTATTGTCTGTCTAACACTTACTATTCTCCTACAAAAGCATGCGTCAGACTTAGATACTAAGAACTCTTATTGACTAAAAAAAAATATCATGCTTATAAAAGTTTTCTAAGTGCAAATTAATGTTATCCTAGACTGATTATTTACTTAAATAATCCATTATGCAGAAGAGCGATTTTTTTTTTTTAGTTTGTAAGGCCAAAATATGTTTTGCAATAGTTAAATAACTTAAAAAACACATCTAAATTAAATACATATAATAGGTAAAAATTCCATGTAAAATAATGGATTGCATTTCCATACTAAAATAATAAGGATCTAATGGAATTCTATCAAATAATGTTTTGGAGTTACTATCAATTGTAAGTATTTTATGAACATACAAGAAACGTACCATTCTAGATATACAGTTGTAGGTCTAGATGGAATAATTGCATCTTTTATGGTCACTTTATGTTTTCTTTAAATACTTTCCAAACATATTTATTTCACTGGTAAAGATATTCCATCATATATTTCAATTGTAAAATAGAAGACTTGTTAATAATTAATTAGGAACCTAGAACTTACCATTCTGGATATATGCATTGTTGATAGAAAATGGAACCTACTACTTCAGTAAAATATAGTTAGTAACTACTTTTGGTGGAAAAAGATTCTCGAAATGAAAACTGTACAGATCCATAATCATATCCCACATTACTTCTCTACCAAAACCAAGCAAAGCAAAACGACAGTAATAGAAAGACATTGATTGGTAAATAAAAATTGAACATGCTACTTTTTGGCAGATGATTTAATGGTTATTGTTGGTGTGAAGGCTTGGAGGCAGAACTTTTTGCTTCCCTACATTCAATCAATACGAAAAAAAAATTATCAAATTGTTTGTTCACTATTTGTGACAGAATTTGAAAATAATGATGAGATTTTTTTATCCCTGGTTAAAACCTCATACTTGTTCACTGCTGGAAAACTAGGTGACAATTTGCTTCAAATTTGTGAAAACTTTCTAAAAATGCATAGAATTAGCTATGTTAAACATGTTTTTGAACTGTGAGCAACTTGAAATAACACACATTATTACCCTTGTAGTTGCCGGCTAAAATAGAGGACTGTTGCATAGGATGGCCAAGTAAGAGAGATCACTACTCCTCGTTTTAGAACTGTAAACAACTTGATTGCTGCCCGTTGCTTTAAAATGTTAACAAAAGTGAGAGGTTATTTGTTTTTATAGTATAATTAGGAAAAGTGCATATGTATTATCCTGCTCATTTTATACCCATTCTGTTTATAACTGTAACTAGTTTGTGGGCTAGGGTAGTGGAGGAGTGGGACGGTTAATACCAAGTGGTTGACAAGAGGAAGGGAAGAAAACTGCAGCTTCGAAGCTACAAGAAGAGGGTATGAGTTGGATAAATTTAAACAATAACAGCTACTTTAGAAATAATTGTAAATGATGATAAATGGGGTAGTTTGGTAGAAGATTCAGGAACTACAACAACATGGGGTTAACTCCAACCGTACCAACTTAAAGACATAATATTTTTTAAAAGAAAGTTTTTAAATGATATAACATGTGTCAACTCATAATTGTACACGGAAAATAAGTTAAATCTTCTCAAACTGGCTAAGTGAGATGAACTACAAATTGGTAAATGACAGGTGTGTTTCGCTAGGTGCATTTTTTGAAATCACCATGTATCAATTTATAGAACATTTAAAATTACATGTGTTGCCTCAATGTTTTTTTTAATTTTTTGGAAAATATAAAATGACTAAACAGCAAAATATCATACTTTCATATCTATTTATATATTATAGATTTTAAAAAAACAAACTTAAAAAAAATGTAAATTTTTTAAATTGCAAATCCCCTACCCATTGCCCACGTTTCCCTGACTTTACTCGCATAGATATTCCATTACTCTCTTTTCAGTTATTGAGACAACTACATTTTACATATATAAATACTAATCTACGTTTAGAACATTAGTTTTCCTCTGCTTTGAGCTTCTCATAATCAGTCACCACTCTTCTTTTCTGAGTACTAAAAATAAAAATTAGTCGACATTCTCATCATAAGGGCATACTTTCTCCTCTACATGTTTGTTCATTCAACTTTAGAGCAACAAAAATTAGTACCAATAACTTCAATTACAAAAAAATTTCTTCTCCATACATATTTTATTCTGATTATATTTTCCATGCTATTTTCTCAATTGAGTTGAGGATATTTGGTGTTTAAAGAATGTTATCATCATTAGGCAACAATATTTCATGTCAATATGCACACTAAAGAAGGTAATGTTAGCAGTTAGTACACTTTAATATTTTTTTCCCATAAAGCTATCAGATTCATTCACCCCATTACCTTATCTTCAATTAGCAAGTTCGACTCAATGTGAAGAATAAGTGACAGAATCAAAAACTTCAATCTTATTTGGTCTCAATTTGCAGATACTGAAGAAGGTAAAGCTAGCAGTTTAATTGGCAGGCGCCGAATAAGGTAAGGCTAGCAATTCATACACTCGAATATTTTTTTTTTCCTATTAACCTGTAGGTTTCACTCATCCCATTTCTTTATCTTGAATTATCATGTTCAACTTAATGTGAAGACGACAAAATAGAATCAAAATCTTCAATGTAATACTAGGTTTGTACACACCTTTCAATACTTTTCCATGACATATGATGGACTGTTTGTTACTGAATTATATTGCCATGAAACTTTTTTAATGAAGCATGAACTAACGAAAAAATACCAATGCAGTATATTTGTATGTTTTGTTAATTTGTCTTGCCTTCTCCATGCCTTAGGAAGTATGTTCGAATGATAGAATTCTTACCATATGATGCATTTCTTTGACAACCCAATAATATAAATATGCTTGCCTATGGAAAGATCCAATGTGGTTTTTTCAAAATACAATTTCATAAAATTATTTTCCAATAAAGTACACTTTATTTGTGATGCTAAAGAAATGTGAACAATAGATAAAGGTGCCTACTCTAATTGTAGGGAACATGTATTTGTTCTCCTCCACCCAAAGCACTTACAACATTTATTTATTGCCAAAAGGGGCAAATAAACCACTGATCTTTTTACCTCAGCGCATATTAACTATCGTTATTTTTTTACAGTCAAATCACTCATTAAAGTTCACGATCGAGTAAAATCTAATAACTATTGTTTAGAAAATTGGGAAAATTAGCTACTTGTGCAACTTTACGGGGGGGGGGGGGATATTCCATTTTGTTAATGCCACATAATTATTATCCTTCTAGGTAAATTACAACATCTATTCTCAAATTATTTAACTCATGCACATAGGCCCTTACACTAGAAATTATGCTTGAAAAACCATCCTTTTTTCTATGAGTCCTGTCTCCCTGTCACCACCGCCCAGAACTTCAGCATCCTCGGCAATGGCTACCTTCACATCTTGGAGCTCTCCCCACTTCTCCCTCTATAATCGAAGTAATCGCCTATAACACTGCCGATAGCGTATGACCTCGTCTGGTCCATGTTTGTCTACGGAAGCCATGGAGGGTTTCTGCTCTTCCCTATTCTTCGCTACTACCTCCATAGTAACAACTGGAGAAGCATTATCGGCACAATACATGGAGGTTGAGGATAGCTGGGTGGATGAGGAAACGGAGAAGATGGTCGTGGAGGAGGAGGCGATGGATGTGAAAGCCGAGAATGATGATGAGGATCTTCTAATCTCGAATCTGGTCCTTGACAACGATTTATTCAAGGGTTTGGGCAGAGTCTGTCATTTGGGGACAACTTCTTCAATAGCTCGCCTACTGGAGGGGCCGCCGCCGGTAGTGTTTGATTCTATCGAGATTGTCATTTGGGGGGTATTTGTAGTATTAGATAAAAGTTTGGGAGTAAAGTTAGTAGTTTTCCCCTTTTTCTTGTACAAAACCTTGCCACAAATATAGCCACGTATGTCACCACATCATCAAAATTTGCCACATCATCATACAGTTGGATAGACATTACATTAGTGGCTAATATCAGCTCAATTGCAAACTTTAGTAGGTGATTTAATTGTGAAAAAATAACGGTCGGCGATATACGCTGAGGCGAAAAGATTAATAGTTTATTTGCCCTTTTCAACTTTATTTATTTATTGAACAAGGTTCAATTCTCTACCAACATCCAACACCACAGACAGTAGCTCAAACAACAGTTTTCTAGGTTCTTATTTAATTTTTACCAAATTTTCTGCTTTAGATTTTAAATATATAAATAAGTGTGCTTCTTAGTGAAATAAATAGGTTATGCAAGTGTTTGAAGAAAGCTTAAAGTAACCAACATGCAATAATTTTGGTTTTCTTCATAGTTAGTTTTTATGGAAATGCATTATGGTTACTTCCTTTTTTCCAACGAAAAATACATCTTCAACAAAAAAAAAAGTTGTTTCCCCCAAATTCTAGGTTTAGTTACTTGCTGGCTGTTTTAGCTTGGCAATGCAATGTGGTTAGCTTTTCTCACCAAGAAAAAAAGAATACATTTTAAGCCCAAACAAAAGTGCTTCCCCAAAAAATGCAATTGAACTTCAAACATGTTCTGCCGATTTTATTTCCATTGTAAGGTTTTATCTTCCCTAGGGTGTTTGTTTATGTGTTTGGTTTTCATTTTATTGAATCTGCCATTTACATACATAACCAAACCACGTTACATTTCCAACCGAATAGTGAAGATAGATGCATGTTACTTAATTAAAAAAAAATTTTAAAAAATTTACCCTTGTTACGGGTATAAATTATTTCTTTTTGAAACAATAATCCTTCCGTTATGGGAATGTGCGAGTATAAACTATTGTTATAAGCTAAGAGCCTCAACTACTCTTCATTTTTTAAGCCGTGTAATCATATGGTGTTCCTGCTTTCCAAAAATTTAGACCATAATTACTGAGGTAACTTTGGTTATTTTAGTAATTTAATATGCTTAGAATATTTAATGCAAATAAATTCTTAGTTTAATAAAGTATAGTTGCTTAAAAAAGGTAAAAATTGGTCATTTAAATAAATTAGACCAAGAAGGACATTTTGGTCATTTTATATAGTGGCCCATTTTTATTGCATGGTTGGATAGAAATGGAAAAATATTGAATTTGAGATATCACAGTTTTTCATGATTCCTGCTTTACCCTTGTCAAATTGTGAATTGACTAGATTGTCCATAGATGGTTTATGTGTAACCCTTAGAAGTATTTGTACTAAATTGTATGTCTGTTAAAGCTAAGGATTGAGCGTGTAATTAAGGTGAAGCGGCTTAATGCTGGATTTGGTCCTAGAAGTTTCTGCCTTGTTGTTTTTGGAGACAAAAGTTAAAGACTATGTCAATAAGGAACCATGTGCTTGGCACATGCGTTTAAGTGATAAAGAACACAAAAGTTGATTTGGTTTAATTTTTCTTCATTGTCTTCTTCATACATATCCGGCCGCCACTCGAAAGTGTCCTTCCGTCTCTATCAAGCCTCCATGACTGCACCATCCAAGCTCTAATCCACCGAATTAATCACAAATTTAAGGGACAATTAGGAGAAAAGAAGGATTTCTTGCATAAGAAGCTAAGTTTTGAGCTCATTTTTGTAAGTAAATATTTATGTTTCCCTTAATTTTCTGCTTTAAGTTGATGGTGGAGGGGCTGATATTGCTAATTAAATTGGTTCCAAGCTTGTTTGTTGAGAGAATCAAGCATAGAAGCTTGAAACAAGCAAGAAATTTATATAAACCTAAGGTTACAGTTAAATTTAAGGAGGTAAGGGAACCATTTTATTTCCTTTGGTTCCTTTAGCTGAGAAGAAGTTATAAAATTAGAAAAAATGGCCTTTTTGTTAGTTAATTGTTAGATTTGTTAAGCTAGCAATAAGAAATCAAAAAGGACCAAGAAACATTTTTTTTGTGTGTTTGTTGAGTAAAGGGCCGGTTAATTGGAGTCCAATGAGATAGTTAATCCTAACCATTTAAACCATAAGAAATGTTGTATTATTTTCCTAATTATGATTTATTTATGTAGCTAAATGATCAATTCAAAGAGAAGTACTCAAGCTACTATAAAGGGTACAAAGAAGAATACAAAAACTGAGACCATAAGGACACTGAAGTTGGTGTTTGCTTGCATTAACTATAAGCTCAAATTAAAATTGATGCATTATGAATTTTTTTTACAATGCATTAATTAAGAGAGTAAGAAGTGGACAAGCAGTGGCTTAAGGACTAAGTAATTAAATAGCCCTTAAGCATGCATACAGGTACTAATTATTCAAGATGGGCTTTAAGCCTAAAAAGTACCCTAGCTAAGCTACCAAGCTTGGCAAGAATGAGCTGCCAAGTTTAAGAACTCTTGTATAGTGTGAGTAAGGGTAAGTAAGTGGCAAGCCAAGCTTGCTAAGGTAAGAGTTAAGCTCTTGTAAAAAGGACTAGGCTGAAGATGGGTTTCCCACCATAGAACTCATACTAGTGGCCATTAGTTAAGATGTTATAATGTTTTGAGCTCATGTTAATATATGTATGTATGCTATATACGTTGAGTCCTAAAGATTATCTTGCAAGTATTTAATACTTTACTGAGAATTTGTAATTCACACTCCTTTAAGTGCCATATTGTGCAGATACTAATAGTGTGAAGTCTAACACCCACTGAAGGGTTGTTAAGCAAGGTTTTTCGCATATGTATTTAAAGTATCATGAACCTTTAATGATTCTAAGTTATTAGTTAGTCATACTAACGTACTAAGTAAGTTATTTGATATAACCTTGATAGATATAGGCAAAGTGCACAAGGCAAATTGGTCATCTCATTTTTGGAGCTTTGTGCTCAAGTGGGAGTTATTTTGATAGTTTCAAACTTTGTACATGTTGGGTATTAGTGTACCAAGAAAATGCCTCTAGTTTAATTAGTGTGTATGGACTTCTTTAGTGTATATGTCTGTATACACACTATGGTTGCTTATGAATGTACATAAGTTAAGTGTTATGTATACACAAGCTAATGCTTGAAGTTTAAGTAAACATGTTTATACAACTTTGGTATGTGTTTCAAGTGTTTTATGAATGCCATGGAAAGTATTTTGAAAGGTTTTATTTTTTACTTCTCTTCTAATTGTCGAAGTTAAGCATGCATTGATTCATGTCATTGGATAATCAAATAATGGCATATAAAGTTTTAAACAACACAAGTATTAGCTTAGCCATTTGCAACTAAGAGAGGGATTACTAAATCTTGATATCCTAAAATCCTAATAACACTCTATATTAGGGTAAGCAAAGTTCCCTCACATATGGACCACCCACCTAATGAACTAAATAGTAACTGTCAAAAATAATTTTAAATTGTGGTAAACATGTGTAAAATACATTAAAAATTATCTCTAATTGAATGCACAATATATAGACACAGGTATGTCTTTATATGGAATTAACTTAGACACATAATCTAGGTATGAACTAAATAAAACAAAGTTCACACTTATCTTGGCATCATTTTATCCTCCACAACATCCTTTCTTTGAGAATCCTTTGAATATTTTGTCTAAACATTTAATAACTACTTCCTATAAAATTACAGAGGAGAACATCTCATTAGTGACATGTGCTTAACGTAAAAAAAGTATAAAGTAAAATGCAAGAAAAAAAACACTTATGGACTTGCCATCCAAATGGATAAAGAAAAGTATATCCATTGATCTCATCTGTGACAAAGAAATGTATAAAGCCAAATTAAGGAAATGATGTGAATCATTACTGCCATCATTAAAAACTAGATCTGGTGAGAATCATCACTGCCATCATTGGAAAAAAAATGTCATTACTAGAGAAAAAAACCAAAAAGGTTGAAGATGAAAACAAAACACATAACCAGATTTGGCCGAGAGGAGCTTTGCGAGTGAAAAACAAAACCTTTGTCTTGATGGTGGGTGTATGTTAGTGATGACTAGTGAGGAAGAATGACTGGAGAAGAATGGGGATGACGATGATCAAGGAGATAACGAGGAGAAAGCAAAGAGAGGGTGGACAATGAGGGGACGTCGATGGAGAAAAGGTAGGAAACGGAGAGAGGATGAGGGACCGAGGGCTAAAAGAGAATGGCGGATGGAGGATGAAAATGGTAGGAGGATTAGAACGGCTAACAAAGGGTGAGAACAGTGAGGCTGTGAAGAAAGAAGAGATGAGAGATAGGATGGATGAGATATGAGAAATAAAAGGGAGAAGAGGATATGAGGGAGGTAGCTGTGAGTAAGGGATGATAGATGAAAGTTGAAGGTAGCTTTTATAGGGGCAAGGTTAGGTTTTTATATGGGCTATCTTTTATATGGGCCTTAAAGCCCGATTTCTGACGACCTTTGAAAGAGAAGTAAGATGAGGGAGACAAAGTGAAGCACTTTTCTAGGGTTCATCGAAGAGGGTGTTTTTATATATTCTAAAAATGTCAAATTACAAGCTTAAGTCCCTAATTTATCTTCATCTACCAAAGAACTCCCATAGTTTATAAAGAGACATCATTAGTAGTTTGCCTAAGTGATCGAGTCAACCCTAACAGAACCCTATTTCAAGACATAAAAAATCAGGTTGGTACGGGGTTAAACCCAAAACCACCCGACTATGACCCAAATGTTATCCTAACTCAAAATTCCCTTATATCTAATATCTAGTTTCCATGCCAATCCAATCTCATTCCCTAATTTCCTTAGGTCTATTACACCTAAGTCTAGCCTTAAGTAAGTCAAAGTGACCTACCAATATAGGTAGTTAGTTTAGATTTAACATAATATGTTAATGTGTTCTCCTCTATGGTTGGTAGGATGCCTTAAATAAGTCAAAGTCACCTACCAATATGGGCAGTTAGTTTAGATTTAACATAAAATCATAAATATGTTAACGTGTTCTCCCCTGTGGTTGTAGGAGGCTGTGGGGTCCATGTTGTTTTTGACTAAATTATGTCTGTATGTAAGTCACAATTACTTTTTGTTTACAAGCACAAATGATGTTAAAACTCCTTCGTGTATATTGTAAGTACATGTCCGATCTTTTCAGCAACTATAACCGTTTCCTCAGACCTTTATAGCTTATGCCCAACAAACCTTCATCCCCTATTATCCAGATCTATGAATATGAGGGGCTGTGCTGATCTCTTTAAGTAAGGGTTGGTAATAGGAAGCTCAATCTTCATTGCTTTGGTGGTGGAAATCGAGACTGACGCAACTTTATGTCCGGAGACTACTAGTGTTACTCCCCCTAATTAGAGCATGTGTGTGCTAAACGAGGATGGGAAGACGATGGGCTCAGACCAAATGGTCCAATGCGCCAGCAATGACTATTGTGTCCTATGTAACAATGGTTCGGTTGAGCTTCAGACGATCGTAATAGATGTGTGAGAGAAGGCGAAGATGTTTGCTTTGTTTGGATATGATCATTAAGGGCGGGGGAGGGGTGGGGAGGGGGGGAGTATGTCATAATAGTCATTGTTTAGATAGAGTTAGTAAATGGAAGGAAGGGAAGTTCACCCCCTTTGTTTGGAAATATTTATTGAAGGAGATGGAGGAAAGGAATTTAATTATTATTACAAATTTATCCTTAGTTTATTTTGTAAATCCATTTTATTTTTTTTCTCAATAATGTGATAAATTGCTTGTCGTAACAAAATTTCCATATATAGATGCAATAAGTGAAAGTTTGTAAAGTATGAGAACTTTTTATAATTATTCTCCTAAGTACAATATAAGTACGAACTTATTGAAAAAAAAACTAACATAATTACAGATGTTGAATCCATAGAATAATTATAGTATTTTTTGCCAAATTCAGAATTATAAAAAAGTTACTACCAAATTTTAAGGTTTAATAAAATTTTAGTAGAAATGATAGCACTACATTATACTGGCAAACGAAAAAATAAATAAAAAATAAAAAATAAAAGAAAAATAAAAAGCCGAATGTTCGATCGCATGCATATTTTGTCCCTTAACACAAGAAAATGGTGGATACTCTATTTCCAAGTGTGAATAATGTTACTACTATTTTCATGACCCTTTACTTTTTTGTCTCCATAAGAAAATGGTGGATGCTCTATTTAAATACAATATTTTTGCTATCTTTTTCCTTCTCATTTATCTTGTCCTATAGTCCTATTTTCTTTATCTCAAGTGCCCTACAAGCTTGGTGCCTTGTAAACAAGCTTGCGGGCTCAAGAAGTCAAGATTAATAACCCTTCTTTGACTCGCTCTGCCAAAGTCGTGAAAGAAACTACATATGCCTTTACAAAAAGCTTTCTCACTATTTCTCTTCATAAACCCAACACACCTGTTAAGCCTTTACTTGAAAACTACCCAACCATTTTGGCCTCACCATCCAGTCCTGCTATCGCCTCGTTGACTTTCCGCCGCCCGACTTGATTGCCAAAAAAAACAGAGCAACAAAACAAAGCCCAAAAAAACAGAGAAATGGCATGTGCCGCTGCCGTCACCGTTGGATCGCCACTTCCTGCTAGCCTTCGCTCATGAGTGAGAGGGCAATTTTGAGAATGAGAAAATTTAATCAATTTTGTCAAATCCTTCCCTCCGATTCCCCGATTTGGGGGGCTTTCGAAATAAACTTGTTGAAGGGATGAAGAGGGAGGTGTTTCATCCCTTCTTAGCCTCTCCCTCCCATTTCTTCCCATCCAAACACGGACGAGAGGGGGTGTCTCCTTCCCCTTCCACCCTCTCCCCTCTATTCAAACAGGGGCGTCAAGTAGTAAAAGGGGAACTACTGGAGGAAGGGCAACATGTGACTGATAAAGTCATGGCAGTCTTGAGATCACAACCAACTTTAGAGGCATACATTAACGGGACCACATCCCCTTTATCGAAAAACAGCCAAAACACGTCAACCAAAGGCTGTTAAGCTCAACCGAACTGGGCTATTATCCCCCCAATCCCAACCCACTACCCTCGACCCTCACAGCAATTTGTTGCTGCTCTCGCCTTGCCTCCTGCTCTGCCTGATAGAGTTTGCTCTTTTGAACCCAGCTCCGCCACATCTCCGCCCCCCTGTCCTACTCGGCTGCAACAGCTTCGCCCCTTCCCCCGTCTTGCTCCTTCCATCGCACCCTTACCATCACGAATGAACCCAGGTAGATGTGGCCCTCACACCAAACGGTGAATCACTCGACAATACCATCATAGGTTTCCACTAGCCTCTAGTCCATCAACTCACTGGCAGTTCACAAGTGACAACAACATTCCAAGATGGATTCACTAATGTTCACTGTAAGTTTCACATTTTCAGTTGAAATTTAGGTCTAGGGTAAATCGGTTTAGGATTCAGGTCTAGACAATTTGATTGTAATGTTTGATTAATATTGGATTTGGTTGAATTTGATCATTTAATTGGATTTGTGAGTTGCTTTTTATGGTGTGATGGAGGCCGAATGACTTAGGCCGATTGATGCTTATAAAGTTCTGTTCTGTCTGCTTAATATGGAGCATATAAATAAAAAAAATTGGTAATGAATGATACTTGCGATTTTATCCTTGTTAATTTATTTTTAGGTTTATGGTAATTGGTGGGTTCAAATTTGAATTGATTTGAGACTTTACCTTGTCAATTATACTAATTACACTATTGTAATATTGTATTGATTTTACTAGCTTGTTGCTAGCTATTGTTGCTATAGAGGATTGCCAGATTATTGGCTGCTACTATTGTTTTTTCCTTCATGCTTACTACTTTGGTTTACTGGCTTTGGTTTTTTATGGTTTTGCTTATGGTTATGGATCACTAGATCAGCTTATGGAATTGTAGTTGTTGAGTATTTGTGTTGCCATTCACTTATGGCTCATGAATTTGTAATATGCTAATTGACTTATGGTCATGGATTAGCTAATTACAATGTTGGAAAATGTAATGTGTTATGTATTGGATTAACTTATGATGCCCCGAGGCATCTTCGTTTGCTGTCATGTTGACAGGTGGAGAGACTTCCTGAGGAGGCGAGCGCCTGGACCTCTGGTTTCCCAGCTGAGTGTGCCTGAAAAGCTCAAAGAAGAGGTTAGGAGGTCCCCGGTTTGCTTTTCCGGGGAGGACCCTCCGACGCCCAAGTCAGTTTTCTGAGTGAAGGTGGAGGAAGAACACTAAGGGATCAAGTGTCTTGCCTGTTTTGTGTTTTCTCAGAGGGAGGAAAATGCCCATCCCTTGCCCAGTCCCTTTTCCTAGTATTTATAGGAGTAGATGGTCCGTTCAGATCATGACACGTGTTCGGTCGGATTTGATCTGTGCTTTTGGACCTAGGGGACAGGCAGCCGTTTGCAGCCTCCTTTAGCCCTGGACCCGGACAGGTTGTGTCAGGACTGGGGGGGCTGCGGCGTGTCAGTTTGCCGTTCAGATGTGACGTGTAGGGCTTGTGGGCAACATGTCAGAGGCTCCTTAAATGCTCATACCGTACTCCCGAGGTCCCCTGGCCGAGGTCGCCCTTCGGTGCGTGCACCCTCTTCGGATTCTATCCGTCCTTCGGTGTGAGCACCTCCTTCGGGATCTATCCCATAGTTCTGGGAGCTCCCTTGATGAACACCTTCTTCGGGACTCACACCCATAGTTAGAGGATTCCCTTGTTCAGGTGTTTCTTGTTCGGGGAAGATCCTCTTCGGGGCCTCTGCCTTCGGGGAGATTCTTCCTTGCTTCAGAGAGATGGCTCTCTTACCTGAAGACGGTCAGTCTGGCCCCTCGATGGAGATGGTGTTGTCCTCGGAATTCCTGACGAGCTAACCAAAGTCTCGAGCTCATAGTGTTTGACTTCGCACCTTCCGAGGTCAGTGAAAAGATCCTCTCTTGGGTGACGTCAGACTCCTCGGCCAATATTCTGGCAGGGAGTTACTACCGAGGAGGCAATAGCCTTTGGCTATCACAGGCCCCCCTCCGAAAAGCCGAAGTGAGAAACTTCGGTTCATCGGTTTTCGGGTCCTGTGGCTATGATATCTGCGCCGAAGACGCCTTCTTCTGCTTGTTGCGATGGGCAGCATTTTTGCGTCCTCGAGGTGCGAGAAGATAGGCTGTCCCTGTGCCGAAGATACACCCTCTGCCCGAAGTCACAGGCTGTCTCTTGGTATCCTCGTGTCGAGGGAAAATAGGATAACCTTGTACCGAAGATAGACCTTCTGCCCGAAGTCACAGGCTGTCTTTTGGTGTCTTCGAGGTAACCTACTTTTTTGCCTTTATAGGTCTGCTCATGCGTCGCGTCCTGCGTCTAGTGGAGTCAGTCTAGGGTGGTGCCTCTAAACCAAACGATGTCAGAGGCCGTGCTCGACGTGATGGGTGACACGTGGCACGTTCGCTGCTCGATGACTGACACGCGGCACGTTTGCTGCGCGAGGGCTGACACGTGGCACACTATTACTGGGTGAGAATGCACTGAGTAGGCAGGCGCGACTTTTCAGGCTCACTTAGCAGTTATGGCGACGCTTCGCCTTTTGAGGGGTACTAATGACGACGGTTCACCTGGCCTTCTCGGCCTATATATACCAGTCCTGTCATAACCCTCTTTTTGCTTCTGCTTTTGCTTTCTTCTGCCTTCTAATTCTCTCCCGATTTTCCGCGGCAGTTCTCCTTTTTCAGGCATTTTTCCGACCACTTTTCACGACGGCTTCCAGAAATCCGAATTCCGGCAAGACCCTTGGTGGGTTCTAGTCCTTTTGCTTTTTTCCAAAGCTTTTTCTTTGTTTTTCCCGAACTCGTTTTCATCATGTTTGTTCCCGAGAGTTGGCAACCTCTTCTTTCTCACCCCTGCTGCACTACTCCGGCAAAGCTAGCGAAATGGAAGAAAAAGTTTTTCTTACCCTCTTACTCTGTGACGAGGTTGCCCCGTCCTTACTGATTTCCTTTCTCCAACCGAAGTGATGAAATCACCGTTTTCCGAGCCCAATTGAAGGCCAGACTACGGTATCCCCCCCGGAGATGGTTAGCGCGTTCTGCGACTTCCATGGCATTGCCGTTAACCAGCTCCCACCGAACTCGTACTGTTATTTTAACGCCTTCCTCTGTATGTGCGGCGTTTTCAAAATAAAACCTCACTTTGTAGTTTTTCTTCAGTACTACAAGCTCTTCGTGGTCCCGAAGGGTGGCTTCTACTTTATGCTACCTCAGGGATCCGGGAGCAAAAAGTATATGTTCACCTTTGCCACCAAAGACAGCTGGCGAGGGTGGCAACAAAAATTCTTTTTCCTGAAGAAGTCGGAGACTTGGTCGCACTTCCCGACAAAGTGGGCTCAGGGGAGGCTCAAGATGGATGTTGTTGACCCGAAGATACTGCTAGACGCCGATGTAGCACCTATCTTTGAGGACTTCGACAGGCGCATCCGGGCCGTCTCTGACTGGGCTGCCGAGGTCCCTCCTCGTGCCCTTTACCCCTTTCCGATCAACTGGAGGCTCATGACCGAAGAGGTCCTTCGGGAACTCAAGGTGGTAAAGGAGCATGAGACAGACCTCAATATGCCGAAACCGGCTTCTTCGGGGAAGGACTCCTGGCTCGTGAAACTCCTTCGGGGGAAAGAGACTTATGAGTCTTTTTACGAGAGTAAGTTACTTTCTCATTTTTCCCTTCATGACTTCATCTTGGACTTACACTGATCTTCTTTTTCTTTTTTCAGAGATGGGCGACGACGCGGCTGCCTTCTACAAGGCTCTTTTTACCGGGCAGGCCGAGAGGGGCGAACAGACAAAGAAGGCCGCCTCTCGGAGGCGGAAACAGACTTCGGGCGGCCCTCCTTCCAAACGGGCAAAGAAAGCTGCTCCTTCCTCTCTTCCGCAAATTCCGGAGGAGGTAGGCGAGGAGCCCGAAGACCCTGCTGCCCCTTTGCCCGAGGTTCCTTCTGCCGACGGTTCCTTCCTCTCTTCCGCGGAGGAGGTGCCGACGTCCCTTCTTCCGACGTCCTTCCTCAAAGCCCCACGCCTTCGCATGCTCTTCTGGAGGGCGATGGGGAGGAGACCCCTTCTGCCGAGGAGCGGCGTCAAATAAAAGGCAAGGGGATCTCTACTGAGGCGACGTCGATTCTTGACGACGACGTTACCGAGGTGCCAGCAGGTTTGCACTTTTGTCGAACCAACCTTTTGTTTTTTGCAAATCCTTAAGACTTTTCTGGCCTTAACTAATTTTTCTGCCTTGTTGTGCAGCGGAGGTGGCCGCTCCTGACTGGGTTGCCGAACACGCCCGCAAGAGGGCCCTTCGGGATGCCAAAGTCCCAGCAGGGAAAGTTCCGAAGGAGCCGTTCTGGACGTTCACGGAGGACATGGATATGTACTCCGAGGACTGTCCTGAGATGGCCAGGCAGATGTGCAAAGGGGTGCTTACCGAGGCCTCTTATAAGGCCCTTGCGGCGGCTTACCCAGGTGACAACTCTTTGGCCCCAAACTCACTGAACATGCCGCCCAGGTACGCTTCACTGTTTTCTCAGTGCCAATTTCACCTTTGCTTTTTACTTAGCATCATTTTCCCTTTGTTTGCTTTTTTTGCAGTTGATGGGGTATGCTGGGTTCCTCCGAGTTCGGGTGGCTCGGGAATCAGAAAGGAGGGCGTCACTCTGGGACGCTTACACCAAGACGAAGGCCCAGTGTTCGGCGCTGGAAGCCGAAAATGCTCAGCTGAAGCAGTCTGCGGAGAAGGAGGTTGCTGAACTTCGGGAGGGGCTCAAAAGAGAGAAAGAGGAACTTCAAAAAGACACCTCCCAGAAACTTTCTGACATCGGTTCTCGAGTGGCGGAGCTGACCTCGACCGTTGAAGCGATTCAAAAGGATAAGTCAGAAAGTGACGTAATCCTTGCGAAGACGCTCGAGGAAAAGGCGCAGCTCGAAGCTGAGGTCGCATCTCTGAAGAAGCCTTCAGAAGAGAAGAAGAAGATGAAGGGATTGAGGAGAAAGCTCAAGGATCTGGCGAAGGATTACGCGGATCTGGAGAAGGACTACGCGGATTTGGCGGTCAAGAAGCGCGAGTCCGATGATATGACGAAGTTGGGCTTTCAAGACGGCTTCTGCCTTGTCCGGCACCAAATTCTGCAGAAGTTCCCAGATTTTGACCTCTCCTTCCTGGAAGGCATGAACATCCCCAAGGAGCCTCGGTGGACTTGGTCCAAGATCGAGCACTTGAAACTGCCTCCTTGTCTCCCGGCGTCGAAGGCTACTGACAAAAGCACAGAGGCTGGCAGTTCTCAAGACGCCGAGGTTCCTTAGTTTGTACTAGGGCCCTTTGTCTTCATTTTCTTCTTCTTTTTTGTAGTCTTTCAGCAACTTTCTTCTCTGTAAGCACTCTTTGGCTTAATAGATACAACTTTGGCTAAGTATTTTTTGCCAGATTCTTTTGTTTCCCTCTGTCCCGAACATAATTCGCTCGAGAGACTTCGGAAAACCATACTTTTGCTTTCCTTTGTCCCGAACATATTCGCTCAAGAGACTTCGGAAAACCATACTCTTGCTTTCCTTTGTCCCGAACATATTCGCTCAAGAGACTTTGGAAAAGCTTACTTTTGCTTTCCTCGGCGATTGCTTTCGTGAGACTGTTGTTTTGTACTTCTTCAGAACTTTTTACTTAGACAAATTTTTCCAACTTGTGGAATACAACTTTCCCACCGAACTTTTTAGGCATAGAATTTTTTCAAGGCCTCTGAGTGCCAAGTATTTTTTAATTCTATGCCTTCGGCATCACCGAGCTTATAAACTCCTTTTCGTACTTCGGCAAGTACCAGGTAGGGTCCTTCCCAATTTGCGCGAAGTACCCCGTGGGACGGCTTTCGGGGTGCAAATTCAGCCTTTCGGAGAACGAGGTCTCCCTTCTTTATTCCCTTTGGCCTGGCGCGTAGGTTTATGGCTGCTGCCACTCTTTGCTGGAAAGCTTTTCTTCTCAGCTCGGCTACTTCTCTGTGTTCGCCGACGAGGTCGAGCTTGGTTCTCAGGCCGAGGTCATTTCCTTTTTCATCGAACACTTGGACTCGTATTGACGGTTGTACTACCTCGACGGGGATGATGGCCTCTGTACCGAAGACGAGTGAAAAGGGCATTTCCCCTGTGGCTCTTCGGGGTGTCGTTCGGTAACTCCATAACACACTTTGGAGTTCTACTGGCCATTTCCCTTTTGCTTCCCTCAATCTCTTTTTCAGACCATCTTTTATCGTCCTGTTGGATACTTCTACCTGCCCATTACTTTGGGGGTGAGCTACTGGGGCGAAGTGCATTTTTGTCCCGAGGTCGCTAATGAACTCTTGGAATCCTTTGTCTACGAACTGGGATCCATTGTCCGCTACGAGTACCCTCGGTATGCCAAATCTGCATACGATGTTTTTCCATACGAACTTCCGCACTTCTTTTGCTGAGATAGTTGTCAGAGGTTCTGCCTCGACCCACTTAGAGAAATAGTCTACTGCTACTACGCAAAACTTTACGCCTCCAGGCGCCGTTGGGAGTGGCCCAATGAGATCTATGCCCCAAATTTCGAAGGGCCAAGGACAATCTGCCGAAGTCACGAACTCTGAGGGTGTTCTTTGGATGTTCGCATGTCTCTGGCAACTACCACATTTCTGGACGAACTGCTTGGCGTCCTTTCTCAGGGTAGGCCAGAAGTATCCTTGGCGAAGTATCACTGCTGCCAGGGCGTCGGTTCCGATGTGCGAACCACAGGCACCTTCGTGAACTTCTTCGAGGATCATTTCAGTATCCTCTTCACTAACACACCTCTGTAGTGGATTTGCATATCCTTGCCGATATAGTTCTTCCCCAATTAAGAAGAAACGTCCGGAGCGCCTTCGCACTTTTGCGGCTTCGCTGGGGTCTTCGGGGAGTGTGTTAGTTGCGAGATACGTTTTGATTGGTTCTTTCCATCCTTTCCCCGAGGTCGCTATGCTTAACACCACGATGCTGGGGTGGCTTAGCACCTCGGCGCAAGTTTTGGATTTCGCCAAACAGTCTGCCTCAGCATTTTCCGTCGGGGTACGTTCTCGATTTTCACGATGTCGAACTCCCGAATGAGCTTTGTTACCAACTCATGGTATTTCGCCAAGGTCGGGTCTTTCGCGCCATAGTCCCCTGCCATTTGCCGGACCACCAGCTGGGAATCACTATGGGCTTTCAAGTTTCTCACGCCAATTTTTCTGGCCAGGCGTAATCCTGCTATGAGGGCCTCATACTCGGCCACGTTGTTGATGGCGTTGAAACTGAACTTGATGGCCTTCATTACTTCTAAGCCTTCGGGGCCTCTGATAATCACTCCAGCTCCCTGGTGTTCGGATCCTAAGGCCCCGTCAACGTATAACGTCCATTCTGGCTCGTCTTCCCCCGAAAATGAATGTCCCTCCTCGGTGTTTGGTACTTCGGCGATGAAGTCTGCCAAAGCTTGAGCTTTTATAGCTTTCCGGGGTTCATACGTGATGTCGTGTTCGCCAAGCTCTATACACCACTTGGAAAGCCTTCCCGAATGATCAACTTTCCTCATAACATCCCGTAGAGGCAGGGTACTTCGGACGATAATGGGGTGAGCCTGAAAGTATGGCCGTAGCCTCCTTCCTGCAAGTACCAAGGCATATATAGCTTTTTGAAGCAAAGTGTACCTGACTTCGGCGCCATGCAGGGACTTGCTGACATAGTAGACTGGCCATTGCTTTGGCCTTTCTTCTTTCACGAGGACCGAGCTCACAGCTTTTTTCGTGACGGCGAGGTACAATACGAGGGGCTCTCCCTCCCGAGGTTGCCGCAGAGTCGGCAGGCTGGCCAAGTAGACTTTGAGTTCTTCCCAGGCTTTTTGGCAATCTTCATCCCAAGGATGACCATTCCTTCCGAGGTCGCCTTCCATCTTTGCTGCCTTTGTGAGGACTTTGAAGAAGGGTCGACACCTATCTCCGTACCTGGAAATAAACCTGCTCAGAGAGGTTATTCTTCCGGTGAGTCTCTGCACGTCTTTGACTGTGGCAGGAGTTCGGAATTCAAGCAGAGCCTTAATCTTCTCGGGGTTAGCATCGATGCCTCTTTCGGATACCATGTACCCAAGGAACTTTCCCGAGGTCACCCCGAAGATGCACTTCTCAGGATTAAGGCGGATCCCGAAGGTTCTGAGGTTTTGGAAGGTTTCCTCTAAATCTGCAACGTGGTAGCCAAGCAGTTTGCTCTTGACTATCATATTTTTGGAAGGTTTCCTCTAAATCTGCAACGTGGTAGCCAGGCAGTTTGCTCTTGACTATCATATCATCGACATACACCTCCATGTTCCTCCCCATTTGGTCTTTGAAGACCTTGTTCATCAGCCTCTGGTAGGTGGCTCCTGCATTCTTGAGCTCGAAGGGCATCCTAATATAGCAATATGTTCCTCCCTCGGTGATGAAGGCAGTCTTCTCTTCATCTTCGGGGCCCATCCTTATCTGATGGTAACCACTGAAAGCGTCCAAGAAACTTAGGAGCCCGCACTCGGGAGTTGAGTCTACCAGTTGGTCTATTGGCGGAAGAGGATATGAATCTTTCGGGCAAGCATCGCTCAAATTTCTGAAGTCGATGCACATCCGGAGCTTAATACTTCCTTCCTTTGTGGCAACTACCACGTTGCTTAGCCATTCGGGGAAGTTTACCTCCCGGATAATGCTAGCGTCTATCAGATGCTGGACTTCGGTCTTGACGAAGTCACTTTTGTGAGTTGAAATGCTCCGTTTCTTTTGCCGGACAGGTTTTACTTTCGGACTCGCTTTGAGGCTATGCTGGATTACGCAAGGGTTTACCCCTGGCATGTCCTTCGGCGAGTAGGCGAACAGATCTTTATTTGTAAGCAGAAAAGATACAAGTTTTTCCTTGTCTCCTTCGGCCATGCTTTTCCCTATTCGGGTGCTATGGCCTGGGACAAGCTCAACTTTTTCTGTTTCCGCTTTTGTGGGATCTTCTGCATCGCCCCTTTCCAGCTCTTTTGCTTCTACAGCATGTGCTAAGTTGCTTGCTGGAGCTTTTCGTGCTCTGACGAACACCTTTCTCACCTCGCCTTCATCAATGAAGATTTTTGCGTCTCCTTCTTTGGTGGTGAAGGTGACGGTCAGGTACTTTACATCAGGGCGAATGTGCAAATTTCCCTGTGTCTGTCTGCCGAGGATGGCGTTGTATGACGAAGGAACGTCCATGACTATGAACCTTGCCATGGTAGAGGCGAACAACTCAGCAGTTCCTTTCTCCGAAGTTCCTTTCATCATCAAGGGGAGGTCGATCCACCCGAGGACAGGTAGCTCAGATGGTCCTACGCCGAACGTGGGTGAAGTAACAGTCTTGAGGTCACTCTTGGATAGGCCCAAGCTTGGCAGCAAATGTGAGAACAAGACGTCTGCGTTTGACCCATCTTCCAGCAGTACCCTCTTGACGTCCCAGTTTCCTATCCTCGCCATTATCAGCAATGGATCGTCATGGGGAAATACGATAGTGGAGCCATCCTGGCGGGCCAACTTTTTTGTTGGGCTCTGATATTCCATCACCGCTATCTCTCTGGCCCTTCTTTTCCTTTCCGAGGATGGAAGCCCGGTTGTGATCGTCTGTATTACTCCTGCCGAAGGTGGAGGACGCCTTCTCGGACTTCGGTTCCTTCGCCTGTCTGAATCGTAATCCTCGTCATCGGGCTTTCCTTCTTCCTCTTTTTTCCCTTTCGGGGAGGGCATTCTCAAATAACGCCGAAGCTGGCCCTGCTTTATCAGTGATTCAATGTACTTTTTCAACTGAAAGCAGTCTTCGGTGTCATGACCGTGATCACGGTGGAACTGACAGAACTTCTTCATGTTCCTTCTATTGTCAGCAGTCATGCCCCTCGGTCGTTGGATTTGAGCCCCCTGTTTTTCCAATGCCATGAGGACGTTAGCCCTCGTGGTGCTCAGAGGTGTAAAGTTTTGGGGCTTCCTTCCTCCTACTCGCATTCTCCGAGGTCGGCCTAACTGTTCCGTTGGACACCGGGCTTGCTGGCTGGACCCTTCGCCACGAGCGTGGATATGGTCAGCCTTCGGTCCAGTCATTCTCAAGTCTTCGGCTGTCATATGTTGTTCAGCCCTTCGGTAGAATTCTCCCAGCGTGTCCGGGGGATCTTTGGAGAATTCATAAAACAAGTGTGAATCCCTCCGGAGGCCCCTCGTCATGGCGAGGATTCGGATTTCGGGACGAAAGTCCGGAACACTGAGGGCCTCTCTGTTGAACCTCTCGACATAGTCACGGATGGTCTCCCCGTTTCTTTGTGCTATGTCAAACATCTGGACGGGCATCTTCGCCGTCGGCTTGCTCCCAATGAACTGTTGGGTGAACGCTGTGGACAGCTCCTGGAACCCCCTGATGTTTCCGGGAGGCAGGGAATTGTACCAGGCAGTTGCTGGTCCTGCGAGGGTGACTTCAAAGCACTTGCAGAGTGTAGCATCATCAGCCCCGTGTAGCACCATGCTGCGTTTGTACTTTCTTAGGTGGGCCTGGGGATCAGTCCGGCCCTCATAGGTCTCTAGCCGAGGTAGCCTGAAGTCACTTGGCATGGCCGCCTCGACCACTGTTCAGGCGAACGGAGTTTCATCTCCAGAGACGGTTTCAGTTAGCCTGGCCCAAACAGGCTTGCGTGCCACCTGCTGTTCCACTCTCTCCAGTCTTGCCAAGACTTTCTTCCAGGAGGAGCGTAGCACTGGGCTCCTCTTCCTGGTGCTTGGAGCTTCTTGGGTAAAAGGACTGTTGCCGTCTCTTCGGAGAGCGACTTCGATACCGAGGTGCGGGGGACCTTGCCTCTGGTGATAAACTTCTTCTGGACGGGACTTCAGGTCGTTCAGACCTTGCTCTTTCCGCCAGCCGTGCTCCGAGGGGCAAGTTATCTGTCGAGGATTCTTCTCGTGGTTCCCCACTTCCCGAGCTATGATGGGTTGCCCTTGGGCTTTTCTCCCGAGGTCGTGCTGGCGAAGTGGGTTTTTGCGCCTGGGCCGGTTGCGGCCATCTTCGGTCTATTTGTTGTGTCATTTCAGCCACAACAGACCTCTGAAAGTCTCTGAAAAAACCCATGGTGATGACAAGAGGGCGTTCCACTTCAGGCAAGGAAGTCTCTGGGGGACTTTGTTCGGTAGCTGGTTGGGTCTCAGGCGCGGACGGGGACTTGGGGAGTCCTTTGTCCTTCGAACGCCGAGTTTCGACAACAGCTACCTGGGAGTGGTTTCCCACAGACGGCGCCAAATGATGCCCCAAGGCATCTTCGTTTGCTGTCATGTTGACAGGTGGAGAGACTTCCTGTGGAGGCAAGCGCCTGGAGCTCAGGTTTCCCAGCTGAGTGCGCCTGAAAAGCTCAAAGAAAAGGTTAGGAGGTCCCCGGTTTGCTTTTCCGGGGAGGACCCTCCGACGCCCAAGTCAGTTTTCTGAGTGAGAGTGGAGGAAGAACACTAAGGGATCAAGTGTCTTGCCTGTTCTGTGTTTTCTCAGAGAGAGGAAAATGCCCTTCCTTTGCCCAGTCCCATTTCCTAGTATTTATAGGAGTAGCTGGTCTGTTCAGATCATGACACGTGTTCGGTCGGATTTGATCTGTCTCTTTGGACCTAGGGGACAGGCAGCCGTTTGCAGCCTCTTTTAGCCCTGGACCCGGACGGGTTGTGTCAGGACTGGGGCGGCTGCGGCGTGTCATTTCGCCGTTCAGATGTGACGTGTAGGGCTTGTGGGTGACATGTCAGAGGCTCCTTAAATGCTCATACCGTACTCCCGAGGTCCCCTGGGCGAGGTCTCCCTTCGGTGCGGGCACCCTCTTCGGATTCTATCCGTCCTTCGGTGCGAGCACCTCCTTCGGGATCTATCCCATAATTCTGGGAGCGCCCTTGATGAACACCTTCTTCGGGACTCACACCCATAGTTCGGGGATTCCCTCGTTCAGGTGTTTCTTGTTCGAGGAAGACCTCTTTGGGGCCTCTTCCTTCGGGGAGATTCTCCCTTGCTTCAGGGAGATGGCTCTCTTACCCGAAGACGGTCAGTTTAGCCCCTCGATGGAGACGGTGTTGTCCTCGGAATTCCTGACAAGCTAACCAAAGTCTCGAGCTCATAGTGTTTGACTTCGCACCTTCCGAGGTCAGTGAAAAGATCCTCTCTTGGGTGACGTCAGACTCCTCGGCCAATATTCTGGCAGGGAGTTACTACCGAGGAGGCAATAGCCTTTGGCTATCAACTTACATGACTATAAGATGTGCTATGAAGTTATTTTTACATTAAAGAGTTTTGCATTTCTCATATGTGTTGGCACTTGGCATGTGTAAATGGACAACAGTTTTTTTGGCAATTTTACTCATTTCAAGGCCCAAGACCCGACCCTAACTTGATTTTTTTGGGTTAGGGTCGGTTCAGGCTACCTCAAAGAATAGGGTCGGGTCAAGCCATGTTTTTTGGATGGTGGAGTTGTTTCAAAATTTCGGGTTCCGACCCTAACCTGACCCTAAACCTGAAATTTACAGCCCTACTCATTGTTGCCAGTGGAAGGGGAGCGGAGATGAAGTCACGGTGCGGTGGTTTGTCGGTGGAACTAAACCAACCCTACCCTAAACAAATTTTTTTTTTCAAGTTACGGTCAGTTTGGGTTAAGGCCATGAAATTGGAGTCGTGAATGAACCAAAAAATTTTGGGGTTGGGCCCAAAACTGACCCGTTGACCTGAACTTTTAGCCCTTTATATACAATATCCGTGAACACTTACTGGTTTAGTTTTGTGTGTCAATTGAAGAGTAAAGAAAAGAATTTAAAATAATGAGAATTTCCTGTGATGTTGTAGATTATGTTAGTAACTAGTTTAAATACCCGGTGTTGCCATGGGAGAAAAAAAATAGAATAAAAGTGTTGCAGCAAACTGTAAAAATATAATTCAACATGCTAATATTTTACAATTAAAAATAATCTGAAACATGATATGCCATATATTTTTCACAAGAAAATGCATTTCAAATATTGAAATGGATTGCAAAACTTCAATTATGTAATATTTTGTTAACATTAAGCTAAGTTTATTAGCCTAGGATTTAACTTTGGCTGACCCAAGATCAAACCTAGTTTGGGCACGAGTTAAGGTTAAGTGATTGTGTAGGCTGATTTTGGCCTCTACCCCATCAACCCATGCCTGGTCAGGTTAAGTGTGGTTGAGGTTGGTTTGGCCACAAACACATCTCTAATCTAACGTCCTGCCTAGAAGCCGTTATAGATATACTTTCTCCACCACCTGTACCAGGTTCTGTAATTTCCATGCATATAATCCACGCATAATAGTGGATAAAGAAATATTTTCATCCCATCTGTCCTCCTAAATAATATAAATTAATAAGAAAAGAAAAGATTTTCTAAAAGATAGTTTTTTTTTCCATTACTCACATTGATATATAATAATTTAGAACAATCAATAACAAAATAATTTAAAAAAGTTATATCATCTATAAAAAAAAAAATCCAATATATTATACTACTATGAAAATTGACAAAAAAACTTATAATTATAAAAAATCTAATGGGTACCTAAGCATATATAAAACCCAGTTAATTGAGTTAAAGTTCTCAATATGATGTTGCTGCAAGATTTAAAAAGTTGAAAAAAAATATTTTTTATTTAAAAAAACTTTAAAAATTAAAAGTGAACAATAAGAATGTTAAAATTGACGTTTAACATTTTTAAAGTTATAAAAAAAAAGATAAATACTTGTACATCTACGTCAATTAAACTTTGTTCATAACTTATAGGATTAATTACAATTTATCCCCAAAATTTAGGTAGTATTACACTTTACATCTCATATTTCAAAAATATAAACTTTGCCCCCTATCTTACACTTATCCTCTAAAAATGAAACTGTTTTACATCTACAAAAAGAAATTTTGATATTTTAAAATGTCCATTAATTGTATAAAAAGTACCATAAAAACTAAAATTATTAAAATATAATTATTATATAATTTAAATTAAGATTTCAAAAGTTGTAGTCAAACAGTGCAAAAAAGATAAGGGCAAAGTGTATAGTTTTGAAATAGAATGGAGCAAAGTGTAATATCACCTAAATCTTGGAGGTAAATTGTAATAAACCCTAACTTATAATGATATATAATAATTTAGCACAACTAATGACAAAAAAAAAAAAGAAACTTCTTGTATTATACATAAAAAAATCCCCTCCAATATTATATTATCAAATTCACTAATTTTTTTAATAGTAATCAAGATAATAGGTCAACTGAAAGTTAGATAAAAATTTTATGAAATGTTTTAAAGATCTTTTGAAATGTGAAGATAACCTAACTTATGCTACCCAAAACATAAGTAAATTTAGAGTCAATTCATTTTAACTTAAGTTAACTTAATAAAAAAATTATTTTTATTTTTACTTATTTTTTTGCTCAAACTAATTTTATTTGAAAGTCAATATTATGTAAATACAATAAGCTATTTGAAAGTAAATTTTCATGATATTATTAAATTTTTATGAATTTTCCTTTTTTAATGGCTAAAGTTAGAAATTTCATAAAAATTTAGTAATATTATAAAAATTATTTTTTCAATGGATTATTACACCTCTATAATATTGAATTTTACATAAAAATAGTTTCAGGTAGCAAAGATTGACTCTTAGTCTAGCATAACATAAAGTCAAAAATCCACTTAACTTAAATAAACTTGAATAAAAAGGTACTCCATCCATCTCATAAAGGATGATGCATTTCCTTGGATATGGAGATTAAGATTTGTTTAGTTTATTATTTTTTTCCATTGTTACCCCTAGAACTAAAATAAAAAAAATTCTTTTTGGGTCATGTGGAGTAAGGGATTAAATAATGAATAAAAATGATTCTTTTTGGTGTTTTGTGTAGTAATAATTTTAATAAAGATTAAAAAAATCCTTTTTGAGTTTTGTATAGTAAACGTTTAAATAAGAGTAGTAAGATAAATTCAATACTAAAAATTAAAAACTTTCCAAAAAAAAGAGGGAATATTGCTTATTTATACCTCACTAGATTCATGAAATCATTTGTAGATTAAACTTGAACTTGGCCTGCCACATAATTATACCTTTTTCACCACTTATACCAGATTAAGTAATTTCTACATAGGTTATGCTCGGTATTGTCTAAGTGCCCTAAAGCAAGAGTGAGAAAGCAGCTTGCTAAAAATATGTTATACTTAAGAGCAACATGAAGAACAACATGTATAATTTTCATATTTTGACAATTTGCATAGAAGTATATGGAATAAGTATAAAACTTATTACGTATGAAATAAATATGAAATTAATATTTATGATAATTACTAAATTTCATGGTTACTGATGTTATTATTTGGAGATTAAATATTTATGGATTGTGTCTTTTAACCTTGCCCTAATTGATTATTTGTTTAAAATATTATATGAGGAACTGAATTGAAAAGAGGGCTCGAGTTTGATGACTTTATGGTAGTTGATCCTAAAGGGGCCCACTTACCGCTTTTTCTTTTCGACAGCGCAAACGGGAAGCTGGTCTTCATTAAAAGGAAAGAGAAAGACCGGCAACTCGGGCTGGGTTTTTCCTCCACCGTTATTGCTAACCCAAAATGTGAAGGTAGCTCGGGGCATGGTCTCATCCTCCTCCTTTTGTTCCTCCACAAAATGTCACAGGCTTCAGCGACCACCGACTCTGAAACACCGGGAGGGCCCTAGAAAATTGAAGCATATCACAGCAGCAACTGCAAAAAAGGGAAATCAGTGTCTTTTCCACGAAAAATTTGTTTTTTGGACGTTTTCTCCAAAAAAAAATGTGGATTGCCGCGCAGAACGTGGGAGCACCGGCCAAAATCCACGAATTTGGGCTCTAGGATATCGTAGGAGAGAGGTTAAGGAGTTCAGAGAGATAGAGAGCAATAGATCTGAGTGAATTTTGGGAAAATGGTGGATGGTGATTGAATGGCGGTTGGAGGCCGAAACGCCGCCAGTAACGCTCCTGGTGTGCTGCGCAACCGACTCTAGGCCTTTTCCTTTATGGGTCTCACGCCTTCAATTCCTGAGGTAAAGTTCTTGTTTTCAGTTCATCGTTTTTTGAAATTTAGGGTTTTGATTCCGTTCCATTCTCCTAAGTCTTCCAATTTGATTAGATGCTTTCGTTCTCTCTGTCTCTCTCTCCTGCTTCAAGGATTTTTCTATTTTTAATTTAGGGTCTCTTAAAATCTTGATATTCTCCAAGTCTTGAAGGTTCCTTGACTTGCTTTGAAACAGAAAGTAGTTGGTTGTCATATCTCTAATTTATTCTCGTGTGTCATAACTATAGCAGATGATGAAGAAAGAGATCGAGCAACTTGCAAGCATATCTTATACATCGGTCATGTTTGTTCATTTTCTTTTCTTTTTTTTTTTTTTTTTTTTTTTTTTTTTTTCTGGTTTCTCTTTGTAGGTTTTATTGTCTTTTCCTTTTTCTTCTGGTTGAAAATTTCCGCTTCATATCGGATTTCCCCCGTAACTATCGTGTTCTTTTACCCGCTTTGTCCCCTCATTTTCCTTTGATTTACATGAAATGACATTTGTTGGCTCCTTTGACTTGATATTGCTTAGTTTGGTTTTCTTCTTTTCTTCTTTTTTCCATCCCTTTACATTTTAATCATGGGTATTGGTCTGAGAAAATTGACTGCATGTAATAGGAACATTTTAAAGTAGGTTCAAAATTGATCAATCTGTTGAGCTCTGTACAAGTTAAAAAATCGTCTGTTAGTTTAGGACAAGACAACAGAAGCAGAGGGCTCAGCGTTTCAGTTGCTTTCTCTTGTCCTTGGATTTTTTTCACTCCTATCTTTGAGTTCCTGTCTTTGGTTCTTTGCAGTTTACCTGAAAAACTATTAACTCTTGAGAGGTTTTGTACCATATTACTCCGTTCTTATACATTTTTTTTTTATCCATCCGAAGGGAAGATAATTTCCTTGAATGTCATTTTCTCTAAAAGATCTACTTTGATGTTGAGTGTCTAACAGTTCAGTTTACTACAACTTAGATTATTTTCCCCAAGTGGTGTTGGCTTTAACAACTTGTGAAGCATAGTTCCCTTTACTTGTTCTGTAGTTTACTGCTAATGAACTCATTCATCTCCTTTTTCGCCTATTTAAAGTCCTTCTTTGGTGTGTGTTTTTTGCAAGTCCATAGTTCGTGCCGTATTCTTGATCATTCGTATATTTTTTTTACATTGAATTTGTTATGTGAACTTGATTCTTATGCCTAGGGTGAAGAAAATAGCTGGTAAAGTCCATACGATCTACCAGTCTATCTCCTGTTTTCTAGCAAATGAGAGCATGTGTTATGGATCTTATTTTTCAAAGTCCACATGATCTCCCAGACTATCTCCCCTTTCTTTCGAAGATAACAGTCACTTTAGTGTAGATATGAATCACTTGACTGTAGAGACTGAAGATACTTTCACAAGCTTTTAAATGATCAATTGAGCGTGATCCTTCTTGCATCGATGAGGTCGGGCTATGGTATAGCCGGCAGAAGGGTTCCAAACAAATGGTGAATGAGAAAAGAACCTCCTTGACGATTGCTGCTATGCATGGTAGTATTGATGTTATAAAGTTAAAATTTTTTTTCATCAGACGTTGATGTCAACAGTCCCAGTGGAGTTGACAAAAGTACTGCTCATTCTCTGACTTTATTTCTCAAGTATTTTATTTTACCTATCATGTTTTCTGTCTTAAATTTGCTTCTGCTAATTTATGGGAAAGTTCCTTCCTTTTACTTCCATTTATGCCGGACTTCACTGAAAAACATGTACCTAAAAAAGGATGCACCCATGATCTTCTGTTAGTCCATGTTTTATATAAAAGCCGAAATAGTTTTTTTTATTTTTATTTTCATGCAGACAAGTTACTCTATGTTTGTGGCCAGTTATATAATGTGTGTGAGCCCAATAGCATGCCTGACCACTCCTGTTGTAGCAAATGATGATAATGTAGAGTTGATGACGAAGATCTGTTTGCAAAATGAAGGTAATTTGTTTTTCAATGAGCATTTAGGCTATTTCTGTCACTAATATTATGGCTTTCTTTACTTATTGGAATAGGCTGTGAAATTATTTTAAGCAGGAAAATGAATGGTACCATGGATGTGAAATAGGATAGACAACAGATAATGGCATGAAAGTTAACTTAATTCCATATAATAGGCCAGAATTTGCATTAGGTTTTATTTTTTCTAAAATTTTATTAGGATAGTCTTTTGACAAAAGGGTTTTTCTTGACAAAAAAGTTATGTTATGAGTTTTAACATCACAAAGCATTAGATTGTTTTTGGTACTGTTTTTCATATCTCATGTCTACGGGATTAATTTGAACTTGAATCACATAAAAGTGCTTACATGTATTCGCATCTTTTTGGAAGTTGATTCTATGAGCATACTATGTGATAAATAGAAAAAAAAAAGACATGCTTTTGTACAAAAATTAGAAAACAACTAACCTGTTGTGCTGATTAGTGGATTCTGAGTCAATAGTATTTCACAAATTTGATGAAATAACAATCAATATTGGATCTTACCAGATGCTAGTTTTTGTTTTCAGTATGTTCCTAGAAACTGAAAACTGAAATAAAGGTTGCACACAATCATTCAAAGATGAATATATTGTTGTGCTTTTCATCTTTACCATATAAATGTTGATTAAGAGACTTACAAGTGGCAATTATGTCGATTTTCTTGCTACTGCAACGTAGAGTCCAAGTGTTAAAGCGGAGAAATCACACATATTGCATGATTTGCATATGAATAGATAAACAACAATTGTTTTACATTGGAACTTCTGTATTTGATGCCTAGTTTCTCATAGAATCTTAGTTCTTTATATAAGGCTGGACATAGGCTCTTGTTTAATAATGTAATGCATATGATCTCCTCTTTTTTTGGTAAGTTTGGTTAGTTTTTAATTTTGTGTAGTTTGACTTGTTGACTTTTACTTTTGATTTAGGAATTTAATGCAAAGTTATTCTAATTTGGCAAGTGCAAGGAAGTAAGCAACGAAATTGCTCGGTGGCAATCTTTGATTTTTATTCTAATTTGGCAAGTGCAATGTTGATGCCCTGAGACAATGTTTGAATTTATTGTAATCAGTTGATTTGTGTTTACTCAATTTTGGCTGAGGTTTGAGTTTTGTAATTTTGGGAATAATTTGCCTGGGAGTTGACAATATTTTATTTCGTTGTTAATTGCATTGTAATTTTGTGAATATTTTTCTTGCCGCAAAATTGTAATTTTGGGAGTAATTTGCCTGGATTTAATTTGTTGACATTCCATTTACGGTGATGAAACAACAATAGGGATTATTGACACTGATTGTTTCGTTAAGAGAGTTAAAGCCGTTAACAAATCTATGAAGTTTAATGATGGGTAAAATTGGAATCACTTTTTGGAGAGGACAGTTGTAGTGTGAAAATATTAAAACGTGACACATGGCAGGTAGATATGAGCCGAATTAAGGAAGGGAGTACTCCCTTAAATATTTCCTGCTTTATATATATATATTTAGATGAAATAGTGAAACAATTTAATTAGTGTTTTCTTTTTTTTCTTTCCTATATCAGGTTCTACAAATTCTGCATCACAATTAAATCCATCAAATGTCATCACGTCTCTGACCTTTGTAGGTGTGTAGCTATGACACAATCAAGGTAAATGTATGTAACAATGAACTTAATCGTGTTGTCACTTTCTTTAATTGTATTTGATTATGTGTTTTGTGTAATTGTAGAGATGTGGTAATTTTTGTCTGATTAAGGGTGAGCACTGATTTATTTCTTTGCGGAAAAAATTCACTGAAGGTATTTAGAGCACAATATAATAAATATTGTCTCATTTTCTTTGAATATCTTTTATATTTGCACTTTGGTTATCATGCAAACCAATTTTTCGGGTGTACTGTTGTTTATTGGAAATTACAAAGATCCACTTTATTGTTTTGTGGACTCTGAAAGAACTACCTGTGGAAAAAAAATTACCAGATGACTTGTATGGTTTTTTAGGTACCTATTGAGGTATTTGTTTAGGTCCTTAGTCCTTATTATCTTTTCTACTTTTTTTATTTTGTATAGTCAGGTGAAGTCACTTGCTGATTATGTATATGAAGTTACTGACTAATAATGTGGAGTAAGCAACATTAAGTACAGAGTATCATTTTATATTGTTTTTCCCTAGGCATGTTCGTTCACATAGAGTTTAAACTTCATTATTTATCTGCTGGTGTTTCTACTTTTTCTAGGGAAACTTGTCTAGATGTGTTTTGGATACCATATTTGTTTGTGCCGAGTGTTTTTAAGTATGGTTATTGATGATACTAAGTTATTGTTTTTATGTGTTTTTAATTTAATCCATTATTTGTATCATATTTATCATTTTATTCGGTATTTTTCTGACTTTGATGATGATTATTATTTTTTATTCTTATTATTATTTTGGAGATGCTAAAAGTTATCATAACACTATTTCAAGTGAAAAATGGTGATTTTGGTGAACTACAAATTGGTATCAGGAAGCTTTCTATGTATCGCTTAAATGTTCAGAACTATGAAGATGCTAAGAAATAATGTGAGTTATGTTATATTTTTAGTTTAAAAAAGGCATTGATAGTCCATGAGATACATCAAGATAGTAAAGAATGTAGAACTGTCACATTTGTAGGTAGTTTTGACAAAAAAAATTTTTAGTGGTGCAAAGATTGTACAATCAGTTCAATGGTACTGATTGGCTTTCATATATTATACATAAGTTACAAAAAATATTGAGGTGGAAACTAATATGGAAGTTTTCTTTCTATTTGTTTCAGAATCTTAACTTAATTATATCTTCTTTACAGAGTTATCATGTCAGCACTTACTCAACTATTTAAGCATTCCAGGCATAACAATTTACTCAATAGGATTGCATTTGTTGAGGCTTTTCCTCAACTATACAATATAAGAAGTAGTTATTTATTTTTTATTATAATATTTGCTATATTAAATATATTTTTATTGATATATCATTGTTTTGTTTTTTATTTTTGATCGATTTTCTCCTCTGATATGTTTTTTGTTAACATGGGTATAATAAATGATTTTGCTTGATTTGAGACGTATTCTGATATTTATCCTGCTTCTTAAGAATTCGAGTGTTTTTGCTAGTGGAATGAACTAAGTTAACAGGTTTTATCCATGTTGTTTGCTGAACTGACAGACCCTAAACTTTTAATAGAACTTTTACTCTATATCTGTCATTTTCAAGAAATAGCATAAGTTTCTTCTTTTCTATTTCTTTAACTTATTATTTTCTTTGAAAATAACTTTTTCGCTTAGTCTTTCTGCACAAGCTGTATTAGATTATTCATTTTTTTGAGATTGGAAAAGAATAGCAAAGTTTTAGAAGTTTATTTACAAGTTTCGCTTTGGCACCACCATAGGTAGGATGTATAGGTGCATGTTTGGTGATTGTCACAGAGATAATTTATGGATGAATATTGTGTAACCATGGTGGACCATTAAGTCAAGTGTTAACGAATGGTTAGTCGGATTTTAAAAAGGATGTAGGTGTCATCAAATTTTGAGAGTAATGCGATGAAGAACTATAATGAATATATGGATACTAATGTGAGTGAAATTTATTCTAGAAATTGTTGTTTAGTCACTTGATCTTCAAATATAATTGTTTTTAATATATTTTATTAGATTTTGTGATGTTTAAATGTCTTTTTGTGATTTTTGGTTATTTTTTTTAATTTTAACTATTTTGCTACTTGTTTTATTGCATAGGGTAGTTGTAAAATATGACTGTGAATCAAAATATGTTTATTTTTTATTTTTTTATTAGGTCACTGCTATAAAAGCAAACAAGGATATTGAAGAGGAGTTGAATAGTTTCAGTATCTACTCTTGGGTATTTGATCAAGTGTATTGAATTTTAAATTACAATTAATTAAAAGATGTCATAGAGAATTGTAGGTAATTGTTTCAGTGTTCTATCTCCCTTTTTTATTATTCATCTGGTTGTTTAGTTTGTGTTTTTCTTATGAAAAATAGTTTGTGAAGGGATTTGAAGAGTTTTTTGAAATCCAACCTATAGCTGTTGTAGGAAGTTAACTTAAAGCACATATAAATATACTTTAAAACATTGAAGTGCGTGACGGTTAAAATTGGATGGTTGAAGGGTTTTTTGGCAAAAATAATGTTGCAAATTAAGTGATAATGACACTTGATTGGCTATTGACTGTTCAATAATGTATTAGTTTTAAGTCAACATTTAGGATTATATTGTTTTCCGTGTTTGCAAGCTGCTGCTTTGTTCTTTTGAGATTTTGTTTCATCTATGTTTGTAGTAGGAAATGGTGCTTGCCTAAGACGCTATCCTGGTGCTTGTAGGTGGTAATGAGCATTTTTTTTTATGGCTAGGATTGTTTAAGGAAATGGTTGAAGTTCTTCATAGACTTGAGTGACCCTGTAACTGTTCTATTATTATTATTTTTTTATTTTTTTATTTTATTAGGGAACTGTACTAGGATATATTTATGTAGGCTTAGGGTGTTCAATTTGTGTTTTTCTTAATAGTCAGGCAAGTGTCACCATCACTTGATTTACAATATTGTTTCTGTTAAAATAACCCTTCAATCGTCCAATTTCAATCATTGCATACTTCAATGTTTTAGATGAGATTTAGATATGCTTTTGGTTGACTTCCTACCAAAGCCATAGGTTGGATTCTAAATAGTTTTTCAAATCCTCTCAAAAATTATAAAGAAATGATGACATGGTAAGAAGGGAGATAGAACATTGAAACAATTGTCCATAATCCTCAATGAAATCTTTCAATCGGTTGTGATTTAGAGATTGATACACTTGATTGAATGCCTAAGAGTAGATAGTGAAGCTGTTCAATTTTTCAATACCTTTATCTACTTTTACAATAGTGACCTAACACAAAAAAGTAAAAATAAAAATGTTTTGGTTTATAAGCATATTTTACAACTATCATATATAATAAAACAAGCAGAGTAAGATAGTTAGAATTAAAAAAAAATCAAGAATCACAAAAAGAAATCTAAACATCAGAAAATCTATTAAAACACATTAAAAATAATTATATTTGAAGATCAAGTGATTAAACAATAATTTCCAGAATGAACTTTACTCACATTAGTATTTTTATATTTATTATAGTTTTTCATCGCATTTCTCTAAAATTTGATGACATTTGCTTACTTTTTGTAATCTGACCAACCATTAGTTAACATTCGACTTAATGGTCTTTCATTATTAGACACATTATTCATTCATGAGTTATCTCCATGACAATAATCAAATATGTATTTATATAGCGTATGAGTGGTGGTGCCAAAGAAAAACTTGTGAATAAGCTTCAAGAATTTCGCTCTCTTTTCTATTTCCAAAAGAATGAATGATCCAATACATTTTATGCAGAAAGACTAAGAAAAAAAGTTATATTTAGAGAAACTAATAAGTTAAAGAAATAGAGAAGAAGAAATTCACATTGTTCCTTGGAAACTATAGATATGGAATACAAGTTCTATGAAAGGTTTAAGGCTTATCAGTTCAGCAAATGACAGATAAAACCTGTTGACCCAGTTCATTCATACTAGCAAGAACACTCAGATTTTTACAAAAGGGAATACTTATCAGAATACATTTCAAATCAAGCAAATCATTTCTTGCTCATCTGTTAACAAAAAACATAAGAGAGGAGAAAAATCTATCAAAAATAAAAAGCAGACAATGATATATCAATAAAAATGTATTTAATATAGTAAATATTATAATATAAAATAAATAATTACTTCTCATATTGTATAGTTGAGGCGTATTCCCAACAAATGCAGTCCTATGAAGTAAATTGTTATACCTAGAATGATTACATAGTTGAGCAAGTGCTGGCATGATAGCTCTGTGAAGAAGATATAATTAAGTTAAGATTTTGAGACAAATAGAAGGGGGAAAAAACTTCCATATTAGTTTTTACTTCAATATTTTTTGCAACTTGAGTATAATATGTGAAAGTCAATCAACCATTAAATTAATTAATTGAACTCATCTTTGTACAACTGAAGAAGAGTTTTGTCAACACTGTCTACAAATGTGACAGTTCTTCTTCCGTCACCATCTTAATATATCTCATGGACAATCAATGCTTTTTTTGGATTAAGGATATAAGACAACCTATGATGCTTCTTAGCATCGTTATAGTTCTGAACATTCAAGTGGTACACAGAAAGCTTTTTGGTACCAATTTACAATTCATCAAAATTATAATTTTTTAATTGAAATGGTGTTTTGATAATTTTCAACATCTACAAAATAATAATAATAAATAATCATCATCATAGTCAGAAAAATAGGTAATAAAATGATAATTTTGATACAAATAATGAACTAAGAAGAAATTAAAAACACGTAAAAACAATAACTTAGTAGCATTAATAATCATAGTTAAAAACACTCAGCACAAACAAATATGGTATCTAAACATATCTAGACAAGTTTTTCCAGTAAAAGTAAAAACACCAGTAGACAAATAATGAAGTTTAAACTCTATGTGAAAAAATATGCCTAAGAGAAAACAATATAAAATAATGCTCTTTACTTAATGTTGCTTGCTACACATTATCAGCTAGTAACTTCATGCACATAAGTAAGAAGTAACATCACCCACCTATATAGAATAAAGAAAGCAGTAAAGATAATAAGGATCAAGGGCCTAAACAAACACTCTCGATAAGTCCCTAAAAAACCACACAAGCCATGTTGCAATTTTTTTCTTCAGGTGGTTTGTATCATACAAACCAATGTTTAATTAAACATTGAAAAAATAAAAAAATTTTATTGTTTTTGTGTAGTAAAAGTTTAGATAACGGTAGTAAAATAAATTAAATGTTAAAAAACTTTCTGAAAGAGGAAATATTTCAAGCTATTTAGACAACCAAAAAATGAATGTGTTTCAATCTTTCTTGGATAGCCCAAAAATAAATAGGTTTCATTTTTTTTTTAGATGGAATGAGTACTTAATATTAGTCTTTCTAGTTGCTGACTTAATTCTAATTTTTATTTTGTACTGCCCTCTAAAGGAAATCATTTGGTTGCCATGATATGCTTATTTTTTAATTAAACCATTTCTTTTATTTTTTTACCCTTATTAAGTCAATTGTTAAAACTCTTACCGCCTAAAGTTTATTCATTTCCTCTCTTGGCTTCCAAACTTTTTTTGTCAATTCTTTTCCTTTCTTTTGTTGGTATTGTAACTCATAGGAAGACTCTTCTTTCCATGTTTTTTGGAGTTGCCTAGGTTTGAATGATAATTGGGGTTATTTTTGCCTCAGTCCTTTTACCTTACTTATCCTTCATTCCAAGTGTAACTTCTTAATTTGCTTGCCACCACAAACAAATGGGATTTGGATTGGCTCTTTTTTCTGATCTCTACCCTTTGGATCATCTTGCTTATGCAAAATGAGCCAGCATTTGAAAATATTGCTTTTGTTGACCAACCACTTCGGCTAGAAAGGATGTTTTCTTTTAGTTATTGCATACCTCCAGAGACTTTAAGAAGTAAGCCTCCATGTTCATGATCGCTCCTAATCCATTTTGCTGTACATGTGGTGTAAGTAAATCGAGTTTCCTTTCAGATCGCCCATAGCTCTTTATTATGGATGGGGCATGGCGGTAACTGTTGTGGCTAGGTGCCATAGCTTGGATCTGGATAGGTATCAATGTCCCTCCAAATTTTAAGGTTGTCAGCTAGTCCCTAATTGTGCATCTGCTCTTGAAACTGAACTTCTAGTTATTCAAGAGACATTGTATGCTACTTTGAGGTTCGAATCACATACTATTACTATTTTAATGGATTGTTCTCAAGTTTTGGCAGCTCTGTAGGGCTTTATGGCTCTTGATGTTACACTAGCTAGTTTAGTTCAACCCCTCACAAACACAATGGAGGCTTTGGATCACTCTACGCTGGTCACTGTACCTCGCAAGCGTGTTGCTTCAGGCCATGCATATGCATGTGATCTTATTTCTCTATCTGCATTTTAATGTTTTGTTTTTTATTATAAGAAAATTAATCATGAAGCCCAAATAGTCTTAAGAGAAATTTTGGGGACTACAGGAGAAAAGACAACCTTTTGGGGACTTCAAAACAAAGAAGGCGCAACAAAAATGATATCTAAGTAGAGGTGTTCACCTGGGCGGGTTGGGCGGGCCCAGCTCAAAGCTAGCTTGGGTCAAACCAGCTTGGAACTAGTTAAAGCCTGGCTTGACACGGGCCTGAGGTAAGGCACATGTGAAGGAAGGGTGGTTACCGGCCTAAGTGAGGAGAAGGTTGGAAGTGGGCTATGAATAGCCTAATTCGCCATTGGGCCAGGCACACAAAAAGCCTGAGAGCACAGGACTGGCAAGACTTGACCCAAAAATGGCGGGACTGGACCGGTCCCAACAGTAGCCTCCTCTAATAGTCAGCGAACTTGAATTTAAAAAAGGACTAATTACGCTACAAGTCCCTCCAATAGCGTGCAGTATTTTTTTCACCACAAAATTACTTTTCTGCCCCCTCCCCCTAAACAACTATATTATGAGGGTTTTTTAGTTAAAAAAAAAGGATATTTCCACCATTTTTTCACAATAATCTCAAGCTCTCCTATACTCCTCTAATACATTCTCTTAATTTCCTCAAGTACTCAAGCTTATTTCTTCACAACTTTCTTAATATTTCTTTAATTACTTTCTACTTTCTTCATCTTCTCAATTAATTCTAGCACAAATGACATCCAAGGGAAAAGGGAAAGGCTCAAAGCTCTTCATCTCGCACAGGGTTGAGGCCTTTCTTTTGTTCCATGTCCTGATCAGCAAGCTGTGGAGTCAAAGTCTGCTAACACAGTAGTATAGTAATAATACTAAAACATAATATCCTTTGTAATCGTATCTAGTGCAAGAGCATATCCTGAACTATATTAGATGAAAATCAAGACCACATCACAAAATGACAAACCAAAAATAGTCACAACTTGATGCTGCTCTCGTGCTTCTTGGAAGTATTGTTTCACATGTTAGTATGAAATTTTATACACTTAGGTTCTCATTTCATCTACGTATTACCTACTGGTTTCTAATCGGAAGTCTCTAAGAATTGCATTGATGGTATAATAATTCTTTTCTTATTGCTCCTAGAATTTGGTGAATACATGTGTTGTGACTCAAGATGTATGGTATCTTTGGTTATTCAAAGGATTGCTATCACTGTAAGTCCTTTCAAGAATTATTTTCTTGTTTGAAGAAAAGGAAAATTATCATTTGATGGATTGCCTAGTGGGATGTAGACCGTACATAAAAAGTGCAGTCACACTTTTGTTTGAAAGTTGTATTTATGAATATGTATATGAAAAAAAGTCCTGTTTGAAATGGACATTTCTTGTTCAGTATAGGCTTACTTTGCAAGAAAATAATTTTCATTTCCTTGCTAGCAGTCTTGTGGTGTTTACTCATATATTCATTGCTGTGAGGTTGCTTCTAGAATCAAGTGTTCTAAGTATTTATCTTGATAGACATTTTGCTTTCCATGTTCAAGATATTATTTCTTTCATTATTTTTTTCCAACAAGAAATGAATGTTTTTTATTTTACTGTTGTCTCCCAAAATAAATGATGATATAAATATATACAATGTCTCACCTTTGTACTTTTCCTTTATCTCTAAAAATGCTTGTCATTGTCAATAGTCCATGTGATAGGCCCATTTTCACTCGTCTCGCTTGCTTGCATTGAGGCAATGTGTTAAGTTGTAAAATTCCACATGGTTAACAGGTAGTTTGTTTAGATTTAACTCTCCTTCATTAATGCGTACAGGATTCGGGTTGGACACACGGGTCAGATGTGAACCATTTGCTGGCCCGTAAAAATTTCCCCTTGATTCCTAGACTGGCTTAGGCTGTAAATATGGGAAGCTTTAGGCGCAATTTACAATTGGTTTGAAAGTGTGTCATGCCCTAGTCCAATAACACATTAATTTTTGCCTATTAATTTGTGCCGAATTGGGCCTAAGTCAAGGGGGCTGGTTAAGGCTTTATATTGTAGTGAGGCCTCTTTGCCTATAACCAATTGGTTTTGGGTTGGATGCTTTAACACACCCAAGTCAAGGTGGAGTTTTTCAATGTAACTTGGGAAGAGCTTCAAGCTGGAATTCCTTTTGAGCTATGATCAATACTGCAATAGAGCGACGAGCCAAAGCAATTTTGTATAGTTTACTGGTGAAAAATATCTGCACTACTTTGTAGTCAATGCACCAAAAAGTGAAATGATTTATTGGATGTTACTTTGTATGTGCTTGTGTATTCGAATAATTGATCTTCCGTCTTGCTCAAAAGCCCCATTTTGTGGTCACAAGGGTCTTATTGAACCATGTACTTGCCTTGATCATATGTTGATCTGCTATGCAGATACGACACTTTTTTCTGATGGATGCTGAGCCTAGTATTTTTATATAATATTGTTGCGATTGGCTTCTTCCAGCTCTGTCTCTGCAAGGGGATAACAGTACTTTGAGTTGGATTGCTAAGGTAGGAAGGGAATTTTCCATCTTATCTTTCTGTCTTGTGGTAGTAAATTGAATATTGTGAATCATATTCTAAGACCAAAGTTTTTGTATAAGTATTAGGATTTCTAAATTGCTTGACTGACGGGTAAATATTTTTGCAGGATGGTAAATGCTCCCTTGATTTTATTTTTATCTTTGGAGGCATACCAAAAATGTTTGTTTCCTTGTATGCAGATAGCAGGTCAATCTTTGGGTTCAATGATTAAAGATCATTTTGTGCCAATGTTTTCTATATGCATGACGCTTCACTGTAGCAAAAGAGATGGGTGGGAAAAAGGAGCACTGGTTCTTCAGAGTTCAATTTTGCATTGGGCTGAGATCTCAAAAAATGAAAGAGATAAACTCATAAAAAAACATATGGTATGTTCCTTGTACCTCCACACCATTCATTTGTGGTCTCTTCCTTGCATATGACAGATAAATGAATGATCCAAGTTTTTGTACAAGGCTTAACTCATTGGCATATATAAGCACTTAATTATTATTGTCTCAGGCTGATCAGTATCGAGGCCAAGAAGGCGGCTGGCTGGGGGAGAGAGAGCCATAAATTGATATTTTTATGAGCATTTCTTGATACCTGTTGCCTTTACTTCACTGAATTGACTATTTCTGTAGGCATCATCTTGCACATATGTTGTGGGTTGACAATTGTTATAGAACCATATCAGCAATGTTGTTACTGCACATAATTCCTTAATTTAAGCCAATTCGTTTCAACTTAAGTTAACTGACTTATTTTTACTTTTATATCATTTTTCTTGAAACCAATTTCATTTGAAAGTTAATATTATGTAAATACAATTATCCATTTGAAAGTAAATTTTCATGATGTTGTTAAATTTTTATGAATTTTTCTTTTTTAAGGCTTTAAATTAGAAAAATTTATAAAAATTTAGTAAAATTACAAAAAATTGTATTTTCAATGGGTTATTATAGCTACATAATATTGGCTTTTAATTGAAATTAGTTTCGGGTAAAGAATACGTAAGAATAAAAATAAGTCATTTTGTAGTCAATTGACTTAAGTTAAAACGAACTAGGTGAATCTCCTGAGGGATAACACTTGTGAATGAAAGACAAGATGCACTGGTGGCTGAAGATCTGCGCCTTAGACAAACATGTAGAGGGAACCACCAGATGGTTTCTTTTTCCACAGGGAATTAAGCCAAACATTCATTGTTTAACTCACCTTGAGGTTACATCAACATGCCTGATGGCCAGGGGCCTCATCGTTCAGAGTCATGGTGACTGGAGGAGAGACTTCTGGGAGGAAGAACGCCTGGTGGATTGGATCGCCCAAAGGAGAGTGCCTGAAAGCTCAGAAACAAAGGGTTAGGAGGTCCCCGGAGTGTTTTTCCGGGGGGGGAGCCTCCGACGCCCAAGTCAGTGGTTGGCTGAGAGAAAGGCAGAGAAAATAGCACAAAGGGCTGAGGAGTCTCGCCTGGTAATTTTCTCAGAGTGTGGGAGCAGTGTTTTGCCAACCAACCTCCTGCCAAGTATTAATTCCTGGTATTTATAGGAGTGCCTAGCCCGTTCAGATCGCGACACGTGTTCGGTCGGATGTTCCTGAATTTCTGGGCGTAGGAGACAGATAGCTGGTAGCAGGTTGCCTTGAGCCATGTGCTGAGACGGGCCATGATGTGATTCTGATGGCGTCAGCGTGGCAGTGCGCCTTTTGAGGCGGATTGTGGCGTCTGTGAATGGATGTGTCAGAGGCTTCCTTAAATGCTTCCATAAATGCTCCTGCCGTACTCCCGAGGTCCCTGGGTGAGGTCGTCCTTTGGTACGGACAGAGCCTCTTCGGGAAACAAGCCCTCAGTTCGGGGGTTCCCAGTTTCAGGGAGTTCCGCCTTCGGGGATATCATGTTCGGCTCGCTATGTCTGGTGCCGCTTTTCCGAAGGCGATCTGTTCACAACCTTGGGGGGGCAAGTAGTGTCCTCAGGTTTTCCTGGCGTGCCGGGCTCGGAGCTCTTCGGCTATCTCCCGAGGTGCATGATCACACCTTTTCTCGGGTAGCGCCAGCTTCTTCTGGCCATTCTTGTGGCAGGGAGTTCGGCCAGATAGAGGCGATAGCGTTTGGCTATCACATGCCCCCCTTTGGAAAGCCGAAGTGAAGACTTCGGTTTTGCATCTCTTTCCGAGGTTGTTTATGGGAGTCTCTTTGGAAGCTTAACCTGTTCCGAGGATGCGCCTTTTGCCCGAAGATCATGGGCTCTTCGGCCTTGGCCTGTTCTTTGGTGTCTTCGAGGTGGAGCCTGTGCCGAAGATACACCTCTTGCCCGAAGGTCATGGGCTGTTCGGCCATAGCCTGTCTCTTGGCGTCCTCGAGTTGGCCTGCTCTTTGTTTCTGCAGGTCTGTTTGGCCAAGCGTGTCAGTCTGAGCGGCGCGTCCCAGTTTTCCAGGGATGTCAGAAGACGTGTCCCAGTTTTCAAGGGACGTTTGGAGGACGTGTCCCCCATTTTTGCGCAGCGGTTGACACATGGCGCTTTGCCATTGGAGGAGAGTCACGTCGGTTACAGAGGGCACGCCTTTTCAGGTGCAGAGAGCAGTTACGGCGACGGTTCGCCTCCAAAGGGTACTTATGACGATGTTTCGGTTACCCACCTCTGGCTTTATAAATAGCCCATTCCATCATAAGTTCCCTTTGCTTTTTCTTCTGCTCTTTTCTCTGCTTTGCCCCTGTTCTTGCATTTTCTTGCTTTCTGTGGCGGAACTACCTTAATCAATGCTTTTTTCCAGCCAACTTTCACGACGGCGTCCTCAGATTTTGGCAAATCTTTTGGTGGGTTTTTGTTTTCCAGTGTGTTTTGATCCCTCTGTTCTTTTCAGTTTTTCTCTGGAAACTGTTTTCTTCCGTTTTCAAACTCGTTTTCATGTCGAAAATGCCCATTCCTGAGAGCTGGCAGCCTCTTTTAGCCCATCCTTGTTGCACCACCCCTGCAAAGTTAGAGAGGTGGAAGAAAAAATTCTTTCTTCCCTCTTACGCCATTACTAGGCTGCCTCGTTCTAGCCATTATGCTTTTTCAAACCATAGTAAGGAGGTTACCGTTTTCCGAGCCCAGCTGAAGGCCGGTCTTCGGTATCCTCCCCCGAAGATGGTGTGCGAGTTCTGCAAATTTCATGGCATTGCTGTGAACCAGCTTCCCCCGAACTCGTTCTGCTATTTTAACGCCTACCTCTGCATGTGTGGCGTCTTCGGGATAGAACCCCATTTCATAATCTTTATGCAGTACTACAAGCTCTCTGTGGTCCCGAAGGGTGGCTTCTATTTCATGCTACCTCGGGGATCCGGGAGCAAGAAATTCATGTTCACCTTCGCCACTAAGGATAGCTGGCGGGGGTGGGCGGGGGTGGCAACAGAAGTTCTTCTTCCTGAAGATGGACGAGGCCTGGTCGTACGTTCCGACCAAATGGGCTCAGGGAACACTGGATGTGGACGTTGTTGATCCGAGGATGCTGCTGACCCCAGAGTTGGCTCCCGTGTTCGCGGATTTCGACGCCCGCATTCGGGCTGTCTCTGACTGGGATCCCGAGGTCGCTCCGCGCGCCCTTTACCCTTTTCCAATCAACTGGAAGTTGATGACCGAAGAGGTCCTTCGGGAATTAAAGGTGGTAAAGGAGCACAAGACTGACCTCAAGATGCCAGCTCCTGCCATCGCCGGGAAGGATTCCTGGTTGGTCAAGCTTCTTAAGGAGGAGATTTCTTTCGAAACGCTTGTCGAAAGTGAGTCATCTTCTACTCCTTTGCTGTTTTTTCCTCGGACTTACGCTGATGTTTCTCTCCTTTTTCAGAGATGGGCGACGGGACTGCCGCCTATTACAAGTCCCTTTTTACCGGCCAAGTGGAGAAGGGGGATCAGACGAAGAAGGCGGCTTCCCGAAGGCGGAAGTCCGTTGGTGCTGGTCCCTCGTCTAAACGGGCGAAGAAGACTGTTATTTCTTCCCATTTGGAAAGTATTAGGGAGGGAAACGAGGACGCCGAGGTTGCTGTCACTTCGCCGCCTGATGATTCGGCCGAGGTCCCCTGCTCAGGTTCCTCTAGAAGAAATTCCCGAGGAGACTGCTGAGGAGCCTGGGACAGCCGAGATTCCGGCGCCTGAGACTGCTGTTTCCGAGGTCCCTTCAACCGACGTCCCTCCTCAAGGTCCTACTGCGTCGCAGGCCCTCCTTGATGTAGTGGTAGAAGTACCTTCTGCCGAGGAGCGGCGCAGGCGGAAGGGCAAGGGCATTTCGGCCGAGGAGGCCGAGGACTCCGAGGACGTCGTTGTCGAGGTTCCACCAGGTTTGTTTCCAGACAAAGTGTACTTCCTTTGTTTTTTCTGGATTGCCTTCTTTGTCTTTAATCTCCTTCTCATTCTTGCCACGCAGTGGAGTTGACTACCCCTGACTGGGCGGCCGAACATGCTCGGAAGCGAGCTCTTCGGGACGCCAAAATCCCACAAGGGAAGATACCAAAGGAGCCTTTCTGGACGTTCACGGAGGACATGAATTTGTACTCCGAGGACTGTCCTCAAATGGCGAAGGAAATTTCGAAGGGGGTGCTTACTGAGGCCTCCTTCAAGGCTATAGCGGCGGCCCATCCGGGGGATAACACTCTCGCCGCAAAGATCACCGAGCATGCTGCTCAGGTATATCCTTCACAGCTCTTTCCCTTCAATTTTTTCCTAAGTTTTTGGCTCTTACTGACCTTGCGTTTTATCTTTTTGCAGCTGCTGGGGTACGCCGGCTTTCTCCGAGTTCGGGTGGCCAGGGAGGTTGCCTTCCGAACTTCGGCCACTCAGACCATGAATGAGGCGAGGATCGCACTCGCGGAGTCGGCCGCCAAAAACCAGCAGCTGAAAGAGGCTGCTGAGAAAGAAGTGACTGCCCTTCGGGAGGAGTTCCGGAAGGAAAAAGAAGAATTTCAAAAGGTCTCCTCCCAGAAGATTGCTGACCTCGGTGAACAAATAAAGGGGATGCTCGCCGCCAACGAAGATCTTCTCAAGCACAAGGCTGGTTCTGACAGCCTTATAGTGTCGTTGACGAGTGAGAATAATACTCTCCGGGCTGAGGTCGAGTCTTTGAAGAAGGGGTCCAGGGAGACGCTGGAGATAAAGGCGCTGAAGGAGGAGGTCGCTGAACTGGAGGACGAGCTTTACGACCTCGAGCTTGATAAGAACGAGTCTGATCAAATGGCGAAGGTTGCCTTTCAGGACGGCTTCTGCCTTGCTCGTCACCAGGTCCTCCAGAGGTTCCTAGATCTGGACCTCTCTTTTCTAGAGGCTCTAAACATTCCTGAGGGACCTCGGTGGGAATGGTCCAAGGTCGAGCATCTGAAACTTCCTCCTTCAATGCCGGCGCGAAAGGTGGTGGAAAAGGGCGGGCCAGCGAGTGGCTCTCGGGACGCCGCGAACCCCTAGGCTATTTTTTAGGGCCCCTTTTCCTTCCCTTCCACTTTGTACTCCTTCTTCGGTCACTTCTTCTGTAAAGCAGCTGTGCTCTTAATGAAGATATATTTTTTTTGGCTAAGTCTTTTCTTGCAAGTTTCTTCATTTCCATTGTCCCGAACACGTTCGCTCAAGAGACTTCGGAAAACCTGCGATCAAAGAAACTCTTTTACCTTCCCTTGGCCGAGCCTGTTTGCTCTAGAGGCTTTTTGGAAAGTCTGAAAAAATTTGACTAAGTCTTTTTGCAGGCTTTTGCATTTCCAATTTGTCCCGAACATGATTGCTCAAGGGACTTTGGAAAACCTTCAGTCAAATTTTTGTTTTTCCAGGTGTCCCGAGCATATTTGCTCAAGGGAGTTCGGAAAACCTTCCGCGAGATTTTTCACTTCCCATTTTCCCGAGCACGTTCGCTCAAGGGAGCTCAGGAAATTATCTCTGCGCTGGCTACGGCGAGTACTTCTGCGATATTTTTGTTTTCCATCTTTCCCGAGCGTGATGGCTCAAGGGACTTTGGAAAACCATATCTTATTTGCGGCGAGTACTTTATCCCCATCTTTTCCCGAGCGTGATGGCTCAAGGGACTCTGGGAGGTCAATCTGCGCTTTATTACGGCGAGCATCTTCGCGGAATTCTACTTTGCACAATTTTGGATACTTAAGAACTTTCCTTAAGAGCATTCTGTACTTACAATTCCTCCGCTTCATCTTAGGCGTAGAATTTTTTCAAGGCGTCTGAGTGCCAAGTATTTTTCAATTCTACGCCTTCGGCGTCGCCAAGTTTGTACACGCCTTTTCGTACTTCGGCGAGAACCAGATAAGGTCCTTCCCAGTTTGCGCGAAGTACTCCGTGGGATGGCCTTCGGGGTGCAAAGTCGGCCTTTCGGAGAACGAGGTCTCCCTTCTTGATTTCTTTTGGCCTGGCCCGTAAGTTTATAGCCGCGGCCACTCTTTGCTGAAAAGCTTTTCTTCTCAGCTCGGCTATTTCTCTGTGTTCGCCGACGAGGTCGAGCTTGGTTCTGAGGCCGAGGTCGTTTCCACCTTCATCAAATATTTGCACCCGTACTGATGGTCTGACTATCTCGACTGGGATAATGGCCTCTGTCCCGAAGACTAGTGAAAAGGGAGTTTCCCCTGTGGCCCTTCGGGGCGTCGTTCGGTAGCTCCACAATACGCTTTGGAGTTCTCCTGGCCATTTCCCTTTTGCTTCTCCCAGTCTCTTTTTCAGGCCATCTTTTATGGTCCTGTTCGATACTTCCACCTGCCTGTTACTTTGGGGGTGAGCTACTGGGGCGAAGTGCATCTTTATTCCGAGGTCGCTGATAAATTCCTGGAATCCTTTGTCTATGAATTGGGATCCATTATCAGCTACTAGTACCCTCGGTATGCCAAGTCTGCATACAATGTTCTTCCATACGAACTTCTGCACTTCTTTTGCCGAGATAGTTGCTAGTGGTTCTGCCTCCACCCATTTTGAGAAATAGTCCACTGCTACCACGCAGAATTTCACGCCTCCGGGTGTTGTGGGGAGTGGCCCAGTAAGGTCTATACCCCAGACTGCGAAGGGCCAAGGATAGTCTGCCGGAGTTATCATTTCCGAGGGTGTCCTCTGGATTTTCGCGTGTCTCTGGCAGCTACCACATTTCCGGACGAACTGTCTTGCGTCCTTTCTCAGGGTAGGCCAGAAGTATCCTTGGCGGAGTATCACTGCTGCAAGGGCATCAGTTCCAATGTGTGGACCACACATGCCTTCGTGAACTTCTTCAAGGACCATTTCAGTATCCTCTTCATTCACACATCTTTGCAGCGGGTTCGTATATCCCTACCGGTATAACTCTTCGCCAATCAGGAAGAATCTTCCGGAGCGTCTTCATAGTCTTGCAGCATCACTGGGGTCTTCGAGGAGCAAATTCTCTGCGAGGTATCTTTTTATTGGGTCTTTCCACCCTGTTCCCGAGGTCGCTATGCTTAGCACTGAGATGCTCGGATGGTCTAGCACCTCGGTGTATGTTTTCGACTTCGCCAAGCAATCTGCCTCAGTGTCATTCCGCCGTGGTACATTTTCGATCCGTACGGCGTCAAACTCTTGGATGAGCTTTGCTACCAGCTCGTGGTATTTTGCCAAGATTGGGTCCTTCGCCCCATAATCTCCTGCTGTCTGCCGAACTACCAGCTGGGAATCGCTGTGAGCCTTTAAGTTTCTCACGCCAATCTTTCTGGCCAAGCGTAATCCCGCTATGAGGGCTTCATACTCAGCTACATTGTTGATGACGTTGAAGCTGAACTTGATAGCCTTCATTACCTCCAAGCCTTCGGGGCCCCTGATAATTACTCCAGCTCCCTGGTGTTCGGACCCCGAGGCTCCGTCTACGTGCAAGGTCCATTCTGGCTCACCCTCTTTTGGATCTGAATGGCTCTCCTCAGTGGTGGGTATTTCGGCGATAAAATCTGCCAGTGCTTGAGCTTTTATGGCCTTCCGAGGCTCATACGTGATTTCGTGTTCGCCCAGCTCTATGCACCACTTGGAGAGCCTTCCCGAATGATCAACTCTCTTCATGACATCCCGTAGCGGCAGACTACTTCGGACGATGATGGGGTGAGCCTGAAAGTATGGTCGCAGCCTTCTCCCTGCAAGCACCAAGGCGTATATAGCTTTTTGAAGCAAAGGGTACCTGACTTCGGCGCCATGCAGGGACTTGCTGACATAGTAGACCGGCCATTGCTTTGGCCCTTCTTCTTTCACAAGGACCGAGCTCACAGCTTTTTCTGTGACGGCGAGGTACAGTACGAGGGGCTCTCCCTCCCGAGGTTGTCGCAGAGTCGGCAGGCTGGCCAAGTAGACTTTGAGTTCTTCCCAGGCCTTTTGGCAATCTTCGTCCCAAGGATGATCATTCCTTCCGAGGTTGCCTTCCATTTTTGCTGCCTTTGTGAGGACTTTGAAGAAAGGTCGACACCTATCTCCGTACCTGGAAATAAACCTGCTCAGAGAGGTTATTCTTCCGGTGAGCCTCTGCACGTCTTTGACTGTGGCAGGTGTTCGGAACTCAAGCAACGCCTTAATCTTCTCGGGGTTAGCGTCGATGCCTCTTTCGGATACCATGTACCCAAGGAATTTTCCCGAGGTCACCCCGAAGATGCACTTCTTAGGATTAAGGCGGATCCCGAAGGCTCTGAGCTTTTGGAAGGTTTCCTCTAAATCTGCAACGTGGTAGCCAGGCAGCTTGCTCTTGACTATCATATCATCAACATACACCTCCATGTTTCTCCCCATTTGGTCTTTGAAGACCTTGTTCATCAGCCTCTGGTAGGTGGCTCCTGCATTTTTGAGCCCGAAGGGCATCCTGATATAGCAATATGTTCCTCCCTCGGTGATGAAGGCAGTCTTCTCTTCATCTTCGGGGTTCATCCTTATCTGATGGTAGCCACTGAAGGCGTCTAGGAAACTTAGGAGCCCATACTCAGCAGTTGAATCTACCAGTTGATCTATTGGCGGCAGAGGGTATGAGTCTTTCGGGCAAGCATCGTTCAAGTTTCTGAAGTCGATGCACATCCGGAGTTTTGCTGCTACCTTCTTTCGTGGCAATGACCATGTTGCTCAACCATTCGGGGTACTTGACCTCCCTGATAACTTCAGCATCTAGGAGACGCTGGACTTCGGTTTCGACAAAGTTGCTTTTGTGGGCTGAGATGCTCCGTTTCTTTTGCCGGACAGGTTTTGCTTCCGGGCTTACTTTGAGGCTATGCTGTATTATGCCAGGGTTTACTCCTGGCATATCTTTCGGCGAGTAGGCAAACAGATCTTTATTTTCCAGCAGAAAGGATACAAGTTTTTCCTTGTCACCTTCGGCCAAGCTCTTCCCTATTCGGGTAGATTGACCTGGGACAAGCTCTACTGCTTCCGTTTCTGCTTTGGCGAGATCTTCTTCTTTGCCTTTTTCTAGCGCCTTTGCCTCCATCGTTTGCGCGAGGTTGCTCGCCGGAGCTTTTCGTGCTTTTACAAACACCTTTCTTACCTCGGCTTGGTCTAGGAAGACCTCTGCATCTCCATCCTTGGTGGCGAATGTGACAGTCAAGTACTTCACATCAGGGCGAATGTGCAGGTTTCCCTGTGTCTGCCTTCCAAGGATGGCGTTGTACGAGGACGGGACGTCCATGACGATGAATCTCGCCATTGTGGAGGCGTACAACTCAGCTGCTCCGTCTACCGAAGTCCCTTTCATCATCAGCGGGAGGTCGATCCATCCGAGGACGGGGAGTTCGGATGGTCCAACCCCGAAGGTGGGCGAGGTGACAGGCTTAAGTTCGCTGCTGGAGATGCCCAAGCTCGGCAGTAAGTGCGAGAATAGGACGTCAGCATTTGAGCCATCATCAAGCAACACTCTTTTGACGTCCCAGTTCCCTATTCTCGCCATGATCAGCAGCGGATCGTCGTGGGGGAAGACGACGGTGGAGCCATCTTTGCGAGCCAGTTTCTTTGATGGACTTTGATACTCCATGACTGCAATTTCTCTGGCTTTCCGCTTTCTTTCCGAGGATGGGAGCCCCGTGGTGATGGTTTGGATAACCCCTGCTGGAGGTGGAGGGCGCCTTTTTGGACTTCGGTTTCTCCGCCTGTCGGAGTCATAGTCCTCATCTTCGGCCCTTTCTTCCTCCACTTTTCTGCCTTTCGGGGATGGCATCCGCAGGTATTTCCGAAGTTGGCCCTGCTTTATCAGCGACTCTATGTACTTCTTCAGCTGGAAGCAATCTTCGGTGTCATGACCGTGGTCGCGATGAAACTGGCAGAACTTCTTGGCATTCTTTTTGTTATCGGCGGCCATGGCCCTTGGCCGCCGAATCTGCGTCCCTTGCCTTTCCAGCGCCATGAGAATGTTGGTCCGTGTAGTGCTCAATGGTGTGAAACTTTGAGGTTTCCTTCCTCGCATCCTCCGAGGTCGTCCTGCTTGTTCGGTCGGATGCCGAGCTTGTTGATTGGACCCTTCGGCGCGGTGGTGATCGGACTTCGGCCCTGCCATTCTTAGCTTCCTCGGCTGTCATGTGCTGTTCTGCCCTTCGGTAAAATTCTCCGAGGGTCTTCGGGGGGTCCTTTGAGAACTCGTAGAACAGCTGTGAGTCTCGCCGAAGGCCCCGTGTCATGGCAAGAATGCGGATTTCGGGCCGGAAGTCTGGGACGCTCAGAGCTTCCCTGTTGAATCTTTCGACATAGTCTCGGATGGTTTCTCCGTTTCTCTGCTCTATGTCGAACATCTGCACAGGCATCTTCGCCGTCGGCCTGCTCCCAATGAACTGCTGGGTGAAGGCTGTGGACAACTCCTGGAACTCAGTGATGGTCCCTGGGGGCAAGGAATTGTACCACGCTGTTGCTGGCCCTGTGAGGGTGACTTCGAAGCATTTGCACATGGTAGCGTCATCAGCACCGTGCATTATCATGCTCCGTCTGTACTTCGTCAGATGGGCCTGTGGATCAGTACGGCCATCATAAATTTCCAACCGAGGTACTCTGAAGTCGCCTGGCATGGCTGCCTCAACGACGGCCTGAATGAATGGGGAGTCATCTTCGCAGGATGTTCCCGAGGGTCTGGCCCAAACGGGTTTTCTGGCCACTTGTTTCTCCACTCTGTCCAGCCGTGCTAGTATCTTCTCCATGAGCACTGTGGCGCTAGGGCCTTCTTCAGGGAATGAAGATCGTCGGCGCCTCTTCGGGGGGCGAGTTCGGCGCTGAGGGGACAAGGACCTCGCCTCAGGCGACGAACTGCTTCGCTGTGAGACTCTCGGTCGCTTGGACCCGGTTTGTCCCACAGGCCGTTTCCCGAGGGCTATAATTTCTGTGGATGATTCTTCGCGAGGGTCTCCACTCCCCAAACTGCGATGTGTAGACTTGGGACTCCTCTCCCGAGGGCGTGTCACTGAGGGGGGTCTCTGGGCCTGTGCTTGCTGTGGCCACCTTCGGCCGATCTGCTGTGTCACTTCAGACACGACCGAACGCTGAAAGTCCCTCAAGAAACTCATGGTGACTACCAGAGGGCGGTCTTCCTCGGGCGCAGAAGTCCCTGGGAGTGTTTGCTCAGCAACCGGTTGTATCTCAGGCGCGGACGGGGACCTCGGGAGTCCCTTGTCCTTAGAACGCCGAGTCTCAACGACGGCGATCTCAGAGCGGGTTCCCACAGACGGCGCCAAATGATGGCCAGGGGCCTCATCGTTTATAGTCATGATGACTGGTGGAGAGACTTCTGGGAGGAAGAACGCCTGGTGGATGGATCGCCCAAAGGAGTGTGCCTGAAAGCTCAGAAACAAAGGGTTAGGAGGCCCCCGGAGTGTTTTTCCGGGGGGGGAGCCTCCGACGCCCAAGTCAGTGGTGGCTGAGAGAAAGGCAGAGGAAATAGCACAAAGGGCTGAGGAGTCTTGCCTGGTAATTTTCTCATAGTGTGGGAGCAGTATTTTGCCAACCAGCCTCCTGTCAAGTATTAATTCCTGGTATTTATAGGAGTGCCTAGCCCGTTCAGATCACGACACGTGTTCGGTCGGACGTTCCTGACTTTCTGGGCATAGGAGACAGATAGTAGGTTACCTTGAGCCATGTGCTGAGACGGGCCATGATGTGATTTTGATGGCGTCAGCGTGGCAGAGCGCCTTTTGAGGCGGATTGTGGCGTCTGTGATTGGATGTGTCAGAGGCTTCCTTAAATGCTTCCATAAATGCTCCTGCCGTACTCCCGAGGTCCCTGGGTGAGGTCGTCCTTTGGTACGGACAGAGCCTCTTCGGGAAACAACCCTCAGTTCGGGGGTTCCCAGTTTCAGGGAGTTCCGCCTTCGGGGATATCATGTTCGGCTCGCTATGTCTGGTGCCGCTTTTCCGAAGGCGATCTGTTCACAACCTTGGGGGGGCGAGTAGTGTCCTCGGGTTTTCTTGGCGTGCCGGGCTCGGAGCTCTTCGGCTATCTCCCGAGGTGCATGATCACACCTTTTCTCGGGTAGCGCCAGTTCTTCTGGCCATTCTTGTGGCAGGGAGTTCGGCCAGATCGAGGCGATAGCGTTTGGCTATTAATGCCTATTAGCCAAACATGGATAAGAATGAGGTGGAGATGATTATGTGATGATTATCGCATTTACGTGGTTGAGATAAAGATGAATTTGATAAAACTGAAAGATATTCTCTTGTATCTCAATAATTGTGTGTGAAACGATTCCTAGCTTGTGTAGAAGTTGATAGGATGTATGGCATTTTAAAGTCCTGACTAGACAAGAACTCTTGAAACATGCTTTCTTGCTTTGTTGCATATTTGTAGGTTTCTATAGTCAGCCATATATTTTCCCTTGCATCCTGCTCGTCAGACTTGCCTATCCCTTACTTCTCCAAGGATGCTGTTGCATGTGCAATACAAACTGTTGTTGATGGATTTTTGGAAGTGTGCGTTTCCTTTATCTTTTCTTCAGTTGGTGGATGCCTTTACTTCTTTTAATGTGGACAACTTATGTATAGTTTAAGTGGATTTTTCCAGGGATCATCCTATGAGCATTAATATTGTTGACAAGATCAATATTTTTCGCCCTGACAGAGTTTTCATGGTGATGACTGTTATGGAATGTTATATTATATTTTAGGAAGGATAATATTTCTTTCTTTATTCCTAGGGATTTCTCTTTTTATTCCTAGGGATTTCTTTCCTTGTATTCCTCTCCTATCTAATATATAAAGGTCATGTGAGGGTCTTGTATTATCAAGCCCTCTGTTTCTTTCTCTGATATTGTTTAACATGGTATCAGAGCCATAGCCTAACTCTTTCCAGCCTTACGTTTCCACTGCCCTAACCAGTAACCTTATCTATACTTAACCAAACTGAAAACCAAGAACACAGCCACCACCAGGAGTCACCGGTGACCAAACCAGTATCGGCGGTGCTACCGAAAAACCTCCCATGCACCGGCACGTGGGCGTCACGCACCGCCATCCGGCGACCTCCGGTGACGGCGTTCTGATGGGTGTGCTCGCCTTTCTGTGCTAAACAAGTTTCTGGTCTTGTTTTATGTCAGTTATGACCAGAAGTTGAATTTCTTCGTTCTTCAGTCGTTTCCAATCAGTCAGTACATCATCAGCCTAGTTTTCTGTTAGTTTCTGATACTGTCAGTCATCAGTAATCAGAAACATGTCAGGACTTGATGATAAAAGTCCTCAAGGATGTTTTCTGCCGGTCATTGTCCCACCAGCATCACATGAGGAGTTATCTTCGGTTACAGCCCCACAGTAGTTTGTCACGATATCTTAAGAAGAGTATACTAAGTACCTGCAGTATCAGTCCGCACAGCAGACTTTCACTTCTTCTATGGCTTCTATTGTTCATCGAGGTAACCCAACAAACCCAAAAGCCTGTTATTCCTCTAATCTTCCTAGAAATCAACTCTGGTTATTGGATTCTGGTGCCACTGACCATATTTCAGGTAAAATAATAAATTTTGACCATATTTCTTCTTTACCAGTATCTCATAATAAACTCACCATTGCAGATGGATCCACCACCACCATTAAAGGTGTTGGACCCACCCATCCTTGTCACTCTCTCACTTTACCATCTACTTTATTTGTTCCAAATTTTCCTTTCAACCTTATGTCTATAAGTAAGCTAACCAAACAACTAAATTGCTCAGTTTGTTTCTTCTCTGATCATGTCATTATCCAGGATTTGAAGAGCAAGAAGACGATTGGAGAAGGGCATGAATCGAATGGAATGTACTATTTTGATAAACTGCAGTCATCAGTTGCTTGTCATACATCGGTATCACCTCAATTAGTTCATAGTCGTTTGGGTCATCCATCTTTAGCAAATCTCAAGAAGCTTGTTCCAGATTTAGTTTCAGCCTCCAATTTAGATTGTGAGTCGTGTCAACTAGGGAAGCATCATCGTGTTCCCTACTTTCCTCGAGTCAATAAAAGGGTTGAAAAACCTTTTATGCTAGTTCATACAGATATTTGGGGTCCAAGTCGTGTCAAGTCTAAATTAGGTTTTCAATATTTCATAATTTTTGTTAATGATTTTTCTCGAATGACATGTTTGTTTTTAATGAAAGATCGTTTTGAGTTATTTTCTATTTTTTGTACCTTTTGTGCTGAAATTCAAAATCAATTTAATTCTCGAATTAAAATTCTTCGCAGTGACAATGCTAAAGAGTATTTTTCTCACTCAATGTCTAGCTACATGCAGCAACAGGGGATTATACATCAATCCTCCTGTCCAAAGACATCTCAACAAAATGGAGTGGCCGAGAGGAAAATCCAACACATTGTTGAAACAGCCCGTACCCTTTTAATTCACATGAATGTTCCCAAAAGTTTTTGGGGCGATGCTATTCTTACTGCATGCTTCCTCATAAATCGGATGCCTTCCTCTATTTTGTTGGGTAAAATTCCATTCTCTGTTCTCTTTCCTTCTCAAGCTCCGTTTTCTATTCTACCTCGAATATTTGGGTGTGTTTGCTTTGTTCATCAGCACCAACCTGGCACTGACAAATTAGATCCTAGAGCCTTAAAATGTGTTTTTCTTGGATACTCTCATCTTCAGAAAGGGTACAAATGTTTTTGTCCTTCACTGAATCGATTTTTCGTTTCTGCTGATGTTACGTTCTTTGAAAACACACCTTATTTCTCTAATACTCAATCTGTGTCTGCTGATGCCGATGACTGTTTGCCTTTACCATTTGTACCAACCCAAATAGCTCCTGATGCATCAAACACTAGTAGTACATCTTTAGAGCACATTCCTGATACTGATCCCCCACCGTTAGAGCGTCTGTCTCGTCCTGACCTGCAGGTTTATACTCGACGTCCTCGAGTTGAAGTACCACCAGGAGATTCATGCTCATCACAACCGTCTTCTTCATCTTCAATACCTAAGGGTGATGATTTGGATCTTCCAATTGCACTCCGCAAAGGGAAAAGGTCTTGTACTTCTCACCCAATCTCCAACTTTGTTTCTTATGATTCTCTATCACTGTCATACTCTGCTTTTGTTTCCACCTTGTCCTCTATACCCTTGCCTAAGTCTGTTTCAGAAGCCATCTCTCATCCTGGATGGAAACAAGCTATGGAAGAAGAGATGTCAGCTTTGCGGACTAATAACACGTGGGACTTGGTTTCTCTTCCGCGTGGTCAGACTGTTGTGGGTTGTCGCTGGGTGTTTACTGTAAAGGTTCATCCCGATGGGACAGTTGATCGATTAAAAGCCCGTCTGGTTGCAAAGGGATATTCCCAAGTATATGGCATGGACTATTCAGAAACCTTTTCTCCAGTAGCCAAATTGACATCTGTTCGTATCATCATTGCATTGGCTGCTACATATGCATGGCCTTTACATCAGTTAGATGTGAAAAACGCCTTTCTTCATGGAGATCTTGAGGAAACTATCTACATGGAGCAACCACCGGGGTTTGTTGCTCAAGGGGAGGTTGATCGTGTATGTCAACTAAATAAGTCATTGTATGGTTTGAAACAATCGCCACGGGCATGGTTTGGTCGTTTCAGTTCAGTTGTTATGGAATTTGGTTTACAGCAGTGTGGTGTGGATCATTCTGTCTTTTATCGCCACTCTGAAGCTGGTAAAATCCTCTTGATCGTCTATGTTGATGATATTGTTATTACTGGTGATGATGCATCTGGTATTCAATTGTTGAAGGTTTTTCTGCAAACCAAGTTTCAGACAAAAGACCTTGGTCCACTGAAATATTTCTTGGGAATTGAGGTAGCACGGTCTAAGACGGGAATATGTCTTTCGCAAAGAAAGTATGTTCTAGACTTTTTAGAAGAAACTGGTTTGTTGGGAACCAAACCGGTTGACAGTCCCATGGAGCCAAATGTCAAGCTTGATGTAGATAAAGGGGAACTGTTGGAAGATCCTACCAGGTATCGAAGACTTGTTGGCAAATTAAATTATCTTACTGTTACTCGTCCAGATATTTCGTTTGCTGTAAGTGCAGTAAGTCAGTTCATGGACTCTCCTCGTACTAGCCATTGGGATGCAGTCGTTAGAATCTTGAGATATCTCAAAGGTGCACCAGGACAAGGTCTTCTTTACCAAAATCATGGTCACACTCGGATTCGAGGATACACAGATGCTGATTGGGCAGGTTCCTACGATCGACGGTCTACGTCAGGCTATTGTGTATTCATGGGAGGAAACTTGGTGTCCTGGAAAAGCAAGAAACAAAGTATTGTCGCAAGATCAAGTGCTGAATCCGAGTATAGGGCAATGTCATATACTACATGTGAACTAGTTTGGTTAAAACATCTTCTCATGGAACTTGGTTTCGGACACTCAACCCCTATGAAATTAATGTGTGATAATCAAGCAGCCATTCACATTGCTTCTAATCCTGTTTTTCATGAGAGAACCAAACATATCGAAGTTGACTGCCACTTTGTTCGTGAGAAGCTTCAAAGAAGTTTGATCAAGACTCCATATGTCAAATCAGAGGATCAACTTGCTGACTTGTTCACCAAAGCTTTAGGAGGATCTAAAGTAAAGTCTATATGTGACAAGCTTGGAGTTTATGATATATATGCTCCAGCTTGAGGGGGAGTGTTATGGAATGTTATATTATATTTTAGGAAGGATAATATTTCTTTCTTTATTCCTAGGGATTTCTCTCTTTATTCCAAGGGATTTCTTTCCTTGTATTCCTCTCTTATCTAATATATAAAGGTCATGTGAGGGTCTTGTATTATCAAGCCCTCTGTTTCTTTCTCTGATATTGTTTAACAATGACTTTGCACATAGTTACTATATTGGGATGTCTTTCTTTCCTTATAGGAAGAGGGGTTCATTTCAAGCTTACTTCTCATGGTTTATTTGGTCATGATTACTAATGTGTGTGTTTTTTGTTGTTGGGTGCAGTTTATAGTAGAAATGCATTACAGAATTGCAGCAGCTGTCCATCACAGGCATAAAAGTCATCGTTTGGCTTCTGTGGAGGTGTTTGTCAGCATTCTCAAGCATAGGGCTGCCATTCCAAGTACTTACTCGTAAGTTGCCATCATTGATTCAATGGTTTTGCTAATAAGGATTACCTATTTAGCCTTGTCATCTTCTTGTGTGTTCATTCATGGTTTTTGGTTGAACTTGTTGTGAGGTCCTTCTTGTTGTTGACTTTAGTTGAGTCTATGTGAATTCTTATTCATGCATCTGTTTGCAGGTTTCCTCCACTGAGATAATACAATAATGCTTATCTCTTTGAAAAGAGACTAGCTTTTGCAAGAAGTGTGGCAGCTACTTCAATGGTAGGTTTCCAGTGCTCATTTGACTTTATTATTATAAAAAAAATTCCAGCGGTCAATCATTTTGTTGGTAGATATTCATATAGGCCATTGGAAAGGTAAGAACTTTCTGAAGCCAATGCATTATTTTGGTGGTTTTGATCATGCTTCAGTACAAATTTAAGTCATTTGATTAAGCTCTATCCAAAATGTCCATGCTTTTCAGGTAGGTTACATAGTAGGTTTGGGAGACCGACATGCTATGAATATATTGATTGACCAAGCCACCGCAGAAGTTGTTCACATAGATCTTGGTGTCGCTTTTGAACAAGGATTAATGCTCAAGACACCAGAGCGGGTTTGTTTACTGAGTTCCCCTATTTTTGTCCTTACAACTGCTTGGTCCTTGATCAATATGATTTCTGAAGCTGTACCACTATCTCTTGCAGGTTCCATTCAGACTAACAAGAGATATGGTTGACGGCATGGGTGTCACAGGTGTGGAAGGTGTATTCAGAAGATGTTGTGAGGAAACCCTCTCTGTAATGCGGACAAATAAAGAAGCTCTGCTGACAATAATTGAAGTATGAACATTTTGGGACAATACACGAAACATAATCCCCCTTTTCCTGCATTCTATGCTCAAAGCGAGAATCCTTTGCAGGTGTTTATCCATGATCCTCTCTATAAGTGGGCTCTGTCCCCATTGAAGGCTTTGCAGCGTCAGAAGGTATATTTTATAACCTTCTTCTTTCTGCGGTTTATTTACAGAATATTTTTGAACTTCCAGAAAAATAAACAACGAAACTGCATGGAAAGAGTTGGAAGAATTTTTTAGTCAAAATCAGAAGAGGCGAGAGATATAATATGCCGCCTGTTTAGCTACCTCTGTGCTTGTAATCATGTGGACAGGGAGATCAAAAACTGTATACATTCGTTTGAAAACCCTATAAATTACATCTGCATTAACCCACCCCAGCATGCAATTGTTCTCATTTCCTCTTCTGAATTTGATGTTAACAGGAACCAGAGGACGACTTGGAAACAAATTTGGAAGAATCTGAAGATGAATATGAAGGTAACAAAGATGCCGCGCGTGCAATGATGCGGGTCAAACAAAAATTAGATGGGTACGAAGAAGGTGAACTGAGGAGCATACATGGACAGGTACTTTCTTGCGTATCCCTGCAGCCAGTGGGTTGCCTGTTCGATTCACTTGCTTCCATTGTTGGAAATCTGTCTCTAACTCTAATATCCTTCAAGGAAATGTGGAGGAAATGTGAAGAAACATAATGATTGTAGCTAGAGGCGATCAGAAGGATGGGACAAAAGACTTCATCTAGATGACCTCAAAAAAAATGAGTGAGAGTGATTAGCTCAAAATTACTAGCTTAGAGCACTGAGTTGGTTGAAAATGTTCCCTTGATTGTGGCTGAAATCTCATTTTGGTACATAAGAGGAGGGCAATAGGGAGTAGGAGATTAAACCTTGGATCTCCTAGTAACAACCATGAGTCTTAACCGTTAGGCTATGTCTTGGTAGCTGAAAGCGAAAAGATTGAACCATAAAACAAGATTATGGGGAAACAGTATTTAATTTTGTGGAATCATCAAATCAATTTGTAGTGCCTTAAACAGTCTATGTTTCTCAAATTTCGCAGGTTCAACAACTAATCCAAGATGCTATTGCCCCAGAGCGGTTGTGTCATATGTTTCCTGGCTGGGGAGCTTGGATGTGATGACTTGAACCCATCCGCTTCTACTTCATTTACATCCTTTGGGGAAAAAGGCGTAAGGGAAAAGGAGAAAGATCAGAAATGATCATTTTGTACAGGCGGGTCTGTGGATTTGAATAATCGAATGTATGCTAGTTTTTTCTTTTTTTCACTAAATATTTTATGTACATATCTGGGAAAATCACTCTTTTCTATTGGAACTTTTTCGAACTTGCCGATTTACCGTGTAGTGTAATTCACTGACAACACTCATCCGGTAAATCTTATTTTGAACACCAATCCAATATGTCGATGGAAACGCTTATACGGTACTAATACTAATTCTTAAATCCCAGAACTTAATATAGCATAACTTCATTAGAAAATATCTTGAGAGGATCGAATTAGATCTACATCTTAAGAGGGTGGTCGGTGTTTTACTACCAATCACAAGTTGTCTTATATGCAGTACTTATATTGGAATTTATAACCATGAATTACTTTATCAACCGTCGTATATTTCAGAGCTTCCTCTTCAAGCATTTTTCAACTATAAAAGTATGATATCTTCCCATAATTAGTAAATTAGGTGAGCTAGGATTTTTTTTCAGAATAACAAATGACTAATTAATCTTCATAAATTAAATTAATACATATGTAACATATTTTATAAAAATTACAAATAAAATTCAAATAAAAGTGGCAGAGATTTCAAAAAAAAAAAATGCAGGGTTCTTTGTTTTTGGCTAGTCAGACATGGTCCTTCTATGTTTTACAACATTAGCCTTAAAATTTGTCGGCTTAGTTTAGTAATTGTAATTATTTAAAATAGGTCCCATTTTTTACCATACCATTCCTTCCCCTCTTTGTACTGCTGCGATGGGACTTCTCTTATTCAAAATATCTCCAATTAAACTACAGCTCTCTTTTTCTGAGTACCTCCACTGGTTACTCCAATAACTACGACATTTCTTAATTAAACACCTTATTGCACAGACCAAATTCTTAGCTCCAGATAACCCAGGAACTAAAGTTCATCAATATTGCTTGTTGTTAACACTTTGCCAGTACTCATCTTCCCACATTTCCACTTGTCTAGAATCATTAACTTTTGCCTCAAGAAACAGTTGCAGCTCCTACGGGTAAAAAAGGGGAGGCAAGGTGCATGGCATTCTGCTGCTAGGCTTGGTGACCAAAGACTCGACCATCCGTTTTTTCCATCTTTCTTTTATGGGGCACAGTAAATTCTCTGAGCACAGCTCCATAGCATTCGGAGGGATCTCTAGTTTGAACGTCAACAGCTTTGCATACTCATTGAACAAATGGTACATATAATCATACACAGATTCCATATTTAGATTCTCTTGGATGAACTTGCTGCTAGCCTCACCAATTTCCTTTGCCTGAATATAAAAATTAGGCTTGAGATAATATTTTAGTGGAACTAAAGCTAAGAGAGGGGGGAGAGGGAGGGAGAGAACCTTTTCAAGGTGATTATTGCCCCAATCTACTGCAAATTTTAAGGAGGGGCACTTTTGATCATCTCTAATGGGCCAATAGTGCTTCAAAGGCACCAAACCTCTACTGAAGAAATCATAGAATTGAGAGTTTATGTATAAAGTCATGGAGTCACATGCTAGGACATATTTGTCACTTATAGACCATGTGTACCCTTGGACATATATTTTGTACCTGTTTTGCACAACACATAAGCAGTTAATCAATAATATTGTATCATTTCTAAATTTCTATAACTCAGTTTAATTTTTGATCGATTCTGTTCGTTATATCATTATACACTTTTGCATCAAATCTGTGTTCTTTTCTTTCTCTATTTTTTTTAGCAAAGCGCATAATTT